>CM032451.1:80968291-81103998 GCA_019049505.1 Pachyrhynchus sulphureomaculatus | reverse complement strand
TAGCGGCAAAAGGCGGCTTTGATCAGAACGGAACGCGCGGTACTTGTCAAAGAAAAGCCGCGTTTTTGATTCCCGCCGATTTTTTCTAGAAACTTCGGGCGGCGTGTTTGACGGTGGTTTTGACATTCGAGACTTCGTTTCGCGCCGATATAAATGTTGCGCCTGCAGGAATAGGAGGTCAGTCTATTAATAAAATAGTCCAAAATGAGTGCGGCGAAAGAAAAGTAAAACTTATCATTTTTAATAACGATTGGGAGGAAGAATTTTTCTTTGTAAAGGTAAAGGATAAGTGCATTTGTCTCATTTGCCATGCGTCAGTTGCAATACCTAAGCGTGGGAAACTTAGAGAGTCATCATAAAACGGTTTTCATAAAAACTATGAAAAGGATTTTCCGTCACAGAGTGAATTAGGAAAACGAAAAGTAAACGTGATTTTGATAACTTGTTTGAAAAAAGAACAAACCATGTTCACATTGGCGAAACACAAGAAACCATTTGATGATGGATTGGTTGTGAAGGAAGCATTTATTGAAGTGGGTGAGACTTTATTTGGAGATTTTAAAAATAAAACAGAGATTTATGTCTGCTATTAGAGAACTTCAGTTATCTCGTCCGACTGTCACAAGGTGTGTTGAAGTGATGAGTCAGTACATGGCAGATAAACTAAAACATGATATCATGGAATGTACATACTTTTCTTTACAGTTCGACGAATCCACCGATATGAACAGACACTGCCCAGCTGTGTATTTTTTTTTCGAATGGTATTCAATGGCATGTCGGCTAAGGAAGAGTTTTTGACAACAATGATTCCTCTGAAAGGAAAGACCCGTGGCGAAGATATATATGATGTTTTCTTCAATTTTGTAACAAACTACAAGCTACCAATATATAAACTAGTGTGCATTACAACCGATGGAGCACCAGCAATGACTGGAAACAAAAACGGTTTTGTGGCATTGTGTCGAGCTAATGATGATTTCTCTTCATTTTTTCTCCTTCCACTGCATTATACATCAACAAGTTTTTGTGTTTAAAAATTGTTCTAAACATGGAGGAGATTATGGGCATTGCAATAAAAATTGTGAATTATATCCGTGCAGGTAGCTTGCAACGACGGCTCTTTAAATTGCAGTTGGAAGATAGTGAGTCAGCTGAACACACTGATTTAGTTCTTCACACGGACGTTAGATGGTTGAGTCGCGGAAAATTCCTAGAAAGGTTTTCAAGAATTATTGCCCCCGAAATAACAGCTTTTCTGGACGAAAATAGGTGATGACACTCAGATGCTGAAAAACGGAAAATGGCTGACTGATTTGGCATTTTTTGACAGACATCACAATGCATTTAAACACCATTAATTTTGAGCTTCAAGGTAAAGGAAAAAACTATTGAGATGATTAGCGCAATAAACGCATTCAAAAAGTAAATTGCAACTTGTGATAGATCAACTGAAAAGAAAGGATCTGAAAAATTTTCCGTCTTTGAAAGCAGGATTCCTCAGTTGAATTATGATATTTATGAGGCAGAATTATCAAATATTTTTGGGCCAATTCGAAATACGTTTTTAATGATTTCAGTAAATTGGCAAATATCGCATCATTTATGAGTTATCCTTTTTCGTGTAAAAACATTGAGAGGAATTAGCTACTGAAATAGCAAGTCAGTTTTAACGTGGACTCATGTTCTGTTGAAAAATGAGTTAAAGTGCAGATTATATCAGATATACATCTCAAAGCCACAGCATCTGATACAAAATTCTGGTGTTTTATATCTGAAGATAAATATCCGAATCTAAGGCAAATCGCCCTTCAAAACTGACGGCAATGTTTGGGTCAACTTACTTGTGCGAGTCTGCATTTTCTGAAATGAAGATAATTAAGTCAAAAATATCGCAATCGACTAACTGACGAAAACATATGTCATCATGCTTGCGATTAGCACTCGGTAATTACGTACCATCTTATGAAAAGTATGCTGAGGAGATGCAGTGCCACGCTTCAACATCCAAAGTCACTCTTTAGTTAAGTTTAGACACTAGAACTCGTTTGTTTTGTAAGAACCAATAAACTCGCAATTTTGACCTTTTAGAGCAGACCTACACTTACCTTGACTAAAAAAAAATGCATATTGTGCGGAAAACTAATATCTATGCCACGATACACCCTACCTAGACGAACAATCCTGCATCACACTTACTTGCAGCCTCTCAGAGTTGATCGATCGTAGTCTAAAACAATATTGAGGTAGATCGCCAGCAGTTTCAAGTTTTGAGCACCCCTACCTTAAACTATATCCTCTACGAGCTGATGGATAATCGCATTGTTGGCATTTAAGGAAGTTGAGGACGTTAAACGTAAAATATGAAAACTATTTTGTAATAGATTTATTTCGATAGATTAATAAGTTTAGAAATTTTCTATGAAAAATTTAAGGTCTTTAGGAAACTTATTTAAATAAAAAATCGAAATTAACAATACATATAGGCTAATGTAATGAAAGACCGATTTTGTCTCAAATTTCCACTTTATTTAGTTTCACTGAAAACTGTATGACGCGTTTCGCTATACTATAGCTTCTTCTGATACAAAAAAAAAAAATACATATAGGCTTATGGAGAATACGTCAATTTGATATAAAAATGACACATTTTTTTTGTTATAACAAATGAAAAAAAAAATGCCAACAATAGGATATTTAACCATGTTAGACATTGAAATTTCGCGATTAATTAAAATTTTTTTTCAAATTTAATTAGAAAAATAACAATTATTGGAGGGTACTTGTAAATGTTTTACCTTTTATCTCTGAAATAGCGGCAACGTTGCATTTACTAGTAATGGCGGGAAATTTAAATACTTTAAATTGTATAGTACAAGTTTTAAGATAATATTTAAAAACATATGGTGTAAGTAAATAACATTAAGTTTAACTAATAATAAATTTACAATGGGGTATTAGTTTTTATAAAATAAAATAAAAATAAATAATTTAAAGCATTTAATTTAAATATTTAATTAATTTACTTGTTTAACTTATAATTACCTAGTACAGCTTTAGTGTTAACATTATAACGTTCTTTATTGTCCCCTTCGATATATGTGTACTGTCCGTTGATACTGTGTTGCACGTTACACATTTATCACACTTTATGGTTTTAGTGCTAGACCACAGCGTTTTTTCATTAGTAAATATAACATAATGAAAGTGTTTTCATTACATGAAGAACATTTTAAGTTTTCTCCAAATGATCGCATGTCAACAATTCGACGACCATTGTCACAGAGGTTAGGAGACACTTGATTTTTTTTGTTCCGTTTACCAACACTTTGTTGGCTTCAGCTTTGATTGTATACAGCCTTAGTAACGCGTTTTCGCTTCCACATAAAATTTTTTTTACCATTTTTATCAATATTTGTTGATTTTTTTTATTATTATCCATTTTTTTTACTTCTTTACAACAGCTGATCACAATAAACACAAAACACAGATTTTTTAATTATCATTTTTTATTAATTACCTATTTTTTAACTAACAAAGTAATTTTTTTATTCTTTTATTTTTTTCATATTATTTGCTTTGATAATTTTTTAAAAAATTGTAAAAAATATTTAATTTTTATTTTCCATATTTTTTTTCTATAAGTTTGTACAAAACATCCAAAAGTTAATCCATTCATGTTAAATTATTTAATAAAATTAAATAAAACAATATATAAGACTTAAAAAAATCTTTCAATAATGAATTTATTATCATAATAATAACCATCGTTAGTCTTATAAAAATTTTTAATTATTTAATACAAAGCATTTCTAAATGACAACATTCAAAACTTTTGATTGGGACTATCCCACCTCAACCTCCTTAAACATGTTAACTGTCTGAAAATTGCATTTTACTACTGCTAGCATCCTCAGGATTTTATCAATAAACTTAAATCAAAGAAGGATTCATTCATACCTACAATTCACACCTCCATTTAGTCTCACCGAGTCAATTTAAATTGTGGTTAAAATTAACGGCGTTCCGTTATTGACCAATGGACAAGTACATAATTTAAGTCAGTTTTAATAGGGCCAATCCATATTTAAGCGCGACAAAATCAGAGACACTAACCGAAACTTCACCGATAAATATTTTGCGACATGTGAAACCAAATTTCTCCTCATATTGAATTTAAAATTGCGTCTTAACCAAATTTTCTTTTTATCGTATACCTGTCCGCCTCAATAAGAACTTAACCCTTTTACTTCCCTTGCTAAAGGAAAGTAAGCAAGCAAGTGCCGAAATTTACATTCATATTTCACGATAACTTTTAGACAACGCAGTAATGTTGTTACAGACGTTATTACATTTCTGCAATAAATACTATCTATGTACGTAGCCAAGTCAAATATACCTTAATAAATTAATAAATAAGTATACCGATCTGTGGGGAATTGCACCAGAGACCTTTAGTCGGAACTACGCCACGGCCGCCGCCCACTCTAAATTATCTGCTAAATTATTTGTTTATAAAAAAATTTATAGCTTAGGGCTCCTAAAAACCTTCATATTCTCCATAATAGACAGCATTAACATGAACAGAGGTACAATTTTTCAGTAATTGAAGAATCAAGGTAGATTTAAAATAGCAATCTATGCTTCAAATATAAAACAACAGAACATTGACCTAAATTTATTTTCTGTTTCATTTAATAATGACACTAATCGCAATCGACAATATTATATATATATATATATATATATATATATATATATTTATATATATATATATATATTATATATATATATATATAAACAGGGGTCTGTCG
The DNA here is from genome assembly GCA_019049505.1 of Pachyrhynchus sulphureomaculatus. Lineage (NCBI taxonomy): Eukaryota > Metazoa > Arthropoda > Insecta > Coleoptera > Curculionidae > Pachyrhynchus > Pachyrhynchus sulphureomaculatus. Next base: position 81,099,184 of record CM032451.1, on the reverse strand, counting down.
TAAATAAGGTCAAATTTGTTTTATCTAACTCCGGCTTTGAAAATTTAGTTGTTTTGAGAGTTTCATCGGAGCGGAACGGTGTCTTTTGTGTATGTTTTACAATTATAATAAAATTTAGAAATTATCGCGTGTTGAAAATTTTGGTTTCAATATAATTTATGCAGTATAAAATGAAGCCTCGAATCTTCAACTAATAAAAAACTGGGGGCAGCAGTTCGAAGAGCCTGGTTCCACTTTAAGTAAAGTTCGGGTAGGGTAATCAAGAATATCGAGAAGAGATGCAAACGTGTAGTGCGTTCGAGTGTCCGTTTGCAAAAATACCGACCTCTCAGTACACAAACGCTCAAGCACCGTAAATGTGTCTGGGAGTTCGTTACAATGTATTTTTCATAAATATTTATATCTGTATTCTTACAAAATACAACCAGTGCCAAAATTAAAACTAACTGGTACTGCTCAAACGCTCAACTTCATTCACGAAATGTTTAAATGCTTTTCAACATAACCAAAGCATGAAAAACCGTTTCAATCTCCTAAAGGCTATAATGTCAGCTCATAGAATATATTTTTAAAGTGGCTTAGTGGGTTGAGATCCTACATAGTAGCCACATAATCGCCGGTTCGATTCTAGCAACCGGTGGGTGTTGTTGTGCGTGTTAATAGGTAGTAATTAACGTAGGTACAATAACTACCGCGTTGTCTTAAAAAGTGCAGTAAAATACCAAATGTATTTTTCAGCACCTGGGGTCAACCTTGACGGATAACATAAGTCAACATATCCCAAGAGAGATATAGCAAAAAAAGGTAAAAAAAATATACCTTATGTTTTTAATACACTAGCCTGTGTTCGGGGCTTCGCTGGCGTGGACTACACGATTTACATCACCGAGTCATAAAATGACTACATGTTCCTTTTTCGATATCTTTAATGTTACTAAACCAATTTTAATGAAATATAATAAATAAACCTGGCCAAATGTGAAAGAAAACTGCATGAAAATTCGATTATTATGTTCTAGAGATATAGCCGGACGTACACTACCGCCCAGAAAATATTTGTCCACCTAGAAATTTCAATGTAACTGCCAAAATTTTAATACCTAATTAAACCCTTTTTATTTATATTAGGTAAATTTAATTGTTCTTAACAAGCGTCCATCATAAAATTGTTTAGATAAGCCTTTTTGGTGAAATTACAAATTAAAAACCAATTAGAACAACCTTCCAAGTTTTGCATGATAATCGTATTGAAGCGATTTCTGAGAATTCCAGTTGAAGTAAGAACTCATTACAAGTTTTTTATGACAATTCCTAGTGACATTTTATGATAAAAACTATGCTATAAATACCGTTGAAAATCGGGCTCCGATAATTGCGAGATATAAAAAATGGTCACTCGAGTCGACAAAATCGCGAGCGAAATGCGGATGCCAACTACATCGTTAAAAAATTTTCTGTGGGACATGGAATTCTCAACCAAAAACTTTAACGAAGGCCCCGAAAAACAACTCCCGCTGAAGACAGAGCTATAACAATGTCCAGCAGACGTAATCGCCGCCTAACCGCACCCAGAAATCAGGGCTCAAGTAAACCTGGAGCGGCCCATCCCCATCAGCGTGACAACCGTGAAGAACAGGTTAGCAGAAGGTGGACTACACGGGAGAGTTGCAGTGAAGAAACCACTTCTTAGGCAAGTAAATAAACGTAAACGATTAGAATGGGTCCAAGAACATGAAAATTGGACATCAGAACAATGGAATTCCGTCCTTTGGAGCGACGAATCTAAATTCGAAATTTTCGGTTCAAATCGACGAGTTTACATGCGGCTGTTAACTGGAGAGAGGATGTTGGAAGCCTGTCAGTTGCCTACAGTAAAACATGGTGGAGGTTTCAGTAATGGTTTGGGGTGTTCTTTTGGCAACGATAAAGTTGGAAAAAATCTTTAGGATAGAAGAAATCATGCGAAAAAGAACAGTATCAAGAAATTTTGCTAACTCAAATTCTTCCTTCTGGAAGAGATATTTTTCAGGGGAAATTTATTTTTCAGCATGACAACGACCCTAAACGTTCTGCTACACAAATTAGAGAACTCTTGGACCAATGGAAATTCGATGACGTCGTAGAAGTGATGACTTGGCCTCCACAATCACCCGACTTGAACCCCATCGGATTGCTGTAGGACCATTTGGACAGGTGTGTTCGAAAACTCAATCCAACATCAGAAAAATCACTTGTGGGAACTTTTACAAGCAGAATGGGTTTAAATAACCGAAGAAACTCTGAAGAAAACTACTGAACAGAATGCCGAAACTCGGTAGAGCGGTAATTAAAAACCAAGAATGATGACAAAAATCCTGGAAAATCATGAATATTTTTCTGATTTTTCTAGACTGTAAATAATGGGAAAATAAATAATAATTCATTAAAATTTAAAAAATATATTATCTGGGTTTTTCTTGTCTTGGGACTGAAATAACTAGATGGGCAAATACTTTCTGACGGTAGTATATATATATATATATCTATATATATATATATATATATATATATATTATATATATATATATATATATATATAGGATATGATCTGTTGTTCCAAATTCCTTGCGAAAGCCCGCCTGTTCGACTGGTTGGTAGTCATCGAACTTATTTGTTAGACGGTTTTGTGACAATTTTAGTAAGAAGCTTGTACAAATGCGATAACAAACTGATGGGGCGATAGTTTTCAAGGTTTTTGTGATCGCTTTTCTTGAATAAAAGTATGACCTCACTGTTTTGCCAATGTACAGGTATTCTTTGTTCTTCAATACATTTGTTGAGTAATATCTGTATCGCTTCAAAAGGTTCATTTCTCCCCATTTTCAATATTTCAAATTGTTATTTTATCATCACCTGGAGATTTCTAATTCGTCATCTGTTTCCAATTCACTTTGACTTACCTCAGAAATTTCTTCTTCTAGCCAACGTTAAGAATATGTTTTTGCTGCCGATTTGGATTTGGTATAGTCAAGATATAGAGTTTTGTGTAGAATTCCTTTATTTCATCCGTTATCTCCTTCCTGTCAATTATTATTTTACCTGTTTTATCTCGTAATTTTATTATTTTGGTGTTATTTTATGCCATCTCGGACTCCAATACTTTCATATTTTTGTTTTCTTCAGTGGTGTTAATTATTAAGTTTGTATGGTTTTTTCTAACGACTTTCCTCGTTTCTTTCTTTATGGCTTTGTTCAATATTTCATACTCATGTGTACCTCTCTCTTTAAATGTTCTTTCTTCTAGGAGATAAATTGTTTTTGGAAATTTGTTCACTTTCTGCTATTGGTAGAATATTCTCTTAATTGTTACTTCAATATTAGATGTAATTTTTGGTCGGTTTATTTCCATGTTTTTTAAACTGTCTACTAGTTGGAGTTTACTTTTGAATGTTGTTTGTATCTATGACTGATTTTTCTTGAGCATCTCCATGGTTGAAAACTTTGTATGTATAGGTTCAAATCATGTTTTTTCTTTCTACTTTCAGATTTATTTTAAATAAAGCTCTTACTAGCCAGAATATTTCACAGATGAAAAAGAACTTGCTAAAGACACGGAGTGGATAAGAGTAAAAAATAAAATATAGTTATAAAAAAGAAAAATGGATACTTCCCTAGCTCCACCTCAGCAGCAAAACATACCTACAAGAACAGAAAAAATTGTAAAAAAACCCCCTGCAACCACTACCAATTATTTTGGACGAAGTTAAAAATTATGATGAATTTTACGAATTCCTGTGTAAAAACCAGCCAGCAGGGAATTTCCAGACAAGACCTAGGAATGGAGAAAGCGTTAAAATGCGCTGAATGAAGATGTATACAGGGCACTGACAAAATACTTGAATAACAGTAACTGCTTATGGAATACATATGAAGATAAAAAGAATAGACCAATTAGAGTAATGGTTAAAAATTTGCATTATATATGCAAAAAAGAACAGATCCTAGTCTAACTGCACAAGGTTTTAAAGTAATAGATGCAGCAAATAAACTGAAATGGAGGAGTAAAGAACCTCTAAAGATGTTCTTACTAACATTCTGTAAGGATGAGAATATAGATAAACTCTATAATATCAGCAACATACTGGGATACAAAGTGAAGACAGAGCCACTAAGAAAAACTAAATTAGTTCCTTAATGTAAGAAATGCTAAGCATATGGACACACCCAAAAATATTGTGCAAAAGAATCGAGGTGTATAAAATGTGCAGGAAAACACCTAACCAGTGCATGTAATAAACCTAAACATGCACACTCAAAATGCGTACATTGTGCACATCCTGCCAACTATCGCGGCTGCGTAGTGGCTAAAGAAAATCAGAAGTATATGTATATAAATCTAACACAATTCAACATGATAAATGTGCACAACAACCAAAAGATAATAACCTAAAAGGACAAAATAAAATCTTCCTCCAAAGAAAAATGGGTACTAGAACATACGCGCAAAACAACTGCTAGAAATTTAAACAACAACCAACAAAGTGGAAATCTTTTAAACAAACTCTGAAGCTTATTCTAAAGAAACTAGACAAATTAGAAAACCAAGAAAACATATTCACCTCATTGGAAGAGCGGTTAAAAAAAATAGAGACGAAAAGGCAGGGAGCTATACCCCAACAGAAATAATGACCAGTGTATTAAGAATTATGGCATGGATTGCGAATGGGCTCCTGCAGCACCAACAAGAATTGCAGGTAGTCCTGGACACAGAAAAAATTGATGTGTGCCTCATAGCAGAAAAACACTTTACGAAACGATCATTCATTAAGTTCAGAGGGTATAAAGTGTATCACACAATACACCCCGAAAACACGGCAAAAGAAGGAGGTACTGTTATAATAAAAGATAGTATACAGCATTTTGAGGAAACTAAATATAAAAGAGTCGAAATACAAGCAACGGCTGTATGCATTAAAACTAATAAATTTCCAATAATAGTAGCAGGAATATACTGTCCCCCCAAAACACTCAATTAAGAAGGACCAATACTTGAAACTTTTAAAACACCATGGAAAAAGATTCGTAATAGGAGGTGATTTGAAATGCAAAAAAATACCTACTGGGGTTCAAGGTTAACTACCACTAAAGGAAAAGAACTGTCGAACGCCATAAAACAAAAAAAGTGTGAGTCTATCTCTACCGAAAAGCCAACATATTGGCCAACAGATCCGAGTAAAATTCCAGACATAATTGACTTCTTTATATATAAAAAACATATCAGCAAACTATTTAAATATAACAGAAGTGTAAAGATACGGACTCTGATCATTCCCCAATTTTACTCATGTTAAGTGATAATAAAATACAGAAGGAAAGTAACCCTTGCCTGACAAATACCCACACGGACTGGCAAAGTTTTAGACACTATTTGAACAGGGAAATTAATCTGGAAGTACCGATAAGAAATCGGGAACAATTAAACAAAGATATGGAAAAGTATATACAACGATATACAACAAGCAGCATGGGACAGTATACTAGAAATGAACAAAAACTAAAAGGGCATAATTATCCTTAAGAAATAAAAGAAATGTAGGCTAAAAAAAAAAAAAAAAAAAAACGAAAACAGAAAAAGAACATGGCATCAAAACCCGAAATCCACAAGAGAAAAATAATACTAAATAACTTGACAAATACAAATAAGAATAGAGTTACAAAAGTTTAAAAATGAAATCAGTTAAACCTTTTCAGACGATAGTAGTACCAACTAATTGTTATGAAAGGCAACCAAAAAAAAAATAAAAAGGCCCATTTTACCAATTCCACCTATAAGAACAGAAAATGGAAAATGGGCTCCAAACAATGAACATAATTGCGAAATTCGCAGAACAACTTGAGAAAGTTTTCCAGCCTAAAGAAAAGCTCCAGGGTTTGACTTAATTAGTGATGAAATTTTAAAAACACTTACCACAGAAAGCGATAGTGAAACTTACCAACCTTATCAATGCAGCTTTTAGACTGCAATATGTGCTAAGCCTGTGGAAAGTAGCTGAGGTCATAATGGTACTCAAACCAGGAAAGCAACCACACGACGTAACCTCGTATAGACCTATATCACTACCTCCTGTAATGTCAAAATTATTCGAAAAACTATTGCTAAAAAGATTGAATCACAGCTATAATAGAAAAAGCATTAGAAGAAAAAAGAGTATGCTCTACAATCTTCCTCGACGTGGCGCAAACATTTGATAAGGTTTGGCACGAAGGGTTGAACTACAAACTGAAAAACCATATTACCGAAACAATACACGACAATTCTCAAGTCATAACATACATAACTTAAGGAAATTAAAGCTGGGGTTCCTCAAGGACGTGTATTGGACTGGTCCTTTACCTATTGTACACTTGTGACTTTCCAGTATTAGAAAATAATCTTACTGCAACTTTTGAAGATGATACTGCAATTTTAGCGGTCGGCAATACGAACGAAGAATCCACAGCAGCGTTGACCAAGTTAGCAGTTGGACAAAAAGATGGAGGATAAAATTAAATGAAACTAAATCCATTCATATAAATTTTACAAACAGAAGAATCGAATATATTCCGGTATACATCAATCATCAATCAATACCGCATGCAAACACAGCCAAGTATCTTGGTATAACCTTAGATACAAAGCTTAGCTGGAAAACACACGTTAAAAAGAAAAGGGAAGAGCTAGGACTTAAATACAGAAACATGTATTGGCTGATCGGGGGACGATCCACTCTAACAGTACATAATAAACTACTAGTCTATAAGCAAGTTCTAAAACCAGTCTGGACTTATGGTGCTCAACTTTGGGGGTGCACTAAACAAAGTAATGTAGATATCATTCGACGTTTTCAAAACAAAGTACCGAGGAACATCCTCGACGCTCCCCTGGTATATAAGAAACAATGACCTCCGCAGGAACCTGGGAATGGAAATTGAAGAACGAGCTACAACGCTTCGCACGAAACCACAAAAACAGGCTCCACAATCATGTGAATGTAGAAGCCATCCAACTGATCGACACCACAAATTTAGTGAAAAGACTAAATAGGGTAAAACCCTTTTAATTAGTGTAGTAAGTAAAATCAAAAGAAGAGCAAAGTGCTTGTGAAAAGTGTATACAACAATATAGTCTCCCACTCATGTGATAGAAGCCAAGAAACACCAGTGTAGTAGTATTTGTATAGTAATTTAGGTTAGATGTAAATTACTGATTAGCCATAATGGGCTAGATTGTAATCATAAGAAACATCTGATCGATGTTTTTTAATAAAAAAAGAAAAAAAAAAAACTAGTCAGTGGTTCGCTCCCTGTATCAAACTAAGCGAATAGATATTAACAAAGTCCTCAATGTCTCAATTGTTTACTTAAATGAAAATTGATAATTTTATTATGGCATGGATAAATTATCAAAATAAATTACAGGCCAATTCCACATTAGTCCCCTAGTTTAAAAGCCTTACGAGGGAGATTCTAAACTAGTTTAGATCTATTCTATTGACCTTCATGATCTTAACAGCTATACACAAAAAATCTACAATTGTATTAACTTATACTGCGACCTGAATAAGTTTAGATTTGTAATGTAGAGCATCTGTTTGTATATTAAGCATTGGTGTTTTATTGTTTTTTTTTTTATAGGTCTAGCACACGTGCTGCAGGGAAGTCTAAAGCCCTACAGGAGCGACATGTGTGAGGAAAAAAAAGCAATTCACGTTGTTTTTGAATCACTGTAAATTGTACTAGGTGGGAAACACAGTCCTGGCCAAATTATTCCAAAGGGATGATGTTCTTCATACAAAAGACTGCTTGAAAAGCGTTGTATGATGAGTAACAAGCTGAACCTCATAGTGATGTGAAGTATTAGCGCGACGTGTATTTCTAACATGCAACCGCTCTGAGAGGAATTAAGCGGGCTACATCCTTTGAACACTTTCCATGAAAATACTTGTAGAATAGGCTCAAGAGTCGCCAGCCGTTCTTCGATGTTGCGAATCAAGGCCGCCGGTCAGTTTCCGGGTCTCCAATCAGACGTACAGCTCTTCTCTGAAGAGAATCCAACAAATGCAGTGAATGTTTGGGAGCGGAGCCCCAGACATGGGAGCAGTATTCCATAGTTGGTCGAATTTAAGCTTTGTAAAGAATTAACAGTTGTTGTGGAGTGTAAAGCTTTCTGGTTCGAAATAATATTACCAAACTTTTGAGAAGCTCTCCTTCCTAAACCTGCTATGTTCATGCAGGGCATATTTGCTCCCAAATTAACGCCCAACAAATTGAGTGACGATGTTAGAGGAATGGAGTGCCCCGACATAACTACCTGTATGTCGGGTTCAGCAACGTTAACTTTTTTAGAAAAAAACTACCACCTAGGTTTTTGTAGCGTTACTGTCACCCCAAGATAGAATTTCTTCTTCAGGTCTTTGCTAAGTTGAGTGACTTCCTGCTGTCTGCGGATATTCGTCTGAGTAGCCGATGTCCGAGCGTTCAAAGTAAATGAAGAGATAAGCGTACTGTCATCTGCAAAGCTGTAGATTGAATTCCCGGTCTTTTCCAGCAGATCGTTAATGTAAATGAGAAAGAGAGTAAGAGACAGTATGGAGCCTTGGTGCACACCGGCGTTGATAGGAAGTAGAACTTGGAAAGGTAGTAGCAGTAGTTGATAAGGCTAGTAAACATATCAGTAACATTTTATTTACTCGCTCCTGAAACTAGATTTCTGCTTCTTGTCCAACTAAGAGATTATTGCAATACAAGCTTACTAATCTTTTATAAATAAAGAAAAAAATTCAAACAAAATAGTTTTCTTCCTGGATGATAACGTCACTACGCCAAGCATAGTAAAATTAAATAACAGTACCTCTTTTCAGTCTGTTGCAATGAACATTCTTCTTTAATGTCCTTAATATCCACAAATTCAGGTTTCACCTCTTTCATTTACATTGGGAATAATATTTGATCCGATACTATGTTCAGTTTTCACTGTTGTTTCTGTATCTTCGAAATAGGAATTTTTGAACCTATAATGAAATTTAACAGATTAACTTGTACAGTTGCATGAGGATGAACTGAAGTGACACCTAGCATAACTTCATATAGTAAGTTTTAAGATACTATTTTTGGTTCTTTACTTTAAGGGGTAGTTTTGCTAGGCTTTAGCAAACACATTTTAAGTTCGCTAAAAAAAAATACTAGTGCATAGTAAATAGGAGTGAGCTACCACTATATGATTACTGGAAAACTGACAGCAGATACGTGATTATCTTGTAAGCTTACTTCAGTGTGTTTTAAGTTGTTCTCGGACGTTAATTGTTTATAACAGTTACAATGTCAAGTTTAGTTGTGATTTTCATATTTTACTTATGACTAAATGCAAATCTTATATTTATATCTTGGAACTAATATGTCTGACGTTATGTTTTTTGTATAATTAAATGACCTACAAGTAAAGGATTATTTTAAAATCTTAAACACTGGGATATAGAACTTACTGATGATCCATGCTATCTCTATGTTGCAGAATAAAATTTTATTGGAAAGAAAAATTATTGGTCTGAATGTATACACTTAAGAGTTTCTTCCTGAAACTTCTTGTGCCCAAAATAAGTTTGTTAATAGAACAATTTATTTTTGAATATAAAATATGCATTTTTACTCTCTCTTTATCAAATAAAAGAAGACTATTATATTTTTGTTAATTGTGAATTCTGAAGAATCTCTCCTGTATGAGTAAGTGAAAAAATGCCACAATTAAGGTTTTTAAAATTTTATCACCATTCGTAAAAAAAAAACAATTTTATTAAATATGTAGAAAAAACTTTTTTTGTCATGTAAAATGTTATAAATTAAAAGATAGTCAGCAAAATTTATTTAAAAAAAATTCCCTGGTTTATCCTATAGAATATTAAAAATTAATTAATATTATTTGTTTCATAATTATATGGGATTGAGAAGAACCCGTTTGTTCCTAATCGGAGTAAAACTGAACGGGAGTATCTAGGTCTTCAGGTTAGGGATAATCACAAATGATCTAATGCCGTCGGGTATTCCCAGCAAAGACTGGGAATGTACAGTCCAAGACAGTGCCATTTACATGATCGCCCTGTTGAAACAGAATTCGACGGATCTAGACTTGAACATTGATAAAGCTCCCCTTAGGCCAAGGTGTCTTTTAACAGGGCCTTTAGGATACCTCAGGAGTTACTCCTGAAGTAATTTTGCCCAGTGTGTTGGGGCTCTGCTATCGTCGACCACCCTGGTTTCTTGTGGAACCAAAAAACAGTTAAATAGAAACAAAGAGAAAAACCTAAGGAGTCAAGAACTGAACCTCTCTAACCCTTTAACAGGAGCATATCAAGCAAACTTTCACGTAACCTCTCCGAGAGTACTCCACGGATACCTTCTGATCCTAAAACTTACGACCATGGTTCTCTAGAAATAGAATGGAGGGTTAGCACAGAGATCTCATTATGGACATATGCCTTTCAAATTTAGGCCAAGATGGAGTACAGGAGCCAGAAATCCACAAATTGGGAACTATATAGGACAAAATGGGAAACTATCTGGAATGCCCAACCGCTACTATGATGAGGCCGTCATTAAGCCCTCGGTGAGCACTCTCAGCTCCGCGGCTATTGAACTCTAATAAGATAGCTGCTCTCTGAAAAAGAGGTCTAGTGCAGCGAGAACTCCATGGTGGAACCCACATCTTGAAAGACCACCGTAAAGAAATTCGTAGGCTTTTTAACAAGGACAAAGGAACGACAAAAACACGGGGAAGATTTTAAAGAAGCCCAGAGACAATGTAAAAAAGGCGCTGAAAAACTCCGACACAAAGAGGAAGATCTTACTATGAAGGTATCGAGCACATGTAGAAACAGCGGGACTGTAAAAAGTTCGCTAAAGTTAAAGGTGCTGCAGTGGATGCAATTTCCTCTCGAGGCGTGATTTTACACTGGAGGAGACTGCTTGTTTCGGTTCATTTTCCCGGCTTCAACTTTAGCAGGAATATGCCAGCCAACGACGGTGTGGTCCGATCATAAGGAAAATACCTGAAGTCTTATAAATCAATGGATAAAAAACGGGATATTCCCTGCCTTGCTAGCGCAGGGACTAAGGGGGGAGCGCTCCACTTGCACCTGGTGAAAATGTTAGTTATATTCCAAAAGTTTGGAAAACCAGCTAAGGTCGTCTTTATTTCTAAAGTAAGAAAGGATGCTTATACCCAGCATAAGTCGTACCGGCCCGTCGGCCTTACAAGCCCTCTTCTTAAAGTATTGAAAAGCCTAGTAAATAGGCATATAAGCTGCATTCTAAACAGTACACCTAACAGTTGGGTAAGTCCGCAGACACCGCGCTGTATTAAGTCACACGTAAAAATTAAGGCTCTTTAGAGCATAGACATTGTGCTCTGGGGCTTTTATAGATACTGAAGGTGCATTCAATAGTATTCGAATCGATAGGCAGGGCCCAATACAAAGAACCTCAAATATTACAAGTAATGTCGAAACGAGGAACTAGCCTTGAAACCAAGTAAAACTCACCTGATTCTATTCACAAAAAAAAAGAAGAGCACATCACCGAAATTTCTACCTTTAGGCAATATACTTCAGTATAAAGAGACAGTAAAATATCTAGATCTAATCATGGATAGGAAACTGACTTGAAAAGAATAAATGGAGAGATAAAGAGTGCCTCATATACTCTATGGGCATAGAAGTGAGCCTTCAGCTGATGTTGGAGGCTGCGGCCCAGTATACTCCACTCCATATATGACTACCACAAGACTTCATATGGGGCTCTGGTAGGGTGGCCCATAATTGTGAAAAAATTAGTTTGACTCAAGCGTATTAGAGTCCAATGCTTAGTAAAGTAACATGGGTGCTATGAAAACAGCACCTAGCAAGGTGATGGAGAGTCTGTTGAATACCACACTTGCATCTATACATAAAGTCTAAAGCACTGAGGAAGGCGTATTAGCTGCTTACCGAGAGAATTATGTGAGCCAGACTAGTGGAGGACTACCCCCTCTACTCCACACGAGAATGGATGGTCAGCCCATAAAGGTTAATACCCAGAAGACTAGACTTACAGAACCGTCTTCCTAAAGAGAGAACTCATCTGATAGACAGATGGATCCAAAGAGAAAGAGGGCAAAGGAGAAGGCGAATACCACCTATAGACAGGGGGGAAAGCTATCAATGTTCCTGGGCACCTGTGCATCGGTTTTCCTATCGGAAATCTACTCTATCCTCATGTGTGGCTAGGAAATGATGACAAGAAACATATCGCGGAAGACCGTGTACATTTAATCGGACAGTAGAGCCGCCTATCTGCCGGCCCTAAAATAGACCAGATGAAGCTCTGGTCAAAACACTGGCTAAAATTATAGCAAGCTCTATGGAACCTGAACAATTTTTACGGATCCCGTGCAACATTGGCGGTGTAACTCATCATCTGTTGAATGATGTAACAATCTGAAACGAGACACCAGGGATGAGATTGTCCAAGAGTCTCATAAGGGGACCTAACTCTGAGTATATTAGATCCCTACTGAAATGAAACAGGCAAAATCTCAAGACAGTAATAGGAACAATTACCGCACACTGCTTCCTAAATGAGCACCTAAGATCAAAGATGATCCAGATTATGGACTGTCCTTAGAGGAGAAGAAACAGCTCTTGATCTGATTATGTCTTGTTTGGCAATCACACAAGCCAGATGAACTTACCTGGGATCCCCAATAATTTTGGATGTGGAGTGCATTAAGGGAATTCAACCTTTAAGACTTAAAAGCTGTTGGCCTCCCATAACTTTAAAAGAGGCCTAGTGCTGTAGGACCTATCAGGTCAATATACCTAAAATCAATTACCTAACACAAAACATTTTTCAAAATCTGGAATAATACTTTGAACAGATTTGTAATTTTATTTTGATTTTAGTTTTTTTTATATAGAAGTTTAACAGATATTATGATCAAGTTAATCCAATAATGAGCTAAGTGTATTTTTTGAGTTATGCCGGTTTTTTTAGAAAGAACCTATATGAGCACAATTGTTGAGGAAAATCCCAAATACTCTAAAATTTAAAATATTGCCAGTTCAGTTTCAACATTTATTTCTGTTTCTCTCTATGAAGAAGACGAAACCATTAAGTTTTTTTCTTAATACACTTCACCTCTTCCCTTGGTAACTTTCTCCCTTGTAAGTATACAAAAGACAGATTATTCCTGAAAAAGAATCCTATATATGGTTAAAATGTGTTTTTGCAAAAAATCTACAAAGAGGAACTACATTTTCCTTCAAGAATTACCAAATCACTAAAAAAGGTACTAAAATTTAATGCTTTTTATTCGATCTTTTTATTAATCCAAGCCATTATAATTTCAAGATCAAATTAATGTTGGATAGACACCTTAAATATCCTGATGCCACTTATGAAACTCTTTAAGTTTATGTCAAATATTAGTATTGATGAAGCCATGATATGATTTGATCCAACAACTTTATATTCCCTGGATGAAAAGCTGATATTCCAAGCATTTTATTATGAAACAACAAAGTTTTTACTTTAAACTGTACATTTTATTAAGGGAATAAATATTCTACTTTCATATTATGTTTTGATTATGATTATCTAAAACTCACGAATAAAAGTTACTATGATTACCTCTCATCTTCCCTTTTTATTGACACTTTTTCATGCTGAAAATTCCAATGCATCAAGTCTTCTTCTTCCTCTAAAGGTTCTGCTTTTATTGTGTCCGATTGTAAGCTATTTTCCCCTGGTGAAGTGTAATATCTGCATTAAGAAGTAATAAATGGCAACATGTAGTCATTCTCTCACTAGAATATTATTGGAATTATGATGGCTGTGAAATTAGTAAATCAGTAGTAATTAAAGGAGACAACTGATATATTTTTCATAAAACAGACACAGATCCTCAATAAAAATACAGTTAATATCAATATGCTTGAGAGTGTCTCATCGCAACAATCAATTGCTTGCTTATTTTTATTATATTAATTAAGAGAAAAAATACTATTAGTGCTAATTTAACAAAAGATGTAGATCCAATAATAAACAAAGTAACCATAATACAGGCTTTATTTGGAAACACTGTACATTTGCAAGTTATTTTACACTATACTTCACTAGATTATTATTGGAGTTACCATGTCTGTGAAATTAGTAAATCACTAGCATTCAAATGAGATAACTCATATAATTTTCTTAAAATGATAGAGCTCTTCAATACAAATTCCATTAATATTAATATACCTTTAAATGGGAGTGTCCCATCGGAAATAATCCATTATCCAGAGCAAAAATACTATTAGTGCTAACTAAACAAAACATGTAGATCAAATAATAAACAAATTACTCATGCATCTTTTGAGAATCACTGTACATTCTAATAGCACTTTACTAATTGAAGTAGATTTAATTTACAACTCTAGTTACTAATACAAAAAAGTGAAGTTAATTTGACATTGTAATGTATCATATAAAATACATACCAACAGCCAAATTGACTAAAAGGGTTTAAAACATGGCCCTAAACTAGTTGTCGTGGAATTTACAACTTCTGGTTATCCAGTTGACCTTTGTTTTTCACATTATTATATTTTCATGTGGTGAATGTTAGAAAAATTGAGAACTAAGGCCTTAGAACAGCCGTCGGCAAGCCGCGGCCCGCAAGCCTCGTCTTTGCGGCCCGCGACTGTTTTGTAAATAAAGGTCTTATCATTCGTTGCGATATTCCATTAATTTTCCATTGTATTGTCCAAAACCCATGACACATTGCCAATTTCAACAGTTTCTCCTGTCAGATATGGAAGCAGATCACCGAAATGTCCTATATTATTCTAAAGTGAGATGGTTAAGTAGAGGTGCAATATTGAAAAGATTTTTTGACCTCAAAAAAGAAATCAATACTTTTATGATCGAAAAAGTAAATCTGTTCCTGAACTTACATATCCTCATGGTTAATAGACCTTGGATTTTTGACAGATTTAACTCACGAGTTAAATATGCTGAATATGAGGCTTCAAGGAAAAAACAAATTAATATCTGATATGCACACAGACATGAAGGCATTCCAAATGCAAAACAAGCTCTTCATAAAACATATTGCCAAAAAAAATTGTAAAAAAAAGCTGTCGAAGAAATTGGAATAATTTTCATTGGAAAAATGATAAAATAAAATGCATTTTAATGCAGCTACAAAATCAGTTCAACGATAGATTTTGTGACTTCGAGAAGGTTTTTGGCAAACTGAAGATTTTTTGGAAACCCTTTTTCATGTGCTATTGAGAACATACCGAGTATTTTACAAATAAATGTAATTGATCTTCAATATAATGACATTCTCAAAAACTCCTTTTATGAAATCAATGATCTTGTTAAATTTTATTGCAGTTTGCCATCTAATTTTGACGAATTGAAAAGGTTTGCTCAACAATTACTTATGCGAACAAACTTTTTCAATTCTCAGTTACAGCAAAAATAAATATTGTTCTCGTCTCACCGATGAGCATTTGAGTCCTACAAACTTCTACCACAGACATGAATGCAAACATTCATGTCAGTAATGTCAGTCAAATACAGCCTGAAAAATCACATTAAATTTTTGATTTGACTCGCAGATATAGTTATTTCAAAGTTCTAATTTAATTTGTCTGTTTTTTCTCATTTTCTTTTTGTCATTGTTCCTACTTATTAATAAAATTTAAATAAAATGATGATGAATAAAATGTAAAAGTAAATATATTGTATTTTTGCATTTTAAATATCATTGACATTAACAAAGCCTACTAATAAAATTATGAACAATGCGGCTCGCCTTTATTTCATTTTGCCACTATGTGGCCCTTACTTGCTAAAAGGTTATCAACCACTGCCTTAGAACAAGTAGGCAAGTTAATAATTTTTAGAATTATTAAGTAATTTTTTACTTTTATTGGTTTAATCACAAAAAAAAACAAATTTTCTGGTACTACTCTCATAACTTACTTGTCTGTCTTACTTCTTGTCAACTTAAACATTTAATTGACAAAATAGACCACTTTTAAAAAAATATTCCACGTATAATTTAAGAGGCTAGGTCTACGGCAGTGTGATGAACTACATAATAAGGTAGTAAATTTACCTATGGATTGATATTTATTTGAGTGCTCAAGCTATAAAGTTTGTTGGTAGCCTCAATCATAATTTTACGAATAACGCATTTTTTAAATTAAATTTTTCATCAATGACTTACAAATTTTGATTACTTATTATTTATCCAAATAAGCGAAGGGATAGGAAAGTTTGGAGAAATTTAAGAAAAATACATATGCAAAAATTCAATGTTGTGATTACCTATTAATGATATAGAACTTTTGGTGAATTTCAGAAGAGTTGGAGATATCTAAAAATTGGACTATGGTTCATCGAACTAAGATAAATAATCAGAAAAAAAATTGGTAGTATATCTGTCCCTATAGGCTACGAGTCTTTTTAAAAACAAGTCATGAAACCTTCAACCCAGACCTAGCAACTAAACACTAATCTTAAAATTGGTACTTACCCAGATGTGAAACTTTGATCATACTTTATTACTTCTACTTCCTCTTGTGTAAAAATCTCGTCTTTACAAGGCAAAAAGTCTTGTGTTTCCATCAGGTTTGTAACATTATCTGACATAATTTAGTTATTTAAATTATCCTTTATATAAAATAAGTGTATTGTTACGTTTTGTTACGCCGTATTTAAAATCCTACTACATTTTTTAGTGACTGTAAATGTATGTCATAATTAAAATGAAACAAATTTTCCACATCGTTTTAGTTTTAGAGCTTAAACAAAATGTAAAGGTAAATTGAAAATATAAATACCAAATGGAATTAAACGAAAATGTCAAAACGTAATGAATGACAGGTGATTCTATAGGGAATTTTAGCTAAGTAACTGCAGCCAATCTGTTACCGATTTCAAAGTTGTCGATATCCTAAAGATCAGCAAATTTGTATTATTGTTAATGCGAAGCCGCATTGCGTTAAACGATATCAGTTTTGAATGCCGATTTGGTCGTTTTCCTAAGTTTTTTATAGATTAGGATTAGTTAACTTTCTGGTGTTTTGAATATTAAATGGGATTTTATTTTACTTTCGTTGCTGAAAGATAGTATTACATTTGTGCAAAAATCACAAAGATTTTTGCTTTTCTTCAAGTTTAAAGGTTCCTATATCACGAAAAACATAATTGCTTTTAGTCGGTATGTTGGCACGATAAATCTCAAACGAAATGAAATATCTATTACGTCTATTTATATATATATATATATATATATATATATATATATATATATATATATAATATATATATATATATATATATATATAATAAATAGACGTAGAGGATGGACTGAGTGTTCCGTATCCTGGTGTGAAGTAAATATGGACGCAAAATGTGAGAAGGTAAACCGAATAAGCGGCCAATAGCTGTCTCTTTCTTGAATGCCGCTAAGCTACGGCATAATATTTCTAATTGCTCTATTTGACTAAAATCGGGTAGGGGGCTTTTCTCGCTTTGAATTCCGTTTCGGGGTACTGCGCCTTGCTTATTACAGGCCTACAGAAAAGAGACAGGTATTGGCTGCACAGTTGCTTTGTCTCTTTCTAGAGAGTGGTCAATTTTACATATATATATATATATATATATATATATATATATATATATATATATATATATATATAATATATATATATATATATATACATATATATATATATATATATTATATATATATATATATATATATATATATATATATATATATATACATATCCTGTGGTTTTTGAAAGATATCGCTTAAGGGAACTTTCACGGGTCAGAAAAATCGACTTTTTAGAAAGTATCCTATTGGAAAGTATTATATTTCAATAATATTCTCTGAGAATTTCATAGGGAAATTTCAAATACTTTCGAAGTTATAGACGATTATAGCGCCAAGCGTAAGGCAGGCCAAATCGAACGTGCGGCGTGCCAACTTACCTTCCGGCCGTTTACAAAGGTGTCGCTTTACCTGCGTCGAACATCTGCTGCTACCTTCATGATTTTAAGAAAGATAGAAGCAGATAAAAGAATAGCTTACTATAATGGGTATAATATATTTTTCATTTTGAGGCAAAACTGTAGCTCTAAAGCAAACGGTACGCTGGCCTGCTCAGTTCGAAAATATCACTCAGTATACGTCTCGGCTAATATTATGCAAAATGGATAAACAATACGGGGAATTTAGTTCGAAGCAAGTGTGCAGACCACGTAAAAGACGGTTCCGTGTGGTAATCGATTTTCAGATGAAAGTAATTCTAATTTTGCTAGTACAGTTGCAGAAAAAATTGTAGAATTTTCTAATTTGAGTCCAAGCACTGATCCGACTTTTAGTTATTGTATAGTACAATTTTTAGTTTTAACAACTTTACAAAAGTTGCAATGCAAGATTTGTGATTTGTGAAATTTTTCAAACGAGACGAAAGAGAGAGTAGGTTTTAAGCTTCGTGTTATGTGTGAATGCGGCGATACACTCATTGACTCTATCCCCAAAATTGGGAAATCATATAAAATTAATAGACGTTTCATTTTTGTAATGAGAGTACCCGGCTGTGGAATCGCTGGAGTGAACAATTTTTTGAAGCCTGGTAGATTTGGGAAAGAGCTTTTTTGAAACAACTTATTATAAAATTATGGAAAATATTAAAATCGCAATTGAGGCTATATTCAGAGTTTGTTATAAACAAAGCCGCCAATGAAAAGAAAGATAAAAAAAAGCAGCTGATAATAAAGAAAACGAATTATCGGTATCTGGTGACGGTTCATGGGTAAAACGTGGCTTTACGTTTCTTTTGAGCATCGTGTCTCTTATTGGTAAATATAGTAATACAATTTTAGATGTTATTATAAAATCAAGTTCTTATCAAGCTTGTCGAAAATGGAAAGGAAATAAATTTGTTGTTGAATTTGAGGCATTTTGGAATGACCATGAAGAGCACTGTTCAGCAAATCATAAAGGAAACACTGGAAAGATGGAGGTCGACGGTTTTCTCGAGATGTTTCAGCGATCGGAGGGCTTGCACGACGCAAAGTACAAGTATTACATCGGTTAAGTTAAATTTTGACTTAAAGGAGTAGTTTTGGGGTGTGAAATTGGAAGTGAAAAAAAAATATTACCAGGTCATCGAGTGGGGTGTCAAATGAAAACTTGTGAAGACACGAGTTCAAAAATATAAATGATGTAATACTCGTGCACACTTTTTTTTGTTTTATTTAAAAAAAAAAAATGAACAAAAAGCCCTGTCCACCCACCCTATCTCGAGAAGCACTGATCAAAAAATTTTGAAAAAATTCTAGAATATTCTTCATAAGGTTTAGATTGAACGAGTTTCTTAAGTCTTGGCCGGTCTTTTTTTATATATTATAATACATCTTTTTTTTGAAATCCTTTGATATGAAATTTGTCAAAGCCTAACCATTTAACAAAAATTCTATTTCCTTTCTTATCTTAAAATCCTTTCTACTAAATATACGTTTCGGATGTTTTACTTCCTGCAACTTTTCATAATAAAACTTCTTTCAATTCTTCATTATTAGCATCTTTTAAGAGGTAGGTCGTTAGGTTAGTAAGCTGTACTTTGCTTATTTGAAATAGTAGACCAATTCGGAGTATATCCTTTATCAGACGCTTCTCTTTGTATTATTAGTTACATTAAACCACCTAAGGGAGATCCATCGAAAATCGCGCCCTCTGCATTAAAGTGTTGACTTTGTCAACCACTCTTTCGGCTTGTGGTTGCTGTGCAAGTCTACGATGGTGTATTAGGTGTGCGTCTTTGGTACAATTCGTTGTATCTTACAATTACGTTTTATAAGTACCTGGATAGGGACTAGTAAATTCCGTTCTCTTTGTTTGTCGATCCTAGCCTCACTGATGAGCCGTGATACGGCGAAACGCGTCTCGTGATAGACTGATAAATAAGAGAACAGTGGGTAGACTGCTGAAGTATGGACTTTGTCTATTTTCAGCAGCTTTACATTAAACCACATATGCTTGAGGAGGATTCATCAAAAATCGCGCCCCCTGCGTTGAAGTGTTGCAAAATTTATAACAATTTCCGGATCACTCTTTAGGAATCTTTCTTCTTCTTACTTCTTTATAAGCCACCGCTTCTCCACTGCAGGAGATAGGCCTCTTAAAGTTTCTTCTAATTGTCTCTATCATGTGCAAGATGGAGCCATCAGCTGCCTGTTATCAACCTGATATCATCAGTCCATCTTTTCATTGGTCTTCCGACACTTCGTCTGCTCTCCCAAGGTCTCTCACTTAAGGGGTTACATCACCTTGGCGCTCGGAGAAATAGGTATAAAAATGAAAAAAAAAATTTTTGACGCAGCTATTAAATATATAAAATAATTTTTCTTTTACACATATACATAGTAGTTTTATGAATAATTTGAAATAATAACGAATAAAAAAAAATTAAAAAATGACCCCCTTTTGAAAATCCTTGATGATGGTGTACTTATTTTCTCTGTTAGGCATCATCTGAAAAATAAAAAATAATTTTTTTCTTATTTAGAAAGGTAATAGCTAATTTTTAAACTTTTTTTTGTAGAAATGAAAAAAAAAAAATCTGATTTTTATCAAGATTTTGAGTTAAAAAAAATTTATAACTTATGAACGTAGCACCCAATCAAAAAAAATCCTGTGCTGCATCTTAGATAATATTATAAAGAATATGTGTTGTAAATTTTATTAAAATCGGTTAAGTAACTCTTAAGATATCTTGTACACCAGTTTGAAAAAATTAGTTTCGAAAAAAGCAAAAGAAAAAACAGTACGGCGCACAGTGGGGAAAAACGAAAAATCGTGTTTCAAAATTGTCTAGAGCCTTCAATTTTGGTTCGATTTGGACGATTTTTTTTTTAAATTGAAGCTTATTAAATTCCGAACAAAGTTGTCGGAGTCGATTTTGCAATTAAGCTTTTGTTTCAAAATGGCGGACGTCTTCAAAATGGCGGTTTCTGATTATATAGCGACTGAGACACAGAAAACGCTTACAGTTTCAAACCAAGTTGTGCTAAAATGCGTGTATGTATGTTTTTTTATGTCGCAGATAATATATCTAGTATCACTGTTACAAGATTAATAATAATGAACCCAAAAATGGCTGCCATGAACAATAAAAGTATTATAAATATGAATAAACGTACCATTATTATTTTATATCCATAACATTTGCATAAATAATTTCTTTAAGGTTGTTAATTATAAAAATGTTTCAACAATTGATCATTCAAGTTATTCAAGTTTACGAGTAGTTGCGGGATTTAAATTTTCATGCAGTTATTGCTAGAATATTGCTGCTGTAAATTTTAAGTATCCTAGACAATTTT
Organism: Pachyrhynchus sulphureomaculatus; assembly: GCA_019049505.1. Classification (NCBI taxonomy): domain Eukaryota; kingdom Metazoa; phylum Arthropoda; class Insecta; order Coleoptera; family Curculionidae; genus Pachyrhynchus; species Pachyrhynchus sulphureomaculatus. Next base: position 81,077,740 of record CM032451.1, on the reverse strand, counting down.
CTAGCAGATACAAAAAACAGCGATACACGCAGAAAAGGACAGCTCACACAGCTAGAAAATGGCTACAACAGCTAAAACGTTTTGTTAAAATAGGGACAGCTAAATATTTTATGTAAGAGTAAGTTAAGGTTAGACATATTTATTTTCTTATTTTTCTAGTCTATTCCTATAATTCAGTAGTTCTGTATATGTACTAAAGGGTTTTCCCTCGTTAATAAAGATTATTATTACTCTTACAAAATACACGCAGAGAAATGCTAAAATAGGGACAGTTAACAACAGCAGCCACTTTTTTGCTACAACAGCAAACAATGTGGCTAGTGCAGCAAAATATTTAGCTGTCCCTATTTTAACAAAACCTTTTAGCTGTTGTAGCCATTTTCTAACTGTGTGAGCTGTCCTTTTCTGCGTGTATCGCTGTTTTTTGTATCTGCTAGAAAATTGTCTACGATACTTAAAATTTACAGCAGCAATATTCTAGCAATAACTGCATGAAAATTTAAATCCCGCGACTACTCGTAAACTTGAATAACTTGAATGATCTGACTGCCACAGTCTAAATGCCACAGAGAAACTTTCTTGCTCGATTCAATTTTGGCATCCGCCATACTTGATTTGTCATTTTAAGTCAATTGTTGAAACGTATTTATAATTAACAACCTTAAAGAAATTATTTATGCAAATGTTATGGATATAACATAATAATGGTACGTTCATTCATATTTATAATACTTTTATTGTTCATGGCAGCCATTTTGGGTTCATTATTATTAATCTTGTAACTGTGATATTAGATATATTATCTGCGACATAAAAAAACATACATACACGCATTTTAGCACAACTTGGTTTGAAACTGTAAGCGTTTTCTGTGTCTCAGTCGCTATATAATCAGAAACCAACGTCCGCCATTTTGAAACAAAAGTTTAATTGAAAAATCGGCTCCGACAACTTTGTTCGGAATTTAATAAGCTTCAATTTAAAAAGAAAATCGTCCAAATCGAACCAAAATTGAAGGCTCTAGACAATTTTGAAACACGATTTTTCGTTTTTCCCCACTGTGCGGCGTCAGCGTCTTAAAACCAAATCTTTTTTTAAATTACCTTCAATCCGCGATTCCTGGACTACTTTTGAGCAGCTCTTTTCAATTTCCTGGGCTCTTTAGTCTCCTGTTGGGCTCTCATGTTTGTTATAGATATTCGTTGAAAATCTAAGTTCTCGGCAGCACGCTTGGGCCAATTACAAGGTTTAATAATTGCATCATTTGTAATACACTAGTATCATCATTAAATATGCTAGCTGCAATATAAGATGCAAACTCAACAATTTTTGTGCCACTGTAATGCACTTTTGGAGCCATAGACCAAATGACAGCGTCTAGACTTTCGTTGTTATTCTGAGTGTATTCTTCTAAACAGCGTTCTACACACAATTCACTTTTAGTTTAAAACCAAGACCACGAAGAGAAGTTTCGGTAAATTTTATATCAGCGCCGCACTCTTACACTTTACCACTTCGCTGCTCTTTAATTCTTTAGCTGTTGTACTGGTGCTAGCTTCCTTTCTTTCCATTAAATAACGATTTATCGGGTAATGTCGTTTCTTCCTGTTCTGACAAGGACGTCCAACTGCTTGTCGGCTACCTTTTTTTTTTTATCAACATATACTTGTTTCGACATTTCAATAATAGTTTTCTATTAAAAAATAATAAAAAAAAATATAATTTTTGTAATACACGTGGCGATATGTACACTACTGCGTCGCAAAGCAAACTAATTCTGTGACGTTGATGGTTTAGCGAGTCTAAACTAGTTCTAACTTTGTATACCTGTGTTACTTTTAGCTTCCAAACTTCTCCAAAGGAATTATTGTTATAAAGGACTGACTAAAAAAAACAAATATCCTTTGTCAAGGATTTGACCGCTCGTGCCGGCCCGATCGCTACCTGAGTTTCGGGCCGACTCTCTGCCGCGCTCACTTCTAATTGCTATAACTTCGGAAATAATTTGAATTTTGAAATGGTTAAACTTTTAAAATATTCTTAAAAGTATAAACAATTTTGTTATCGATCTACCATTATTCGTTCTAGCCATATGCCCCGCCTGTTGCCACTTTAATTCTGCCACTCTTTAACTGATATCTGTAAATCTTGTTGTTTGTTTAATATCCTCGTTCGGGAACTGTTGCTTTAAGCCAGGGGTGCTCAAACTTGAACTGCTGGCAATCTACCTCAATACTGTTAGGCTACGATCGATCGACTCTGAGAAGCTGCAAGTAAGTGTGATGCAGGATTGTCGTCTAGGTAGGGTGTATCGTGGCACAGATATTAGTTTTCCGCACAATGTGCATTTTTTTAGTCAAGGTAAGTGTAGGTCTACTCTATAATGTCAATGAAAAAACTCATAATTATTCAAAATTGCGAGTTTATTGGTTCTTACAAAACAAATGAGTTCTAGTGTCTAAACTTAACTAAAGAGTGACTTTGGATGTTGAAGCGTGCCACTGCATGTCCTTAGCATACTTTTCATAAGATGGTACGTAATTACCGAGTGCTAATCGCAAGCATGATGACATATGTTCGTCAGTTAGTCGATTGCGATATTTTGACTTAATTATCTTCATTTCAGAAAATGCAGACTCGCACAAGTAAGTTGACCCAAACATTGCCGTCAGTTAAAGGGCGATTTGCCTTAGATTCGGATATTTATCTCCAGATATAAAACACCAGCATTTTGTATCAGATGCTGTGGCTTTGAGATGTATATCTGATATAATCTGCACTAACTCATTTTCAACAGAACATGAGTCCATGTTAAACTGACTTGCTGTTGCAGTGGCTAATTCCTCAATGTTTTTACACGAAAAAGGATAACTCATAAATGATGCGATATTTGCCAATTTACTGAAATCATAAAAACGTATTTCGAATTGGCCTAAAATATTTGATAATTCTGCCTCATGAATATCATAATTCAACTGAGGAATCCTTGCTTTCAAAGACGGAAAATTTTTCCGATCCTCAGTTGATCTATCATAAGTTGCAATTTACTTCTGAATGCGTTTATTGCCCTAATCATCTCAATAATAGTTTTTCCTTTACCTTGAAGCTCCAAATTAATGGTGTTTAAATGCATTGTGATGTCTGTCAAAAATGCCAAATCAGTCAGCCATTTTCCGTTTTTTCAGCATTTGAGTGTCATCACCTCTTTCGTCCAGAAAAGCTGTTATTTCGGGCAATAATTCTTGAAACCTTTCTAGGAATTTTCCGCGACTCAACCACCTGACGTCCATGTGAAGAACTAAATCAGTGTGTTCAGCTGACTCACTATCTTCCAACTGCAATTTAAAGAGCCGTCGTTGCAAGCTACGTGCACGGATATAATTCACAATTTTTATTGCAATGCCCATAATCTCCTCCATGTTTAGAACTTTTGAACACACAACTTGTTGATGTATAATGCAATGGAAGGAGAAAAATGAAGGGAAATCATCATTAGCTCGACACAATGCCACAAAACAGTTTTTGTTTCCAATCATTGCTGGTGCTCCATCGGTTGTAATGCACACTAGTTTATATATTTGTGACTTGTAGTTTGTTACAAAATTGAAGAAAACCTTCCTTTCAGAGGAATCATTGTCAAAAACTCTTCCTTAGCCGACATGTCATTGAATACCATTCGAATAAAAATACACAGCTGGGCGGTGGATTCGTCGAACTGTAAAGAAAAGTATGTACATTCCATGATATCATGTTTTAGTTTATCTGCCATGTCCTGACTCATGACTACAACACGCCTTGTGACAGTCGGACGAGATAACTGAAGTTCTCTAATAGCAGACATAATGTCTGTTTTATTTTTAAAATCTCTAAATAAAGTCTCACCCGCTTCAATAAATGCTTCCTTTACAACCAATCCATCATCAAATGGTTTCTTGTGTTTCGCCAATATATGAGATATTTTAAATGACGCGATCGTTGCAGCTTTTGATTGTTTGGCTGGTCTTGTGAACATGGTTTGTTCTTTTTTCAAACAAGTTACCAAATCACGTACTTTTCGTTTTCTTAATTCACTCTGTGACCGAAAATCCTTTTCATAGTTTTTATGAACCGTTTTATGATGCCTCTCTAAATTCCCACGCTTAAGTATTGCAACTGACGCACGGCAAATGAGACAAATGCACTACCATACAAAAGAAAAATTCTTCCTCCCAATCGTTATTAAAATGATAAGTTTTACTTTTCTTGGCCGCACTCATTTTGGACTATTTATTAATAAACTTTGTATCGATGTATCGCCTTCAAGTTACAACTCAGACTGACTCCTATTCCTGCAGGCGCAACATTTATATCGGCGCGAACGAAGTCTCGAATGTTCCCGTCGAACACGCCGCCCGAAGTTTCTAGAAAAATCGGCGGGAATCAAAAACGCGGCTTTTCTTTGACAAGTACCGCGCGTTCCTTTGATAAAGCCGCCTTTTGCCGTTAGCAGGGGGTTATTACGATAAAAGAAAGTGATGAGGGGGTTATTCTGGCCTAATTGTGGATCGAATAAATTTTTAGTAGTTTATTCATTACATTTTGTTTTAGTTACCTAAAACAAAATCTGTGAATAGTTCTATATCGGAATTTTTTCTCAAGATCGACTCAAAAAGCACTCGCAATCGACTTGTCGATCGCGATCGACCGTTTAAGCACCCCTGCTTTAAGCAATCAACCAAAAATGTCTTTTTTGAAAAATATTTAACAAAATAATATTGAAAAAGCAAATTATCACAGGGGAACAGCTGTTTTGGTGTCGAGGTTTTTTGAGCTGATTCTATATCAATTTGATGTCCTGAATTCAAATAACGTACTCATTTGTACCTAGGAGCTCAAATTTTTAAGATATACAATTTTAGAGAAATATAAGTTACATTATTGTAACTCAAATCCGTAAGTGTAGTAAACAAAAGTAGATACGAAATTTTTATTTTAGTTATACAAAATACAATATTATGTCGTACTTACAAACAAAAAAAAAACATTGAAGAAATCAAATAGTCACTCAACACTTGGAAAGCTTCTTTTCCGCGACATTCTTGAATGTTTTTTTAAACAGTCCCTTTTTAAACTCCAGCAGTAATCTGCCATCATGTGCATGTCCCATCTTTCTTGGTAGCGGTCCTCCATAACTTTAATATCTTGGTGAAATCTTTCACCTTGTTCCTCACTCATGTCTCCTAAATTTTCTGGAAAACGGTCTAAGTGGCTGTGTAAATAGTGTATTTTAATATTCATATTGCACCCTAAGGATTTGAAACTATTAAGCATCTTGTTAACCATTTCAACATAGTTTTGAGCTTTATGTTTGCCTAGAAAATTTTCTACAACTGCAACAAATGATGTCCAAGCTTCTTGTTTAACTTGATTCATTGAATTTATGAAGGCAGGATCCTTAATTAATTGTCTTATTTGTGGGCCGTCAAATATCCCTGCTTTGAGTTTTTCTGTGCTCAACTGATGCATTTTTACCCCTATATATGCAAAACAAGACCCATTCTTATCAAGAGCTTTTACAAATTGCTTCATTAAGCCCAACTTTATATGTAACGGAGGAAGTATGATTTTTTCTCTTTCAACCAAAGCGTCGTTAATGACATTCTTTTCCCCAACGTCCATGTTTTCTCTCTGAGGCCAATCTTTTCTAACCCAGTGGTATGTTTTGTCCCTACTATCCCAGAGGCACAAGAAACACGGATATTTCGTGTAACCACTTTGCTGCCCAAGAAGAAAGTTTACCATTTTTAAGTCTACACAAATCATCCATTGATGTTCGTAATACTTTATCTTCTGCAAGACCAAAGCTATGGTATTATATTCTTCTTTCAGTTTCGTTGAGTGAGCTAGTGGTATTGAACCATATTTATTCTCATTATGTAGAAGGACACATTTTAAACTTCGCTTTGAACTGTCAATAAATAGGCGCCAATCATCTGGAATATATTCAGAAAGTCCCATTTCTTTCATGAGTCCCCTAATTTCGTGACAAAATACAAGATTGTCTTCTTGAGAAAAGAATGGTAGCAGATCTTTTTCTCTTGTACGGTAAAAGGTAATTTTGGTTCCTTGTTCCAGTAAATTTTTGTCGTTCAACCTAGAAGCCAGTACTTCAGAAGCTTTTTTCGATAAATTGAGATCCCTGGTGAGATCATTTAATTCATTTTGATTGAAGCGTTGAGGAACTGATGACGTCCCCTCATAGTCACTGTTAGTTTCATTAGCATCAGAACTTTTATTAGCATCAGAAGAGCGATCAGAGGGAAAATATTCGTCATCAGAGATATGTGGTAGCTGATGAAATGTTGGAATCGGTATTTCATCTGAGTGCGGGATAGGGCGTATTGCCGAGTCTAAATTGGGATAAGTCCGCTTACTGCGGTTATTTCGATTGATTCCATTAGTATTTACTAAACAGAAATAACAATCATTGAAGTGGTTTTTTGGTTCTCTCCAAACCATTGGTACGCCGAATTTTAGACATTTTCTTTTCCCGGTAGTCCACTGCCGTAAATGCTCTGTACAAGTTTTACATACGAGATGCGGGGCCCACGTTTTGTCCTGATCACCAAGCTTAACGCCAAAGTATCCAAGATACGCTCGCTTTACAAAGTCAGTAATAGTTTGTCTGTTTTGTTGAAACATGTATTCTCCGCATATATAGCAAAACACATCAGGTTAATTTACACAACTTCTTCTTGAACTGGAACCTGAACTCATTTTAATTCTGTTCAATAACACAAAAACACTCTTTTCTTAACATAAAATAACACGCCCGAATTCGATCTACTCTCATTAGTAAGAACGCACAAACTGACGAGACTTACCCGAGTTAGGTGATTAAAAGGGTCAGTTCAGGTAACTGATAGGCAGTGGTTCCACTATTTATAGATTTACCTGGAATTTGCTCAATTGCAGACTGACAATAAAACCATTGTACCTACATTAATGAATATATAATAATTTTAGAACTCTCATAAATGAATATACTGAATAAAAACCACATTGGTAGATAAGTTGATGTATCTAAAAAAGTAGAGCTGATAGAGAAAAACGGATTGCATATATAGATTTAGCGTCCCAAGTATAGTTAAAATCAGCTCTAAAATCCCAGGCACCAAAACAAAAATATTTTTTTTGTTGCCCTGTGTATCATACACTTCAAAATATTAATTAAAATCTAAAGAGTGGTAGTCGTACTAAAAATGAAAAAAATATTTTTAAGTAATAGAAAAAATTGTGACGTGTAAGATAACAGTTCGCTTGGTTGTACGACCCAATTTTATAATTTCGTATTATCAGGACATCGATTTTACTTGTCATATCTAATTGCATGAAATTTAAAAAATTGCTGATTTACAAAGAAACAGACAGTACACGAAAAAATTTGTCTAGGATTCTGCAGAATTAAATAAACTAATATATAAGAGAAAAGTAACCTCCAGTTATTTTTCTGTATAAAATAAGCATCTACTGTAACGACACTATTAGAGGAAGGTGACCAAATATGGAATAGTATCCCTAATATGGAATACCTAGATTTCTCTAGAAATAACATCTCAAGACGTAGTACATAACCATCTTCCCATCCACTCACTTCAAAGTCGCGAACGTTCGATCTCGTCAGTCGGGCGAAGACCATCGCTGTAACATGAATGTTTTGTTTTGTTGCTACTAGGAAATTTTTTAAAGTACGTAAATATGATGGATTTCTCATTAATTTATTGGTGATAACATTGTCCTTATATGTTTGTGTAGTTGTATGCATGGTAACTGTCGTATTCTCACGGCATTTTCTTGTTTATGTTTTGTAATAAGTATAACAATGACAATTTTTTGAGTTTATAAAATTCCAAATGTGGACCGTCATTAGGGTTCCGATCATGGAATATTCGATATTTGGATCCACTTCGTAGTTGGTGGTATATATCTTTCTTTCGTGTGTTAATATTTATTTTTCAGAATGTCTTCGAGAGCCAAACGAAAAGACTGGGATAAGGAAAAGATGTCTGAAGCTATACAAATGGTGCGAGAAAAAAATGGGTTATATGAAAGCTGCGAAGCATTTTGAAGTACCTAGAACGACTTTGTTTCGACTTTGTCAAAAAGCTGAACTATCCCCAAATGAAGCGGCAACTACGAAATTAGGAAGAAAAACTGTGTTGGGTCAACAACTGTTAGTGGAATACATTTTGAAGATGGAAAACGAGTTTTATGGCCTGACGAGAAACTATGTTCGTAGAATGGCATATATGTCAGCAAAACTCAAAAACTTGCAAAATCCATTCGATGAATCTGGAATAGCCGGCAAAAGTTGTTAAAGCTATTTCTAAAGCGCCACAAAGATAGAGCATTTAGCTTTGACAAAGAAAAAGTTAATGCATTTTTCAATCAACTAACAACCTACCGAATCGAATTTATAACGTGGATGAATCAGGCCTCATCGTAGTTCAAAGCAAGATATCCCAAGTCATTGGTCTCTAAGGAAAACGGCAAGTAGCTTCTCTTACATCTGCAGAAAGAGGTGCCCTAATTACTATTGTTATCTGCATGAATGTCACTGGTCATTTTGTACCAACATTTATTATTTTCCCTAGGAAAAACATGAGTCCTCATTTAACGAGAGGCTTTCCTCCGGATGCTGTAGGAGTGGCACTCCTATCAGGATGGGTACAAATGCACATATTCACTGATTAATTCAAGCATTTTCTGAAACACACTATTCCAACGCCAGATTTTCCAGTTTTATTGATTTTAGATGACCACTACAGTCACACGAGCAATATTGATGTAATAGACCTTGCTAGATAGCACAACGTGGAAATTGTTGTATTACCTCCACATATAACCCATAAGCTCCAATCGTTGGACAAAACTTCTATGGGACCGTTTAAAAGTCTACTACAGCGAAGAAATTAGAATTTGGAATAGGAACAATAATAGAGCACTCAGCCCTTTTAACATTGTAGAGCTATTCGGCAATGCCTATTTGAAAGTGCAAACAGGTGCAATTGCAGTAAACGAATTCCGCATCGCAGGACTCTGGCCATTAGTGATATTGATTTTATCGCCGCGGAACAGAATGCTGTGAAAGATGGTTGTACAGATGTTTCTCCAATAAAACCAAGCTCTTTATCTACACAAGTTACTAACAATCCCAGATTGCCCACAAATTTTCTAGTCTCCACTTTGCGTTTATCAGAATGTGAATCCCCGTCAATGACTTCAAGCTCAACACTGGGTCGTAATAGTTTATCTGTAACTGGAACATCCGTCTTCAGAACTAACCCTGTTGAAGAACGGGAATCTACACCTGAACCTTCAAATTCCGGCGCCTCCAGATCATACCCTATTGAAGAACGCGAATCTACACCTAGACCTTCAAATTCCGTCATCTTTAGACCTAACCCTAATGAAGAATCTGAAACAATAAGAATTTTCTCGTGGATCTTCACCGTCCCTTCTTGACCGTAATATTACAACTGTATATAGAAGATCGGGGGACAAACCTGAAACGCAACGTGAACACTCTCGTAGATCTTCACCCTCCATTCCTGGTCGTAGCAGTCTGGGCCTTGTAACTCCATCTGACATAAGCCCTATACCAACAAAAAGGGCTAAACCATCTAACAGGGGGGAGAAAAGCTACTATGGCGGCAATTATAACTTCATTACCATATAAGAATGATATCACAGAAACAATTAATAAGACGAATAGAACGGAAACGGAACGGACACGGAAAGAAGCTACAAAACAGTGTATGAATAAAACTGAAAGCAATAAGAAAGGAAATCTTCGAAAAAAGAAGAACAAGAGAACGAGCACTATCGACTCTGACGAAAACAAAGGAAACTTAGGAAGGAAGAAAAACAAGGTAACGGGCAATGGCACTACAGACTCGAACGAAGACCAAGTGACTAAGAAACAGGGTAAGAATAAAACTGAAAACAAAAAGAAAGGAAGCCTACGAAAGAGAAAGAACGAGGAAACGACTGATGATCTTACAGACACTCACAATGATGAAGTTAAGTTTGGTACAGACAGTGACCCTGATGTTCTAATAGGTCAAAATTCTCCTGATTATCCGGAGGTAGGATGTATGTTCTGTCAACAACTTTTCTCTGGAGATACTCAAGGAGAATTGTGGATCAAGTGTCTAATGTGCAGGCTTTGGGCACATAATGACTGTGCTGGTCCAGAGTTTGACACCTGGGTTTGTGATTTTTGCAAATAGAATATTTTTTTACTTTTTCATAACATTGGTTACCAAAGTACTTTGATCTCTTAGAAATTTTAAGAATATTTTAAAGAATTTCGTTGTGCCTTATTCTTATAGTCCGTATTTGGATATCTATTCCATATTTAGCTACTTTTACATATTTTTGATTAATCTAGATTTTTGATACTGCTAATTAGTTATAACTAGTCATGCAAAATATATGTCTTACTACTTAGTAAATATATTTGATTTGTACCATGATTAGTTCTTTTTTTTCATTCCAAAAACAAAACGGTATTCCATATTTGAGCACCTTCCTCTATACTAAATATTTGTATTTGTAATTTCAGGGTCATCCAGTATATATTATTGTAGCGCTGCTCCAAACCACTACTGAGGACTAAGACAGTGGCGTAACCGGGTGCAACTTGCGGGGCGGGCATAAAAAGGGCGTTTCTTTGAGGAAAAGATTACTCTAAAGAAGCTTCTTATAAAGAGAGCGAAAATCAACAATTATCTTGCACTGAAACGAAAATAGTAAACCAAAAACAATGACCGAAGGGAATAGGTTTTTCACAAAAGAACACCTATTAATACAGTCGAACTTTAAAAAATTATATTTTATTTAAAAACCGATGATCGAAGGAAGAGATAGGTTTATAGTAAAAAAAAAAACAAACAAAAATACATTAAAAAGACATAAAACATGTATTATGAAATATGAAATAAGTATTTAAATAAGTAATAAATGATAAAAAAATAAAAAAAATAACACTTTCACGTATGTTGGTCCCATACACTACTTACTAAATAAATATAACAAAATATACACTAAAAAATAACACTATTTAAACTCTAAATAAACTAGAAAAAAAAAACAAAGCCTGAACCACCAATTTTTCAGTTATATTTTAATCTCTGATAACATGGGCACTGACAAAAACATTAAGATGCTTGACTGTATATTCCTGAGAAATAATGAATTTTAACCATTCTCCTTTTTAGAAATTTATAATAATAAATTACTTCTAGCCCAAAGTCTAATTATTTAAAATATTTTACTAAGTAAAACTACAGAAAATTTCAATAAAAAAATAGTAGCAATCATTTTAATGTAAAAGCAACGAGGTCTGCTTTTATCTACTAGTGTGTAAGTGTAAACAGCCTCTACGCTAACACTACTAAACGTAGGAGCCTCAGTCTTTGTTAATTTAAACAATCTCTACTTTCACCAGGAAAAATTAATCGTGGTCAGTTAACTGTTATCCTGTATCGACAAAATGTCTATTTAAATTAAAGACATTTTGTTAGATTTCATCACTTCTATAGGTTGCTGTTTGGAAATGTTAAGAGAAGCAGTAAGTTTATAAATAAAATGTTTTAACTATAATTATATCATGAAGAAAAGGGGAAGCATTAAATTTGTAATTTCTCAGAAATACAACCAGGAAACTCTATTTCAAATAAAGTCGTCGGTTGTCCTATAACGGAATATAAAAGACATTTTGTTGTCAATTTTATGACTTAAGCAACGAACTAAAACAGAACCACCAAAGAATTTATAAATTAAAAATTACACAATTCACTCTTAAACAAACAAGTACAAAAAGCACAAAAATCTAATAATTATTTTAAAAAAACGAGTAACAAAATATTATGTTCTAATATTAAATTAAAGCACCTAATGAAAATCTTATTTTTTATCTACTTGGGTAGTTCAGAAATTCTTGGTTTAATTTCTTTTAAAGTCTTCTACTTTTGACTTACGTTGATGTATAGAGTAAAGCACTTTATGTAGATATTTGTTAAATGATAATATGCGGGGATGAAGCTATTTCTTTCTTTATTTCTTTTTCTAAGTAAAATAATAAATAGAAAGAACTTCATGAAGTATATTTTACCCCTCAATAATTTTCTGTAAGTTAGAGGTATGACGAATATTTGATTTTTTTGACAGAAAATAAACAAATGTCAGATGTAAAACCTAAATATACTAAATAATCGGCCAAATAGTTATAAGAAGTGCAAATTAATTTTGAGGGATTTCTAAGAGAGGGCGTTACTCGAACGATATCGCATAGGGGCATACGGTTGCTATAGTCAATGTGAATATAGCGCTTACATGTACTGGAAATGATTCAAAAGAAAGGAAATTGGATGCTGTAAGAACTGAAACCGCGAGACGTTGAAAGGCGATTTTTCACCTATGAAAAACTGCTTCAACAGCACAATTGGAAAGATTTTTTCATCGTATCCTAACTGGTGATGATAAATGGGTACGCTACGATAATCTCAAGCGCAAAAAATCTGGGTGAAGCTCGGTGAACCATCAACATCCTCGCGAAAGCCGAATGTTTATGGTTCCAAGCTTATGCTGTGTATCTGGTTGGATCAGCTTGCTGTAGCGTACTGTGAGCTGTTCCAACCCAACCAAACTATTACTTGGGAACGTTACCGACAACAATTGATACAATTGAGCGTTAGAGGAAAAACGACCGCAATATGCCAAAAGATATGACAAAGTGATTTTTCAATATGATAACGCCCGGTCACATGTTGCAAAACTCGTCAAAGAAACGCTAGGAGCGCTTGGATAGGATGTACTACCTCACTCGCCTTACTCACCAGACATTACTCCATCTGATTATCACTTGCTCCGATCGATGACGGCATGTCTGTACAGCGCTTCCATTCTTATAAGGATACCAAAAAATGGGTAGATTCGTGGATAGCCTCAACCGTGGGAGAAAGTAGTGGCTAGCGATGGGCAATACTGTGAATAATCAATTTGTAACCATTTTTTACAATAATGCGATATTTTTACCGAAAAATCCCTCAAAATTAATTCACACACACCCAATATAATTGTTATCGTCCAGACTACAATGCTAGCAGGTTCAAACAAGTTTGATCAAATAAAACGCATATGACATCTAAGAGATTTTCCCGCTGAATATTCGGAATACGGTACAGGTATTCATTAGTCAAACGAATATTTGGAAAGTTTCTAACAAAATCTTGGTTTATACGGTATCCTGCCGAATCAAATATTTGTTCGTTATCTGAATGTTTGCTTACGTGGTATCAGTATATTTGTTCATTCGGTATCTACTCAAATCCAATATTCATTTCATCTCTACTAAGTATCACCTTGTGAATTAAGCATATCAAGAACTACTACTAAAATAATAATTGTATAAACATAACAAACGTAAAACAAACTAATAACTCAAAAATCACATGTCGCTAGGCGCAGTCCTGAGGATAGACGAAATCTGTAACAAAAAATATTTTCTATAAATAACATAAAATAACTTTTTGTATCTAGTAACTTTGGATTGTTTGGAGATTTAAGAATAAAAAACAGGGAGGGTATATATTTAAAATCATTTAAAATTCCCTTTATGCTAATTTTATCCTGAGATTTTTCGAACTTGCAATTTCATTTTTTTTTTTTCATAAAGCTATCAGGGGGAGTTATTTTACGAGAATATATGTTGTAAAAGTGACGCGAGTTTAAAACTGCAGCAATTTTTTTAATTACCAGCGCAATTAAATAAATTTTACATACTCGCTCGCTACGTTCAGTTTATCGACCAGCACAGTCTTTATGATGTGTACGACTTCTATTCTTAGTTTAGGTGTAACTTCCGAACCTATTTTTTGCCAGAGGCGATCTCTCCAGAGAGGAGGGTCCGGAGCTCCGAAACTTTGATGTTATATGGTTAAAAATAACTACTTAATCAACCACAAGGGTCATCTGCTGCTTCTACCAACCACCAAATGATACTAACTTAAGGACACTTTTCGATTATCTTGTAAACACGATCGGTTATTTACAGATTAATTGTCAAATTGCCAAAATTTCCATACTGAGCGTCTTTAATTTTAATAACTTAAATATTTAAATATCACCAACAAGGTCGTAAAGCTGAGTATTCCCACTTAGTTCTGACTTTACTCAGCTTATCCATGAACCAACACGAATTTCGGACCGTCACAGAGTTCGCCAGTTTTCTTGACCAGTTTTTACCCACTAATAGAGAGATTTATACTATCACCGTAAATCCGCCGTTTGGCCCGTCCAAACAGAACCGAGTTTCGCTATCGAATATTCTACCAATCAATGACAGAGAGGCGCATAAGCCGCGCAAGATTTGACGCTATTAATCTACTAAATGGGAAGAACTTATGGAATATTTTCGAACTTTTCCTTGGTTAGACGTTTGCTTCCGATCGATGATTCGTCTGACTGCGCTCGGGAAGTTTCCGATGACATTTTGGCTGGCATGGAAGTTTACATCGCTTTTTCGAAGAAAAATAGCGTGAAAACCTTAACGTTGTAAATCTCAACATCTTCATTCGTACCCACATCAGATGCAAACAAATAATCGAAAAAAAAACAAGGAGGCGCAAAATTAAAGAATTAAAAACAAAATACTTGCCTGCTCCTACATTTCTAGATCCTTTTGTTCGATCGCTAAAAATATCATTAAAACCACTTACATCGCCAGATAATACTATTGTAATAACACTTATTGAGAGAGCCATTTTATTAGTTGAACTCTTTGTCTCACACTCTACTAGAGATGTTAATGTTGTAACTACTGTACACAAAGTACCTGTTACTCGTCCGGATCCAAAGTACCGGGTAGTCGACAATAAATGTACCTGGTACCATGTACCTACACATTGATGGCGTCTGCAGTCTGCGGTCAACCAAATTAAAACTACCAATGCCATACTGGTAGCGGTAGATACCTACTCGTCTCGACGAAATATATTTCGTCTTCATCGATGGCATTCGGTTTCGGTACATTCGGTATCAATAGTAATGATTGACAAGAATGGGTGCGCGTATACAATTATAAATTATACAAACATACATATACTCGAAATTAAACTGGATGATAAATACAAACGGAGCGCGCACAGTTAGGAATGTGCATGAAATATTTTATTAAATAGGCATATGAAATATAAGTACACATTTTGTCGTTTATGAATATTAAATTGAATATAGATATTTTTTAATTAATAAATTAGTTAGACACAATAATAAATACATAAAGAATAAATCAGGAATTTTGAAAATATTTATTCTATGTCTT
Source organism: Pachyrhynchus sulphureomaculatus (assembly GCA_019049505.1). Classification (NCBI taxonomy): domain Eukaryota; kingdom Metazoa; phylum Arthropoda; class Insecta; order Coleoptera; family Curculionidae; genus Pachyrhynchus; species Pachyrhynchus sulphureomaculatus. Next base: position 81,062,373 of record CM032451.1, on the reverse strand, counting down.
CAGGAACAGTTTTAAATTAAAATAAGAAGATATTTTATTAATATAATATACAAATATACTACAGAAAATTAGAAAAGTACTTATATACTCTCAATCCTTAAAAACAATGAAAATAAGTAAATGAATATTATAACAAAAATAAACTCTACTGCAACGGGAACTTTTACGCTATTTTTCATTTCTTAACACTTAACAAAAACTGATTACAGTTGAGAATAACCGGTCAAGTGCAAGTTGAACTTGCGCAATTAGTCTTCCGTACGTTAATTGCTTCTAAAATAAAAATTTTTGTTACGGAGGTATAAAATGATCAGTGATTTCACAAAACACCCCAAATGAGTTTTCAACAAAGTTTGTTTCTGATCTTTACTGAAAACTGATATCCTCGCAATTTTTGTTTTTTTTTATATACCAGATAAATTATTAAAGATAATGCACTCGTGATAATTTTCGTTCAATCTACATCTCGTGGAGAATATTCCAGAGTATTTTCAAAATTTTTGGATCAGTACTTTTCGAGATAGAGGGGGATTTTTCACGATTTTTTCAAAATAATACAAAGAAAAGTGTGCGCATGTAAGACATTATATATATGTTTGAACTCGTGTTTTTACAAGCTTTCATTTGACACCCCACTCGATAACCCAGTAATTTTTGTTGTTTTCTCTTCCGATTTCACCCCCCTAAACTAACCCCTTAAGTTAAAATTTAACTTTCAAAAGTTTCAACTTTCTACGTCAAATAGTTTCGGAGAAAATCGGGTGTGACTGACGGACGGACAGACGAACAGACAGACGGACAGACAGACGGACAGACAGACACCGAAATAAGTGTTCCGTACGGAACATTAAAAATCAGTTTATTTACATAATTTGATTTGAGTCTGTGACGCCTTTCAGTAATAATCTGGCCAGCCACCGACTAGTATAAGCAGGTATATTGGCAACTACGTGACGAGATCGGTACTTTGTATCGGGTACAATGTAACCGGTACTTTCTTAAAAAATACCGGGTACTCTAAATACTCGAAAGTACCGATACTTGACATTACTACACTCTACTGTCGATTTCTAGGGAAAAACTCTATCCACTATTTCCAATGTGCAGTAAAAAAATGCGCTAGCGAATTAAGACCAGTTTTCTGTAGGCTTTTCAACCTATCAGAAGAAGAATATTTCCTTCCTCCTGGAATTGCGCTATAGTTTAACCGATACTCAAAAAAGCCAAGATCTTACCAAATAACTACCGATCAGTCGCACTGCTTTTAGTAATGTCGATATTTATGGGAAATACTGTCAATGAGAATCTTATTATTATTTTATCTGGAATGAGTCAATATTATTAGCACCCATCAATATTTTATTCATTTAAGTCGGACTTGCGCAATTAGTGTTCCGTGATAATTTTCCTTCGATCTACACCTTATATCGGGTCTTCCATTAACGACTTGACAACTTTTTTTGAAATAAAACGCAACCCATTTGAGACATTTCGAAAATTTTACTATCGGCTTGAAGTACAATCAAAACATTTATGTATGGAATTCGACTTCATTTATATGTTCACCACGGGCACGTTTGCAGCGGTCGATTCGTTGAACCCAATTTTCGATGACTCGGCCACACATTTCGACGGAAACGGCCGCTATCTCTCTTTCAATATTGGCTCTGAGCTCCTCTAACGACGCAGGCTTGTTAGATAGACCAATGATTTAACGTACCCCCATGAAAAGAAGTCTAGAGGTGTTAAATCACACGATCTAGGCGGCCATTCGACGGGACCATTTCTCGATATAACACGTTCACCGAATTTAGATTGCAGTAAGTCGATTGTTACACCCGCTGTGTGGCTTGTAGCGCCGTCTTGTTGAAACCACATATCATTAATGTCTAGCCCATGCAATTGATCAAAGAAATAACGTTGCAACATGCCTCTGTAGCGATCTCCATTGACTGTAACGTGTCGGTTATTTTCATCAACGAAAAAGAACGGCCCAATGACACCACCGGCATGAAAACCGCACCAAACAGTAATTTTTTGTGGATGAAGTAATGTTTCTTCAAGCACATGAGGGTTTTCACCTGACCAATAACGCATATTCTGTTTGTTGACGAAGCCGTTTATCCGAAAATGCGCTTCATCACTAAAGATAATTTTGCGATGAAATTGGTCATCTTCTTCCAACATTTCTAGAGCCCAATTCGAGAACGTACGTCGCTTCATATGATCGAGTGGCTTTAGTTCTTGAGTTAACTTTAACTTATAAGGGTGCAGGCCAAGATCCTTTCGCAAAATTCGCCATAGTGTGGTCTGAGCGATGCCCAATTCTTGAGAACGCCATGAAATCGAGTGTTTTGGTTCGTTTGAGATGGACGCTGGAACGGCAGCAATATTCTGGCCACTTCGACCAACCCGTTGTCTCACTGGCACGAGAACATCCAGCAGCGAATATGTTAACTCAAATTTTTTCACTAGACTATGAATTGCTTGTCTACTGGGACGAGAATTACGACCAAAAATTGGCGTTAACGCTCTTAAAGTTGCAGTCACCGACTCCAAATTTTGGTAGTAAATTTTAATTATTTGTAAACGTTGTTCGTTCGTGTACTTCACCGTGATGAAAATGTTGACTTTACTCAATGTGTTGACGTTGACAGTTCGGTGATTGGCTTAAGGGTGCGTTCACAGTGAAATTTCAAAGTTGTCAAGTCCCAAATGGAAGACCCTTTATTACAGAATCATTTCGAAATTCTTTTATCAATACTCTTAGGGATGGTAAGGGGCAGAGATTTTTGGCAATTTTTTAAAAATAATATAAATAAAAGTTAATTTTTTTAAAATAATATAAATAAAAATTACGTTATATATATTTTTGAACTCGTGTTTTCACAAGCATTCATTTGACACACCACTCAATGACCTTAACTTTTTTTATTATACCAGATAAATTATGCAGTCGTAATAATTTTCATTCAGTACAACTTATGAAGGATATTCAAGAATTTTTTCACAATTTTTTGATGGGTACTGTTAAAGATAGGGTGGGGCGACAGCGATTTTTGGCAATTTTTTTAGAGTAATATGAAGAAAATTTTGCGTTGTTTGAACTTATGTTGTCACAAGTTTTCATTTGACACCCCCTACAACTAACCCTTTAAATCAAGATTTAACGTTCAAAACTCGTCCCATACGGCACACTAAAAAAGTTAACTTGGAAGCGTTGATAACTTTTTTTTTATTAAGACTGGAAATCAAATTTAACCATTATTTTACCTAAAATCGTTTTATAATAACCACAAAATTACTCAAAAAAAGCATAATGATGATTAGGTTACCAACATTGTGGTAAAATGTAACAATATGTATCTCTGGCTTGTAAAAGCCTAAAATTTTAAAGCATATAGTCTGTCAAGTAAGAACGTATCGTCTATAACTTGTAGTCGGTAAAAGAAATTCCTTTTTTGAGGTTATTGTGAGCATCCCCGCAAACAACGATTTGTGGAAAGAGATTCGTTTCTAACATCAATTATGGTCAAATAGTACATTTTCGAACATGGGTGCTGTATATTCGCCCTTAAAAATGTATTTAACAAAAAAACAACAGTTACTTTGAAAGTATTCTGTCTGGATATTACGTGTATGGTGAATTTATTTTTGAAAGAAAGAGATCACCGCCCTGAACTGTTTTATAGGAAATATCTACTGCTTCAATTCATATTTATTTATATTTCCCGGATGTAGATAAAACCACTAATTTAAACATATATTTATCAGCTTTTGAATTTTTGTCTGTTTCGGTAGCACATGTCTTCACGGATAATGACGTGAAATTTTGTACGACGCATTATGGTGAGAATCGCAAAATTTTATGAAATAAATGCTTCCGCTTTCTTTTCAATCTTAAAAGTTATTAAAATCTCTTTCAATTAATTGTAATTTGAAGTTCAATTGATTGAGTTAAAACAAAATTCCGAAATTGCATAAAAAAGCATTTTCTTAAAACTGGGTACATTCTAGAACATAGAGCGTAATTTGCGAACGTAAAAAAGGCATCTTTAATTAATCTAGATAATTGCAGAAAATTAGAGTATATACTTATAAGAAATACATTACGCTCTTGATTAAACAAACAAAAATTATTGACTTACTTTAAATTTAAAAAAATTATATACAAAAAAAAATTTCGATATTTTTTTAAAATCTTCGTTCTTGACTATATCGATCTGTCTGAGCGGATTTTACATTATTTACCATGATTTTTATTAATTTATCATTATATATTGCTTTTTCCAAAAAACACCTTTTTAGGTAATAAAATGAGTCACAGTCACCCAATTCTCAAGGAAAGTCAATAATTTTTTTTTTGTAATCTTCGTTTTTAATTTCTCTATCGATCTTTGGGGCGAATTTTTTACCATTGACCATTTTTTTCGATAAATATGGTTTTTTAGCCAATTACACCAAGAACATCAAACCTATCATAACCCTATGCAAAGAGGAAAAATGATCGGGAGAACGTTTCCTAAACTTAAGACTTCTAAACCAGGAACTCTAAACATAACATAATATAATAGAGCGAAAACCAAACCTAACAGAACCTAATGTAGCAAACTCCAAACGTGACATAACCCGATGTACAGAACTTCTACTATACTAACTATAATGATAAATTAGTAAAAATCCACTCACACTGATAGGTAGAGATATCAAGAACGAAGATTAAAAAAAAATTATTAAAATTCCTTGAAAACTGCGGGCAGAAAGGAATTTGGGTAAAAATAACGTATTGTTCCCATTGTACGTCGGTAATATGTTCTAAGGCCTCTTTGGAAAACTGAACTTGCTTTTTCGATTTCTTCCTCTCTTAGACGATCAACAAAGAATTGATGTAAATAGCAATCGATTTAATATGTCCCAGCTCTGTTCATCTTTCTTACAAAATTGGACCTATCGTTACGAAAATCCTTATTTCTTGACTCAGCAGCTTCCCATGATAAATGTAGGTACTATAAACCAGGCGACAACTTCTACAACATGTATCAATACTTTAAGCACTGTGGTCGACACTGGATGCAATTCGACCTACAATATCGCTGTTCCTCTGCAGTATATCCTAAACCTTTTTACATTTATGTTGTCGCCACTGGTCATGACATTAAGGATACTCTTAAATTTTTAAAACAACTTCAAATTTATTCCTATTATATCAAATAGTTTCTTGGCATTTTTGAAAAAGCAACTAAAAGTTCAATTTTTTCCTTAAACTTTTGTTTTAAGCATTTTTTGTACCTCGTCTTTGCTTCGAGCCTAGTATTTACGAATCGGCAATTTGTAGGTAATATGCAAAAAGTTTAAAAAAAAACTTTGAGCATGTAGAGTACACAAACCAAATGTAAAATTTTAGTTTTTTTTTTAATTGCTATCATCAGTTTTTCTACTAACTTATTAAAATCCTTAGATGTGATTCCACATATGTAGCATTTCAGACTTGAAGAAGTATTTCTAACAGTATCGCATGCTTTGCCCACATTATCGGAGGTAGTTGGTGTTTTATTGACCAACTTTCTTGATCATTTTGAGTATTATAAAGGTTCTTGATCTGCAGTTTTTTTATATAAATCGAATCCTTATAGATTTACAAAACAGCGGCGATGGTGGCACTTGATTCTGCCAAACAGTTTGCCCTCCTTCTTCATTAATAGCCAATTTGATCGGTACCAAAGAACTTTGAAAACATTGGCATTATAATTGTTATTGTCTTCAGTGAAACGTTATCGATATTGATTTTTCCGCAATCTAACCCAATCTAATTTCGTAATTAATTACATTTTTTGTCACATAGTAATTAGTTTTTTAAAATTATTTGACGAATTGTTGACCATAGACACTGTTAAAAAACGTAGACACTTTAAAGTTTCTGTTATAGAAATAATCGCATCGATACCGATACCGATTGGTCCTTGATTACTTTTTTTCTTAAACAAAAAAAAGAAAACATTTCAACAAAAGGGCTACTTTTAAAGTCATTTTCCGCACCAAATAAATTCAATAAAAATTAAATATACAAAAAGATATAACACTACTTACTTCTGCTATACTATTCTACAAAAAGGAAAACTGAAACTCGTAATTTTCTATGATGATCTGAGTAAAATTCCAAGTGGAGTTCACGGCACGTGTGCAGGCTACGAGCGTGTCAACGTGCAACTTTAAGGCCTTGTTGCACGGCTTCAATTCAATTTCAAATTCTCTCTCTCTTTCTCTCCCTGACTACTTTTGCTTCTGTACCTATTTTTCCTTCATGATTTTATAATGTTTTTAATTTTTGTTTGCATCTTTAGAATATGCTCATTTGATAATCAAAGAGTCTAGGATTCCAACGACGCAACTTTCGATTTTTATGGATTTAATTGTTTTTGCAACTGGACGACTCATATGTTATATCTTTTAACGTTAAATTTTTACATAGTGGACAGTTTAGCGTATGTTCACAACTGATAAACATCTTTAAAACAATAAGTTATTGAATACAATTTAACTAAATCTAAAGAATTAACTACAAGAAACTCACCATTAATCAGTGCGCCTATATGTTTAGAAATCTCTTAGCAGCTCGGAAACCATGACCTGAAATAAAACAAATACTAAATATTTAGATATTTTTCGAGATCAAAAATATATTTACCCAGTAAAAAGATTGGATACTTTATTTCTGAATTTCCATGAGTCTTTGTGCTTGGTATAATAGTTAAGTGTTATCAAAGAAGATATGAGGTTTCGCACTAACGGGGTTTGTCATCGAAAGTGATTTAATATTATTATTAAACAGTTTTGCGATTACAAAAAACCCTTAATCGTCATCATATAAGAAAACAACCTGACGCAACAGGGTACCAAATCAGGCGAAATAGTCTTACGCAATTGAAGGTGTCTTAAGTCGGTCTTAAATCGCGAGCACCACGCGAAAATTTGCTTCGTCGTCAAGTGCCTTTCAAATCATTTAGCGTTCTTTGAATGTCAATGCAATACGGCTGAATTATTTGTAGTAATTAGCTCCTCCTCTGCGCATCCATGAAACATGCACAGGTAAATAAACACCGATTTTACCACAGCAATAAATGTACCTTTCATGTTTTTAGGTACTTCTTCTTTAAGTTCCTTGTCCTCCCGGAAAATTGGCGATCAGTCGCATGATCCTCATTTTATCCGTAGCGGACCTAAAAATGTCGTGGTGCTTACTCCATACCACAGGCGAAGATTATTAAGCCAGGATGTTCTTCGGCGGCCAGGACCACGTTTTCCTTCTATTTTCTCCTGAATAATTATATGGAGCAATACATACTTGATTTCTCATTACGTCGGCAAAGTTCTCCCACTTTCTTCTTTTTATCATATCAAGCACTTCTCCTTTCTTATCTATACGTTGTAAAACTGCTTCATTGGTCCCTCTGTACATCTAAGATATATCCTGCGATAAACCCATGTTTTGAAGGCCTTGCGTATTGTCTCAGTAAAGGTTCATGCTTTTATACCATAAAATAGAATGACGAAGACATAGTAATGTAATAAACGTATTCTTAAGTGGATTCTTAAAGCCCTATTGGTTAACGATTTTTGCATTTTCTTAAATGATGTTTTTGCTTGCTCTATTCTACTTTTTATTTCTTGAGATAAGTCTCATTTTTCGTTTACTCAGCAGCCCAGATACTTATATATTTGTACTCTCTCAACTATTTCCTCATTTATATTGATATCTGTTAGGTTGTTAACCATATTCTTGTTTTCGCTGATGAGTATCCATTTGGTTTCCTTTACATTTAAGTGTACACCCATTAGTTGGCTGTGTTCTGTCACTGCTGATAACAGCGTTTATAAATCGTTTTTATCGGTTGCTAATTCTAGAAAAGTTTCTCAATATCCATTAAACATTTACCATGCCTTAAGTTGTTCGTGACTATTCCGTTAGCAGTCATACCCTCTCTTCTGTCGCCTACGGCTCTTCTGAAAAATCTCCTCTGCCTGCAAATTAAACAAAAGTGGATAGAGCACACAACCCTCTCGAGCACCTCTCATAATTGGCACTTTTTCAGATATCTGGTCGTTAACTCTAACATTAGTTGTCTGATTCCAATGTAGATTAGCTATTATTCGAATGGGTAAGTACAAAATTCTCACATAGCAACAATGTGCACCTATTAAACAGTCTAAAAGTAAACGTTACTAAATTCAACTTGACGGGAATTAGAGTCAGTCAGACTCCTATCTATAATTCAACCATTTTAAGAAAATTGATTTTTCAAAGCTCAAATATTAATATTTTTGAAAAACTCTTTGCGCAAAAAAAAAGTTTTCTAATTCACCTTCAAAACCCAATTCTTATAAATTATTTATTATTACATATGTTCGAAAAGAACTAATTTTAAAAACGCGTCCGTTTGTTTGGAGTTGATAGCACACAACATGGGTTATAAACAATAAAATGTCATAAACCATAAGCGCCCGAAATTTCTCTACTATTTGCATTTTTAGTTTTAATCACCTTTATTTTTTTTATCTCTATACAACAGTGCGACCTTTTTCTAAAAAAATATTTTATTACATGCCTTCTAAACTAAGTTGGGAGTGTGGAATCTTTGGCACAATGATACTACTCAGTATATATCACCACTACACTTTATTTTTGCACTAGACGCGCGTTTCGCTAACCATGTTAGCTTCATCAGGAGCGATGATTGACTAAAGCTAAACTACAAATCTACCCTATTTATACTTAGCCTAACCCTTGAATTACTCAAGCGGAACTAATGACATAGGCAAGGCCATCAGTCCCGGTCAAGTAACCAGTAGAGAGGACTGTAAGGAATAGGCCCTCTGTCTTTATTTAAACTATTTTTACATTTTATGATTTCCATACTTTCGTATGCGTTCAACAATTTCCTATCAGATACATTTTTCATTAATCTTAGATTATCTAATGTTACAGTATGATCAGCTTCAAGGGCATGTTCGGCAATGCTAGACTTTTCTGTTCTATTGTATTTTAAGTGTGCTAAGTGTTCTTTAAATCTTGTTTTAATTGACCTTTTAGTTTGCCCAACATACTTTTTGTCACAATCATTACAACTAATTTCATAAATTCCACTTTTCTCACAATTAGGAATTTTATCTTTGGGATTTCCTAAGATATTCCTCAGATTGTCTGATGACTTATAGACTAAGGTGAGGCCTACCTTATTAAATACCTTATTGAGTCCCTTGCTATATTTCGGATTATATGGTATGGAGACATACTTGGTGTTATTTTCTTCGCGTGTAAAAAAGGTGGAATTCTGAATATTAAACCTAAACGTATGTCTATTTATTAGCTTATTTACCAAGTCATCGTCATAACCATTAACTCTAGTTATATTTCTAATACGATTCCTTTCTTTATTAAAGTTTACTTTATTCAGAGGGAAAGTGACCAAACGATGAACTAAAAAATGTAATGAGGCTAATTTATGTTGTTTGCAATGAAATGAATCATTAGGAATATATATATCTGTTACTGTGTCCTTCCTATAGATATCAAATTCTAATCTATTATTATTTTTAATAATTAAAATATCTAGAAAAGGCAATTGTCCTTTGTTCTCAACTTCGTAAGTGAATTTAATGGAATTATACCGGCTATTTAATTTAGAAACAAAATCATCAATATATGCTTTCTTTGTATCAAAAATCGCGAAAATATCATCCACATACCTATACCATACCCTTGGGAAATATTCGAATTCTTGACTGGCTTCGATTTCTAACTTACTCATGAATAAATTGGCTATGAAAGGTGATAAGCAATTACCCATAGCTGTTCCTTCTTTCTGAACATAAAATTGATTGTTATATTGGAAATAATTTTGTTCTATACAAATTTTAGATAATGTTAAGTACCATACCGACCATACCAAAATTGTATTGCTTACCCAAAATTCACAAACCTGGAAAAGCAATGCGACCCATTGTTTCATCGGTCGGATCACCCACATATTTAATATCCAAATGGTTATCAAAAGAACTTGAGAAGTTACCGTTAAATACTTTCGCAGTGAAGAATTCGTTAGAATTCATTAATAAAACAAAAAATCTAGTTCTTAATGAAGATGCAGTCTTAATTTCTTTTGATGTTAGTTCTTTGTTCCCAAGTGTGCCAATTCCACAAACTTTACAATATCTCGAAGAATTACTTAGACTTTGAAGACGAAATTATTCGTGAAATCTAAAATTTGTACGGAACAAAATTATTTCCAATATAACAATCAATTTTATGTTCAGAAAGAAGGAACAGCTATGGGTAATTGCTTATCACCTTTCATAGCCAATTTATTCATGAGTAAGTTTGAAATCGAAGCCAGTCAAGAATTCGAATATTTCCCAAGGGTATGGTATAGGTACGTGGATGATATTTTCGCGATTTTTGATACAAAGAAAGCAAATATTGATGATTTTGTTTCTAAATTAAATAGCCGGTATAATTCCATTAAATTCACTTACGAAGTTGAGAACAAAGGACAATTGCCTTTTCTAGATATTTTAATTATTAAAAATAATAATAGATTAGAATTTTATATCTATAGGAAGGACACAGTAACAGATAGATATATTCCTAATGATTCATTTCATTGCAAACAACAGAAATTAGCCTCATTACATTTTTTAGTTCATCGTTTGGTCACTTTCCCTCTGAATAAAGTAAACTTTAATAAAGAAAGGAATCATATTAGAAATATAACTAGAGTTAATGGTTATGACGATGACTTGGTAAATAAGCTAATAAATAGATATACGTTTAGGTTTAATATTCAGAATTCCACCTTTTTTACACGCGAAGAAAATAACACCAAGTATGTCTCCATACCATATAATCCGAAATATAGCAAGGGACTCAATAAGGTATTTAATAAGGTAGGCCTCACCTTAGTCTATAAGTCATCAGACAATCTGAGGAATATCTTAGGAAATCCCAAAGATAAAATTCCTAATTGTGAGAAAAGTGGAATTTATGAAATTAGTTGTAATGATTGTGACAAAAAGTATGTTGGGCAAACTAAAAGGTCAATTAAAACAAGATTTAAAGAACACTTAGCACACTTAAAATACAATAGAACAGAAAAGTCTAGCATTGCCGAACATGCCCTTGTAACATACTGTAACATTAGATAATCTAAGATTAATAAAAAATGTATCTGATAGGAGATTGTTGAACGCATACGAAAGTATGGAAATCATAAAATGTAAAAGTAGTTTAAATAAAGACAGAGGGCCTATTCCTTATAGTCCTCTCTACTGGTTACTTGACCGGAACTGATGGCCTTGCCTATGTCATTAGTTCCGCTTGAGTAATTCAAGGGTTAGGCTAAGTATCAATAGGGTAGATTTGTAGTTTAGCTTTAGTCAATCATCGCTCCTGATGAAGCTAACATGGTTAGCGAAACGCGCGTCGAGTGCAAAAATAAAGTGTTCAGTGTAGTGGTGATATATACTGAGCCTTCTAAACTTTACAATAAGCTATATAAATCAACGCATTTCAAAGTTTATTTTAATGAGTAAATGATGAAACTAAAAATCTTATTTGTATGATAAAGACCTAAACGAGTACAATTAACAATTCTTAAGAAAGATTAGAAATCTACAGTGTTATAAAGCTTAATGATAATAAGTGCAATAAAATTATTTGGGATTTTAGCAGTTATTGGAATATAGTTAACCAAAGTACTTATCGGGAGGTAGGTGCCTAAGTACCTAAGTATGCAATAAAAATATTCTGTGTAAGTATAAAAATAAAGCAAAAACCTATAATATGCTTAGTTCAAATTAGAACAGCGATGGCTTCAACTTTCAGTTTTGCCCCGATTAAACTTCGTGGAGTCTGTAAATCTGCATTTTCCCTGCGAGAAAAAACAATGAAACACGATGCCCCAGTGCATCAACAGCCAACAAGCCAAGTTCGGGAAATTGTGGAAACCTGTGCCAACATGACGGGAGTTGAATCAGCAACTACTTATGGATTCCTAAAAGGAAAAAAACGCAGTCTTTGCAACGAACCTGAGAATCACAAAGAAAAGTGAAAAAATTCTGAATTGACAAAAACATTAAGAGTGCCAGGCTAATTATAGCATACATTGGTAGTGAAAACGGAGCAGAATCAGTTACAGTATTCTCGATTATTAGAAAGACTCCCGACAAATTCATAGAAGGAAGCGGATATTCTTCAATGGATAAGGCACAGTTCAAGAAATACGCAATCGATGAGATGGCAAAGGAACGGAATATCATCGTGCTTAGATTACCTCCATAACATTGCGAATTGAATCCCATAGAGCTAATTTGGGCACAAATGAAAGGTTTCGTTGCCAGAGAAAGCACCACTTTCAAACTCCAAGGCGTAAGGCAATTATTACTCGCCGGAATAGAGAGGATCAAAAAGGATAATTGGAAAAATGCTATTGAACATATTGTAAAAGAAGAAAATAAAATGTGGAAACTTGACGAATACATCGAAGAAACTGTGAAAATAGAACTTTTAATTATCAGTTTAAGAGAAGTCGAGTGTTCAGATTTTTGAAGATGATTGTTTTGATTGTAATTAAAGTACTTATATATCGTGAATTGTGAATTTGTATATATACATTAGGGTGACCGCAAAAAATCGATGTCGGAATTTTGTTCGTCTGGACCCCACAAAACGATTCCCCTTTCCAGATATTGAGATAGCCGAAGTTTGAGCTCGATTAAACGACGTTAACCCGTGCCGCTCGTCGCTCAAAGTTTGAAAAAATCCAAATTTTAATATCTCAAAAAAAAGCTAATGTTGTTCTTCAAAATTTACATTCTATACATAATTGTTGTTATTTTAAGTCAAACCGAGTTACAACAGCCTTTAGCCCCAAAAACGTGACCTGGTCCCACTAGGAGCATACTTCGTATATTTTGTTATTAAGTGATAAAAAGTTTGAAGAAATCCAAATTTTTGGCCAAAAAGCTGACATATGGAGCCATAACTCCAGAATGGTAAATAATAGAAACACGCTTAATATCTCAAAAGAAAGCTAATGTTGTTCTTCAAAATTTATATTCTATACATAATTGTTGTTATTTTAAGTCAAACCGCGTTACAACAGCCTTTAGCCCCAAAAACGTGACCTGGTACCAATAGGAGCCAGCTTGGGAGTATTCTAAGAATTTTACGGGTTTTTACATAATGTGTCTCGGAATTAACATTTTTTTGTTAAAAAGTATTTTGGAACTCAATTTTCAAACATAAAGAGCCTTTTGTTCAAATTTAATCTTTTATTATATGGGGATTACCTGACTAGTATACCAAAGAAAGACCCGTTTGACAGGTAAAAAGGAGGGTGCATCTAATTTCTATTTTAGGGATGGTGATTTTACTTCAGCGTACAACCGAGCTTTTATTTATTCAGTTTAGTTTCTAAAATGCCTTTGAGCTGGTTAGATCGAACAATTATCTAGTGAAGATATTTTAAGACACTGAAGAGGACAGCATCTACCAGGAACTTGAGAGCTTGGAGGAAATGGACATCCCTGAAGAAGCTGCAGAAGATCCAGGACCATCTGAGAGCAAGAGGATGAAAGTTTCATTTGCAAGGGGCGTTAAAGAGATTTTAAACATGAAATTGTCCATTTTATTAGATCGATGTAAGGTATCTGACAGAAATGCCACGAGAATTTTAATAGCTACTCTAGAAGCACTAAACCTTAACCCTCTTGAGTACAAACTCTCGAAAACTTTATTACATGATAGAAGGCAAATGTTCAGAGAACAATATAATAAAAAAAAATTTTGATAAAGTAAACATTCCTGAAAAAGAGCCCGTGGTTGTCCATTGGGACGGTAAACTTTTACCGGGTGTTTTAAAAAATGAACAATGTGAGCGAATAGCTATAGCTATTTCATATGGCGAAAAGGAACAGCTGCTGGGAGTTCCTGTAACAGCAAACAGCTCTGGAGAGGAGCTAGCCGTATATGAATGCCTACATGAATGGGGTCTTCTCAACACCGTCAAGGCGATGTGCTTCGACACTACAGCATCCAACACGGGAAGACTCAAAGGAGCATGCGTCATATTGGAGCAAATGTTAGGAAGAGAATTGTTATACCTAGCTTGCCGTCACCATATCTTGGAAATTCTGTTAAGAAGCGTATTCGACACAAAAATGGGATCAACCACTGGACCTCATCCAGACATTTTCAAGAGATTCCTCACTGCGTGGCCCAAGATAGACAAAGTAAAATACGACACAGGTATCAGTGACAATCTAATACAAAAGCAGCTAACTCCAGAAGTAATTGCAAATGTTACTGCTGAATTCGAGACCAAATTAACTGAGAGCCACCCCAGAGATGACTACAAGGAGCTATTGCAGTTGGTTCTCGTATTTGTTGGATCACTAGACGGCAATGTTGTGGGTTTTAGAACTCCAGGAGCCATTCATCACGCTAGGTGGATGGCAAAGGCTATTTACTGCTTAAAAATGTTCATTTTTCGTCGTCAATTTAAGATGTCTAAAGAAGAAGAAAGTTCTGTGCGTGCCATTTCTGTTTTCCTAGTTAAAATTTATTGTAAAGCTTGGTTCAATGCTCCAAAAGCTCATCTTGCACCAAAGCAAGATTTAGGTATTTTGCATAGTCTGTTAGACTATAAAGAATGTGACAACGACATTGCAGAAATAGCCCTGACCAAATTTTCGAACCATTTGTGGTATTTGAATGCAAAGTTGGTGGGATTATCGTTTTTTGATCCCACCATTACAGACGATGAAAAGTTGTTAATGGCTAATAAATTGCTCAGTAGCACAGATGAACCATCACAGCACGCTAGGGTTGTAAATCCAAAAGTTAGGAAAGAAAACTTAAAAGAGGTAGTTGATGGAGGATTGGTAAATTTACTTACCAAAGAAACGTTTACATTCTTTGACCAATTTAATATAAAAACAGATTTCCTAAGACAACATCCAAACACCTGGCCTCAAAATAATGACTTCCAAGAAGGATTGAAAATTGTCAAAACATTAAAAGTAGTTAATGATATGGCTGAGCATGGTGTTAAATTAATAACCTACTTTAACGACCTTCTGACAAAAGATGAAGACCAAAAGCAATATGTCCTGCAAGTTGTAAGTAAATGCCGAGCATTATATCCTGACGTTTCAAAAACTACTTTAACAAAAGCTCTAGAATAGATTAGATAACTATGTAAAATTATCAACTCATGTAGGGTACTACTACGTCTGTATCTTTTCTGTGTCTGTTTTGTATGTATTATATACCGAATTTTTATATTTTAAAATAAAAAATGTCATTAGACTTATCAGTATTACTTGTTTTTTTATTATATTTCTACTTTAAACTCAAAAATATACCAAAAAAAAAGCAAAATTTATCACTTAATAACAAAATATACGAAGTATGCTCCTAGTGGTACCAGGTCACGTTTTTGGGGCTAAAGGCTGTTGTAACTCGGTTTGACTTAAAATAACAACAATTATGTATAGAATGTAAATTTTGAAGAACAACATTAGCTTTCTTTTGAGATATTAAAATTTGGATTTTTTCAAACTTTGAGCGACGAGCGGCACGAGTTAACGTCGTTTAATCGAGCTCAAATTTCGGCTATCTCAATATCTGGAAAGGGGAATCGTTTTGTGGGGTCCAGACGAACAAGATTCCGACATTTTTTTCCCCCTCTATGAGGTCCGGTCACTCTAATATACATAAATCCATAGATTAAAACATTTTTGGTAATAAACCTTATATTTCTATAACTGTATCTTTAAAATAATTTTATTTATTAAACACTAAAAGCAGGTTACGCTCGGACGACTATGCTACCGATGACCCCTCATTTACATTTTATGAATCTATTGTATAGCAGAGGTTCTCTGCCTAAAATAGGGTGAACCCTTAAAAATAATTCAAAACAGGTAGCAAAATACAGTAAAATGCATATAAAATCTCTTTTTTTTTGGGCGCACCCCAACATGTATTTGCATCTTTAGTTAGTTGAATTTTGGCCACCAATAAAAGTTCTAGATGCAGGGGGCAGCAGATGGATACAAAGGGCTTTTTTAGAAGGAATATTGTTAGGCTAGGGTGGATCTAACATACGATCAACGATACTAACTAAGCGGCAGTCGAGCCTTAAATTTTGAAAAGCTGACGTCGAGACTTAAATTTTGAAAAAAAAGATCCATTTTCGACCAAATGGCATAAAATGGCGGGCAAATCAAATTTTAAATAATAATTTAAATTGTGCCCACTGGGTTCAATATTTATGTACCAAAATCTCAGGATATTTTTGCTACAGCAAACGGAATACTTTCTGAAAGTTTTAAGCCGTTCATTTCACTTAGTCGACCTGTACAGTAAAATGAAAAAAAAAAAACAATTTTTTGGCGGTTTTTTCATTTTGTAGGTTATGTACGCACTTGAGCACCTTAAATCTAATGAGGATTTATTGGAAATTTTGTTGCGAAGAGTTTGGTTTTTTTCCTCTCGATCCGACTTATATAACCAGAGTTATATTTACATTTTAAGCTCAAACAACGCGTTTTGAAAACTTCAATTGTCTCGGCGTCAGCTTTTCCATGCCAATAAAAAAAAAATTCTTGGAGTAATTTTAACCGTTTTTTACATTTATTTATTAATGAAATAACAACAAATGCGTTTTTTTCGGTCATTTTGAAAAAAAAATTGAAATTTTTTTATCTGGTAGAGAATCTCTCTCTCTGAGACCTTTATTAAAAAAAATCATTCATTTTTCATTCATTCATCAAACATTTTTTTTTAAATGACCGCAAAAACTAATTGTTATTATTTGACTAATAAAAAAAAGGTTAAAATAACTCCAAATTTCTTTTTTTAATGGCATCGAAAAGCTGGCACCTAAATTTTAGAAAAAAAGATCCACTTTGGACCAAATAGGATAAAATTGCAAGCAAATCAAATTTTAAATAACAAATTCAATTGTGCCTACTGGGGTCAATATTTTTGTACCAAAATGTCAGGGTAGTTTTGCTATAATAAAAGGCATATTCTCTGAAAGTTTCAAAACGACCTGTACAATAAATTGAAAAAAAAAAAAACAGTTTTTGTCTGTTTTTTCAATTTTGTAGGTTACGTACGCATTTGAGCGACTCAAACTAGCGAGGATTTATTGGAAATTTCATTATGAAAGGTTTGGTTTTTTTGTTTCGATTCGATTTATACAACCGGAGTTATTCACATTTTAAGCTTAAATAATCGGTCAAGTGCAAGTTAAACTTGCGCAATTAGTGTTCCGTACGTTGATTGCTTTTAACATAAAAAATTTTGTTACAGATGAATAAAATGATCAGTGACTTCACAAAACATACCCCAAATGAGTTTTCAACAAAGTTTGTTTCCAATCTTTACTGAAATCTGATGACCTTGAAATTTTTGTTTTTTTTAAATACCAGAAAAATTATTACAGGTAATGCACTCGTGATAATTTTCGTTCAATCTACACCCCGTGGAGAATATTCCGGAATTTTTTCAAAATTTTTTGATAAGTACTTTTCGAAATAAGGCGGGGGACAGTGATTTTTCGCGATTTTTTAAAAATTAATACAAAGAAAAGTGCGCGCAAGTATTACATTATATATACATTTTTTACTCGTGTTTTCACAAGCTTTCATTTGACACCACACTCGATGACCTAGTAATTTTTTTTTTTTCACTTCCGATTTCACCTCCCAAAACTAACCCCTTAAGTCAAAATTTAACTCTCAAAACTACATGGCTCTGATGATGCCATCAATTCCTATATTATTACCAAATTTCAACTTTCTATGTCAAATAGTTTCGGAGAAAATCGGGTGACAGACAGACAGACAGACACCGAAGTGATCTTATAAGTGTTCCGTACGGAACACTAAAAACGCGTTTTGAAAACTTCAATTGTTTATAAACAAAAGAGCACAAGTTTTTCGAGGTCCAGGACTCAGAACGATACTTCTAGTAATACCCCAGAGAGGATAAAACCATAATATTGCTGTATCCAGACTGTGCAGTTTCAAATGCTTGTTTTACTGCACTATTAATTGTCTAGAATTATTTTTAAAGTTTATATTCCCGAAAAGTTTCTCAATATACATTAAACATTTACCATGGTTTTAACTACAACATTCTTAAACTTGTATGGGTGGTGGTTCTGGTAACTTATTGGAATGCAACCATTTCGTATTTAATTAATTTATTTATCTAACTTTCTTATTCTTAATCACCTGGACTGGGATTTTATAATAAACAAAATAGTGGAGGTAAATGCCGTAAAATTTTCATGATTTTTGCAAATTTTTGTGTACAGCTTTAACTACTTTGAAACAGTGCCAACATAATGTAAACGAGTTTTCTCAGCCTAATTTCGACCGCAAGGTCACTTCTCTTCTATTTTAGTGCATTTTTTTCACATTTCAGCGCTTTCAGCTCACCATTTCTTAAAAATAGCTCAGCTTCTGCTCGTTGTTATGCGACAGAAAAAAAATCATTTTAGTCCTCATAGAATTACCTAAAAAACTGTCTAGATTGCATTAAAAAATATTAAGTATATACGAGTAACATAAAAAAAGTATTTACTATGGCAAATTAAAAGATTGTCTTTTACTGGTAACTTCCGTTTAATTGGATATTAACGGCTTCAAATTATAGGAAAACATAGCTTTTATATTAACAGAAAAGTGCGCTAAATTTTATTAAAAAATATTGAGAGGATTGGTCAAAATTCGCATTTTAGTCCAAATCTTATTATGGATTTTTCTTGTGGGCTAAAGGTTGTAGGAAGCTTTTTTTTGAAATATGCGAAATTTTATGCTCTTCAAGATGGTTAGAAGGAAAAATAAAAAATATACAAAAAAAAAATTTCCTTACAAAATATTCTGAAGTGTTTAATAAGTTAAAGATTACATGAGACACATACGTAAAATAAACAGAGAGATGTTAGCATATCTCTGACAATAAATGCTATCCACGAAATATAGTACACTACGATAAAACTAACTGGGATGAAATGTTTGATGCTTAAGATACAAGTGCCAATTGTATACTTACGAAGTTTGTTAGTATAGCAAATTATTTCGAAGCGTAGCGTTGAGGCACTATGCGGCAGGGCCGGCCCTAGCTTTTTTGCCGCCGCCGCAGGCAATCCCAAAAAATGCTGCCGCTCCCAAGCTTAAAGAAAACTATGTTAACCAGGAAAATGACGTATAATTGAATTAAGACAATAATACTAATACAGATTTACGAAAAATTGTTTTATTGAAAAACAAAGTTTACATTTTTAACGAGCTAACGACAACGAACCAACGAAACTAAAACTAGTACCTACTATTTTTTAGAGATAATTTAAATATACTTTTAAAACAAATCTAGTACAATAATATACAAAGTCTAAACTTAAATTGAAACAATTTTTCGAAGTTTCATTTATGCAAAATCACAAATTTCGTTCAGATCTAATTTACTACTCAATTCGTGTTCAATGGCCAACATTGCTAACCCATTAAGACGATTTTGTGTAGTCATAGTTCTTAAATATTTTTTTAATTATTTTTAATTTAGAAAAAGTTCTTTCGCCGGTAGCAATAGTTATGGACAGCGTTAACAAAATTCTTGAAGTAATGCTCAAATTTGGCCCAATTTTAAGGGAAGTAATGAATTTAAGAACGTCTTTCTTAGTTCTTATTCAGTAGGTTGAATCTCAGCTCCAATGCACTGATCGCCTGTCTATAGTAGAGAACAGCAAAAATCTATTTTATATTTTTGTTTTAGATCTTGTATCGGTTTGTCTAAACTTTCATATGAAAAATTTCGTTTGGTAGTCCGAATACGATAACGTGATGTAGTCAATTCAACGTTTTTTTCTACGTTGATTTCGCTGGCTAAATTTTCAGCTTCTAAGATAATATTGTCAAAGGATTTATCCGAATTTAATTCTTTAAAAAAAAAATAATGAGCTGTTTAATAAGTTAGTGGCTTGAGATAAATCAAAATCTTTGGATCGAAATAGCTAACTTATCGGATTAATATGATTCAAAATTTTACACCAAATTACAATTGAACATAAAAACTTAAATTGTTTTATTGTGGTCAATAAACCGCTGGCCTCATTTCGAATCATATTATCTATTTCGGCATTCTCATAAATACTTAATAAAGCATCATGAATATCTCCTATATGAAAATGTAAAGGACTTTCCCAACGAGTGTCGCTCAATGGTTTCAATGTAAAAGTATTGGGGTGTTCTCTTAATATGGCCCAACGAAAAGTCGATCAGGCAAAAAATGAATATAGCTTGTGAACCATATTAAAAAAGTTCGTCACCTCCAAAAAAGATTTTGTAATATCTTTAATTACTAAGT
The DNA here is from genome assembly GCA_019049505.1 of Pachyrhynchus sulphureomaculatus. Classification (NCBI taxonomy): domain Eukaryota; kingdom Metazoa; phylum Arthropoda; class Insecta; order Coleoptera; family Curculionidae; genus Pachyrhynchus; species Pachyrhynchus sulphureomaculatus. The sequence goes on along the minus strand of CM032451.1, from coordinate 81,041,936 downwards.
TTAAGGAATGACTTCTGCAAGGTACATAAAATGCTCTAGGGTTTAAAGTTTTAATTCTTGATTGTACTCCCGATTTGTCGCTTCTTATATCTGAACTATTGTCGTAACCTTGACCTCTCATATTTTCCACTTTCAATCTATTTCTCCTTAACTCTTCCAATAAAACTTGAGATAATTCCTTACCAGTAGATCCCTCAATAGGAAGAAAACCCAAAAAAATGTTCATTAATTTTACATTCAAATCCCGATTCTGATTGATCAATAAAAACATATCTTACTACAAATGCCATTTGTTTAACCTTACTCGCGTCGGGAGTGCGATCAAGAATAACCGAATATTTCGCTTTTTGAACTTGTTTTATTATATAAGACTATGCTATCATATAATAACCCAATAATTTCATTCTGGATGTTTTTCCGTAAATATGGCACTCTGTTTTCTTCATTGTTGAGGATTCTACGAACGCGTTTCTCCATTTTTGGGTCAAATTCAGCTAGCAATTGAATTAACTTTAGGAAATTTCCATTATTATGTTCATAAAGCTTGTCGCTTGTACCTCGGAGCGCTAGAGAACTTTCTCTAAGCAATTTATTAACTGATATTGTACGTAAAATCACTTCACGCCAATATTTAATTTCAGCATTAATAAATCTGTAGCTGAATCTACTGTTTAATAAGTTTTCAACCATCGTTTTAGCTCTATCCATGATTTTAAATTATCTACATGAGTTTTTGAGTCGTCATGCTTTCTTAGTACCTCACCAATATTTTTCCAGTTTCTATAACCTTCATTTGAAAAGAAACCAAATTTTGAATAATCAAAAAGTGTGCAACAAAAACAGAACACGGAATCTTTAAACACAGTATATATCAGCCAATCTCTCGCGACTTTTTCTCCATTTTTTAAAATCCTATGAAAGTGTTTTTCACTAAATCTCCGATTTGGATTTTTGACTGTCAAACGGGAAATCCTAATGGAATAAAGGAGATAATGGACCTTTTCTAACTAAAAATATTCGATCTGAGTAGGTTTTACGATCGTGCCATAATCCTGGGGCTGATGATAGAGTTAGGTTGATGCTTCCTTCATTTCCCGTGGTAGTATCCATTGTCTCAAAACTTGTTGAATTCTGTTCCTGGCTGGGATAACTCGCAATTTCATCTTTGTTATTGGAGGCGTCTTGATAATCCAAATCAGAGTTGACGTTAGAGTTCAGATCCCGGCAACCGCGTAGCTCTTTGTTTTGTTTGGAACTACTTGCATCTTTTAAGAAGCTATGCAACGCTCTTGTTGCTTTTAAGCTGGGTTTGCTTCTCAATCTCTTTTTTTTTTATATTGACTACTAGATAGTCGTTTTCTTCCGTTAAACATTCTAAAACAAAACAATCTATTTAAGTATCTGATGGCATGATTCAAAGCTTAAAAATCGTCCCAACAGAGGGCGGAACCTAACCATAAAATTTACATTTAACAATAACGAATTTATTAGTACATGTAAAAGGTATTATTAGCGTAGAAAAATCTCAAGTACAAAGATTACAATACGAATCTAAAGCCTCTCTTACCTTTTAGCAAAGTGAAATCGCTACTTTTCACATCCACTACACTTGTAACTAACTAACTCAAACTGTATCACTTCCACAACCGAACGCATAAATAAAGCATTGTTTTGAATCCGACTCTCTCTTATACGGGAGTGAAAAAAGCTTGTTGAATCCTGTCTGCGGTGCAGGCACGGGCGCATCTCACAATTTACGTACAGAAATACCCAGAACTTCCTTTATTTTCTAGATTCAAGTAATCGAAATTTATTTTTGTGGGTTGTGTTTATTTTTTTTTTTTTGCGCTATAGTAGTTCAGCCCTAAATTTTGCCGCCGTAAGCAGTTGCCTACCTTGCCTACCGCCTAAAACAGGCCTTGTTAATATGGTAATTTTTCCAATTACCTTATATTATGTTTAGGTATAAGTAGGTAATGCCTTTAAATCCAAGTATTCTTTTTTTTAATATTGTTGCTTTATTTTTAAAACCGCTATATTATACTATTGCTATTATTTCAGCATTAAAATAGTAATAATTAATATGTTTCTGTTATCTAAATCATAATTTTATTGTTTTACTTGTTTTAAAATCACTTTTTCGTTTTAGATTTAAGATAAAATACTGAATAGAAATAAAGAGTAAAGTAGTAAATAAGAACAAGAGAAGAGCAAAAGCGAAAAAAATTAAATTTTTTGTAACAAAAAAAAAACTTTTTTTGTATATTCTTTATTTTTTCTTTTAACCATCATGAAGAGCATAAAATTTCGCATGTTTAAAAAAAGCTTCCTACGACCTTTTGCCCACAAGAAAAATCCATAATAAGATTTGGACTAAAATGCAAATTTTAACCAATCCTCTTAATATTTTTTAATAAAATTTGGCACACTTTTTTGTTAATATGAAAGCTATATTTTCCTATAATTTTTTCTTCTTCTTCCGACTTATAGCTAGGTATTATTGCCAGTTTTCTTTGTTCCCTGCTCTATAGATCGTCGCTCCATCTCTTTCTTGGACGTCCCATTCATCTTCTTCCATTCGGTGACTTGTCTCTTGCTATCCGTACAATCCTGTTGTTTGCCATTTTTCCTATGTGTTAATACCATTCCACTTTTCTTGCTCTTATCCACTGGTTGATTTTTTCTATATTACATGTGCGTCATACGTCTTCACTCCTTTCGCTATCCCTCAACGTCTTGTTTGTACATCTCCTAAGTATTCTCATTTCGGTTGATTTCAGCATCCTCTGTGTTATACTTGTATCAGGTCTCTCTTGTATATTCTTGTTTTGGTCTCCACGGAGAGGAATTTATTTCTAAATATGGTATCACTGAGACATCCCGCTATTCTGGTTAACTTGATGTTTTATTTCTTCCTCGATTTTTCCGATACTAGATATTTTGATGTCCAGATGATCGACCTCCATCACATGTTCTATTGGTTTATCTTCCACTACCAGCTTGCACCTAATCAGCTCTTTTGCTATTATTATTGTCTTAGTTTTTTCAGTTGAAATTGACATATTATATTATTTTGCTGCTATGTAGAATTCATATAGTGGCCTTTGCAGATCGTTCTCGGTCTCAGCCATTATTATCGCGTCATCTGCATAATATATAATTTTAAGTTCTCTGTTACCCATTCTATATCCCTTCTTTCTTTTGACATTCTTTATAATTTCATGCATGACAATATTAAATAGAGGAGGACTTAAAAGAGTCTCCCTATCTGATTCCAGATTCATAGTTGATTGGTTCTGTCATTCCTTGTGCTAATCTTACGATTAATGGGATGTTCCTGTTATATAATAGATGAATAACGTCTTCTATTTGCAAATTGTCGAAAACTTTTTTTAAGTCTATCATGCACAAGTATGCTGGAATTTTGTATTCTATGGATTTTTCTTTTACCTGTTTCACAATGAATACGGCATCGGTGCATGAGCGCCCACTTCTGAATCCTTGCTGTTCTTCCAGTTGTATTCTCGCGTTTATTTTTGTTGTAATAATCTTTCTTGTTAATTTCTGTGTACAGTTTAGTAGATTTATGCCTCTATAGTTATTTGGATCTTCTTTTTCTCCCTTCTCGTGCATTAATATATCTGTCGCTGTTCTCCATTCAACTGAGATTCTATTCTATCTTATTATCCTCTGTATAAGTGTCTGGAGTTGCTTAACCAGAATGTGTCCCCCAAATTTTAGTAGTTAATTAGCTATTTGATCTTCGCCGGGAGATTTACGGTTCTTTAATCTTTCCAGTTCGTCTATTATGTCTGCTTTCTTTATATATGTTTCTTTGTTTATCGTTATCTCTGGTGTTTGTGGCAGTGTGATACAGTTCTTCATTTTTTATTTTTATCGACAGTTTTAATCTCTAATGCCTCATATGCAGCTTCTAATACATTTGTTTTTATTTTTAACCAAGTATCATTTATGATGTCATGGTCATTTATTTGATTTATTCTGATTTTTTCTTCATTCTTCTCTGGTATAGATCTCTCGTCGATTGGTCTTGTAGATTTTCTATTCTTATCTTTGTTTCCAGCTCCTTATTTTGGTGTTGCGTTGTGTTTCTTATGTTCCACCTTAGTTTACACATAACTAAATTATGATTCCTATAATTTAAAGCCGTAATATCGAATTGAACAAAAGTACCCGTAAAAAACCATTTTTCAATTTGCTGTACAAAATATTTTTTTAGGTTATTGTACTTAATATTTTTTAATCTAATCTACGCAGTTTATAAGCAATTTTGTGACGAGTAAAATGATTTTTTTTCTATCGCATAACAACGAACAAAAGCTGAAATATTTTAGTGACCGGAAGCGTTAAAATGTGAAAAATGCACTAAAATAGAAGACCTTGCGGTCAAAATTAGGCTGAAAAAACTCGTTCACAATATGTTTGTCCTGTTTCAAAGTAGTCAAATCGATTTCTAAGCTGTACCCAAAAATTTCCAAAACTCATGAAAATTTTACGGCATTTGCCACCACAAGGACAGCGATCACTTTTTCTCATAACGAAGGTCAAATTTATCATTTTGTAAAAAAATTCGGGTATCATCGACCTAGTCGAAGGACTTCAGAAGTTAAATGGGCAAAGCAATGCCACTTTACCATTTATCTTCATTCTTCACATGTTGAAATAGCCATTGCTTTTTTAATAAGAATATAAACTCATTTTGTGGTGTATTGTGATCGGATCGGTTTTATTATTTTGTTATTACTTTTTAATTTTTATATTAATGAATAACATAAATTATTCCTAATATACATAAGGATCAGAGTCTAGCCGAAAAATAACAATGTGACAAGAAATGTCTACTAGAATACAAAACTTTAAAGGGAAAAGGTTTTCTTTCCCTTTCCATTTTCTTATTTTTATTACAGTATACCGGCCTTTTAATTTGAGTATATGTAACAAAACCGGTCAAGTGCAAGTTGAACTTGCGCAATTAGTATTCCGTACGTGGGTTGCTTTTAAAATAAAATTTTTTGTTACGGAGGTATAAAATCATCAGTGACTTCACAAAACACACCCCAAATAAGTTTTTAACAAAGTTTGTTTCCGATCTTTACTGGAAACTGATGACCTTGGATTTTTTGTTTTTTTATATTACAGATAAATTATTTAAGGTTTTTTTTATGGGTCTAGCACACGTGCTGCAGGGAAATTCCTAAAGTGCTACAGGAGCGACATGTGTGAGGAAAAAGCGATTCACGTTGTAAATTGTACTCGATGGGAAACACAGTCCTGGAAAAATTATTCCAATGGGATGAAGTTCTCCATATAAAAGACTGATAGAAAAGGGTTGTACGCGGAGTAACAAGCTGAACTTCATACGGATGTGAAGTATTAGCGCGACGTTCTAGCATGCACCGCTCTGGGAGGAATTAAGCGGGCTACATTCATCGAATACTTTCCATGAAAATACTTGTAGAATAGTCTTAAGTCACCAACTTTTCTTCGATGTTCCAACGAATCAAGGCCGCCGATCGGTTCCAGGTCTCCAGTCAGGCGGACAGCTTTTCTCTGAATAGAATCCAACAAATGCAGTGTATGTTTGGGAGCCGAGTCCGTAACATGAGAGCAGTATTCCATAGTTGGTCGAATTTGAGCTTTGTGCAGAATTAACAGTTGTTGTGGAGTGTAAAACTTTCTGGTTCGAAAAAATATTCCCAGCTTTCTAAAAGCTCTCTTTGCTATGCTTGCAACATGTTCATGCCAAGACATATTTGCTCCCAAATTAACGCCCAACAAATTGAGTAACCATGCTAGAGGAATGGAATGCCCCGGCATAACTATGTCGGGCTCAGCAACGTTAACTTTTTTAGATAAACCTGCCGCCTGGGTTTCTGTAGCGTTAAATTCCACTTGATTACTGTCACCCCAAGATAGAATTTCTTCCAGGTCTTTGTTAAGTTGAATGACTTCCTGCTGTGTGCGGATATTCGTCTAAGTAGCCGATGTCCGAGCGTTCAAAGTGAATGAAGAGTTGAGCGTATTGTCATCTGCAAAACTGTAGATTGGATTCCCGGTCTTTTCCAGCAGATCGTTAGTGTAAATGAGAAAGAGAGTAGGAGACAGTATGGAGCCCTGGGACACACCGGCGTTGATAGTGAAGGTGTTAGAAAGAAATCCGTCGACTGCCACTCGTAAAGAAAGCTCTTTGAGGAAACATGAGAGCCACAAACAGAACTTTTCAGGCATCCCAGAAGAGCGTAGCTTAGTCAACAACCCATAATGCCAAACACAGTCGAGTGCCTTGAATATATCAAGAGCAACCGCTCGAGATTCTTCAAAATGTTCAACTGTGTTGTTTCAGACATGTGTTATATAATTCAGAAGATCTCCTGTTGATCTATGTTTACGGTAGTTATTTTTGGGAAGGTCTTCTTGCCTTTTTTAGGTATCGGCTGAACTGTGGCACATTTCCAGTAGGAAGAAAATATCCCCTTTCTGTAGGATAAGTTGAAAAGTCTACAGAAAACTGGTGTTAGTTTCCTCCCACAGTTTTTGAGAACTATGGCAGGCGCCAGAAGCTTTTTGGGTGTCTATCTTCATTAAAATAATAAAAAAAAGGTAATGCACTCCTAATAATTTTCGTTCAATCTACACCCTGTGGAGAATATTCCAGAATTTTTCCAAAATTTTTGATCAATACTTTTCGAGATAAGAGGGAGGACAGCGATTTTTCGCGGTTTTTAAAAAATCATACAAAGAAAAGTGGGCACAAGTACTACACTATATATATTTTTGAACTCGTGTTTTTACAAGCTTTCATTTGACACCTCACTCGATGACCAAGTAAAAAAAATTTTTTTCCCCTTCCAATTTCACTCCCCAAAACTAACCCCTTAAGTCAAAATTTAATTTTCAAAACTATATGGCTCTGATGAGGCCATCGATTCGTATATTAGTACTAAATTTCAACTTTCTATGTCAAATGGTTTAGGAGTGGCAGACGGACGGACGGACAGACACCGAAGTGATCTTATAATTATTCTGTATGGAACGCTAACAAATAAACGATTCAAAACACTTCATACAACTTATAAAAATTTTGGAATTAGATAATTCTAAAACGAAAAACTAATTATTTTTAAATATAAATAAATAAAAATAAAACATACAGGGGAATATCAATAGATATTTATTATATATTGACCTCCCTCAAAATTGTCGCTATACTGGGCTATTAAAAAAAAGAACAAAACACGACGTTATTTTTTTAAAACCATAGGGGCAGGGGGCATAAGCACGCCTGATCCTTCCCCCTCTAGTTGCGCTGCTAGACCCAGGTCGCTCTAAATTAATCAATTAATTACCTATTTCAACTGTAGTTTAATTAATTTAATTTAGACTTATTTGGACTAGCCTCAGCCAGTGACTAGAAGACTTTAACGAAATCTACCATAATATAATAATTTTTAGAGACACTACTATATTTGAAAAGTTGCTTTTTAGTGTTCGGTGCGGAACACTTATAAGATCACTTTGGTGTCTGTCTGTCTGTCCGTCTGTCTGTCACACCCGATTTTCTCCGAAACTATTTGTCATAGAAAGTTCAAATTTGATAATAATATAGGAATTGATGGCCTCATCAAAGCCGTGTAGTTTTAAAAGTTAAATTTTGACTTAAGAGGTGAGTTTTGGGGGGTGAAATCGGAAGTGAAAAAATTTTTTTTTTAATAGGACATCAGGTGTGGTGTCAAATGGAAGCCTGTGAAAACACGAGTAAAAAATATACATATAATGTAGCACTTGGACTCACTTTTCTTTGTATTATTTTTAAAAACTCGCGAAAAATCGCTGTCCCCCCACCTTATCTCGAAAAGTACTGATCAAAAAATTTTGAAAAAATTCTGAAATGCTCTCCACGGAGTGTAGATTGACCGAAAATTATCACGAGTGCATTACCTTTAATAATTTATTTGGTACATAAAAAAAAAATCAAGGTAATCAGTTTTCAGTAAAGATTGGAAACAAACTTTGTTGAAAACTCCTTTGGGGTGTGTTTTGTGAAGTCACTGATCATTTTATACCACTGTAACAATTTTTTTTATTTTAAAAGCAATCGACGTACGGAACAGTAATTGTGCAAGTTCAACTTGCACTTGACCGGTTATTGAAATTTTTATTAGAAAATAAATTTCCTTTTTTTCTGAGAAACTGAAATTCAAACATTAATTTTTCGAAAAACTAATTGAAAAATTATTTTTCGAAATTTCCAGTCATTGTCCAAACTAGTTTAATTCAAACATTTTTACAGGGAAATTTAATGCTCTGGAAATTTATAATGTAAAAAATAAACTTCAGTTTTCAACTCTATCAAATCTTACCTCTAGATCTTGTAAGGAATTTTCAGTTGCAGCAGTTATTACAGGTGGTCCTGCACTTGGATTTTTCGGTCTATTAATTATAGGTCCAGTATGGTGCGAGAATGCCTTCCATGACATTGCCGATGTCTCAAGAGGTATGGAATAATAAGGTTGAATTTGATCAAAAGGTGTTAGATTTTCAGGTAAAATTGGAATCTCAAGATTTTCAAGAGTACCAAATAAACTGGTGTCTTCTGAATAACTTGTGCTAGCACCAAAATTAATATCATTGAACGTGGCTTGTGATAGCAAATTTACTCCACTTGTTAAGTTCTTAGGAAATATTGTAGTGTTAGTTATTAGCGATGTGTCTGATCGAAACGATTGTGGAGAAAATAAAGTGGAAGATTCAGCTTCCATCAATGAATTGGCTTTTCGACTTTCCCTGAAATTAAAAATGTTCTATTTGAATCCAAAATTCACTTTTAGTCTTCTCTATAAGATACTAATAAAGTTATACTTAGAGCACAACCCGTGACAAATATAGTCTATCAAGTAAGAACATGTCTGCTTTTTTTGGTACCCTTTAACAAACACTTTTCCCATTTTATTTTGTCTTTTAGGAAACTTGCTATATTTTTAATAGGTAAATTATTAAAACTAAAAGTGTTCCAATCTAATCTATGTATATTATTGGTGGTCCATGTATCTTAATTTTAATATTAAACCACTCCAATTTGTAAGAGAAATTGATAAAATGATGAAATTGTTATACTGAACATTTAACATGTATTGAAGTAACTAGGCCGGCGATGAAAAAAAAATTATAAAAACAAAAAGGAACGCTTTTTGGTTGATGCAATTCTAGCGATTCGACAAAAAATCGGTAGAGGGAACCTTGTCTATGGCGCATTTTAGTAAAAGTGTCAGTCGATTCCGAACTTTCGGCGAAATCACGTAAAGTCCAAAATGAGCGTCGGTTCGAAGCAGTCTTTCTCGGTTCCAACCAAAGGGGGCCTAAAATGGCACATTCCTCGGCCGCTAGATATATTAAAAAGTTGGTATCGTTTGTGACACGAAAAATGTCAAAACACTTGCCATGGCTCGGTAGGCAAAGCCATTCTGAAAATCGAAAAAACGAATCGTGTCTTTGTTTTCACAGCGAAATTGACGCTGCGTCAAGAAGGGGCAAAATTATGAAAATCGGGTTAGAATGTGTCCCATGAGACCGTTTGACAACATTTTTGTGCTCAAGATGTCAAATTCCGAAGCACGTTGAAGAAATCTTTGCTGGGCTGAATTCATGCCGCGCAGCGGTTCCTTTGGGCCTACAATAAGTTAGCAGAGTGGTCTTCAGAATCGCCGGCCCTTATTGAAAACGTTTGGTCCTTTGTAAAGAGAAAGCTCAGAAGAAAGACTCTGAGGACTCGCGATATTCAAAAAATTTGGAGATCATTGCTCGAGTGTGCAGAAAATCTCGTCGACAGCATGACTCGAAGATGCCGAGTGATTATTGATGCAGAAAGCGATTGTACAACTTACTAAGGTAACTGCGCCGTTGTTAGCACACCAAAGAACACATTGATGGCAAAAAAATTTCTCGAAACACATTGTTTCAAGAACACGTTCTTACTTGACAGACTGTACGTATAGTCTAACCCGTGGTAGGTGCTAAAAATCGTCGTGGCAAGTGTAAAACCGTATCTCAGTTCGTTTTAAGTCAGAAATCCACTAAAGTACTCATGGATTGTAATTCAACATCGATATTGAAAATCTGATTTGATTTCGTAGAGTGTCTATGAATCGTTTTCGCATTCATATTGATAAACCGCATTTTTAAACATTATTACTTTTTTATAAAAATTTATTCGCATGATTTGATTCGACTAGATATCTATGGTATTACCCATGGGAATTAAAGATTTGGTGTGCGCAATATAGGTAAAATATAAGTTTCGAATACTTTAGTTTGTTAATTTTTAATAAAATTTACCAGAAAAAGCTTATGGAGGGAAATACATTTAGGCAGGTGAAAATAATGTAAAATAACTAACAACGGAAAAGATTCATTTTTCAGCAGTTTACCCACTGTTCTCTTATTAGTCAAATCCATCCCAAGACGGGTTTCGCCGTATCACGGTTCGTCAGTGGGGCTAGAATTGACAAACAAGAGAACATAATTTACGGGTACTTATCCAAGTAGTTACGGGACACGATGGTAGGATACAACGAATTGTACTAAGTACGCATATCTAATTCCATTAAAAACTGACACAGCAGCTTTCAAGCCGACAGAGTGGTTGACACGGTCAACACTTAAAAGCAGGCAGCGTTTTTTGAGGAATCCTGTTCCGGCATATATGTTTAATGTAAAATAATTGTATACGTACTTAGTACAATTCATTGTATTCTACCATGGTGTCCCGTAACTGCTTGGATAAGTACCCGTAAATTCTGTTCTCTTGTTTGTCAATCCCAACCCTACTGACGAGCCGTAGGCGTCGTAGGAAACGCATCTCGGGATGGATTTGACAAATAAGAGAACAGTGGGTAAATTGCTGAAGAATGGTTCTTGTCCGTTTTCAGTTATTTTGCATTAATTTTTGTGATATTATTTTATGTTAACGTTTTATGTAACATTAATGGAATTTAAGGTACGATTTGTTGTTACTTAAGACTAAAATTAACATATTTTTTTTAAAATATGATAAAATTGACAGTCTCTCTTAATATAAGGTTGTGCGGCTAGTAGTAACATGGCGTTACTGCTAACTTCTGCTGTATTGATCTGAAATAAATGAGTTTTTTTTAAATTTATTATTAACATTCGTGCAGTGTGCACAAACCTCGAAAAAAAAAAATTACGGAAATGCCACGCTTTTTAAAAAAAAAGTTAAATTTTTTATAAAAATATTTTTTATAAAGTTATTTGGTCATAAAAAAATACTTTTTTAATGATTTTTCAAAATATTTAGGTTCAAGTACAAGATAGTACTGTTAGTGCAGGTTTAAAATATGATTTTGAGAAATATGCGTTTTAAGTTTGGAGAATATTTGATCGATTTCGCAAAAATGTTACACATATTTAAATAACAGTACTACTTTATACTTGAACCCACATATTTTTAAAAATCATTACAAAAAGTTTATGAACAAATTTAAACTTTTTGTTTTAAAGCATGCCATTTCCAGATTTATTTTTTTTTTTTAGGTTAAAGCATACCGTATAAAAGTTAGTAATAAATTAAAAAAAAAACTCGTTTGTTTTTGATCAATACATCAGAAGCTAGATGTTAGGCCACTTTATCAGTCGCCGCATAACCTCGTAGGAAGGCTTTTAAAAGAGTGCTAATTTTAGTGTTAAATTATGATAAATCCCTAAAATTTCGTTAATGTTACGTAAAACGTTCAGATAAAAAATATAAAAATTGACTTACTTTCACCTGCCTTAAACATGAGTAACATAATAAATTTTAATAAAATTAAACAAATCAGAAAAATATGTTCTAATGATCGGTTTTTACATTTTATGTTCACTCTAAAACTATATACGAGGCTGGTTTGAAAAGTCCGCGCAAAAATAAAAACTACTTATGTGTTTGGGGTAAACCTTTTTTATTTTTCGACATAGTCTCCTTTTAGGCTAATACACTTCGTCCAACGATGTTCTAGTTTGTTGATCCCTTGAATAATAGGATTTGTCCAAGTCTGCAAAATATCCATTAGTGTCTGCAATCACCTCCTCGTTTGAATAAAATCTTTGTCCCGCCAGCCATTTCTTCAAATTGGGGAACAAATAGTAGTCCGAGGGAGCCAAGTCTGGAGAATAGGGGGGATGTGAAACGAGTTGGAATCCTATTTCCATTAATTTTGCGACCACAACTGCTGAGGTGTGTGCTGGTGCGTTGTCGTGATGGAAAAGGACTTTCTTGTGGGCCAATCGCGGGCGTTTTTCTTGCAGCTCGGTTTTCAAACGGTCCAATAACGATGAATAATATTCACCTGTAATAGTTTTACCCTTTTCCAGATAGTCGATGAGGATTATCCCTTGCGAATCCCAAAAGACAGTCGCCATAACCTTTCCGGTTGAAGGAACGGTCTTCGCCTTTTTTGGTGCAGATTCCCCCTTGGTAACCCATTGTTTGGATTGTTGTTTGGTCTCAGGAGTATAGTAATGTATCCATGTTTCATCCACAGTAACGAAACGACGCTTAAAGTCCTCCGGATTCTTCTGGAACAGCTGCAAACCATTCTTGCAACACTTCACACGATTTCGTTTTTGGTCAAGCGTAAGCAATCGCGGCACCCATCTTGCGGATAGCTTTCTCATGTCCAAATGTTTATGCAAAATATTATGTACCCGTTCAGTTGAGATGCCCACAGCACTAGCAATCTCACGCACCTTAACTCTTCTGTCATCCATCACCAAATCAAAAATCATAAAGTAATGTTTAATCACCACACGAAATTCTTTTTCGTCTATTTCTTGAAAATCACTCGACTTCCTTGATTCACACGAATGCCAAACACAAAAAAATAGACCAATATGGCTGAAACTTGGTGTGCATTCATTCAAGAGATGCTACTAACTAAACATGACCTCGATACGCGCCGGTGGTGCCATCTCTCGGACTTTGCAGGGACTTTTCAAACCAGCCTCGTATATTATGTCGTTTCTTAGTGTTTACTACAGTTGTTTAACAAATAAATCAAGTATAAAAATTTCTGGTTATATAATATTTTAATTCAGAGTTAACCCTCTCATAACATGTGAAATGATTTTTTTCTCTGAGTTCTTTGCGAGCTAGTAAGCTAAAATATTGTGCTTTCCTGTCAGTTTACTTTCGGTAAAACAGGAGCTAAAAATATAGGTTTTCAGTATTCATAAAAACGACCGTAGGAACGTTCAAGGGTTTTTTTTCGCCAAATAGTACTGTTAAGATGTACATACATACACAAGATATACAGCCAGCTTTATGAAATAATTAGACAAGTTTGTAAAAAATATTCTTAGAAATATCGGAAACTATTTGCGAACTTTTTCCTATATTTAGTAACAAAATTTCCGTGAACACCTTGTTATTTTCTAAATGCTGCGCTAGGCAAATGAACTTTGACAGAGTTTTTGCCCACCCTGTCGAAATTGATGTTTCTGGCACAAGGCAAATTACCGAATATACAATTGTCACCGTTTGTTGTGTATGTTTCAACGACTTACAAGTCTTCGATCGAGTACAAATAGAAAATGTAGTAAATCTTCTTTATGAAACGTACTTACTGCAATCACAACAGTACAAAATAATTTCTTAAAAAAGCCATCGTAGCTAAAATTAACGGTGATCTCACAGAGCCAATACTGCTAGAAAGAGGAGGTTGCCAAGTATAATAGACGTGTTTATAGACAATATGTAGCAAATTTAGCTAATGGTGAATTTCGTTAGATAGGTATTGCATACGCCACGAAAAAAAAAACTGAAAATTTGGTTACTTACATAGGTGGTTATTAGTAAGCAATTACATATTAAAACTGAAAATAAAGACATAAAATTTACTTACAGAGTTCGTTCTCTAAATTTGCGTTCACTAAATTTATTTGGAGGATTGGCCCAAGTAACTTCAGCCACAGTATCTTTATAAAAATCTGTAAAAAAAATGATAACGGTATTTAATCAGTTCTACCTACGCAGTAAGTATAAAAATAATGAATTTGGTTTTTTTACAGTAAACGATCACTTAAGCATTGACAGGAAGCTTCCACAGGTTCCGGAGCATATGGGTATACTATTTTGGGATTTTTCTTGTGTCGATTGAAAGAGTGATGCTGACGTTTCATTGATCATTTTGTTGGCTTTATTAGAGCTTGTTTCGAGAAGTGACGTCTTCGAAATTTAACACGATAATGTTTCATGCTAGATTTCGAAGAAGTCAGTTCTCGCAATAAGCTCTGAAAAAAGATATGACCAAACGTCAGCATTACCTTTTCAATCAACAGAGGAGAAGTCCAGAAGTCAATCCGTTCGTCTATCAATGAATTTGCATGACGTTTCGCCAAAATCTCATTTGGCATTTTCAAGTGCTCTTGCTGCTGCTGCTATTCGATGCTGTGATCTTGCTTATATATTATTTAAAAGACAGACAAAAAGGCGCGCCTTCCTCGTCTTTCACGTTATTGCCTCTTAACAGCTGACGTTAACGTTACAGTTCATCGCACATGTTTGAGCAAAATGGAATGAGAATTTGAGAAATCTTGTTCTAATAACTTTTCTAAGAGTAGTACCGAAATGGTGAACAACTTTTTGTGATAAATCCGAGGTTTTGTAATGCGAGAAGAAAAATGCGTATCTTATAACATTAACTCGATGGGTGGGGATAATTCATTACTAATTAGGTACTTTCTTGTGTTCTCGAAGAAATAGTTAATGGTCAGGTATTAAGATATAAAAACTACATCGTTTAAAACATTTGGCAAAAACAAAACTAATTATTATTTGTTGGCATGCCCATATAATTGATTTTTTTATTTTAATTATTTTTATAAACATTTTGTTCTTGTATAATGTCACTTTCCATTTTGGAAGACTAATTTGCGCCACACTGATCAATGCATGAAGATAGCAACAAATTCCCAACGAGTTTTCATTTTATAGAGGCTACACATAAGTTGGTTGATTCTTAATCACTATTGATACTTAATCACTATTTGATTAAAATTTTACACGCAGAACGGTTTTTTTTTGCCCGTCGGCTCAGTCTCCGTAGCTTTTTAGTTCAATTCGTAGAGGGACGTTTGTTTTTTTTGATTTATTATTTTGTTTATTGATGTCTTTACTTTTTTTAGTTGTATTTTTCTTCTATTTGGCTACTGATGATTTATCGAACATATTTTTGTAAGGACTTGATGTAATTTCGATAGTTGCTTGTACATTATTGTTTGTAGTATTGGGCATAAAGATTTTACAATTTTTTTAAAAACTTTAGCGTTAAATCCCGACGTAGATAGTTCACTATATGAATGTGGTAATCTGTTCAGAGATATTAGGTTGCTAAGCAATTTGCTTGTTTTCATTACTGATAATAATAGCAGCGTCTAGTAAGATCGATGTGCTTTCATTACTTTTGGTTTAGAGAGTGACCATTTTTTTTAATTCCTTTAAACAAATGTTAGGAAAAAACGCGAGCCGCTTTAAATCCATTCACAATAATGCCAATGATAGCAGTTCTTTGGTAACCTTCTGCATATAAACTTGCAATTTGATATTGCATTACTTGACCACCTGGATTTGTCCTCAACCATTTTTCTGTTGCTTGGATACAATAACTGCTCATGAGTTTAAAGAAAACAGACATCCAGTGGCTGAAGCCGGCGAGTAGGAAGGCTTCGCAGTTGTCACATTATTATCCCATTAACCTTTGCTATGTTTAAAGCTTCCAGGTTCTTTGAATGCAATGTATTTCAATCAAGCAGAAGTAACACTTCCTTTTCAGGGGTTGGCTTTACTACGCTTATAAAATTTTTCATCCATTTTAAAAATAAGTTTGAGTTAATATAGCCAGTGTCTGAAATGGTGACAAGACTCTTAGAAGCTGTGCCATTCCCCAAATCAGGATTTTGTCTAATTCTTTTGAATATAAGCATTGGCGGCACAAAACTGTCCAGCCACATTGGCACAACACAAGGCTGTCGTATTTACTCCTCTTTCTCCGCTTGTGATTGTGCCGATTTGTTTCTGCCTTTTTAACCCTAAGACTTTTGTGTTTTTTTTTTCTGAACGGTCTAAAATCCACTTTCCTCAACGATAAATATTTTTGTAGATGAAGATATATTTTTATCTACGATTTACCCTACGCTCCTCTACTCAAACACACAGCCCTGCACCTGAGCTAGTTCGTACAGCGGCGGCCTTTTATTATAAATTATTTGGTGAAATGCAGTTTTGCCCTTTTTTTTGACTTTTCAAAAATTTTCGAATTTGAAAAAAAGTATTGAACGTGATTCTACATGGCCCCACGAGTCACCCATTACAATATTTGCAGTGAATTTCATAACATCCTAGAGTACTGTAGCGGCAAAACTAGTTAACTCACATTTTTTCTTATAGAGTTTTGGACGACAGGATGGTCTACTTGAAAGAGGGGAAAAGTTAGTCTAAACCAGGGGTCGGCAACCTTTTAACTAAGGGGTGCCAGTTTTCATCCATACAACATTTTGCGTGCCGACATAGGTACTTACTACAACTAAAATTAACATAAATTAACTTAAATTAACTTAAAATATTGCTTTTAGAAGGTTTACTTATAAAAAAATGTTAACATTTAACAAATAATTTTATTATACTAGTCCTAGGACATGTCTGGTTATTTTCAGTGTCACGCATGCTTCCAAGTTGTCTGTTGTCTGCCTGCTTCGGTACGGGTTTAAAATCACTCTCATATGGGAAAAAAGTTTTTCACAGATATAGGATGATCCGAAAGCTGTAAGCATGGCAAACGCTACTTTCTTAAGACAAATAAATTTCTCTGGTAAACTCACCCAACAACTGAGTATCTCGTTTGAATGGTTCTGGCAGTCACCTTCTAATACCCTTCTTAATTCTACAAATTTCGTGTTTCATAACTCGGAGCTTTTAAATTCAATGTATTGAAGATCAAAATCATTAATGTCCTCCATGAGAAAAGAGATATGTCAAAGCAACTGCTGCAAAAATCCATTAAATCTGGTTTGATTAAAAAAGCGAACATAGGACCATGTTTATCAAAATCCTGACCCCTCTCGATAAACTCCTCTTTTAAATTAGTCATATATTTAAGAATTTCGTCTATTAGTGCACCATCGTCGACACTGGATATATAAGTTTTTAAATTTGGAAAATATTTATATGTGTTTGTAGCAATATCGCTGATAAATAAATCTATTTTTAATTTGAATAATTTCCAGGATTCGTATAAATCCAGAACTGTTTTGCCTGAACCTTGTAACTTTAAGTTGAGTTCACTGGCTTGTAATATCAGTAAGAAACATTAACATACAGATCCAGTTCTTATCTTCTAGTTCAGGATAAGCATCCACTTGATTTTTTTCCAACACGAACGATTTAATTTCGCCCAGACATTGCACAAATCTACAGAGCACTTTGCCACGGCTGAGCCAGCGCACATTATTGTGCAATGGTATATCTGAATATGCACTTTCTAATTCCTGCAGAAACGCCTTAAATTGTCTATGGATCAGTGAAGAACGATCGGCAATGTAGTTAACTATTTTAACCACCCTATCCATCACGGATTTTAAACTTCCAGCGGAGATTTTAGCGCACAAACTCTCTTGGTGAATTATGCAATAAAAAATTCAAAACTGATCGACCTATGCGTTCAATAAGAAGGGAAACAAATCCTTTATGTCTCCCAATCATAGCAGGAGCGCCATCTGTCGTTACGCAAAAAATTTTATTTAAATCAATGTTCCGTTTTTCAAAATGTTTAACAAATTCTGAAAATATATCCTCTCCTCTTGTAGTTCCCTGCAATGGGAGCAGAAAAATCAGCTCTTCATAACACTGCCATCATCGAAGTATCGAGCAAAGATTGCCAGACGGGCAATGTCATTAATATCGACACTTTCATCCAATGCTACACTAAATACAAAAACTCCGTTTGATAACGTCTCTCTGCTGTTTTTGGTCATTTTGTGTCATTTCGGTAATTCGTCTCTCGATGGTCCGCGCTGATGCCGGTATATCCCTAATCCGAGCCAATATTGTATCCTTATTGGGCAAGTCGTCGAATAAAATCTCGCCAGTATACGGCCTACCCTTTTGTGCCAACGACTGTGCAATTTTGAAACTGCATTCAGTTACCTGATTTTTTCCTTGGAAAACTTTGCTAAAGAATGTTGACTGTTTCTCGTATTGTTTACTTGCTCTTTGTATTGCCTCTCTCTTTTATCAGCGTTATCTTTAAATTACGATTCATGTTTTATCTGGAAATGTCGTTGAACACTAGATGTCCGGAAAAACTAGGCTTTCCCGACATAGGACACAAATGGCCCGATCGTTTTGCCGTACAAAACCGTAATCTGTTGTCCATGAAGTTTGAAATGATCGAACGTCTACCTTCTCTTTCTTCGCGGCCATAACGCACCGTAATTTTAATTTTTCGACGACTATTGACTGGAACGGATGTTACTTTTATACTAAATGATCCAAACGTGTAGCCGCTTACTATATATAGAAAAATAATGTTTCCAGAAAATTCCAATAATTACGTTTATTAAATTTCTTAGAACAAAAATTATTATCTACAACGCGCCCATTGCAATCAAAGGGCCGCCTAGAAATTAAACCTAACAAAAACTAAAGTTCGGCAATATAAAAAGAGTTGTGGCGCGCGTCGGAACGATTGAAGTCAAGTAAAAAAAAAACCGCCTTATAGCGGCTCTTTTGATCTGAATTGAGGACGTTTATTTGTGTTTTTGCCTAGGCTTATATTTTGAGGCTTGCCGTTTTAATACTTGCCGAAATTAAAGTCAAACCAATGCACTCAGCAAAATTATAAATTACAAAATAAATATTTTGTAGTTTTTGGTAATAATACCTAGTGACCTATATAATATATCGTTTTTGTTTGTATCGTTAAAGTAATAGTCTTCGATTATTTACTTAATTTCGAAACATGTCACAGATTACAGAATTAATGTGTAATTCAAAATTGCTTGGCGTGCCAAAGATGGCACGCGTGCCATAGGTTGCCGACCCCTGGTCTAAACAATCTAAATGGGTTTCCAAAGAAATCCCGTACAAGAGAAGAACGAGTTCCTCCCAGCGTACAGGAGCCTGACTGGCTTATTATTGCTTGCTTTGATTGTTAATAACACCTGTTGTCTGTTTTTATTCTCAACTGAGTTGTTTAAGTAAGTGGCTATTGTGCAGTCTATTGTTAAATAATTATTATTCTAGAAACCTAGATTCTGTCACATCATTTCCTGAAGAAGGTTCAAGCACTAGGCCTTTATTAACACGAAAGTGAAAAAAAAACTGGAAGAATTCGTAAAGCTGGCAAGGCAATGCATCTCCAGTCACACGAAACAGGTACTTCAGAAAGATCAGTACTAATAAAAGGCAACATATCATTCAAAGCTTCAATTTGTTGGACAGTTGGAGTGAATAGAGCACATATTTATGTGGCGTACTGAACATTCTTTCTCTTCATTCACTTTGAAAGCTCGGACATCGGCTTCTTAGACGAATATCCGCAGACAGCAGGAAGTCATTCAACTTAACAAAGACCTGGAAGGAATTCTATTTTGGGCTGGCAGTAACCAAGTGGAATTTAACGCTACAAAAACCCAGGCGGCAGTTTTTTCTAAAACTGTTAACGTTGCTGAACCCGATATAGTTATGTCGGGGCACTCCATTCCTCTAATATTGTCACTCAATTTGTTGGGCATTAATTTGGGAGCAAATATGTCTTGGCATGAACATGTTGCAAGCATAGCAGGGAGAGCTTCTCAAAATGGGAATGGGAATATTATTTCGAACCAGAAAGCTTTACACACCACAACAACTGTTAATTCTTTACAAAGCTCAAATTCGACCAACTCTGAATACTGCTCCCATGTTTGGGGCTCCGCTCCTAAACATACACTGCATTTGTTGGATTTTATTCAGAGAAGAGCTGTTCGTCTGATTGGAGACCCGAAACTGACCAGCGGCCTTGATTCGCTGGAACATCGAAGAACGGTTGGCAACTTGAGCATATTCTACAAGTATTTTCATTGAAAGTGTTCGAAGGATGTGGCCCGCTTAATTCCTCCCAGAGTGGTGCATGTTAGAAGTACACGTCGCGCTAATACTTCACATCCGTATGAGGTTCAGCTTGTTACTCCTCGTACAATGCTTTTCAAGCAGTCATCCCTTTGGAATAATTTGCCCAGGACTGTGTTTCCTACCGAGTACAATTTACAGCGATTCAAGAACAACGTGAATCGCTTTCTTCGCACACGTCTCGCTCCTGAACAGAATTGCAAAATCGCTTGAGGAGACCCACTTTTTTTTAATAAAGTTAAACTACATCGAGACAATAAGTCAAAGAAATTGCTACTTGTATGAAAACTTTTGTTCGGCTGCAAGGTAGGACTAATAGAAGGATTGACTCTATACAAAAAAGCTTGATGGAAACTGCAGCTGCTCCAAGGGTCCGAAGAGGCTATCATCGTCGTAAACTTCCTGTGGACGCTAAAGCAAGCATTAAAGAACACATAGGTTCATTTAAAGGTTCAGAGCCATTATAACCTTAATAAATCTCGTAAACCGTTCATTCTAGAAGATTTGAATAAAAAAAAAAATGTGTGGCCAGTTTCTTTGAAAAGTTCCCAAATGTTCGGGACAGTATGAGACCTACCTCTTTTCAACAGCTATTTCAACATTAACTCTGGGTACCCTAAGAAGGATACATATAGTACCTGTAACAAATTTAAGGTCCCAATCCAACAAACTAATGACATTAGAGAAAATAACACGTATTAAGATGATTCAAAAATTGCACAAATATTCTATGAGAGAAAGAAGGATACTGGAAATCAAAGTCGCACAGATGTTAACCATGAAGGAATCTGTATGGATTACAACAAAAACCTACTATGCATCAATATTTCTACAACTTACGTATATGACAAGAGACAGCTTTCGCTCTACTCATTCAATATACACAGCTTGAGTTACCACGATGTAACCCTGTACGTTTATCTTGATACGGTAGCCAGAAAGGGAGCTAATGAAGTTTTTTCTTTTACTTACGACTCCGTTTGTTGTCGATTAGCTCCAAAAGTAAGACCCTTTACCATATTTAGTGACTTGCGCAGGACAAAACAAGAATTGGATAGTGATTTTTTCATTATCTAGTACACCAGATTTAACAGAATAACCGTTACATTTCTTGCTCGTAGACATTCATACATGTAATGTGACAAAGATATGGCGCTTTTAACCAAAAAGCCTTAGCAGAATACTGAATAACTGCACAACATGCACACAATACCGGCCACAAAATCGATTCTGACAAAACCAGAACCCTACAAAAAAGTGATAACCTATCCACTAGGGTAATCAAGAAGCCATAGAAATAGAAAAGAGGCCCTACAACTTAAATAATCGGGATGATAGCCAACGTTTACCGAACTCTTGGAAACATATTCTGTCCCAGTACCAAATCCAACCAAGAGAAACAATAATTCAACCATATGTTACTCCACCAACACAAACATTACAAAGAACCACAGGACCGAAAACGCGCAGCCAAAACCGAGCCTCTATTGGCCAGATCCGTCCAACCAATAGAGCTACACCCCAAGCACATAAAACCGGCACCCTCGGAGCCAGTCCTGACAATCAACGCCAAGACACCGACCAGTGATCAACGCTTTGAAAAAGATGGATGAGATATATACAGTAAAATCTCGATTATCCGAAATAATATGGACCAAAGTGATTTCAGATTAGAATGAATACAACATTGCAGATTGACTTAAAAGCATTTATACGATATGCTATTACGTACATAGGTATTTATTAAAACAAAGAATAGAACAATTAGTTTACTTATTTTATGTATATGTACGGAAAATCGAAATTAAAACCGTTTCATTCTTAACTTTAATGTCTTAAAAATGAGGTAATTTTTAACTGCACTCGTTTTGCGTTACTTTTTTTGGCTGCAATGTCTCTCCAAGCAAAAGGTCCGCGGCGGTTGCATTTTCTTGTTGTTCTACATAAGTGTACGCTTTTTCTAGGGCCTCTAGTCCTTTTGAATGTGACATTTTTACCGGAATATTGTCAGTGGCTTCTACTTCGTTATCATCATCGTCATCACTGTATATTTTATTAGCATTTTTGCATACACATTTAATTAATTCTTGGTCAGTCATTTCATCTTCTACACTATCACTGTTTAACCATTCACAAACATCGGTTTCCGTAACACTTTCACATCTTGATATTGTAATAATTTGATGTTAAGTTTCATTATATACTATTTCTGCCTCTGAGTAATGTCTCTCCTCTTGTGCAATCAATTTTGACTAAGATTTTTCCAGAGTACTACGCTTTACTTGATTCCAGGCTGAAGCTATCCAGTATATAACATTTATCTTTTTTAGACAATCAGTAAGATTGCCACCTTCATCTACTTCTTCAAAAATATGCACCGATAACAAACGCCTGTAATTGCGTTTTAAATTTTCCAGTACACCCTGATCCATAAGCTGAATGAGAGAAGTTACAGCAGAAGGCAAAAACATTGCTTTTATTTCCCCACTTTCAAGTTGCTCCGCACTTGGGTGAGTGGGGGGGTTATCTAGTAACAGAATACATTTTCTAGGATATCCCTGTTCTTTTAAAAAAAGTTCTACTTTGGGAACACAATCTCCAAAAAAACAGTCTTTAAATAGAGTCGCGTTTATCCAGGCATTGTTTTGATTTTTATACAAAACAGGAATAGCATTGCGACGATTATTTTTAAAGGTTCATGGATTTGCTGACTTACCAATATATAATAATAGGAGTTTTGTGTCTTCCAGAAGCATTTCTGCATGCAAGAACAGTAATACGTCTTTGCTCCGTTTGTAACCAGGTGCTCCAGCTTCCGTTTTTGAAGCTAAGGTATTTGACGGCAACATTTTGTAGTTAAAGCCTGTTTAATCACAATTATAGATTTGGTCTGGTTGTAAACCATATTCTTTCATAAGCTGCTCAAAATTCTCTGCAAATTTTTTTGCAGCAGATACATCAGCCGACAATCTTTCTCCACAAACTTTCAGTTGTCGTACACCATGTCTTTTTTTCCACCTGTCTAGCCATCCATCACTTGCAGAAAAATTACAGGCGCTTCAATAACCGACAACTCTTGCTTAAACTCACTGTCTTATGTTTTAAAATTGTTCCTGAAATTGGTATTCCACGTTTTCGATTCTGTGTAAACCATAAAAATAAAGAATCATCCATTTTCTGGTATTCACCGCTTTTTCATACTTTTTCGTGCCTGTGTGGGCGATGATAAAACACTACACCATTTTTCAAGTTTTTCACGATTTTTTTCTCCACTCTGAAACAGTACTCACGGCTACACCTAAATCCTTCGCTATATTTTTATAAGAAGTTCACCATTATCTAAACGTTGAATTGCTTCTCTTTTAAGGTAATAACACACGTTTACGCTTATTATTATGACGCTCCATTTTGTAAAATACCTATTCAAACGAAACTGTTACCTCTGCGATAATAATAGACGTAATGAGTAACTCATAATACTCGTCTACTAACCAAAACTAGACAGCGGTGAAATTCTAGACGTCCTGGAGTCCCCGACGCGTTAAGAAAACCAGTCATCGTCTGTTTCGAATAATGGGGATTTTCTCGTGGAATACAATTTGCTTTTTAACAGTTTGTTTCGGATAAGCCGGATTTCAGATAATCGCGATTCGGATAATCGGGATTGTACTGCGTATATATATATATATATATATATATATATATATATATATATATATATATATATATATATATATATATATATATATATATATATATATATATATATATATATATAATATATATATATATATATATATATGTATACAGTAGAATCTCACAAATTCGAACCGTCACAAATTCGAACCGTCCAGAAATTAGAACCGGCCATTTCAATGTATTGGACGCTCTGAAATTAGAACCTGTGGTTCTAATTTCTGGAAGTGTTGTTTTTTTTGGTTTTTATTTCCACTAGAAAATATTTTTTTTCTATGATTTTGAACTAAATAGGCGAAAAAACCAAATTAAACGCTCTAAAATTAGAACAGGGGGTTCTAATTTCTGGAAGTTTTTTTACTTTTTTTTGTATTTTCACTACAAATTATTTTTTTTTCGCTCATTAAAGTAAACATAAAACGGGGAATCACCGAGTTATTCGTGGTGTGTACAATTCGGTCATATGCGTGTGAAATTTGATATGCTTGTACAAATTTGGGTCAGTTGATGACTGAAGGTCAAAGTGAAGTGTTCATACGTGTGAAAGTTGTATCCAGTTTAAATAAATCAAAAAAACAAACAAGTATTACTGATTTTATGTTAAAAACCAATTAAATACCTAATAATTAAACAACTTTTTAATTAAATGTTAATAAATAAAAACTGTTTTGTGTTAAAATAAAGCTTACATAACTAGTTTTATTATAATTTTATCATTTTCTGTAAAAAAAATGTCCAGAAATTCGAACTTTTCAGAAATTCGGACTGCCCGGTGCACAAAGTGGTTCTAATTTGTGAGATTCTACTGTGTATATATATATATATATATATATATATATATATATATATATATATATATATATATATATATATATATATATATATATATATGTCATCTTCTTAGAAAAAAATTGTGAGAGATGGTTGTTGTTTTAAAGTAATGATTCTTAAGGTAGTTCACTCGTGACCATCGGAGCCAAAAGTATCGTCCGACAGTAAATACAACATTTAAAATACTCAATGGCGGAGTATTTTATTTTTGTCGGAGACTGTATTCCATACATGGAAACTTTCATATGCAGACACACACTAATACAATTACACTTTTAATGAAAATAAATGTGGAAACTCTGCCAATGCGTATACCGAATGCTCTATAGAAGTAACGTTTGTACAGGCATATTTAAGCCTAACTTGTGTAGTCGACGAATCGTTGAGTTAGACGAGTTAGGTAAAAATTGAAAGTGTTATCTTTATAAATAAGTCCTTTCACTAGAAAAGATATCTCATGAGAAACGTTTAGGTCTTAATTCAATATTAGATATTTCTTGTGATGAATGTTGTGTTAGAACGAAAGTAGCGATTGGTAAAATGCATATTACAAATAATAAGGTTAAATATTCAGATGTCAACACCAAAGCTATTCTAGGTAAATATTTATTTATTTTTATTTTTATTTAGTAAATTATGAAATTTTTTTTTGGAAGTAACAACTATTATTTATATATATTTTTGTCATATTTGTATAAACTTAATTATTTGTTACTTTTGAAGGTGCTGTTCATTCCGGGTTCGGGTGCACTGCATTGAACAAACTATTGGCTTCAATGAATATACCTCCAATATCATGGAATTTATATAAAAGTTATGAACGTGAAATTCATCCAACAATAAAAGAAGCTGACAAAGACAGTTGTAGGCATAGTGCACAAGAAGAGCGTCAATTAATTATTAACAAAATTGATGAATGGAAGGAAAAATTGTAAGAATAAAAAATGTTGGCATCTAGATGTCAATGAAAATGGTATCATCACTGAGAAATAAATGAGAATTAAATTAAATACTCCTCCTTTTTTTAATATGTATTTATTATTGTTATCAATTGATAAATAAACATAATATTAATTTAAAATATTATTGAAAAATTGTGTTTAAATAGTATAAATATTTTACAAACTAAATAAAAAAATAATAAATAGGGTAAGTCCGGGATATACGCTCCAGCGGGATAGACGCCTCATTACATTTGTGTGAAATGTAAGACGCGTAAACAAAAGAATGCCTTATAATACGAACGTGCCCCTCCCTCACTTCAATCTGCCACAAAGCGTTGGTGCGTGCGGTTGTGCGTAGGAGCGCTAATGACAGTGACGAGCCAAACAGTCGAGATTTTACTTTGTGGATGATTTTCAGCCCCTTATAATTTTGGAGTTAACATGTAAGTTTATTTTATTTTTACTTCTGAATAAGGAGTAGGGTATGTAGATTATTATTAATTACATTTTTAGGATAAAATAAAAGTATTTATCATTTTTTTTCGAAGGTATCTATTCCTGTGAAAAGGGATATATGCCCCGATATGTTTTGGGATAGTCGCCCCTAAGAGCGTCTAACCCTACTTCACCTTAATGCATGCTGGCTTTAAGGGCATCTATCCCTTGCCGTACTTAAGTGTATGTTATATGATTCAGATTGGAAATGCCCCGTAAATACAAGCGTAAAGCCGGCGTCCAACCGCGTGTCATTACTTGGACCGAGGACACATTGGCTGCAGCAATAGCAGAAATGCAAGATAAACGACTTAGCGTCAATGATATAGCAAAACACACGGAATACCATCTTGGACGTTACGTCGGCGGTTTGCTACACAAAATAAGAAAATAATACCATTAGGTAGGTACCTACTTTTATGATTGCACGTGTGCATTTATAATAATATTACTTCGGATTGAGAATACTTACCTACCTCGTATAATTATGGGCAGGTAGTAATTTTTTTTTTATTTTGCTTAACTAATACCTACAATTTTTTTAGGAAAACATCCAACTCTTGGATTCGAAAATGAACGTCGGCTGGTCACACATATTCATAAGCTAGAACAAGGCATACCAGTGAAAAGCAAAAAAGATCAGTAAAAAGTTCAAGAAAAAGTTGATTTGAACAGAACTAAAGCTAAGAAGCAAAAAAGAAATAATTCAAGTGATTATAAGTCAAGCGATACAGATATTACTGAGGATAGTATTGAAAGTGATAAAAATGAAAAAGAACACAACAAAAAGAATAGCATTGAAAAACAAAGAAAAGATAAAGAGAAAATTAAAAGAAAACTGAGGAAGCGAACAGCTATGAAATTTTACAGTTCTAGTGAAGACGATAATAAAGACAATGAGAACAGTAGTTTTGAAGTTGAAGAAATAAAAAAAAACAAAAGACAAAGAAACAAAAACACGACAAAACTTATTCCAAAACCAAAGAAACATTCAAAAAGGCAAAGCCTGCTTTAATATATAGTTCTAATGATGAAAATGATGGAGTAGATGATAAGAATCTAGATGAAGATCATTGCGTGGAATGTCTTGACTATTATAGTAACACCAAATCCAAAGTAGATTGGATCCGTTGTGTTATGTGCCACAAGTGGCTCCACGAAACATGCACATTATATCGCAATTATTGCAACAAATGTGGGCGAATACAGATTATTGCCACCAAAATGGCTAAATAGTTTTGCAGTTTTTAAGACGATTATATTTTTGTACCTAAGATGATTGATCTCTATACCTAGTGTTTTTAATTAATATGTTTATTTTTGTCCATGTTTAGTAAACTAGTAACATCATCTTAAATAATTGAAAAAAATAGCTAAAAAGAATATATATATATATATATATATATATATATATATATATATATATATATATATATATATATATATATATATGTATATATTTAAGAAATAATAATGTTGATTCAAACATATATTCAAAATGTTTGTTTTCTTGCAACGGGCATCTATCCCCTCCAAAAAATTAGGTCTGGGGCATATATACCGCATACGAGGCATCAATCCCGTTATGCAGTTTTATTTTAAACTCAAAATATACGGTTTATTTATTGACTAGTCTACAAAAAGTAGTACGAGGTGATTAAATGAAGTACCAAAGTTAGTGCACATATGAAAATCATGTGCGTATTATTTGTATGTTAAGAGGTATGAGTAAAATAAAAAAAGTTGGGCACATATCCCGGATTTACCCTATCATGATACAAATTCAGATTTTTAATTAATACATTTAATATTTTTATTTGATAATTAAAGATAAAGCTGATAAATATATAGTGTTTATTCAATAAATTATTTCACTTAACAAATTAATTTATGTTTACCACTTTAAATGCTGTTTGAATGTTGGTGCGTAAAGTATGACGCCATACAGCGTTGTCAAATTGTGATATCTGTCCTTTACTACGCAGTTATTCTTTGAAAAAAATATCAACTTTAATTTTTAAATCTTTTAAAAACGAATTGATAAAAAATCTCGCTTCACAATCGGTCAAATTTTGTTTTAATTAAATAAAAAACATTTAGATTAACATCATATGTCAATTTCATCAAATTCTTAAGAAAAATGGATTTCCGGGTGAACTAGCTTAAGTAAATATCAATATAAAGTAAGTATATCTAATTACTACTACTTCGTACTGCTAAATCGTTAAAAATGTTGAGATTCGATAACTAAATAAATATTACATCAAGTGAAGCATATAATTAAGTCTTTCTTATAAAAAGGAGATATGACTGAGAACTTGTTGAAATTACTGGATACCCGGCTAGTATCGCCATTTCACATCGCTAGTTCGTAGTTTAATAATTATAGGTTAATTAATAGTTATATTAACAGTTTGGATTAAAGAATTTTTATAGTGACTAGGTATGAACTGTTCGCATGTTTTAATAAAAGCTTACCTTTTAATGTTTCCAACACTTGTTCAGCAACGGGTCTAGATGTAAGATGAACATAAGCATAATTCTTAAACTTGTAAACTTTTTCTATTTGATTTCTATTAATCAGTTTATAAATCTGACGAGCGAAGTCTTCAGAAGCCATGGTCACATCGAGGTTCCTTATAAAAATTATTTTGACCTAAAAAATAGTTATCAGTATAATGTTCTAGCAAGTGAAACAAGCAATGAGGGAGATATGAATTCAATGTTAAATCTATTAAAAAGTTTATCATTGCCGAACTACTCAGTTCTTCCCTTGAGCAAAACAAAAGTTATAAAAAAAAAAAACGGGCAAGTGCACAATTGAAGGGTGTCAGGGGAAAACAAGGAATGTCCATTTTCTGTTCAAATTCCGTTAGGGGTGCCATCTGTTAGCAAAAATAATGTATTAACCCATGTAAGTTGGGAATGTGGAATCTTTAGCACAATGACACTACTCAGTATATATCACCACTACACCAAACACTTTATTTTTACGCTCGACGCGCGTTTCGCTAACCATGTTAGCTTCATCATGTACAGGATGTACAGGATGTTAATTAATCATCGCTCCTGATGAAGCTAACATGGTTAGCGAAACGCGCGTCGAGTGCAAAAATAAAGTGTTTGGTGTAGTGGTGATATATACTGAGTAGTATTAACCCATGCTCTATTTACATCAGGAGAAAACGTAGGGCGTCTCATTCTACAACATTATTGTTTTAATGCTATATATGGAGAAACAGGGAATGAATGTCCAATCGAAAACGTAATAAACCGGGAATGTCCAGTCAGAACTGTTTTTTTTTTCAAAATAAATACAATAATAATAATACAGTATTTTTTTTTTCTTTCGGTAGTGAATGTGAAATTGTGGAGAATCGCAAGTTGTTTCATTGTTCCCGTTTAAATTATGAAAATGGCTGACAATTCCAAAAATAAAAAAATTGTTAGGATGTATGAAGTTGTTCAAAAATTACGTTTACAATCGCATGAATTTGGAACGTTCTGCGAGTGTAAAAGACTCAAGTGTACGGAGAAAGTGAATCCGAGTGACAGGCAAGCTATTCTTAAGTCTTTTAACTGTCTGGAATCAAACAATAATCAAAATTCCTATTTGTGCTCTCTGATATCAGTAATTACCATACATCGGCGGAGGTGAATGGCACCGGAAAATTTAGCGAAGTATCATGACAGTAGCTGCAAATATCGGGCAAGAATTAAAACAGAAAACAATTTTGATGAAGTAGAAGTTTTTTAAGGCAGTACATGGAATTTCTAAAAGTAAAGTTGAGTACCTACAGAGGTCTTTAAAAAAGTTTGGCGTTGCTTCAAAAGATAGGCGTGGAGGAAAAAAATACAAAAAAAAATGAGCACCGATACTCCAGAATGTATTAAATCGCACATTGCTTCGTTCAAGGCAAGGCAAAGTCAATACAGCTTAAGGGATAATAAAAACAGGTCATATTTACAGGATGAACTTAATATTAAAAAGATGAAAAAGTTTGTTATCAATCTATAGGAAGGTATTTCAAAAAAAAAAATTATACAGGATTTGGATATCCTAGATCGGATAAGTACAGTCAGTGCGACCAGTTTTCGGTAAAAATAAAAGCTGCTGAGAAAGGCCATGCAAGCGATAATGCGGAAGTTAGCAAGCTGAATGTTGAAAAAGAGCTTCACTTACGAAAGGCGCAAACTTTTTATGATCGAAAAAGAGCTGCCCGCAAGAGAGCTCAAAAGGAAACAGAATTTGAAGCCATAATAATGGACTATTGTTTGTATTACAAGCGTCAACTCTCCATGTTCTCCTTTAATATTCACGTCCTTTCCAACGCGCAAGCATATTTTTATACATATCCTGAATACATAGCAAAAAAAGGAGTTGATGAAGTCTTCCTTTCTCTTCGAGTTTCGTATAAATCATTTGCTCAGAGAAGTTCAAAACTTGCATATTTTTTGCGATGCTGCAGGGGGACAAAATAAGAACCACACTTTTGTGTGTTTTACATACTACATGGTAAACGTTATAGGACGTTTCAACTCCATTCAGGTGACATATCCATTTCACGGGCACTCGTAGTTAGAAAGTGGGAAGAACATGGAACTAATTAATACAAAATTAAGAATGAAATCTCCCAGAGACTGGGAACAAACCATTTTAACATCTCGAATGAAACCCATGCCATTTACTGTAGTTTCGGTAGATTAGACTTTTGTTAAGAAATGGACTGAGTTTTTCCGTACAAAATATGCAAAAAAGTTTAGGGTGACTAATGAGCATGTACAACTAATTCCTATAGATACAAAAAAATACAAAGATGTTATGTCGTTCTTAAAACTTTGCGGAAGTGATGAAGTTAAACAACTTTATGCCGGTCTTCCACATGCTGAAAAATCAAATCGAAAAACGTTCAAGGATAGATATCGATCGTACTGGTCCCTCTAACAAACAGCATTTTCTAGGTTTTAGAAAGAATGGTAAAAACTCAAAATGTAGAGCTACACTCAAGAAGACTATCGATAGAAACTACTCAAAATGTAAAGCTACATCTAAGAAAACCACTAAGACAACCATCGATCGGAAAAGTCCGCATACTACTTAGGTAAGAAAAAAACAAAAAAAAGTTTTTTCCAATATTATTTTCCTGTCCCAGGTACACACGACCGGTTATTCCCTGTTTTCAACTAAAATAGGCAGACGCCACCTCACTATTACTGCTGTTTTTGACAGAAGTTTCACTTTTATGTTTAAGATGAATCATATTTAGATTGTTCAATAAATATAAGGTGTTCTACAAAAAACATGCTTTTGTTACCTTTAAAAAAAATGCGGTGTGAGGTTTTAATTTTTCAAATTCAATTTCTTCTAACATTTCTCACGAGGACATTCCCTGTTTTCACCTGATACCCTTCTATTAGTGTTCCGTAGCGTAATTGCTTTTAAGATAAAAATTTTGTTACAGAGGTATAAAATCATCAGTGACTTCACAAATACACCAAATGAGTTTTCAACAAAGTTCGTTTACGACCTTTATTTTCATATACCAGATAATTTATCAGAGGTAATGAACTCGGTAATAATTTTGATTCTATCTACACCTTATGAAGAATATTCCAGAATTTTTTCGAAATTTGTTGATTAGTACTCTTAGAGATAGGGTGGAGGACAGCGATTTTTGACAGTTTTTTTTTTTTTTAAATAATATAAAGAAAAGTTTGTGCGAGTATGTATATTTTTGAGCTCATGTTTTCACAAGCTCTCAGTTGACACTCTACTCGATTTTTTTTATTCACCGGATAAGTTATCAAAGGCAATATACTCGTAATAACTTTCAGACACTCTACACCTTATGGAGAATATTTCAGAATTTTTTACAAATTTTTTGATTAGTGTTTTTAGAGGTGGGGGACAGCAAATTATAGCGATTTTTTAAAAATAAGTTATAGTTAAACATTTCCCTTCCAAATACATCCACCAATGATGTGTATTACAAGCGTCAACTCTCCATGTTCTCCTTTAACATGCACGTCCTTTCCAAAGCTCAATCTTATTTTTATACATATCCTGAATACATAGCAAAAAAAAGGAGCTGATGAAGTGTCTTCCTTTCTCTTCGAGTTTTGTATAAATCATTTGCCCAGAGAAGTTAAAAACTTGCATATTTTTTGCGAAGCTGCAGGAGGACAAAATAAGAACCACACTTTGCGTGTTTTACTCACTACATGGTAAACCTTATAAGACGTTTCAACTCTATTCAGGTGACATATCCAGTTCGCGGGCACTCGTATTTAGAGAGTGAGAAAAACATGGAACTAATTAATACAAAATTAAAAATGAAATCTCCCAGAGACTGGGAACAAACTATTTTAACATCTCGACTGAAACCAATGCCATTTAGTGTAGTTTCGGTAGATTAGACTTTTGTTAAGAAATGGACTGAGTTTTTCCGTACAAAATATGCAAAAAAGTTTAGGATGACTAATGAGCATGTACAACTAATTCCTATAGATACAAAAAAATACAAAGATGTTATGTGTTATTAAAATTTTGCGGGAGTAATGAAGTTAAACAAATTTATGCCTGTCTTCCACATGCTGAAAAATCAAATCGAAAACGTTCAAGGATAGATGTCGATCGTGCTGGTCCCTCTAACAAACAGCATTTTCTAGGTTCTAGAAAGAATGGTAAAAACTCAAAATGTAGAGCTACACTCAAGAAGACTATCGATAGAAACTACTCAAAATGTAAAGCTATATCTAAGAAGACTCAATTTCCTCTAACATTTGTGACGAGGACATTCCCTGTTTTCACCTGATACTATTCAATTAGTGTTCCGTAGCCTAACTGCTTTTAAAATAAAAAATTTTGTTACAGAGGTATAAAATGATCAGTGATTTCACAAACACACCAAATGAGTTTTCAAGAAAGTTTATTTACGACGTTTGATTTCATATACCAGATAAATTATCAAAGGTAATGAACTCGATAATAATTTTCATTCATTCTACACCTTATGAATGTGCGAAAATACAAATCTCGAAAGGGACAAATAACAAGAAAATTTTAATCTGCTGCGACAGTAAGGCTACAAGCTCTTGCCAAATATATCACGGACAGCTTGTTGATCAGGGAATGCGTGCAAGAACTAAACACGTTAGGAGGCACCTTAGAGGACCCGCCTGAACAGGTTGTAGGAGTTCCATTATCTTTCGGTAAAAACAAGATCAGGGAATGGTTGGACAAGGAACACCAACGCTCTTGGACTGCAGGAGCGGGGTGTCGTCAAGCCAAACTCCTTATTAAACAAACTACGACAGGCAGAACAAAGGAACTCCTGTCGATGTCAAAACAAAGGCTACGCCTAAGTATAGGACTCCTTACGGGACATGTGGCATTACAAGCCCATTTATATAATCTCAAACTGGCTGACCGGAAAACATGTCGGCTGTGCGAGGGAGAAAGCGAAGACAGCATTCAGATTTTGTGCGAATGTCCTGCACTAACGGTTAAAAGATACAGATTCTGGGGTCAACTATTCTGTGAATCCAAAGATCTACAAGAGGTCAGGGTGAGTAGCCTATGTCTTTTGACAGAAAATGCCGGACTAGGACTGCGACCCTGATTCGACAGTGGGTACCACTCACTCTTCTTACTACTACTACACCTTATGAAGAATATTCCAGAATTTTTTGGAAATTTGTTGATTAGTACTCTTAGAGTTAGGGTGGGGGCAGCGATTTTGGCCATTTTTTTTAAAATAACATAATGAAAAGTTTGTGCGAGTATTACATCATGTATATTTTTGGAGCTCATGTTTTCACAAGCCCTCAGTTGACACTACTCGATAACTTTGATTTTTTTTATCTACCAGATAAATTATCAAAGGTAATGTACTCGTGATAACTTTCATACACTCTACACCTTACGGTGAATATTTCAGAATTTCTTTCCAATTTTTTGATTAGTGCTTTTAGAGATAGAGGCAGCAAATTTTGGAGATTTTTTAAAAATAATATAAATAAAAGTTTACGCGAGTATTATATCAAATATATTTTTGAACTCGTCTTTTCATAAGCTTTCATTTGACACCCCACTCAATGACCTTGAAAAAAATTTTTTTCACTTCCGATTTCACCTCCCAAAACTAACCCCTTATGTTAAAATTTAACTTTCAAAACTCCACGGTCTGATTGGGCCATCAAATCCTATATTTGTGACAAATTTGAACTTTCCATGTAAAATAATTACGGACAAAATCGAGTGTGACAAACAGACGAACACCGAAGTGATCCTATAAGTGTTCCGTACGGAACACTAAAAATATGTTTTTTGATGTTTCTTTATAATCACACTTCTTTACGTATTTCTATTAAGATGGGAAATAATGGAAAACAACATAATTTTCAGATTCCTTAAAAAGGACGGATAATATGATGTATTCAAAGTAATCCAGCTGACTATAAATATTATTGCAGACAGTTTATGCATTATCTCAACCATCCACCAGCTGGGAAGTAGGTTAAAAAGATACCACCGAGTTGTATGTTATTTTGAGAAAAATGACGCTCAATGAAACACCAATAAAACGTACTTTTTCTAAAATGTTGCACACGTCAGTAGCTGTATGGTAGTAGTAAGCTGAGATTACGAGCATAAAAAACGAGGTTAAGCCGCACCGCTTCGAAAATTTTTACAATTTCAAAATTCATTTCCTTTATTATTGAACTTTTATATAAGTTCTGTTTAGCAAAGTGGTCTATTTTAGTAAGTATTATATCCTGTTAGAAATGTCCAACTAAGAAAACCACCTATATACCTGAAATCTTTACGGAATGTCCACTGATGTAACGTAGCCACTGACTTCAGCCCACTGAATGTTTACCGAATCTATGGCATTTAGCCATTGTCACTCACAACATTATAAGGAATTAACGATATTTTGGCCAATAAGACGCGACGTGTCGCACGATTGGGACAGTGACAGGTAAAAAAAAAAAGATTTTGTAGGTTTCGTCGCAATTCTCCGAGATTATATTCTGTCTCTACGTCGTCTTATCTCTTGCTTCTATATTTTATTACTTTAGATTATGGATTACAGTTTTTAAGGCAGAAGAATTCTAAGGAATTTGAAGAGTAGCATTTTAAAAATTCTACTTTATAGGAATATTTTCTTTTCTACCTTCCTTCAGGGTGGAACTACCTTAGTATAATAATAAATACAATGAAATAAAAATTTAGTTTTGTTGGGGAAAAATGCTGGGTGCTAATTTTTGACTGTTTAAAATTAGTAGTTGCATTCATTTGAAGAAAGTTTCAATAATTTCATATCATGTTTATTTGTTGTGTTACAAATTTGAGAAATAAAGTTATAATAGATTTTGATTGATTTTTTTATTGAAATTTTAATATCTATGAATAATTTAAAATATAAATAATACTTTACGAGGGCGTATTGATAAGTTTCTATCCTAGCATATTGTTTGTTCAACGTAATCTCCTTGTCTTGGTTTGCAAACTAGTCTTCGATATTTATTCCTTTTTCATATGTACAAAATTTGAGTAATTTTAAATTTTTTTTCGGTTTCGGCTATAGAGAGCTAATTCAGAGAAATATATAGGGTATGATCAATCAGTTCAAAGCCTAATTCGTTTTCCTTTTGCAGCAAAACTATCAGCGATGTGTGAGCTGGCGCATTGTCTTCCAAAAGCTCTACCCCTTTAGGGACTTTACCTCGGCGTTTATCCACAATTTTTTTGCAAAGTTTGGTTATTAATAAAGAATAATTTTTCCAGTCACTATTTTGCCGTCTTCTAGGTTAATAGTAAGAAGTATTCCATCCGTATCGGAAAAAATGAAGCAAGAACATATCCCGCTAATTACTGTAAACGAAACTTCTTGGGGAGAGGTGAGCCAGTATGTGTCACTCCTTCGACTGTTTCTTTATCTCTGGATCATAATGATAAAACCACGTTTCATCCGTAGTTATCATGCGATCCAAAATATATAAATCCTGTAAATAAACTTGGATGTTGTGACAATGTGAAAAACTCGTGTGTAATGTTCAGAGTCTCTGCTATATGTTTCAGCCCAATTCGTGAATTTTCCAAAATCATTTCAGTTACATCCTCAACATTCTCTCGGGTAGACACAGAAACAGGTTTTCTAGCACTGTTCATTACTGACATCGGTTCTTCCTCCTTGAAATTCACAACCACATTTTTGATAGTGGTGGACAAAGGACAGTGTTTCTTTAATGTATTAAGAATGTCGTCGTAAATTTCTTTACTAAACAGTCCTTTGAAAAAGAGGTAATTTATCACCGATCGACATTCGATTTTGTTAAACTCACAATTTCTGTAGGCCATATCTTCTTCAATAATTTACTACAAATTGTATAATAAAATCTGGACTACTAAACTTTATGTATTTACTAAACCTTAAGAGAGCATATCAACAGCTTAATTGTTCAGCAAGGAATAAGAAAATATAACTATTTTAACTATTCTTAACTCTTCTCCAATTTGAGATGAGAAATCCTCTTGCGGCAAAGAATTGCAGTTGAACTTGCATGTTTCTAATTGTGCTATTAGTACTAACTTAGCACTGCTTTTTGGAAGTATTTACTAGAGTAGAACTAAAATGTTAATTAAGAACATTAGGAAGCGAAGAACACCTGGAAAAGCTTGAACACGAATTGCTACAGGTAAAATGTGCTCGGACTCTTTGACACAAAACTACAAGGAGAAGGCTTAATGGTCTTGGGGTCTGGACACATGCTATATTACAAAAACTCAAAAACAGACTACCAATACGGGAGTGTGGCTATTATGATCAACAAAAAGTTAAAATCTAATGTTATAAGAACATGTTAAATGTGTTCAATAGAGTGGTATACATATTAATAAAACTTAAGGAAAAATTCACAATTCGAATTATTCATTGCTGTGCTCCAACTATGAAAGCAGACGATGAAGAGATCGAAAAGTTTTATGAGGATATCACTAAAGTAAAAAACATTTGGAAAAGCACAATTAGTCTTAATACAAGGCGATTTACGCTAAAATTGGTCAGCAAGAAGTAGGAGATACAGAAAACATTAGAAAATATAGTCAAGGAAAAAAACACCCAGAAGAGAGACATTGATAAATTACTTACGAAATGAAAACCTTTATTCTTTGAGTATGTTTTTCAAAAAAAGTGGACCTGGGAAAATCCCCATAGAAGGACGAAAAATGAAATTAAGTATACCTTTCCAACAGTAGAAACATTTGTAAAGACGTATCTGTCGTGTCGTAAAGTTGATACGGGAAATGGTCACAGGATACCAAGAGTCATCATCACTATAAATAATAGAATTAATAAAAAACAATAAAACACCATTTCCGAGAGATCACAGTTAGAAAGGGAAATGATTTTGAAAACGACTTAAAGATGAGACTGGAACCTATTGAACATCCGAATAATATGAACCTTGATGAACTAAATGACAAAATTGTTAGAGAGATACAAGTGCCACCAAAAAAAAAATCTGTTCATAAACAATATAGATATATATATATATATATATATATATATATATATATATATATATATATATATATATATATATATATATATACATATATATATATATATATATATATATATATATATATATATATATATATATATATATATATATATATATATATATTATATACATATATACATACATGTATAGGGTAGTCGAAAAAGTATTGAAGCTTTTTCTCGTTAGACAGCTTTAGCGTAGGCGGTAGTGGCCGGTGAGCAGTCCCTACACTATCTTAGTCTAGGTCTTATTAAGCGAAGAACATCAGTTAGTTTGTTTGAAGGGCCGCTGCGTCTCTCGCATGTCTTTGGCCAGCTGCTGCGAGCCAACGATTTAGGTATTGCCAATATGGCCATCTGTCTAAATGCTGGTTCTGGATCCCTTTATGGTGTTTAGCTCCAAATATTGCTAATTCGTCCGTTTTTGCATTGTCTTTTCTCACCGATTGTCCTAGAACCTACAGTAGTTCAAACCTATTACCTATTGTTCTAACAGATCACGTTTAGACTCTGTTGCGATCTTGGAGTTGGCCTGATAGCCTTCAGAGCAAATTTACTGTCTGAGGGGATATATATTTCTTGGTTGCCGTTGTTCCGTCTACTAACATTAATGCTATTGTAATAATCGATCGTATATGTACTGCTGTCATTTTTACAAAAATTAATATTAAGAATAAAAAAATATTCCACACTAATAAACCAATATGTTGTTGCCACAAAAGGCAAAAAAATCTTAAAATTTTCTTATCAGCTCACAGTTCATATTAAAAAAAAAATAATTTTGGGAAACCAAAGAAAAAATCCATTTGTTGTGGCCCAATACAACAGAAAATATACTAATATCCTATTTCCTTCTTTATACTATCGGTTTCTAAAAGATAGGAAGAGGAATTTGCTAAGGTAAAGGCCCATTGTTAATCAAATAGAAAATATGTATGTGAATTTTAGATAACTTTCTTTGCATTTTAAAATACTAAAAGGCAAACCGTTTTTAAAGTTAACTAGGTGCCGTAAATTGCAAAAAGTACCTGACGCAATTTTTTCATGTTTGAAACGTATTAAGATTATACGAGTATATATATATATATATATATATATATATATATATATATATATATATATATATATATATATATTCTTGGATATAGACCCCTCCCATTCCTGTCCTGAGCTGTTTGGTACAACCGGCCTTTTTAGGTCATCTGACCATCTGGGGTGTTCCTACACTTCATTTTGTTGTACGTGACCGCCAATGAATAAGTTTATTTGACCATCCGTTGTGTTCTTGCCTTGCTATATACACCGCCCAATCATCATTTTTGGCTTAAAATTGCTCTGGCGATATCTGTGACTTTGGTCTGTCGTCTTATATCTTCGTTCCTTATGCTATCCCTCAAGCTCACTCCGAGCATTGCTCGCTCCATGGCTCTTTATATAATTTTAAGACGTTGCATGCTTTTGTTAGTTAGTGTAAACAAAAAGCAGTCCAGGTTAGGGGAATGTATAATGTCTACTGTTTGATTCTCTTTACCAACCATGTCCCAAATATATGTGCTCGCCGATGTTTTTAATACTGATGTTTTTAATTTTAATGTGAACAATATCTTGGCTCATCATTTCTGTTTTTGTGATGTTCATTTGCAAACCTATTAGCCTCGATGCATTTGAAAGCTCTGTTAGTATATCGTCTGGATTGCTACTTATGACAACAATATCATCAGCCAATCGCATATGACTCGGGTGGGTATATATATACACCATCGACGTTTATTCCTCTTTTCTCACATTTTAGAGTTTTGAACATGTGTTTTAAGGCCAGAGGAAATAACTTGGGAAATATTGCATTACCTTGTCGAACACCACGTTAAACTGTGATCTTATCAGTTATAGTATTTTCGTCTATTTTACATGTGAAGTTGCGTTGTTACATATGTATTTTATTAGGTTGGTATATCCAGAGTCTATACGTACTGCATTCATTGTTTCGATGATCTTAAACAATTCTAAGGTGTCGAAGGCTTAATGATAATCTATAAATTTAAGACAGGTGGGGATATTGTATTTGGTACATTTTTCAAGCAAAGTTCGAATAGTCTGTAGGGTTGTATCCTGCTCGGTATCCTGCTTGTTCAACAACTTTGTCAATACGTACTTATATAGTATTTTCAATGCATTTACTAGTTTATTGCCACTAGCTTTCAGCACCTCAGCTGTTATTGTATCTTTTCTACACCATTTTTTAATCTACATCTGTTTTATTGCGTCCCGTATCTCGTCTTCGATTATTTCGGGTATATCTCCAGGACCAACGTTTTAGACATAACAGGAGATTGTTTTTGCTTGTGCTGTTGTGACGTATATAGGTTTTGATAGAACTATATCTTATCACATGTGATATTTGTTCTTTATTAGTTATTATTGCACCTTCTTCATTTTTCATTTCGAATATATACTTTCTGCCTGTAGCTCTTTTAGTTTTCAGGACGTTCATATTCATGTTTTTTTCTAGGGCGTTATTAATTATCCTTGTGTTGGAGTCCCTAATGTCTTTTCTAGTCTCTTTTTATATGAGTTTGTTCAATTGTTTGTATTCGTCCCAACCCATATATATGTATATATATTTATATATATATATATATATATATATATATATATATATATATATATATATATATATTTATATTTATATTTATATTTATATATATATATATATATATATATATATATATATATATATATGTATATGTATATATGCACTTTCGTAATACCCTGTGATATAACACAGGGTATTACGAAAGTGCATATATTGAAACGAGTGACTCGTGAGGCCATGTAGAAGCACAATATATTTTTTTTTCCATATTCGAAAATTTTTCAAAAATAAAAAAAAGGGCAAAAGTAAATTTCTCCGCTAAACCAAGCCACACCTGAGAGCTGTTCCCCAACATACGATTTTCTTCAACAATTATAGATTTTCATATTTTAGGTACAAGTATCTAAAAAATGAAAATAATAATAGATAATACACCTCACACCTAGTAAACATAATATTTAATCATAAGTAAGATAAAATTTTATCTATTATTTGCAAAAAAAAATAATTCCTTAGAACCGCGCGAGAATAACTAGATCATTGCCCTTTAAGAACTAATTTTGACTTTTATATTAACAGCT
The DNA here is from genome assembly GCA_019049505.1 of Pachyrhynchus sulphureomaculatus. NCBI lineage: Eukaryota > Metazoa > Arthropoda > Insecta > Coleoptera > Curculionidae > Pachyrhynchus > Pachyrhynchus sulphureomaculatus. The sequence continues at coordinate 81,001,047 of CM032451.1, read as the reverse complement.
GTTTGGGGCAAAATAAAACTAGAATTTCAAATAGGTTTTCTTGTTAACTTTTCCAAGATTAATACCGAAATGGTAAACGATTTTCCCGTAAGAATTCTTCTAAAGTCTACAAAACATCTTTTGTTAAAAGCCGAAAAGAAATCCTTCCTTTATTATCGGCGGTCGATACCGGCACCAAAGGATTTATTTTCGGCGTCGGCGACTGTCGATAGCTTTTTAGTTCATGTTAGTAGAGGGTTGGGGAAATCGTATTATGTTTGTTATTGGCGTCTTTCTTTTTTTTTTCATTCTTTCTTATGTTTATTGATATCTTTACAATTTGAGTGTTCTGTACGGAACTAGTATTCTGGAAATATATATATATATATATATATATATATTATATATATATATATATATATATATATATATATATATATAATGAGATCTTTATTCGTATCACCCGATCCTTATATTCTGGAATTTAGACACGTAACTGATAAAAAGAGTCCAAGATCTGCTACCAGAAGCAAGACCTTTACTTAAACCAGGTGAATGGGATGTAATTGAAATGGAGTGAGAATTCCGGGATTCAGAAGGAAACATACACACACAGATACATACACACAGACGAATGGGTAGACCAACATACACAGAGCACATACACACAGCACATACACAGAGCACATACACAGAGCACATACACACAGCACATACACAGAGCACATACACCGAGCACATACACACAGCACATACACAGAGCACATACATACATACACACACACACACACACACACACGCACGCACGCACGCACGCACGCACGCACGCACGCACGCACGCACGCACGCACGCACGCACGCACGCACGCACGCACGCACCACACCCACACCCACGCACACACGCACACACGCACGCACGCAGGCACGCGCGCGCGCGCGCGCAACGCCAAAGATGTTTGCAATTTTTGAAAAACCTGGGGCAAAAATGATAATCCGAGGTCTGTAGGTTGATTGTCCATCAAAAAAATTGATTTTTGAGAAAAAATTATCCCGAATATGGAAGAAAAACCATTTACGAATGAATTGCGGAAAAAAAAACGACACTTTCATGGATATACAAATTTTTTCTCAAATTTTTGAAAAACACGGGGGAAAAATCAAAAATCGGCTAGACCGATCGATTCTTAATAAAAAAAAAAAACGAATATTTTAAAAGAAAATGTGTCATGATTAAATGAAAATTACGATCTATAGAGTGATTTTCCCGAGAAAAAAAACGCCGTTTTTTCATAAAAATTAATACTTCTGAAGATTCAGGAAAAACTGTGGAAAAAAACTTAGAATCTAGTTCGACAGATGATGGTCACGAAAAAAACAAATAATTAAAAAAATATATTTTCGATTACTTCAAAATTAAGCAGGGTAATTTGAGTGACACAGTGCGCCAGGGATATTCTTTGGGTAACAAATTATTTGACGATAATAGATATTGAGAGAATGTTATTTAAAATCTGTTTACCACAAATTCGAAAAATTTGTGAAATATGTTACATAAACATAGACGTTTAAGGGGTGTTATTTTAAACGTGCTTACTATAAATTATAGAAATCTATAATAAATACGTTTAAAATAGCATCCCCTAAACTTCCAAATAATTAAAATAGTTTTTCACCCCAAAATAACCCAAAAAAATTATAAAAATCAGTGAAAAAATCATTACCATTTTTTTTAAACAGGGTAGCTGGACCATTTTTTGGGTGACCAAACGTTTCATGTTTCTATACATTTATGGGATATCATCTCAACAACTTATAGTTATAGAAATGTGTACATAAGTGTTGGCTTTAAGATTTTTTTAATAAAAGGTAATCACACCGGAGCAGTGGCTATTTTTTAGTGACAAAATATTTTACGAATATAGACATTTAGGGGATGTTATTTCAAGTGTATTCGATGATAAAAGTCTGTAAAGAAATGCCTAGAAATGGGTAATTTGATCACTAAGTTTATTTTTGGATAAGAAATTATTTCACGTTGATAGACATATGGGGATGTTATTTTAAACCTGTTTAACAAAAAATACAGAAATTATGAGGAAGTGTCGGTTTCAACATTTATTTCATAAAGGGTAGTAACCCTGGCCGCTGAGATTATTTTTTGGGTAGCAAAAATCTAAAATTATATAAATATTACAAAGTGTCGATTTTATCATTTTAATAAATTGTTTTCACTCCAGCTGCTGAGGTTGTTCTCAAGAAAGAAAAGGTTTAACCGTTATTACCGTTCGTAAGTCTCCAACTCAAGTCTATTTATCGAAAAACATGTACCATATCTTTATCTCTACTAATCCAGTCAAAATAGACATTTAACTTTGCAAAAATTCGCATAGAGCTGGAAATTGGTATAGGTCGTAAATAAACTATTACAAATAAAATATCAAAAGTCCCCACCAATCCTACGTCTGCTAAAAATTTTATTCAAGGTCAAAGGTTAAAAATCTCACGATTCCAAACGTTGGAGAAGTCGTATTCTACATAATATGCACACATTTCCGCACCACTTATAAGGTAGTGTACTTGGTTCATTTTTTTTTAACGTGGTTTCCCCAGTAGGCATCCTCCACGATCTATTGTTATTAAGTTTTATTAGACATTATCATATTGATTGAAATTGGTAATAATTAATGTGGAACGGATTATTGTTAAGTTGGGGAAAATTTTAGTCTGATTGATAACACAGCCCCACAAAAAAAAAAGTGGGGTATACTTTTGATGCGATATATCAGATCCGTAGTATTTTTGCCCGCTGATCACGAATCTGACGTCAGAATATCGCCATCACATCTCAATTTTTTTCTAACCTCAAAAAATAGGTAAAAATTAGTAAAAATTAAGAAAAATATACTCCTAAAAAATTGATTCAAACTTTTTCATGAATCCAAAGATGTATTAATATGTATTCGGACACGCTAAGCTAACATTCATCGGTTGGATTGAGCCATACAGTTCTGTTTTCTTTCTAACCTCAATAAATCAGACAGATATAGTGCTTCTCGAATGCTAAAACGAATTCAAACTAAAATTCAACCGATCCTTACCAAATTTGGTACACGGGGATTTTTTGGGTCGCTGATCACGAATCTGAGGTTGGATTTGCAAAATTCAAGATGGCAGATGTTTTCGCGCCATTTTGAACGCCGAGAAAATTCATCGGTCGATTTTTATTCTTCTACCTGCATCCAGGGCACCTCCACGTGGTGACGGTGGGCAACGGTGTTACTCCACTAGCCGGCAGAGTCCCTGGATAACGGCTTAGATGCCGTCATGGCAGGTAGAAGAAAGAGAATTACGATGCAGGGACTCGGAAACCCAGTATCGGCGGTTGGTCAGGGTGGGAAAGCGGGCCCGCAGCCGTCGTCATCCAACGACCGTAGCTCTTCATGTGTGGGTGACTTGGCTCATATAGAGTATAATGCTACAAGAAAACGGTCTCACGGTACAAGGACTTTTCATAAGTGCGATAAAAACAGTGATTCATTTTGTTATATTTGCTGTCAACACGTATTGAGTAAAAAATGGGATCACCGATAACGGATAAGATTAAAACCTTATATAAGGATTGTTTTAACATTGAAATACAGCACCAGGATACAGATTGGGTTCCCCACATCATTTGCAGTTCTTGCAAAATAATGTTGTACATCAATAAGAAGGCGATTAAATATTCCAGACCAGCAATATGGAATAGACCATACAGTGAAAATGATTGCTACTTTTGTATGAATGTTGTATCTAGGCATAACCGAAAAAATAAAAGCACTATTACTTATAACGATGTTTCGACAGTAACAAGACCAACTAAACTAATGCCGCCTCCTGAACCACTTGATGCTGATGTTATGGAAACAAATGATTTCACCTTATCAGTTCATGCCGAAAACATTGAGACTGTCGAAAAAGATTCAAACACTGTTACTAATGAATGTTCTAGTGACAACCTATCATATACTAGTGACACAGATAAAGAATTTCTACCATACAACCGTAAACCAGAACCAATACTCGTATCACAGTCAGAAAACTTAGTGATCTAGTCAGAGATTTAGGCTTATCCAAAGATGGTTCAGAGCATCTTGCTTCCTTTTTAAAGAAAAAGACATTTACTTAAGCCAGAAGCTACGATTTCTTATAGAAACAGAGATGAAGAATTTCGAAAATATTTCACAATGGACGAGGAATTGTCACTTTCATATTGTACCGATGTAAAAGGTCTAATGGATGAATTTCAAAATAACTCATACGATCCTGAAGAATGGAGACTGTTCATTGATTCTTCTAAACGGAGCATTAAGGCAGTTTTGCTGCATAATACCAACGTTTACGCTCCCATTCCGATTGCTCATTCCACAGTTATGGAAGAGCAATATGAAAAAATGAAGCAGCTTTTGATAAAAATAAAATATGCTGATCATAACTGGAAAATTTGTGGAGATCTGAAAATTGTAACAATATTGCTTGGCCAACAGTCAGGGTTTACACTTTATCCCTTTATAAATGTCTGTGGAATAGCAGAGACAGGGAACGTCATTATAAGAAAAAAATTTGGCCAACAAGAGAATCGTTCACTCCTGGTGAAAATAATGTATTGTTTCCACCATTGGTAGATCCAGGAAAAGTACTTATTCCCCCGCTTCACATTAAGCTTGGACTTATGAAGCAATTCACGAGAGCATTAGATACAAACGGTCCATGTTTCAAATATTTGCATAAAAAATTTCCGAAATTTTCTGAAGCGAAAATTAAGGCAGGCGTATTTGACGGGCCACAAATAAGAAAATTGTTTCAAGATTCATTATTTGTTACTAAAATGAATAAAGTTGAAAAAGCTGCTTGGCTTAGTTTTAAAGAAGTCACAACAAACTTTTTGGGAAATAATAAAAGTCCTAAGTACAAAGAAATAGTCGAGAAAATGGTAAAAAAATTTTCAAACATTAGGTTGCTTAATGAATCTACAATTACATTTCCTGGACTCCCACATCGATGATTTCCCAGATAATCTTGGTGACTACAGTGAGGAGCAAGGGGAACGTTTTCACCAAGATCTGAAAATCATAGAAAATCGGTATCAAGGACGATGGGATGACCATATGCTAGTGGACTATTGCTGGTCGCTAAAAAGAGAAACAAGTCCTCAAAAGCGTTTGGGCAGAAAGCCTTTGAATAGGTCATTCGCGGAAAAAAGAACAAGATACAGCTAAAAAAAGGAAAGTTAGGCGCGGGGTCTAACCTTCGCAATTCTAGGGCTTAAGGGTCTACTATTTGAGAGTATATGGTTTAAAAGTTCTGGTTTTGAGTTTATTGGGTCTCATTTTTAAAGTTACAGGGTTATTGAGGCCTATTTTTTGAGGTTACAGGGTGTGGGAGTCTAAGGTTTCAGGGTTTAGGGTTTAAGAGTATCAGGTTTGAGGATTCCCCAACTGTATACCAAATTTGGTAGGAATTGGTTGGTTTTCAAAAATTTTGTCCGCCATCTTGGATCCGCCATTTTGAATTTTGCAAATCCGACCTCAGATTCATGATCAGCAACCCAAAAACCCCCCCCCCCTGTACCAAATTTGGTAAGAATCGGTTGAATGTTAATTTGCATTCGTTTTTGCATTCGAGAAGCACTATATCTGTCTGATTTATTGAGGTTAGAAAGAAAACAGAACTGTATGGCTTAATCCAACCGATGAATATTGGCTTAGCGTGTCCGAATACATATTAATACATCTTTGGATTCATGAAAAAGCTTGAATTAATTTTTAGGAGTATATTTTTCTTAATTTTTACTAATTTTTACCTATTTTTTGAGGTTAGAAAAAAATTGAGATGTGATGGCGATATTCTGACGTCAGATTCGTGATCAGCGGGCAAAAATACTACGGATCTGATATATCGCATCAAAAGTATACTCCACTTTTTTTTTTTTGTGGGGCTGTGTAATCTTCAAATGCTTTGTTTTCTATTGTCATACCAAGCTTTGTTGAAAATATCGTGCTGATTGTCAATAAAACATAAATGTTAAATTTCCTTGTTTCCCAGTTATAGACGATAAGATTTTATTACCATACTTTAATCTGGTCTTAATTATTCTATTATCTATAGCTGGATTTTTGCAAATATTTTTCCAATGAAAAACTGACAATCATAACTATTTTCAATGTATGCAAATATTTCTTCCATCGCCAAAGTAATAGAATCATCTTCAGGACGACCGATTTTACCCCCCGTGGTGGGTCTCAAAAAGGACTTATCATTATGGCACTTACCGTCAGGCGCAAACTAAATCATATTCATACTCAATGCGTGCAATAACAGCTTTTGCTACGTCATCAGAACGAGTCCGAGCTACCTTCAGAATAGAATCTTTAAATGGAAGTGTAGCAACATGATAAATTTTACGTCGAACATTCTGCGCTTTTTTCTTTTCAGCCTCTTCATTTGCTTCACTGCCACAAAATAAGCAATAATTTTTAAAACATCAAACCGACTCACTTACTCGCACTCTAGTACGAAGTGGACTAATCGTAGATGTACTGGCTTGTTCCATCTCGGGCTGTTTTTTAGCTGCAGCAATACTATTCTTCCGAGTGTATTCTACGACACTGCACATGGATTGTCACAGATTGCTTGTCTTTCAGGTATTCAAGAAACCCGTCATTTCTTTCAACACTTGAATCAATCAAAGTCTTCATTCCACGATCAACAACAATTTCACTTTCAATGAAAGGTTTACTACAAATAAAGCAAAGGTGCGACATTTTTTAAAAATTATTTAACGGCACAAATTGAAATCAAAAATATTAACAATAAGCACGTCTGTTCACTACAAAGAAACGTTCAATGCTAAAAGTAGTTATTTCATTTACGTCCTTCAAAAAAGGGCGGGTATGCGACCGTCGCCACTCGAACAATAGAGTAGCTGAGAGATGTTGCTCAAGGCTATACGGGCGAACGGAATTAGGGACCGACTGTATATTCAGTATTTTCGATGTTTGAAATCGCGATATCTCAGGAATGGTGATTTATAGGAAAAAAAGTATAACAACAATTTTTGTAGAGAATTGCATGATCAATAACTTTTGTCTGACCTACTTTTACGATGACACTTACTGTTTATGAGAAAAAAATGCGAAAAAACCGATATTTTTTACCTTAAATAACATTTTTGGCAGACGTAGGATCGGTGGGGACTTTTGATATTTTATTTGTAATAGTGTATTTAAGACCTATACCAATTTTCAGCTCTATGCGAATTATTGCGAAGTTACCACTTTTTTCGTCTATTTTGGCTGGATAATATGTAATTTTATAATATTTTCTAACTTAATTTTATATACTTGGCGCGCTGAATCCCGCTTCGACCGCTGGCCGCTAAAAATTTTAAAGAAGTATGTGTATATCCTATAAAGTTTATCTAAAAATAAAAAAAAAATGCCCCAATCTCTTGCGTCTGTCGAATAACCCGCCTAGCCAATATTGTCTAGTCGATTTATCAGGTCAGCCAAACAAAAAAAATATCGATGAAGAATTACTTCAAAAAATCGACTGCGTTGCCTGGGTAAAAACATGAAATAAAATAAAATCGGGTCCCCGTTCTCAATGTTGCTATTATATTAATGTGTTGGCACCAAATATAGTTAGCGCATCACATTCTGTAGTATTCGCAGCTGAGGGAACAACTAACACCCAAATTAATCACGTAATGACAATTTTGTCTTTATTTCCCCTGGGAAGTATTGCACTAGTGAAAAACTCATCCTCCAAGATTTATGAATTTCTTCAGATTAACGGTTTCAGAATAACGAAAAACATAGTTTGCTATTTTCCGTCAGTTTGTCAGACTCTTGGCAAGATAACAATGGAAAGAAACTAGATGCCAAATCCAACCTTGCTGTTGCTATTTGAAGTAGGAATGGAATCTACAATTTTTAACCATATTGGTCTTGAGGAAGGGGGGTTTGGGATCGATACAATTTATATATTTCTAATATCAATTTTCCTTGATTTTGTGTAGTGATAACTAATAATTGAGTAGGAGATGGTGTTAGAAATGTTGCGTCGAATATATAGTTTTATTCTTTCTTTCCGTGGTTCTTGGGGTGGAAGAACTTTGTTATTTTTAGTGTTCCATATGGAACACTTATAAAATCACTTCGGTGTCTGTCTGTCCGTCTGTCACACCCTATTTTCTCCGAAACTATTTGACGTAGAAAGTTGAAATTTGGTACTAATATAGGAATTTATGGCCTCATCAGCGCCGTGTAGTTTTGAAAGTTAAATTTTGACTTAAGGGGTTAGATTTAGGGAGTGAAATCGGAAGCAAAGAAAAATTTTTACTAAGTCATCGAGTGGGGTGTCAAATGAAAGCTTGTAAAAACACGAGTTCAGAAAAATATATAATGTCTTACATACGCACACTTTCCTTTGTATTATTTTGAAAAAAATCGCGAAAAATCGCTCTCCCCCCTTTATCTCGAAAAGTACTGATCCAAAAATTTTGAAAAAAATTCTGGAATATTCTCTACGGGGTGTAGTTTGAATGTAAATTATTACGAGTGCATTACCTTTAATAATTTATCTGGTACATAAAAAAAAAATTCAAGGTCATCAGTTTTCAGTAAAGATCGGAAACAAACTTTGTTGAAAACTCATTTGGGGTGTGTATTGTGAAGTCACTGATCATTTTATACCTCCATAACAAAAATTTTTATTTCAAAAGCAATTAACGTACGGAACACTAATTGTGAAAGTTCAACTTGCACTTGACCGGTCATTTATAATTAATATTTTAGCAAAAAGTAATTATTATTGAAAATATCGACTTGTACTACTCTTCGTTTGAGAAAGTCAAATTCAGTGCTTATTTTAGAACTACAGTAATACCCCGCTTAGCGCGACCCCGTTACGCGCGGTTTCACTATAACGCGAATTTCAAATTTCGCGCTCATGTAGTCATTAACTTCTCTATGGTCGCGGGGGGATCCCCGCTTTCTCTGAATATTCTCTTTGAAGAATTGGGAATTCCCTGTCCTTCGACTTTGTTCTATGGGGATTTCCTCGTTCGTTTCGTGTGTTCATTTGTTCCGTAATGTTAGTTCGGTCGGCTGGCAGTTTTGTTTTAATATTTATTGGAGATACATACATACATAATTTAACCCTACGTTAAAAATGCCGCCTGTAAAGAAAAAAGAGCGTAAAAGCGTCACTTTGGAATTGAAGATGAAAGTGTTAAGAAGAATGGAAAATGGAGGCAAAGCAACAATTGTTGGGAGAGATTTTGGACTCTCAGAATCGACTGTGAGAACGATTTATAAAAATCGGGAAAAAATTAAAATCTCCAGCGAAGGTTCAACACCTATAAGTGCAACAAAACTTTCTCGTTCGAGATCATCTATCTTAGAAAGAATGGAGAAATTACTGTCAGTCTGGATCGAAGATTTGAATAAGAAGAACACACCACTAAGTCAAGATCTCATATGCACAAAAGCAAAATCTTTGTATGAGATGCTGAAAACAAAAGAAGGAGAAGGGAGTGCCACTCCGACTTTTGCTGCCAGCAGAGGCTGGTTCCATCGGTTCAAGCAGCGTTCTAATCTTCACAATATCCTCATAACAGGCGAGGCGGCCAGCGCGGACATTCAAGCTGCAGCTGAGTTTCCAGACAAGTTTCAAGACTTCGTTAGACGAGAGAAAATTCCTGCTTGTCTCATCTTCAATGTTGATGAGACCGCACTTTACTGGAAAAAAATGCCATCTCGAACATTCATTTCTAAGGAAGAACGTCAAGCCAGTGGTTTCAAAGCTGCGAAAGATCGACTAACACTTCTGCTGGGTGGTAATGCCACTGGTGATTTCAAACTGAAACCTTTACTAGTGTACCATTCAGAAACACCCCGTGCAATGCGAGGCACAGACAAGACAAGTCTACCAGTTGTGTGGCGATCAAACAGAAAGGCGTGGGTTACACGGGAAATTTTTCAAGAATGGTATTCTAATAGTTTTTGCCCATCAGTCAAATCATACTGTGACAGAAATGGGCTTGAACCTAAAGTTATATTACTCTTAGACAATGCCCCAGGACATCCAACCTCACTTGATACGCCAGAGACTTAAAAGTGTACGTAAAGTTCCTTCCACCAAACACTACGTCAATATTACAACCTATGGACCAGGGAGCAATAGCAAACTTCAAAGCTTATTACCATCGCCGCACTTTTAGCCAACTAATTCATGAAACTGACGGGGAAGGAAGACAGTCTATGCGAGAGTGGTGGAAGTCATACAACATTATGAAGTCTATTCACAACATAGAAGAGGCTTGGAAGGAAGTTAAAATGAGTTGTATGAATGGGGTGTGGCGTAATCTTTGGCCAGATGTAGTGGAAGCACCTAGAAGAATTGTCCAGATGCAGAGACAAGTGCTTGAAGACATTGCTGCAATGATTGAGGGGTCTGAACTTGAAGATGTCACGGTAGAAGATCTCGTAGAACTTGTAGCAACGCACGACGATCCTATTTAGCAATGAAGATCTGATCGAGTTACAGAATAATCCTATCTACGATGAGGAAGAACAAGTAGAAGAGAAAGTTTTATCTTCAGGGGAAATACAAAATGCACTTTCAAAAATTTATTCAGGTTTGGACATATTGCAGAGTATAGACAATAATGATGACCGTTGTCTTGACCGTGTGTCAAACAATTAAAAACAGTGTTGGGTGTTATGAACGTATTTTACAAGAACGTAAACAAAACGTTACCCAAAAGACAATAGATGTATTTTTCCGTAAAAAATAAGAGTATGTATTGCATAAAGTGTTCTTAGAATTAAAGTGATTGATTAAAATGATTTGTATTTTTTTGTATTAAATTTTGACTATGTTTAATCATAAACCTCGATATACGCGAATTTCAGTTAACGCGATTTTTTTCGGAACGTATCCCTCGCGTAAAGCGGGGTATTACTGTACGTGCTTGGGAGGTAAATACTGGGTAAATCGTTACACGGGTGTTCCGAAATAATCGTTTATTTTATTATCAGTTAGTTATATTTGGAAGGTATGTTTTCAGCTATAGATTTGAAATCATTATAAAACGCCATTTCATTTGATATCGCTCTCGACCTCAGTCGATTGAATTTTTAATGTCATATTCTCGCCATTGTAACTCGCGTCATCAGCAAAAAATATTTAAGAATTCCTTTTTTCTTTCGAATCTTTCGAATAAAATTAATCCACTAGTCCCGATATGCGATTAAAAATATCTTTTATCTTAAACCTGTTTTTTATCAGTCCGTATTTGTTTCTTTATATAGAAATACCAGGTGTACAAGTATGACATGCGGATTTCAGAAAACAGATGGTGCACCAATGCAGTTTGTGCTATAAAGATTTGACACTGCGCCATTTTGTTGTGTGATCAACAAGTGTTAGACGCGCACGAGTGATAAAATGGAAAAGTGTGTACATAGTGTTGTGTTGTTGTGTTCAATATGTCGAAATTTATACCGAACAAAGAGCATTCGCGGACAGCATTAATTTTTTGTTTTCATTTGAAGAAAACTGCTGTTGAATCAGACCGATTACTTCGAGAAGCTTATGGTGAACATGCATCGCAAGATACGTGTGAACGATGGTTTCGGCGTTTCAAAAGTGGTGACTTCGATGTTGCAGACAAGGAACGTGGAAAACCGCCAAAAAAAATACGAAGATGTGGAATTGCAAGCATGTTGGACGAAGATGATTCGCAAACACAAAAACAACTCGCCGAGCATTGGGCGTTAGTTAACAAGCTGTTCCCATCGGCTACGAGAAAAGAGAAAGATTCAGAAGACCAGTAGATGGGTTCCACATGAGTTGAACGACAGGCAAATGGAAAAGCGCAAAAACACGTATGACATTTTGCTTGCTCGGTACAAAAGGAAGTTGTTTTTGCATCGTATAGTTACAGGGGATGAAAAGTGGATTTATTTGAGAATCTCAAGCTCAAAAAACTGTGGGTAGATCCAGGCGCACCATTCACATCGCCCCCAAGACTGAATCGCTTGGGCCGAAAGACGATGCTCTGTGTTTGGTGGGACCAGAGGGGCGTGGGCTATTATGAGCTGTTCAAGCCTGGGGAAACGTTTAAGACTAAACGTTACCAACAACAATTGACCGATTTGAACCGTTCGCTGCTTGAAAAAAGGCTGGAATACCGAAAGAGGCAACACAAAGTCATCTTTCTTCATAACAATGCTCCATCACATACGGCAAAACCAGCTCGCGACACGTTGGAAGCACTCACCTGGGAAGTTCTACCCCATGCGGCTTACTCACCAGACTTGGCTCCTTCCGATTACCACTTGTTTGCATCGATGGGCCATGCACTTGCTGAGTAGCGCTTTGGTTCGTACGAAGATGTGAAAAAAATGGCTCGATGAATGGTTCGCAGCAAAAGGGAAAGATTCTTACTGGCGTGGTATTCACAAATTGCCCGAAAGATGGGAAAAATGTATAACAAGCGATGGAGCATACTTTGAATAAAGCACTTTTTATCATTCTTCCGAATTTAACATGCTTTTAGAAAAAAAAAATCCGCATTTCATACTTGTACACCTGGTAATATTTTCTAAACCTCTGTAAAATGTCCTTTCATTTGATATCAGACACGTTAGGTTTTTAAAAATATTTGTTGTTTCATGTTGGGAAAAATGGCGTCTAACATTTGTCACATTGGATTTCTAATATGATTATCTAGCTAACATCCTTCACAATGAATCTTTTAAGGGGTTACGCTACCTTGGCGCTCGGAAAAATAAGCATAAAATATTTTTTTTTTGGACGCAACTATTGTATATATAATATAATTTTTATTTTTCCCAAATATATTTTAGTTTTAACAACAAACTAAAAAAAATATTAAAAAAAAATAAAAAATGGCGGAGATATGAACCATATTTTGAAAATTGTTGTCATCGGTGGAATCGTCTAAAAACTAAACAAATCATTTCTTATTATCAAGAAAGGTCATAGCTAAGTGGCCACATATGGAAAAAATTTTAATTTTTTTTTGTAGAAGTGACAGCCGTTCGAAAATAAATTCGGGTTTTTTTTCACAAAAATTTTGAGCTTTAACAATTCACGCAGAAGTACATTCAATTAGGGGTATTTAAATTACCTTCAGTCCATTTTGTAAAGCTTAAAATATTCTTAAAAGTATAAATAATAAAATTAACCAAAAAAAAATCGATTTTTTTAAAATTTCAAGGTGACGTAACCCCTTAAACATTGATTAATTGAAATTCATTCAGTGGTTTTCATTTTACGAAGGCACGAAGAAATTTATGTGATGGTGAAAAGTATTACCTTCCATGGCGCTTTCTTCTTAAAGTTAGAACCTAACACTTACCTGACTCAAATCATCTCTACTCGTCTCCAGAATGGGTACAGACCAATCTACCATAATTTGTTTCCTGAATAAAATCAGTTTACCCCCCTTGTATCTTGCACGAAAAGCGGAGGCTTCCTCATGGGTACGGAACTCCAAAAACACAAAACCTCGGTGGTAAGCAGGGTTGTTGTAGTTTTGGTATATGATGATGTCAACAATGTTTTGAATGTTGTACGTCGTCGTCAGAGCTGCCCAAATTTCTTCTTTTGATTTGTCTGGAGGGAGCCCACCCACGAAAATTCTACAATTATTCACCGATTTTTGAAGTATGAGACGATTGGTACCAATGAATGGCTTATTTTTAAATTGATTTAATGCTTTTAGGGCTATATGGGCGTTCATGTAAGTCACGAAAGCGAAGCCGCGATTATATTGACGATACGGTTCAACCATTAATTTCACTTGAAACAAAGCACCAACTTGTTCAAAAAACCTAGCTAAATCAAAAACAGAAGCCCAGAAGGGAATCGACGAAACGAAAATTTCAGCACCCTTTTCTGGTACAAATCCACTTTTTTTCAAGGGCGAATATAAAATTTTTCTGTAAGGATGGTCTTCAAAACAATATTGATATTTTAAGTCGGCCATTGCCATTTTCAACTATTATTTTAATTTTATGAACCGGCGTCTTTTTGCTTAACAGTCTCGGAAAAAAAAACTAAAATTATAGATTCAAGTTTCCTGACATAAAGAATAAAAGGGTTCTTTGCTATTGGTCAGATTTCGTACCTGCTTTGTGCAGTTTTTCGGCGGCGCCTTTGAACCATGTGTAACGGCGGCGTTCTTTCGGGTTATAAATTTCCCGGAATTTTTATCGCTAGAGAACCCAATAGTAGTTTCATTATTGAAAATATTTGCAAAACATGAAGCAAATGGAATAACCTCAGTAATATTATTATTTATGGAGAAAAATACGGTAGGTTATTATAAACAGGTGGTGTTATATTATATACTGGGTGAGAAAAACAAAAGAATATAGGCAGTTTTATATTACATACTAGGTGAGAGAAACAGACGAACATTTAACAAAAAAAATTTGGAAAATAAAAATTGCAACGGCCTAAAGTAGCGCCTAGACGACCAATAATACTGTCAATATTCGCTTCAATATTAACGCTCTATATTGAAGCGCACATCAAATCACGCATCAATATTCTCACCAATACTCATTCTGGCAAAAAGAATCCTGCTGCATGGTCGGGGCTGTTTCAGTGAGGATTTTGGTGTGAATTTCGAAATGTTTTCCAGTTCAGATTTTGGTTTTCTAGCATTGACTCTTTCAGTGTGCGAACAAAAAAATCAAAGAGAAAAAAAAAGTAGACGTTGGTCGAAGGAGGGGTACAAGCTGAAGACCCGCTTTACACACGAACATTTGCTGAATTATTTGCGCTCTACAGAACCGGACGACTACAAAAATGCTATTACAACTATAAAGGATATATAGCATTATACTCATGGCAGTTGTCAACGCAAAATATCAGTTTATCATGATCAAATGGAAGAATATCAGACGGTGGAGTTTTGAAGAACACGATATTTTGGAAAAAGTTATCTCAAAACCAATTAAGCATTCCTGATCCACGAGAATTACCGGGTATAAATAAAAAGTTTCCTTACGTGTTTGTTAGGGATGAAGCTTTTCAGCTACTGCCAAAGTTTATGAAGCCCTACAACAGAGCAGTTCTGACGGATGAAAAACTTATTTTCAACTATAGATTGTCCAGAGCACGCAGGATTGTTGAAAATGGATTTGGAATTTTAACATCAAGGTTCAAAATATTCCAACAAGCCATTAAATTCGAACCGACTAAAGCTCGAACTATAGTGATGACTTATTGTCATCTACACAACTACTTATCAGAAAGAAATAGTGGGTACTATATGCAACACGAGGATGTTGATTATTAAAATACTGCAAGTGGCGCAATCGAAGAAGGTTCATGGAGACAAGAAACATAACAGATGATCCGACTTCAAACAACCAGAGGCAATTCAGCAGTTGAGGCGAAGAAAATATGCGATGACTTTTGAGAATATTTCAACAATTACGGCTCAGTTTCCTGGCAAATAACTGTTTACATTAGCATCAAATAAGGTTTGTTATCGTTCTTGAATATTACTAAGCTTTTCTCAAGTTTATATCTAGCTAATGTTTATTATTATTAGTATTAATACCTCTTAGAATATACCAGTCGTATAGGTGAATAGGAATAGAATAAGTACCTACTTGAAGTTTTATACTCACCTCCGAACTTTGAGTTTCTGCTATCTCCAACTGATCTTGAATGAACATCAGATCGTGGTAGTACCATGCGTTGGTTGTCTTCCGCCGCTACATCTGATCGTTTCATACTTTCGATATGTGTATAGTCCTTGTTGAAGTTGGTGCGTAAAGCCTTAATTCTCATTTTTAATTGTTCAACCGTAAAGTCTGATTTACATTGTTTTAATGCATCAACAATTTTTTTTTGTTTTTGTTAAAATAATCTTTTGACTTCACATGCCACAATTCCGGATAATCACGATATGTCGCTATAAGCAGGGTTGTGAAATCCCGATCCCGAACGGAACCATGATCACTAGAAGGGGAGCTCAATGGATGGCCACTTCACTGTTTGACAAGGAACTGATATTGAAGGAAATATTTACAATATACCTCCTAGACGTTCAAACGATTCTACAATATTGACAGAAAATATAAATTTCTATCAATATTCATCAATATTGATGGGGACGCTTCAATATACTCCTAGATGATCAATATTTACATCAATATGGACCCCCGTCAATATTACTGATCGTCTAGAGCAGTGATTCCCAAAGTGGTTCAGGTGGACCCCCAGGGGTCCACGGCAGACTCGACGGGGGTCTACGTTGGCGTAAAAAAAAATGGGGGGTTTACAAGTTGTAAGTGGGGGTCTACGAAAATTTATCTGGTTTTGATAGTAAATAACAAAAATGTTGGCTTGGCTTTACCTATCAATGTAGGCAGATAATATATTACTCAAAAAAATTAAGGCAGCAAAAAAAATTCCAAATTTTTCGGTGATTTCTGACAGGCTGTCTTTCGGTGAAAAAATGGTCGTATTAAGACTTTTAAAAAAAAGCATTTTGAAGCTTTAAGATTCTAATTTTCAGATTTTTCGGCTAAAATTTTTTAGGAGCTACGGTTCTCATGCAATCCTAACAGATAGCGTGAAAAAATAATATTGCAAATATTTTGCTTTTTTTTGGTCCACGGGCTTGAAAAAAATTTTTTCAGTTAGGCCGGCATATGGATCAGATAGCCTGGTTATTTAGCATTAATTTCCTTGTTTTAAAACCTCCCTTAATTTTTTTGAGTATTGTATTTTAAGAAGGTCAGCGACTGTTACTTGTAAAAACTTGCATATTCGATATTCAGTACAACGCGCGTCGAGACTTGCAAAGCGCCGCCCGCAACGCAACCCGTTCAGACGTGCAAAGGGACGAAATACGACTTGTGCTGTGCTTGCAATCTTGCATGAACTTGTTTGATTCTTCACCAATATAAATACGAATACCAAGGACAAACGTTACTCATTTGTTTCCGGAATTTTGAAAAGAAAAGTTTGAGTGAATCGATGTCAGTGTTTACCAGTGCTGGAAAAAGTAAGTACCTGCCTATTTGTTATTCATACTTTTATTTTATGTTGTAATAATATTATATTTGTTATGTTTGCGTGTAGTAGGTACGTAATAAAAATTAAATACTGAACAGGGCCATTATTCGATACTTCTATAAAAGAACAGAAAGCCGAGAAAGATTGGACTTTTAGTACTTTTTATTATAAAATTATTTAGTTACCCGACTGTGGTGATTCACTAACGGAGAGATATATGATTGACCTGCATGTTTGTACATATTTCAGTGCCCTCGTAGTTGCTAATGCTAAATGACTAAAAATATTTTCATAAATTGTACGTGTCTTTATGTACCACTCGTAACGTACATCAAAGTAATAAATAAATCATTAAAATCGCGGGAGTTTTGATGTCAAAATATTCTTTAAAAGTATTTTCTCTCGAATTGATAGAAATGTATCAAAATATAATTAATCAAAAAATATTTTATATTACATTAAAATAGGTTCAGCCGTTTTGTGAAAACCTCTATATGGGTCTTAGCAGTTTATTGCTTTTAATAATTAAAATCAGTTTTGCCGCCGGCATTTTGGTTTTTTCATTGCAATAATTAATTAATCCTATTTTATTCTGTTAAAATGGCCATATCCTGTTAAAGTCGCCTTATGATTACTAAAACAAACATTTTTTTTCTTTACAGGTAGATAACTGATACGAAACATGGCTGAATCTAAGAAGAAATGTCGACAGTACAGTGTTGATTATTTGAAATTTGGTTTTTCTTCCATCAAAGGCAGCCAAAACGATTGCCCATATGCCTTTTATGCAACAAAGTTTTGAGCAATGACTCTATGAAACCATCGAAGATCATCTAAGAAGGCATCATCCTGATAAATAGGTAAAGATTTAAAATATTTTTCAAACATTGAAGGAAAAATATGAAAAGAGACCCACCGTGCGCAGTATGTTCGCTTCAACGTAGCAAAGTAACGATGATGGCTTGCAGGCATCTTACAATATCTCATTGCTTATAGCGAAATCTGGAAAACCTCACACCATCGGAGAACAGTTAATTTTACTCGCTGTTGAGGAGGTTTTAAAAACTGTTCTGCACAAACCTCCATTTGACGTACTCAAAAGAATTCCTTTGAGTAACAACACTGTACAAAGACGTATTGATGAAATGAGCTCTGATATTGAAAGCTTCTTGTGTAATTATCTGCAAACAACTCATTTTTCTATTTAACTGGACGAGTCAACTTTACCTGGTAATGAAGCATTATTATTGGCATATGTTCGATTTGTTATGGACGAAGAAATCCATGAAGAGCTGCTATTCGCGAAAACTTTGGAGACGGACACTAAAGGCGAATCAATATTTAATGTCCTGAGTGATTTTTTTTAAGGAAAAAATCGATTCCATTTACAAACATTATTTCGGTGGCAGCAGATGAAGCCCCTGCCATCTTCGGGCGATATCGTGGGTTTATAAGCCATCTTAAAAGAATTATACCAGGAGTAACTGCAATTCACTGTGTCATCCACCGACAACACCTGATAGCGAAAAATTTGAGTGATAGATTGCACCAATCGCTTCAATTTGTGATTAAAGCAGTTAACAAAATAAGAAGCAATGCGTTGAATACCCGTTTATTTGCATAATTGTGCGACGAAAATGATGAAGACTTCCAACGATTGCTCTTACATACTGAAGTACGCTGGTTGTCGAAAGGTGCATATTTAACAAGATTTTACTCACTTTTTGAATCAGTTTTAGAGTTTCTGGAAAGTAAAGATTCAGATTTAAAAGAAAACCTGATCAAATTGAAAGCAGACATAGCGTATTTGACAGATTTGTTCAAAAAATTTAATGACATTAACATGCAGTTACAAGGGGACAGCCTAAATTTAATAAAAACAAAGGGTGTAATTTCGGCTTTTCTTAGAATATTGAAAATTTATGAAGCAAAATATTAGTCGGCGCGAATTCTCCCAGTTTCCAAACTTGTCATAGGCAGAATGTCTTGATGAGGATATTCAGACATACGTTCAACATTTAAATGCCCTGCATGATGACTTCAAAAATAGATTTGAAGATATTCTGACGATGGAAATACCACCATGGATCATAAATCCATTTGATGAAACGGAAGTGGCGAATGTGGAGCTACTCGAGCTTAGCACCAATGAGGAGCTGAGGGTGAAATTTAAAAAAGGCTATCAAACATTTTGGCTGCAGGCAGAAATACCCGAAAAATATCCTGTGCTGTGGGAAATTGCGAGAAAACTTTTGATAGCGTTTCTCTCGCCATACCTTGTCGAAAAAAAGTTTTAGTGTCGTTACAAACCTATTAACAAAAAAAAGGAGCAGATTGAACATCACAGAACGGGGAGATTTGCGGTTATTCCTTACAAAACTGAAGCCAAATATTGATAATTTGCTGTCAATCCATCAAGTACATCCCTCCCATTAAAATTATGACTATTTTTTTTTAATTGTTGATTTGCATTGTTGAAGTTACGGTACGTTATTAATGTTTAATTTTAATTCTATTAAGTCTGTAATCATATTATTTTAATAAACAGAACACAAGAAAATATATTATTTTTCTTTTTTTATTTTTTACCACTCCGAATTTAGGGTTGGAACTCCATCGTTAGATCTAATCTTCACATTTTTTAACGAGTTTTGGGAATATGGTAGAAATGTAGCAGCAGGGGGTCCACCGAAACCAGTAAAATTTTGAAAGTGGTCCACGAGAAAAAAAAGTTTGGGAACCTCTGGTCTAGAGGCTACTTAACCATAATAAGGTACATAAACGCGAAATAAATAAATGACATTACTTTTTCATTTGAATTTATTTGTATCCTTTCAAATGTTTTTTTCCGAAAATAACTAAACTAAACCATGGACATATGGGGGACGATCAAACAGTACAAAACCTAATTTGTGCAAAACTAATAGCGACGTGTAAGTAGGTGCTTGATCTCACAAAAACAAGACTCTAGACACTTTTTTGGTGTTTTTTGAAGGAGTTTAGTTAATAACAAAGAATAATATTCTCCAGCCACTGTTTTGCCATGTTCCAAGGAAACGGCGGCAAGAACGTTTCCCGCTGATTTATGGGGTTACATACCCCGGTGCGCTACAAAAAGTATGTATATTTGAAAAAAAATATATTTTAAAGGTTATTACGTGAATAATACAAAGGAATGGCGATTATATATTTTTACTGTACTTTCAATTATAACTAAATGCATCCCTATTTCACCTGAATATAATACATACCACCGATAAAGAAGAAAAGATAATAGAAAACTTCTACGAACAGCTTGATACCCTGATCAAAGCAACAAAAAGGTGAGGGATAACACTTATAATAGGAGACTTCAACGCCAAAGTGAGCAAAGGAAAAGTGGAAAGGACTGAGGGAAGTTTCGAACTTGGAGAAAGATACAAACGTGGAGACCGTCTTATTCCGTCCTGCCAGGAAAGCGACTTGGCACTGGCTAATACTTTTTTTAAGTTTCCAGATTGCAGAGTTTACACCTGGAAATCCCCAGCAGATACACCAGAAAAGGTAATAAGAAATCAAATAGATTACATCGCTGCGCCTATCAGATTTAGGAAGGATTAAATCAGCAAAAACTTACCCGGATGCGGACGTCGTTTCAGATCACAACCCAGTGGTATGCAATTTTGAAGTCAAAGTAAAACGGGTAAATAAGAAGAACACATCAGAAAAGAAGAAGGTTTTTGACAATAATATTAAACAGCAGATTCAAAACAATCTAAACAACGAAATAACAAAACTCCTGAAAGGCGGTACTGCAATAAAAGCGAAATGGAATGATATTAAGGAAGTGATTAAAACAACAAGCACTAAACTCTTGAAATAAGATGGAAAAAAAAAAAGAAAAAGAGGTGGATGACTGAAGAAATCCTTAATATGACGGACCCACAAGAACACACATAGAACAAAATACCGAGAAATTCACAGCAAGATAAGAACAAAAATTAAAGTAAAGAGGGGTGTGAAGAAATCGAGCAGTGCGAAAAGAAATATGACTACCACAACCTGCATAAAAAGGTAAGAGAACTGACAAACAAGAAGAAATACACTGGGGAATCGAAGAGCCTAGCCGACGTTAATGAAAATATTGAAACAGATCTCGATAAAATGGTAAAGATTTGGGAAGCTTATGTAGAGCTACTGTTTGACGCTGACCGTCTTAGTGGGTGTTCATTGAAGGTTGATAATGATGCGGGTCCTCCCATTCTAAAAACGGAAGTGGAGAAGGCTATCTTCACTCTTAAAAACAACAAAACACCAGGCAACAATGGCATTCACGGCGAAATTTTGAAAATCTTGTGCGAAATGAACAGCCAGTTTCTTGACATCCTCACCACGCTTTTCAATAATATATACAACAGTGGGAAATTTCCTGAGTACTGGCTACAGTAAACCTTTGTGGCCATACCGAAGAAACTAAACGCCAATCTTGTGATCAATACCGAATGATAGGCATGATTAACCACATCACCAAGGAATTCACCATGATTATATAAAAGAGAATTTGCAAAAAATGTGAAGAAAATATCGAAGATATACACAATCCGGATTTCGAAATGCCCTTGGCACAAGAGAAGCGCTCTTCAGCTTACAAGTTCTTTTCAGCGCTGTAGAGACACGAATAAAGATGTATATCTGCGTTTCGTACATTACACTAAAGCTTTCGATAACGTTGAGCACGATCAACAGCTAAAAATACAGATCGGAATCGATTCCAGAGACATCCGGACTATAAAGAATCTCTACTGGGAACAGTCGGATAGAGTGAAAGTAGAGTCTGCGTTAACCAAGAATATTGTTATCAAGAAAGGTGTGTGCCAGGGTTGCATTTTGTCTCCCCTCCTCTTTAACATCTACTCCCAAGAAGTATTCAAGATAGCGCTAGAAGTATAAATGGAGAAACACTTAATAACAAAAGATATGCTGACGATACAGTAGCACTAGCTAGCAGCATAGATAAGCTAAATAGCAAAGAACAAGTGAAGATTATGGGCTAAGCATAAACCTCGAGAAAACCAAATGGATGCTTATAAGTAAAAACCAATAACCAACAACACAATTAATACTAAACAACCAGAGAATTGAACACGTAGAATCTTACACCTATTTGGGAACAATAATTAACTCAGGATGAGACCAGGCAATAGAAATACGTGAGAGAATAGAAAGAGCGAGAGCATCGTTTAATAATATGAAGAGCATATTTATCTCCAACAGTATAACCCTACCTCTTAAAATCAGACTGCTCCAATGTTATATATTTCCGGTACTGCTGTACGGAGTAGAAGCGTGGACAATGACCGAAACGCTCATGAAAAAGGTTGAGGCCTTTGAAATGTGGGCGTACAGACGTATCCTACGAATATCTTGGACGGACCATATCACTAACGAGGAGGTACTGCGTCGGATCAGAAAGGAAAGAGAGAGGGGAATAACTATTAAAAGAAGAAAGCTGGAATACCTCGGACATCTTGAGGCACAGTAAATATCGGATACTTCAGTTAATAATCCAAGGAAAGATAGACAGCAGGAGGGGACCCGGGAGAAGAAGACACTCTTGGCTCCAGAACTTGCGCCATTGGTTCGGGCTGTCATCTGCCCAACTGTTTAGAGCTGCCGCAAATAAAATCAGAATAGCCATGCTAATAGCCAACGTTCGCAACGGACAAGGCACGTGAAGAAGAAGAAGAATATGCAAACTGTATACCTTGTGATAAAGACCTTACCGTTGTTTATGAATAAACCCTTTAATTACACGTAGTTTTATACAAGTTTCGTATCACTAAAATAAAAATTATATTAACGCGATCTACTAATTGGTGTCCGGCCATTGGTTCGCGAGAAAAATACTTGAAGAAGATAATAAAAAAGGTGCCTATCCCAAAATTTTAGTGAATTGCAAAAATTCTGTCATATTAAAAATTCTATATAATATCCCAACCACCCCATATAGGGGTATTTCAGAGTTTTAGCGGGCCATAAATCTATTTCTTATAACTTGTCCCAGATACAAAAAAAAATTCCTACCTAATAATGTTGAATTGTTACAAAACAGTTATTTAAAAAAGTTATTTTCCTTTTGGAGTTTATCTTGAAGAAAATTATGATGGATTTAAATATTACAGGCAAGAGAGCAAACATATTTGATCATTTTTATCTACCTTTTTTTTTTAAATAATTACTAATGTTTTGAAGGTAGAAAATGTTACTCAGAAGAATAAACAAAAAGATAAAAAAATTGCAACGGCCTAACCATAATAAGGTACATTATCAAACGCGAAATAAATAAATGATATTACTTTTTCATTTAAATTTATTTGTGTCTTTTTAAATGTTTTTTTCCGAAAGTAACTAAACTAGGGACATATGGAGGACGATCAAACAGTTCAAAACCTAATTCGTTTAATTTGTGCAAAACTAATAGCGACTTGTAAGTAGGTGCTTGATCTGGCAAAAATAAGACCCCTAGACACTTTTTTTGGTGTTTTTTGAAGAACAAAGAATAATATTCTCCAGCCACTGTTTTGCCATGTTCTACGGAAACGGCGCGGCGGCGGCAAGAACCTTTCCTGCTGATTTATGGGTTACATACACCTGTGCGCTACAAAAAGTATGTATATTTAAAGAAAATATATTTGAAAGGTTATTGAGTGAATAAAACAAAATAATGGCGATTATATATTTTTACTGTACTTTAAATTATAAGAAATTTTTCTTTTTTTAAACATGTTTTAAATGTTAACATTATTTTTTATCGAGTTAAATGGACCACTATAGCGCCTTCTTGTCGGATATAACTTCACAAATAAATTATCCAATCTGCAAAAATAAAAATTAATCTTGTAAAATAATGTAAGTAAAGTGTATTTGTTCGGAATTGATAGCAGAATTCTCTCATTGTAGATGCAAATACATGTTGAAGTGCCCAAAAAAAAAAGTGTTCACCCTATTTTATGCAGAAAACCTCTGCTATACAATGAAGTCATAAAATGTAAATGAAGGTTTTTACTGTTTTAATAAATAAAATTATCTTAAAAATAAATTTATAGAAATATAAGATTTATTGCCAAAAATTTTTTAAATCTATAGATCTATGTATATATACAAATTCACAATTCAAGATATATAAGTACGAATAATAATTGTCTTACGTCTTGAAGTCTGAACGTTAGTGTTTTCCTTTCAACGAAACCTTTCATTTGTGCCCAAATTAGCTCTATGGGATTCAATTCGCAATGATATTGAGGTAATCTAAGCACTGTGATATTCCATTCCTTTGCCATCTCATCGACTGCGTATTTCTTGAACTGTGCCTTACTTTGTTTCGCAATTTTCAGAAGTTCCGATTTTAACATATCATCTTTAAGTTTGGGATTCTTGTCTCTTTTTCACTATGATATTCCATGAATTTGTCGGAAGTCGTTCTAATAATCGAGAATGGTATGGGGCATTATCTAATACTATAACTGATTTCTGCTGGTAAACACTCAAACATTTATTAGAATTATTTCCTCAAAAACATCGGCCGTCATCTCATGCTAATGCTAATCTTTAGTTGACTTTGATTCGAATTTCCAACAAGCCACCGCACAGTGTGTCGCGTAGAACATGCTAGGTGGACAAAATTCATGTTATGATTTCCAGGAAATCTTATTTGCAAAACGTAAACAACACCACCAAACCCCGAATTCCGAGAAAAGGTTGTTTATCAAATTTGCAAGTGGCGAGTCATAAGCGTCAGAAGTCAGGTAATGAGTTTAATGCAGCTCTTTCAATCAATCAGTTGCAATTTAGCGACACTTTTCGTGCACATCTTATAGTGACATATTGTAATATTGTGAAAGTTTTTGTGATGAATATTAATACTGAGGGTAAGTACTATTTGTTAATGTATTTTTTTTAATCAGAATCTATTAATTATACATATACACTCGCGTGTATATGACTTTCTTTCTCAAAACTTCACTTTGGTGACATTACTGAAAGCAGCCAAAAAGAAATAAAGTTGAAGATATCCAACTTGTCTAATAAGTTTGGTGCCAAATGGTTGGCTTCAGGAAAGTCGAAGGAGCGTTTTTTAATTAAAAATAAGAATTGGTTGGATGAAGCAGACATACAGTTTACTGCGAGTTCTTTTGCGCCACAACCTTCATCAAGTGAGAATGTGACTTCTGCAGGAAGACCTCGCAAAGATTTCGAGGAATCGTCGTTTAAGACGAAGAAACGTCGCGTCGTGGATCTCGTAGAATCCCGAAGTGTCGGTGAATTGGTGACTGCTGCCGAAATTGCTGTGCGTTCAGCAGGGCAAAGGAAAATTGCCAATGTGATTAGAGACATTAGTGAGAGCCCAGATAATATTATTACGTCTAAAAATACCAGTTCCGTTAATCCTAGGCAATTAAGTAGTGACGAAGCCTTAGTTTACTATATAGATTCTAAGTCAACAACGCATTCTTACAAACAAACTAGGAAGTGGTCCATGAAGGCGGGGGCATAATGTGTTTTCCGTCATATTTTAGTTTAAAAAAGTCCAAACAGGCCTGTTACCCTGCAGAGGAGCACATTGCTATAACAGAAACTCGTGCTGAAATAAATTTGCAAGCCTTATTAAATAAAACAGTGGAACGTCTAGTATTAGCACAGAATGAAGTTATCAGCAGTGTGCTCCCACCAAGTTCATCGTTTACACTTGTTAGTAAATGGGGATGTGATGGAAGTTCTGGGCACAGCACATACAAACAGAGATTTGAGAACACTGAATATACGGACGAGTTTCTTTTTCGCATTTTCTTTAGTTCCCCTTAAGTTATATGATGGGTCCAAAATTATTTGGCAAAATCCTCGGCCTTCATCAACTTTGTATTGTCGCCCAATCAAAGTTATATTTGCCAAAGAAACGAACGACTTCACGTTAGTGGAGACAAATAGATTGTGGGAAGAAGTTAATGCTCTTCTTCCAACACTTATCAACTTTGGTGATCCTCAAATCTCTGTAAAACACGAACTTTTGCTGACGATGACAGACGGAAAGGTGTGTAACGCCTTAACGGAAACTAGTTCATCCCAAAAGTGTTTCATCTGTGGCGCCAACCCCAAGACGATGAACGATGACCCCGCGATGTTTAAACAGCAATCAAGAACATTTTGGCTTTGGTTTATCTACACTTCATGCTTGCATTCGTTGCTTCGAATGTCTTTTACATATCAGTTACAAGTTGAATATTAAGAAATGGCAGGCTAGAAGCAACGAAGACAAAGCAGATATCAAGGTTCGTTCCGAGGAAATCAAATTGAAATTTAAGAACGAGATGGGACTCATTGCAGATAAACCAAAGCCAGGATTTGTTTCTTCAAATGATGGAAATACAGCCCGTCGCTTTTTTTAAGAATGCTGAGATGAGTGCTCAGATCACAGGGTTGGATGTTACAATTATAAAAAAGTTTGATGTTATTTTGAGAACATTGTCTTCTGGATTCGACATAAACTTAGTTGAATTCAAAAAATTTTGTCTTGAAACCAGAAAACATTATCTTAGTCTCTATTCGTGGGTACTGTATGCCTGCTACTGTGCATAAAATATTAATTCACAGCACAGAAGTCATCAAAGCGGCATTGCTTCCAATTGGGCAGCTTTCCAAAGAGGCTCAAGAAGCACGGAACAAAGATTGCCGCAGATTTAGGGAGTACAACACCCGCAAGTGCTCGCGTGTTACCACGAATAGAGACTTACTGTGCATGTTAATTATAACATCTGATCCTTTGATCAATAGCCTTCGAGAGATTCCCAAAAAAAAGCCGGAAAAAATATGTACAGATGTATTAAAGTTAATTGTAAGCCCTAGCATAGAAGAGTCAAGATTGGAAATCGTCATCATATTGTCGCACAATGCCACAAAATGATGACGATTATACAGTAAACGACTCATCAGAAGACTCTGATGATTATTAGGTTCAGCTACTATTTTTAGTTATCTAGTGCTTGTACTAAGCATGTAAACCTTGACTTGTAAATTTTGCTTTATCAATAAATGAGTATTTTTATTTTACATATAATTACAGTCAGTGTCATTATGCTAAATTTATTACAGAGCATTTATAACATTTATTTTAAAATTAAACCAAAACAATTTTTGACTGGAATTTTTAAAAACAATTTTTTTTTGAACCGAACAGCAAGAAATATGTACCTTAAAAAAATCAAAAACATTTTAAAATATCAACTACTTATGTATATATAATGCACAAGTTACCTACCTGAAAGGCAGATATTATTTGAGTTTATCCTTTTTGTGTCAATAAAACTAAGTAATATGGATTAATTGTTTTATTTTTAATTGACAAAGGCAATAAATGATTTTTCATCTGGTTATTATTAAAAATAATAATACAGTGTCTTTCATTTAGTTGCACATTCAAGTTTGTAGAAAAATTCGTGCACATACGCAGAATATTTTGTTTTTGTTATACAATGTTTTGTGCAGCTGGACAAAAAATACAGGTAAGCGAAATGCAGCTAAATGAAAGACACTGTATTATAATTTTTAATTCTAATAACCATACAAAATACCCTTCCCTTTAGTTCCGTTATCTACCTGCTAAGCTGATGCAATCCTACCGCGATATGCAAGTGTGGCTGTATTACACAAATTTTATCGATATTGAGTACCTGCGGTAAATTGTGAATAAAACCCACATTTATTAACCGATTTTCATGATTAATACCTTATTTTATTTTCCAGATACGCAGCTGTCAGAAAAATGTATAATATTTTGTTTTTTCTTTTGTTATTGCACTTTTTTACCGAAAAAAATAATGAATTTTACACGAAAAAAATTTTTTTCTCTCCATTAATTTCTAAATAACTCCAAAACGATAAAAGATAGAATAAAATAATATTCAATCAACTTTAATAAAATTTTGTTACGCATTTTTTAATGTTTTATTTATAAAAATCTGACAAGTTGTTCCCGAGTTTTCGTAAATATGTCTGCGTACCTGACTAATTTAGGGGAAAAAATTAGCCACGCCCATAAAAAAAAAAACCAACGCGATGAATTTTTTCTTAAAATAACTTAATATGCCTAGAATATACATAAATAATTGAAATAAGTGAAAAAATAATTTTGTCCAGCTAACTTGTACTAGTCGACACACTGTGCACCGTCGAGAAATCCGTTTTCACTATCAATATGTGTTATAATTATCCTGCCACCTTTTCCTGAAGGGAGTTGTAATCCAGTCGACCAACTTTTCATAAAAGCTTGTTTGGCACTCTAAATGTTTTTGTCAATCCAGAATTTTTTCACTGTGTGTCCCTCATTAACCCAAGTCTTATCTAAATAAAAAATAGTTCTTTCTTCGGCTCGAAATTTTCTGATTGCTGGTAGATATTCTCTTCTCCAACAAATTATTTCTGTTTTATCGATAAGAAAACAGATTTATATTGTGTTTTTTTTTTTGTTTTTTCTCCTTCAACGAAAATTCAGGTTATGAAGGATTTTCCATAATTTCCATTTTTTAAAATCTGGTAAATCCTGGTCTTTTTCTGATATCTTGCAAAACTTTATGTAGTATAGGTATTTCTTTCTTAATAAAATAATGGTGTACTTTTCTTCTTATTGCGTTTTTAAAGTCTTCATCGACCTCTCAGGGCTCCTTTCCTTTGTGATTCTGAGGTTCATTGCAAGGACCGCGTTTTCTTTCTTTTTCGAAATCTATAAAATAGTTCCTGATCCAACTCCCGTCATGTTGGCACAGGTTTCCACAATTTCACGGACTTGGCTTGTTGGCTGTTGATACACTAGGGTAGGGCATCGTGGACGTTAAATATCATTGTTTTTTTCTCGCAAAACTGAAAGTTGAAGCCATCGCTATTCTGATTTGAACTAAGCGTATTATAGGTTTTTGCTTTATTTTTATACTTACACAGAATATTTTTATTACATACTTTAGGTACTTAGGCACCTACCTACCGATAAGTACTTTGGTTAATTATATTTCAATAACTGCTAAAATCCCAAATAATTTTATTGTACCTATTATCATTAAGCTTTATAACACTGTAGATTTCTAGTTCTTAAGAATTGTTAATTGTACTCGTTTAGGCCCTTATCATACAAATAAGATTTTTAGTTTCATCATTTACTCATTAAAATAAACTTTGATATGCGTTGATTTATGTAGCTTATTGTAAAGTTTAGAAGGCATGTAAAAAATATTTTTTAGAAAAAGGTATAGAGATAGAAAATAAAGATGATTAAAACTAAAAGTAGAAATAATTGGTAGAGAAATTTCGGACGCTTATGGTTTATGACATTTTAATGTTTATAACCCATGTTTTGTGTTATCAACTCCAAACAAACGGAGTTTAGTTGTTAAAAAACTGCCGAAGTGGTTCTTTTTTTTTTGAAAAATAAAAAATGTACGGTATTTCAAACTCTAGTATGCAATTTTCGACCAAAAAATGTAAGTTTAATTATTTATAAAAAAGGTCTATTAGAAAAATTAAAAAGAAAAAGTAATTATTAAGATTTAAAAAAAAAGTTAAAAAATATTAAAAATTGTCCGAGTAATATTACAGACAGTTCACTGAAACAGGTAGTGGTCCCAATCTGACGCCAGGACATATTTGACGCTATAACTTTGTAATGGAATGGGATTTTCTTAAAATAAATTTTTGAATAATTCTTAGAAGTATAGAGAATAAAAATCCGTAAAAGAAATCTAATTTTTTTAAATTCTAGGTGTATGTAACCCTTATGTTAGCAAAACTTCTTGGAGCGAGGTCAGCCAGCATGTTTGCACTCTTTCGACTGACGGTTCCTTTGCCTGGATCATAATGATAGACCGTCGATTCATCCAAAGTTAATCAACTCAATCATTTTTGTTTAGGCATTTAGTGATAATAAGACTATGGTAAACAATGGTAGCATAAAAGAAGTTAGGGAGTTGGGGACATGACATTTCGATCAGCACAGAAAATCAAACCAAGGAATTAAAACGGTGAATTGGTCTTGGTTGGGCAGCTTACGATAGACTAAGAAATGTGTTCCAAAACAATATTCCTATTAACCATAAGAGAAAAGTGTGTACTCTCCGTTATCACTTATGGAGCGGAAACAATGACGCCCACGAAAACAAATGGAAAAAAAAATACGAGTGACGCAGCGAAAAATGGAGAGGTCAATATTGATAATCCAATTATCAGACCGTACACGAAATTCAGATATTCGTCAAAGAACGTAAGTGGATGACATTATTGTAAAGATTACACGCTTAAAGTGGCAGTATGCTGGCATGTTGCCCGAACCAAGGATGGTAAATGGCTAAAAAGAGTTATTGAGTGGAGACTACGCACCTACAAGAGAAGCAGATGTAGACCCCAACACGCTGTTCAAAGGACATACAAAGAGTTTCAGGGCTATGGTAGAAGCAGGCACAAGATCGTACAAACTGAAAACATCTTGGGAAAGCCTATGTCCTGCAGTGGATACAAGAAACTCGTTGAAGAAGAAGATTTAGTGCTATAAACGTTTCAGCCCAATTCGTCAAATCTTCAAAATCATTTCATGCACAGCCTAAGCATTCTTTTTTTTTACAGGGAGAGATCCGCCTTATGGATTCTGAAGCAGTTTGCGTCACCATAAGGATGCTCCAAAATGGACAAAGTCTAATTATGATACTAGTATGTATAACTAATACACATTTTTTCTTTAAGGCTGAGGGCCAAGAAAGTAGTGCAAGTAATGAGATCATCTACGTTGATCAAGAATCGAATGAATCAGAACTCCAACAGCCATCAGCATCTAAAGGTACACAAGATCCAATACCTAACCGAAAACGAGTGTGTGCAAACATTCCAAACACTAGATCAGAAGCAGCTTACCAAATCCTCAGCACTGTTGCTAGTTGTAATCTCAAAGACGACAACACACATGGAGAACATGTGGCTTGAAAGCACAGAAAATACAGTGCCCTCACACGAAGTGTAGTTGAACGTCTTATTGGACATATTTTATTCAAGGCTGATATTGGTCACTACGAGTCAGTTGTGGCCCCATCATCCTCACCTACTCTATCAATATGGCCTCTTATCAACAGGCTCATCAACCATGTAAGCCAACACTCACTGGCTCCATCCTCACCTGCTCTAACAAACTCATCAACCATGCAAGACCAACACTCGTTATCAGCCTCTGACAAATATCCATTAAATGTTTCTACATTTTTGGAATTACAACCAGTCTCCTAAGAAAATAATTATTTCACATCAACTCCATCATCCTCCCCTCACTCTTTGGATCAATCACGTGACGATTATTCGTTTGAGTCTCGACCAACGCTCATCAATTTCCTAAATAACTTTACAAACAACCAGTAATGTTGCTATTTTTAAAATAAATAGCTCCTTTTATTATTTATAACAAAATCAACTATTTTTTCGCACGTTTGTGCTTTTGTTTAATAAAATGAATTGAATAATTATATTTTATATTTTTTACTTACCTTTACATATTCGTTACTGCATTCAATAACAGCAGAACATACTTCAGATATTATCTTCGACATAAGCTGTTTTGATATTTTGAATGTATACATCAAACTTGTGAATGAGTCTCCTGTAGCCAGGTATCGTAAGGTCAACATTAATCTTTCTGTTACCGATATTGCTTCCAATCTGCTGCAATAATGTTTCAAGGCGGGTCGACTTCTAGTCCAGTAAATAGGAATGTTAAATGCTCATTCATAGTCGAAGCATGAATTTTTGATCGAAAGTTAGTTTTAATAAGTAGATCAAGTATCAATAGTCAAAAATTGAAAATTGAATGGAAGGGGTTGTAAAAAAATAAAAATTACCCCCCCCCCCCCAAAACCACTTTTTCATAAATTTCTCGGAAAATATAAAAATGACAAAAAAAATGTTTCGAGGAAAATCGACAGATGATATAATTATCTACAAAATCGTCGTGAATCACTTTTCACTTATTTGCGATAAAAAACGATATTATTTGCAATTGAAAATTGTTATTTGACGGACTGCTAGCTAAAAAGTAGTCGAATCTGAAAAAAAAAACTCATAAAAAATAAAGAATCATTATTTTTGAACATTTTTTTTAATCGTATCCATTTAACGTAAATAATTTTTTCAGAGAATTTTTTTTATTGTTATTTTATTAAAAAAAAAATTGTCCACCCACATCAGCAGATATTTAAACTCTGGCTCACACCACCATTCATCCAACCAAGGAATAACCAAAACATTGAGAAGGCAACAGTCAGCATAGCGCTGGAACCATAATTACCAGTGATACGGGGAGCCAGCCGGCAAACACCGATGCCCGGAACACTCCCGATTCCCTAACTACAATTTGCGTAGACGCCGATCTATAAAAGACGGCAACCGCATGTCTTTTATAGATCGGCGATTTCCAAGGCTTCTCTTACTATGCGTGTTTTCTAATGTGAGATCGAGGCTATTTGTTTAGATCCCTCAAAATTGATGCTGTGGTCAGTATCATGATGGTGCTGAAAAAAGAGCTGAAGTTGTTTGTTTGTTTTGATACTTATTTTATGTTCTTGGATCCGGGTGGAGATTCTTCTGTTTGTTTGCCCTATGTACAATTT
>CM032451.1:80946758-80968191 GCA_019049505.1 Pachyrhynchus sulphureomaculatus | reverse complement strand
ACACCTTACGTGAATATTTCAGAATTTCTTTCCAATTTTTTGATTAGTGCTTTTAGAGATAGGGACAGCAAATTTGGGCGACTTTTTTTTTAAAAAATAATATGAGAAAATAAAAGTTTCGCGATTTCAAATATATTTTGAAACTCGTCTTTTCATAAGCTTCAGCTCAATGACCTTGAAAAAAAAAAATTTTTTCACTTCCGATTTCACCTCCCAAAACTAACCTTATGTTAAAATTTAACTTTCAAAACTCCACGGGTCTGATTGGGCCATCAAATCCTATATTGTGACAAATTTGAACTTTCCATGTAAAATAATTACGGACAAAATCGAGTGTGACAAACAGACGAACACCGAAGTGATCCTATAAGTGTTTCCGTACGGAACACTAAAATATGTTTTTTGATGTTTTCTTTATAATCACACTTCTTTATGTATTTCTATTAAGATGGGAAATAATAGAAAACAACATAATTTTCAGATTCCTTAAAAAGGACGGATAATATGATGTATTCAAAGTAATCCAATAAATATTATTGCAGACAGTTTATGCATTATCTCAACCATCAACCGGCTGGGAAGTAGGTTTAAAAAGATACCACCGTGTTGTATGTTATTTTGAGAAAAATGACGCTCAATGAAACACCAATAAAACATACTTTTTCTAACATGTTGAACATGTCAGTAGCTGCATGGTAGTAGTAAGCTGAGATTACGAGCATAAAAAACGAGGTTAAGTCGCACCGCTTCTAAAATTTTTACAATTTTCAAAATTCATTTCCTTTATTATTGAACTTTTATATAAGTTCTGTTTTGGCAAAGTGGTCTATTTTAGTAAGTATTATATCCTGTTAAAAATGTTCCAACTAAGAAAACCACCTATATACCTGAAATCTTTACAGAATGTCCACTGATGTAACGTAGCCACTGACTTCAGCCCCACTGAATGTTTACCGAATCTATGGCATTTAGCCATTGTCACTCACAACATTATAAGGAATTAACGATATTTTGGCCAATAAGACGCGACGTGTCGCACGATTGGGACAGTGGACAGGTAAAAAAAAAAGATTTTGTAGGTTTTGTCGGCAATTCTCCGAGATTATATTCTGTCTCTACGTCGTCTTATCTCTTCGTTCTATATTTTATTACCTTAGATTTATGGATTACAGTTTTTAAGGCAGAAGAATTCTAAGGAATTTGAAGAGTAGCATTTTAAAAATTCTACTTTATAGGAATATTTTCTTTTCTAGCTTCCTTCAGGGTGGAAGTACCTTAATATAATAATAAATACAATGAAATAAAAATTTAGTTTTGTTGGGGAGAAATGCTGGGGGCTAATTTTTGACTGTTTAGAATTAGTAGTTGCATTCATTTGAAGAAAGTTTCATTAATTTCATATTATGTTTTATTTGTTGTGTTACAAATTTGAGAAATAAAGTTATAATAGATTTTGATTGATTTTTATTGAAATTTTAATATCTATCGATAATTTAAAATATTAATAATAGTTTACGAGGGCGTATTGATAAGTTTCTATCCTAGCAAATTGTTTGTTCAACGTAATCTCCTTGTCTTGGTTTGCAAACTAGTCTTCGATATTTTTATTCCTTTTTCATATGTACAAAATTTGAGTAATTTTAAATGTTTTTTTTTCGGCTATAGAGAGCTAATTCAGAGATACATAGGGTATGATCAATCAGTTCAAAGCTTAATTCGTTTTTCTCTTTTGATGTGTGAGCTGGCGCATTGTCTTCCAAAAACTCCACCCTTTTAGGGACTTTACCTCGGGGTTTATCCACAATTTTTTTGCAAAGTTTGGTTAATAATAAAGAATAATTTTTCCAATCACTATTTTGCCGTCTTCTAGGCTAATAGTAAGAAGTATTCCATCCGTATCGGAAAAAATGAAGCAAGAACATATCCCGCTAATTACTGTCAACGAAACTTCTTGGGGAGAGGTGAGCCAGTATGTGTAACTCCTTTGACTGTTTCTTTATGTCTGGATCATAATGATAAAACCACGTTTCATCCGTAGTTATCATGCGATCCAAAATATATAAATCCTGTAAATAAACTTGGATGTTGTGACAATGTGAAAAACTCGTGTGTAATGTTCAGAGTCTCTGCTATATGTTTTAGCCCAATTCGTGAATTTTCCAAAATCATTTCAGTTACATCCTCAACATTCTCTCGGGTAGACACAGAAACAGGTTTTCTAGCACTATGTTCATTACTGACATCGGTTCTTCCTCCTTGAAATTCACAAACCACATTTTTGATAGTGGTGGACAAAGGACAATGTTTCTTTAATGTATTAAGAATGTCGTCGTAAATTTCTTTACTAAACAGTCCTTTCAAAAAGAGGTAATTTATCACCGATGGACATTCGATTTTGTTAAACTCACAATTTCTGTAAGCCATATCTTATTCAATAATTTACTATAAATTGTATAATAAAATCTGGACTACTAAACTTTATGTATTTACTAAACCTTAAGAGAGCATATCAACGGCTTAATTGTTCAGCAAGAAATAAGAAAATATAATTATTTTAACTATTCTTAACTCTTCTTCAATTTGAGATGAGAAATCCTCTTGCGGCAAAGAATTGCAGTTAAACTTGCATGTTTCTAATTGTGCTATTAGTACTAACTTAGCACTGCTTTTTGGAAGTATTTACTAGAGTAGAACTAAAATGTTAATTAAGAACATTAGGAAGCGAAGAACGCCTGGAAAAACTTGAACACGAATTGCTACAGGTAAAATGTGCTCGGACTCTTTGACACAAAACTACAAGGAGAAGGCTTAATGGTCTTGGGGTCTGGACACATGCTATATTACAAAAACTCAGAAACAGACTACCAATACGGGAGTGTGGCTATTATGATCAACAAAAAGTTAAAATCTAATGTTATAAGAACATGTTTAATGTGTTCAATAGAGTGGTATACATATTAATAAAACTTAAGGAAAAATTCACAATTCAAATTATTCATTGCTGTGCTCCAACCATGAAAGCAGACGATGAAGAGATCGAAAAGTTTTATGAGGATATCACTAAAGTAAAAACATTTGGAAAAGCACAATTAGTCTTAATACAAGGCGATTTACGCTAAAATTGGTCAGCAAGAAGTAGGAGATACAGAAAACATTAGAAAATATAGTCAAGGAAAAAAAAACACCAGAAGAGAGACATTGATAAATTACTTACAAAATGAAAACCTTTATGGTTTGAGTATGTTTTTCAAAAAAAGTGGACCTGGGAAAATCCCCATAGATGGACGAAAAATGAAATTAAGTATACCTCTCCAACAGTAGAAACATTTGTAAAGACGTATCTGTCGTGTCGTAAAGTTGATACGGAAAGTGGTCACAGGATACCAAGAGTCATCATCACTATAAATACTAAAATACAAAGAGCAAAATTAATAAAAACAATAAAACACCATTCCCGAGAGATCACATTTAGAAAGAGAAATGATTTTGAAAACGACTTAAATACGAGACTGGAACCTATTGAGCATCTGAATAATATGAACCTTGATGAACTAAATGACAAAATTGTTAGAGAGATACAAGTGCCACCAAAAAAAAATCTGTTCATAAACAAAACCCTATAAAAATAAAAAATCAGTGAAAATACAGCTAAATTTAAAGAACAATGAAGAAAATTGGGTTCGGACGAATACAAACAATTGAACAAACTCATATAAAAAGAGACTAGAAAAGACATTAAGGACTCCAACACAAGGCTAATTAATAACGCCCTAGAAAAAGACATGAATATGAACGTTCTAAAAACTAAAAGAGCTACAGGCAGAAAGTATATATTCGAAATGAAAAAATGAAAAAAGGTGCAATAATAACTAATAAAGAACAAATATCACAAGTGATAAGATATAGTTCTATCAAAACCTATATACGTCCTCAACAGCACAAGCAAAAACAATCTCCTGTTGTTGGTTCTGAAGATATACCCGAAATAATCGAAGACCAGATACGGGGCGCAATAAAACAGATGAAGTTTAAAAAATGGTGTAGAAAAGATACAATAACAGCTGAGATGCTGAAAGCTAGTGGCAATAAACAAGTAAATGCATTGAAAATACTATATAAGTACGTATTGACAAAAATAATCACAAGTCGACCCACAAATAAATTTGGCCTGTATCAGCCTGTTGAACAAGCAGGATTTCGAGCAGGATACAACCCTACAGACTATTCGAAGTTTGCTGGAAAAATGTACGAAATACAATATCCCCACCTGTCTTAAATTTATTGATTATCATAAAGCCTTCGACACCTTAGAAATGTTTAGGATCATCGAAACAATGAATGCAGTACGTATAGACTCTGGATATGCCAACCTAATAAAATACATATGTAACAACGCAACTTCACATGTAAAAATAGACGAAAATACTATAACTGATAAGACCACAGTTCAACGTGGTGTTCGACAAGGTAATGCAATATTTCCCAAGTTATTTCCTTTGGCGTTAAAACATACATATGTTCAAAACTCTAAAATGTGAGAAAAGAGGAATAAACATCGATGGTGTATGTATATATATACATACATATATATATATATATATATATATATATATATATATATATATATATATATATATATATATATATATATATATACCCACCTGAGTCATATGCGATTGGCTGACGATATTTTTGTCATAAGTAGCAACCCAGACAATATACTAACAGAGCTTTCAAATGCATCGAGGCTAACAGGTTTGCAAATGAATATCGCAAGAACAGAAATGACGAGCCAAGATATTGTTCACATTTAAATTAAAAACATCAGTATTGAAAACATAGGCGATCACATATGTTTGGGACATGGTTGGTAAAGATAATCAAACAGCAGATATTATACATTCGCCTAACCTGGACTGTTTTTGTTTACACTAACTAACAAAAGCATGCAACGTCTTAAAATTATAAAAGGTGATTCATTTAGAGGTACTTTTTGTGATGGGGATTTAATTGCAGATTGCGCATGCGTCGTGTCAACTGAAGTGGCATTCCTGTTCAGTAGTGTTTGACAATTCATAATGGAAAGACTTAGCCCGGCACAGCGTCTACAAATTGTTCAACTTTATTACGAAAATGGGCGTTCTACGAGGAATGTGTATCGGGCGCTTAGAGCAACTTATGGTCCACATAATCGGCCTACCGAACGCACAATTCGCTCTACCATCAATAAGTTTTGAGACCCAATTTTCATTATTGGATAATGCTCTACCGAATAGACCACATCCAGCACGTAGTGAAGAAAATATAGGGGCGGTAGCGGAGATGTACGCGAAGACCGTGAAGTGTCGATTCGTCGCCGTTCTCAACAGCTTGGCCTGTCATATTCAACAACTTGGCGTATTTTACGTAAGGATCTTTCTTTAAAAGCATACAAAATTCAACTAGTGCAACAACTGAAGCCGACCGACCTTCCGAATCGTTTCCGTTTTAGTCGTTGGGCTCTTGACAAGCTTGCAGAAGATCCACTGTTTTCGAGAAAAATTTTGTTCACCGATGAGGCCCATTTTTGGCTTAATGGGTTCGTGAATAAACAAAATGCCCGTATTTGGGGTGATGAACAACCTGAAGAGGTTCAAGAGCTGCCATTAAATCCAGAAAGAAAAAAACAACTGTTTGGTGTGGTTTATGGGCTGGTGGAATAATCGGTCCATATTTCTTCAAAACAGACGCCGGCCGGAATGTTACTGTGAATGGTGACCGTTATCGCGCCATGATAACAGACTATTTGATGCCAGAAATTGAAGCCCGTGGTCTCGACGAAATTTGGTTCCAACAAGATGGCGCCACTTGCCATACAGCCCGTGAAACCATGGCTTTACTGCGAGAGCAATTCGGCGAACAGATCATTTCACGCTTCGGACCAGTGAATTGGCCGGCTAGATCATGTGACATCACACCTCTTGACTTTTTCCTTTGGGGCTATGTAAAGTCCAAAGTCTACATGGATAAGCCAGCTACAATTGAGGCATTGGAGGCCAATATTACTCGAGTCATTGGCCAAATACCACTCGAAATACTCACACGCGTCATTGAAAATTGGAACTTCAGAATGGACGTTGTTAACCGTAGTCGCGGATAACATTTGAAAGAAATTATCTTTAAGAAATAATTGTAAAGAATGGTTCTTTTATATGATAATAAAGATTATAAAATAAAATTGTTTTTATTCATTTTTTTTTATTTTAAAAAAAGTACCTCTAAATGAATCACCCTTTATAAAGAGCCATGGAGCGTGCAATGCTCGGAGTGAGCTTGAGGGATAGCATAAGGAACGAAGATGTAAGACGACAGACCAAAGTCACAGATATCGCCAGAACAATTTTAAGCCAAAAATGATGATTGGGCGGTGTATATAGCAAGGCAAGAACACAACAGATGGTCAAATAAACTTATTCATTGGCGGTCACGTACAACAAAATGAAGTGTAGAAATACCCCAGATGGTCAGATGACCTAAAAAGGCCGGTTGTACCAAACAGCTCAGGACAGGAATGGGAGGGGTCTATATCCAAGAGTGGACCGATAAGGGCTGATGAAGAAAAAGAAAATATGTATGTATGTATGTATGTATGTATGTATGTATGTATGTACGTATGTACGTATGTACGTATGTACGTATGTACGTATGTACGTATGTACGTATGTACGTATGTACGTATGTACGTATGTACGTATGTACGTATGTACGTATGTACGTATGTACGTATGTACGTATGTACGTATGTACGTATGTACGTATGTACGTATGTACGTATGTACGTATGTACGTATGTACGTATGTACGTATGTACGTATGTACGTATGTACGTATGTACGTATGTACGTATGTACGTATGTACGTACGTACGTACGTACGTACGTACGTACGTACGTACGTACGTACGTACGTACGTACGTACGTACGTACGTACGTAGGTACGTAGGTACGTAGGTACGTAGGTACGTAGGTACGTAGGTACGTAGGTACGTAGGTACGTAGGTACGTAGGTACGTAGGTACGTAGGTACGTAGGTACGTAGGTACGTAGGTACGTAGGTACGTAGGTACGTAGGTACGTAGGTACGTAGGTACGTAGGTACGTAGGTACGTAGGTACGTAGGTACGTAGGTACGTAGGTACGTAGGTACGTAGGTACGTAGGTACGTAGGTACGTAGGTACGTAGGTACGTAGGTACGTAGGTACGTAGGTACGTAGGTACGTAGGTACGTAGGTACGTAGGTACGTAGGTACGTAGGTACGTAGGTACGTAGGTACGTAGGTACGTAGGTACGTAGGTACGTAGGTACGTAGGTACGTAGGTACGTAGGTACGTAGGTACGTAGGTACGTAGGTACGTAGGTACGTAGGTACGTAGGTACGTAGTACGTAGGTACGTAGGTACGTAGGTACGTAGGTACGTAGGTACGTAGGTACGTAGGTACGTAGGTACGTAGGTACGTAGGTACGTAGGTACGTAGGTACGTAGGTACGTAGGTACGTAGGTACGTAGGTACGTAGGTACGTAGGTACGTATGTACGTATGTACGTATGTACGTATGTACGTATGTACGTATGTACGTATGTACGTATGTACGTATGTACGTATGTACGTATGTACGTATGTACGTATGTACGTATGTACGTATGTACGTATGTACGTATGTACGTATGTACGTATGTACGTATGTACGTATGTACGTATGTACGTATGTACGTATGTACGTATGTACGTATGTACGTATGTACGTATGTACGTATGTACGTATGTACGTATGTACGTATGTACGTATGTACGTATGTACGTATGTACGTATGTACGTATGTACGTATGTACGTATGTACGTATGTACGTATGTACGTATGTACGTATGTACGTATGTACGTATGTACGTATGTACGTATGTACGTATGTACGTATGTACGTATGTACGTATGTATGTATGTATGTATGTATGTTATGTATTATGTATGTATGTATGTATGTATGTATGTATGTATGTATGTATGTATGTATGTATGTATGTATGTATGTATGTATGTATGTATGTATGTATGTATGTATGTATGTATGTATGTATGTATGTATGTATGTATGTATGTATGTATGTATGTATGTATGTATGTATGTATGTATGTATGTATGTATGTATGTATGTATGTATATATATATATATATATATATATATATATATATATATATATATATATATATATATACATAGATTCAAAAGTTTTGCATCACCCTAAATCTCCGAAAAAAAATTTTTGTTCATTATAAATGGATCAGTGATTAATCAATTGATTAGTTTCAATTAAAAAAATATATATTTTTGACAACATTTTTTTTTATTATCCATTAATAAACTTGCTTTAAACATAATAAGTATTCTTAAAAAAATAATTAATAAATACAAACTGATGTTTTTTTTAAAGTGAGAACTTTTAATAAAGAGTATTTCCACCTCTAGAATTTATGCAAGCTTGAAGTCGCCTATCCATGCTGTTTACCAAATTACTAATATTCGGTTGAGGGATATTTCGCCATTCTTCCTGGGCCGCATGAACAAGCTCTTGTACACTCCTGGGTGGATTTCTGCGTGCTGCCACTGCCCTCGCAAGCATGTCCCAGGCATGTTCTATGGGATTCATGTCCGGAGATAGGGCAGCCCAGTTCAAACGATTGATCCCTTCAGTTTCAAGATACTCATTTATAGCTCTGGTCCGATGAGGTCGGGCGTTATCGTCCATAAAAACGAAGGAATCGCCAACAGCTGCTCGCCATAGTCTCACATGAGGATGTAGAATCTCTCCGAGATATCTATCACCAGTCATTGTTCCCTCAACATGAATTAATTCTGTGCGATCATTTCACATGATACCAGCCCAAAACATAGCACTTCTTCCTCTGAAGGGCGGCACGGGGCGAGCATGCGCAAGCTGAGCCACTCTCGTTGGATCCCGCCACACACGTATTCGATGGCTATCTTGTACCAAACAAATCCTTGTCTCGTCGGAAAAAAACACCGAATTCCAAAATTCTGCAGGCAAGGCCGCGTGCTCTTGAGCCCATTGTAGTCGGCGAACTCTGTGCTCAGGTTGTAGTCTGGGCACTCTTATTGGTCGGCGACACCTCAAACCTGTCGCAAGTATTCGTCTTCGTAATGTCGAGATCGATACTTGAACTCCCAACGCATGTCTCATATCTCTTTGGAGTGCTGGTATTGCCATGGTCGGGTTTCTTCGGATAGTTAAGTGGATATAGCGGTTTCTGCCGCTGATTAGTAACACGCCTTCTACCGCTCCTAGGTCTATCACGAAGAGAATTGGTCTGGAGATACCGGTTCCATACCCGAGACACATCACTTTGCCAAACGCCAACTCTGTTAGCCACGAACCTTTGAGAATGACCTTCTTCAATTAAAGCCACTATTCTTGCACGGTTTATCTCACTTATGACTTGACGATTCATGTTTGCGCTTAAAAATCGTAAAATTCAAATGACTTGAATGTATGATCGCACTAAAAATGTGATCTTACAAAAAAAAACTGTAAACATGTGTATATTGCAAAAAATATGGGACGTATTGGAATGATAAACATTGATAAACAAGCCCACAAAAAATTGTTAGCGCAAAAAAATTCCTTCGCATCCGAACAAGGTGATGCAAAACTTTTGAATCTATGTGTATATATATATATATATATATATATATATATATATATATATATAAAATATAATCTTAATACGTCTGTAACTACGTTTCACACATGAAAAAAATGGCGTCAGGTACTTTTTGCAATTTACGGCGCCTAGTTAACCTCAGAAACGGTTTGCCTTTTAGTATTTTAAAATGCAAAGAAAAGTTATCTATAATTCACATACATATTTT
Organism: Pachyrhynchus sulphureomaculatus; assembly: GCA_019049505.1. Classification (NCBI taxonomy): domain Eukaryota; kingdom Metazoa; phylum Arthropoda; class Insecta; order Coleoptera; family Curculionidae; genus Pachyrhynchus; species Pachyrhynchus sulphureomaculatus. The sequence continues at coordinate 80,958,262 of CM032451.1, read as the reverse complement.
CTATTTGATTAACAATGGGCCTTTAGCTTAGCAAATTCCTCTTCCTATCTCTTAGAAACCGATAGTATAAAGAAGGAAATTAGATATTAGTATATTTTCTGCCGTATTAGGCCACAATAAATGGATTTTTTCTTTGGTTCCCCAAAGTTATTTTTTTTTAAATATGAACTGAGCTGATAAGAAAATTTTAAGATTTTTTTGCCTTTTGTGGCAACAACATAATGGTTTATTAGTATGGAATATTTTTTATTCTTATTATTAATTTTTGTATAGTATATATACGACCGATTATTACAATAGCATTAATGTTAGTAGACGGAACAACGGCAACCAAGAAATATATATCCCCTCAGATAGTAAATTTGCTCTGAAGGCTATCAGGCCAACTCCAAGATCGCAATAGAGTCTAAACGTGATCTGTTAGAACAATAGGTTTGAACTACTGTAGGTTCTAGGACAATCGGTGAGAAGAGGCAATGAAAAAACGGACGAATTAGCAACATTTGGAGCTAAACACCGTAAAGGGATCCAGAACCAGCATTTAGACAGATGGCCACATTGGCAATACCTAAATCGCTGGCTCGCAGCAGCTGGCCAAAGACATGCGAGAGACGCAGCGGCCCTTCAAACAAACTAACTGATGTTCTTGGCTTAACAAGACCTAGACTAAGATAGTGTAGGGACTGCTCACCGGCCACTACCGCCTACGCTAAAGCTGTCTAACGAGAAAAAGCTTCAATACTTTTTCGACTACCCTATACATGTATATATATATATATATATAATATATATATATATATATATATATATATATATATATATATATTTCTATATGTATATATATATATATATATATATATAATATATATATAATATATATATATATATATATATTTCTATATGTATATATATATATATATATATATATATATATATATATATATATATATATTTCTATATGTATATATATATATATATATATATATATATATATATATATATATATATATAACACAGGGTGTTACGAAAGTGCATATATTGAAACGAGTGACTCGTGGGGCCATGTAGAAGCACATTCAATATTTCTTTTCCAATTTCGAAAATTTTTCAAAAAATAAAAAAAACGGACAAAACTAAATTTCTCCGCTAAACCAAGCCACACCTGAAAGCTGTTCCCAAACATGCGATTTTCTTCAACAATTATAGATTTTCATATTTTAGGTACAAGTATCTAAAAAAAATGAAAATAATAATAGTTAATACACCTCACACCTAGTAAAAATAATATTTAATCATAAGTAAGATAAAATTTTATTTATTATTTGCAAAAAAAAATAATTCCTTAGAACCGCGCGAGAATAACTAGATCACTGCCCTTTAAGAAACTGATTTTGACTTTTATATTAACAGCTGTTTGGACAAAATAAATACAGAATTTCAAATAGGTTTTCTTGTTAACTTTTCCAAGATTAATACCGAAATGGTAAACGATTCTCTTGTAAGAATTCTTCTAAAGCCTACAAAACATCTTTTGTCGAAAAGAAATCCTTCCTTTGTTATCGGCGGTCGATACCAGCACCAAAGGATTTATTTTCGGCGTCTGCTGACTGTCGATAGCTTTTTAGTTCATGTTAGTAGAGGGTTGGGGAAATCGTATTATTTTTGTTACTGGCGTCTTTCTTTTTTTTATTCTTTCTTTTGTTTTTTTATATCTTTACATTTTGAGTGTTCCGTACGGAACACTTATAAGATCACTTCTGTGTGTCTGTCCGTCTGTCACAACCGATTTTTCCAGAAACTATTTGACGCAGAAAGTTGGCACTAATATAGGATTTGATGGCGTCATCAGAGCCATGTAGTTTTGCAAGTTAAATTTTAACTTAAGGGGTTAGTTTTGGGTAGTGAAATCGGAAGTGATTTTTTTTTACCAGGTAATCGAGTGGGGTGTCAAATAAAAGCTTGTAAGAACACGAGTTCAAAAATATATATAATGTAATACTTGCGCACATCTTCCTTGTATTATTTTTAAAAAATTGCGAAAAATCGTTGCCCCCCTTATCTCGAAAAGTATTGATAAAATTTTTTTTTTAAATTCTGGAATATAACAGGGTGTAGATTGAACGAAAATTATTACGAGTGTTTTGTTTAGAATATAAAAAAAAGAACAAAAACAAAGATTGAATAAAACTTTGTTTGAAAACTCATTTGGGATGTGTTTTGTGAAATCACTGATACCTGCGTGATAAAATTTTTTATTTCAACAGCAATCAACGTACGGAATACTAATTGCGCAAGTCCAACTTGCACTTGACCGGTTATTTTAGCTTCTAGAAGTCTCCATCTCAAAATTATCGAAAAAAAATATGTATTTAACGTTTTTGTTTGTAATTCCATAATATTCTTTAACTCAAGTTGATTTACTTAGCGCGCTAAATTATGCTTCAACTACTAGTGCCAGTCTCAGAGAGCAGCATATAACGCTCCATATATTGCATTTGTAGATGTGCATCTTATATGGGTCAAAAAAACTCTTAAATATCTTCAGAACGACTAATATTAAAAATAACAAAGTCACCGTAATAATCTGTTTTTGATAACACCTTCTGATAGTAAGAAAAATTCTAATTATATTTTTTATTACATAGCACTTCCTATTGTTTTTGACATAATAACGTATAAAAAGAAATTTAGGACACTTCGTATTTTTTTTTTATCCGAACCGTTCGAGTTGGTTGTTTTTTTAGCTCTTCATCTTTTTTATCTTATGATATAAAGTATTTCCAGTTAAACGGAATGTATGAATAATATTATGATCTAACAAAGAACATTGGAAGCTAAGATAATACGATATAAAAGCCATTTCTCTTCAAGGCAAAACGTTTAAGAGGGACGCCGAGCAGAAAATTTGACCCGTTTAAAGTAATTTTTTAAAGTGAATTGAGCAAAAACGAAGCAAAATATTTAAATTTTCTGAAGGTAGTTTAAAAGACGGCATCCGTGAGAATTATTTTTATTTAAAATAACCGGCCAAGTGCAAGTCGGACTTGCGCAAATGAGTTTTCAACAAAGTTTGTTTCAGATCTTTGTTGAAAACCTTGAAATTTTTTTTATATCAGATAAATTATCGGAAAATCACTCTATAAACCGTAATTTTTTTAATGTTCGTTTTTTATTGCCAATCGATCGGTCGTGCTGGATTTTTGATTTTTTCCCTGTGTTTTCCAAAAATTTGAGAAAAAAATGTATTTCCATGGAAGTACGGTTTTTCCGTAAATAGCTACTCATAGATGGTTTTCTTCCCATATTCAGGACAGATATTTCTCAAAAATCAATTCTTTTCATGGACAATCAATCTACCGACTCCGATTATCATTTTTGTCCCAGGTTTTTCAAAAATTGCAGACATCTTTGGCGTTACCCAGGATATACCACATGGAAGTGATGTGTGTGTGTGTGTGTGTGTGTGTGTGTGTGTGTATGTGTGTGTGTGTATGTGTGTGTGTGCGTGTGTGTGTGTGCGTGTGTGTGCGTGTGTGTGCGTATGCGTGTCTGTGCGTGCGTGCGTGCGTGTGCGTGTGAGTGCGTGCGTGTGCGTGCGTGCGTGCGTGCGTGTGCGTGCGTGCGTGTGTGTGCGTGTGAGTGTGGGTGTGAGTGTGTGTGTGCGTGTGCGGGTGCATGTGCGTGTGTGTGCGCGTGTGCGTGTATTGCCTACGACAACTCAAGTACTTACAAAGAATCCTGTTGTTTTTAGTTTTAGGCTTTAAAAGAACGTATGCAAATTTTTCAAATTTTAGTATAATATTCATTATCAGGATGTCGAGGAATAACCATGAATGAATTTAGAAATACCCCGCAAATTTATTGCTGGACAGTTCCGATGCAGAAGAATCCCGTTAAATCTAAATGATTTCATTATTATTGAGTGGAAGCAATTTAAAGAAATCGCTAGTTTATTGAATAAATTTATATAAATTAATCAGAAAAATTTTCCGCACAACTGAGCAAATTCAAGTAGTTTCGATTAAATTTGGGCAAATTTTAGTAGCATGGTAGCATATTTGCCAATTGTTGCTAATCGCTACTAATCTAAACAAAATTCCAAATCTTGCTAACCAAAATTTGAATTATTTTGCGGAGATTTGAATTCGCTCAAAATTCAAGATTATATATATATATATATATATATATATATATATATATATATATATATATATATTTTGATTTTTTTGGTATTCAAAAGAAAATCATAAACTTTTTTTGTACACTCAATATTGAACAACTTTATTTATATTAATATTTTACATAATTTCTTAATTTCAATACGTTTTACGGATTTAGTGATTAAAGTGTTTTGAAATGAAAAGAAGATTTTGTAATCTTTATCCAGATTTTGAAATTTCCCATACCACAAAATTCGCTGTTCTTTACTGATTTCGCAATATTAGAACGTCTTCATTTTTATCAAATTTCATCTTTTTGGTTGTACTAGTAATCTGGAAAAAAATATATATAATGAGATTTTTATTCGTATCACCCGATCCTTATATTCTGGAATTTAGACACGTAACTGATAAAAGAGTCCAAGATCTGCTACCAGAAGCAAGACATTTACTTAAACCAGGTAAATGGGATGGAATTGAAATGTAGTGAGAATTCCGGGATTCCGAAGGAAACATACACATATAGACACATAAACACAGACGGATGGACAGACCAACATACACAGAGCACATACACACAGCACATACACACAGCACATACACACAGCACATACACACACACATATACACACACACGCACACTAAGTCCATGTGGTGTATTCTAGGTAACGCCAAAGATGTTTGCAATTTTTGAAAAACCTGGGGCAAAAATGATAATCCGAATATACAAATGTTTTCTCAAATTTTTGAAAAACACGGGGAAAAATCAAAAATCCGACTAGATCGATCCATTGGTAATAAAAAAAAACGAATATTTTAAAAGAAAATGTGTCATGATTAAATGAAAATTACGATCTATAGAGTGATTTTCCCGAGAAAAACGCCGTTTTTTCATAAAAAATTAATACTTCTGAAGATTCAGGAAAACTGTGGAAAAAAACTTAAAATCTAGTTCGACAGATGATGGTGACGAAAAAACAAATAATTAAAAAAATATATATTTTCGATTACTTCAAAATTAAGACCTGTAGGATAATTTTGAGTGACACTGTGCACCAGGGATATTCTTTGGGTAACAAATTATTTGACGATAATAGAAAATTGAGAGGATGTTATTTAAAATCTGTTTACCAAAAATTCGAAAAATTTGTGAAATATGTTATATAAACATAGACGTTTAAGGGGTGTTATTTTAAACGTGCTTACTACAAATTATAGAAATTTATAATAAATACGTTTAAAAAATAGCATCCCCTAAACTTCCAAATAATTAAAATAGTTTTTCACCCCAAAATAACCCAAAAAAATTATAAAAATCAGTGAAAAAATGTTGGTAATCCCATTACGATTTTTTTAAAACATTTTTGGGTGACCAATCGTTTCGTGTTTCGATACATTTATGGGATGTCATTTCAATAACTTATAGTTATAGAAATATGTACATAAGTGTTGGCTTTAAGATTTTTTTTAATCACGCCGCACAGTGGGGAAAAACGAAAAATCGTGTTTCAAAATTGTCTAGAGCCTTCAATTTTGGTTCGATTTGGACGATTTTTTTTTTAAAATTGAAGCTTATTAAATTCCGAACAAAGTTGTCGGAGCCGATTTTTTTCCATTAAACTTTTGTTTCAAAATGGCGGACGTTGGTTTCTGATTATATAGCGACTGAGACACAGAAAACGCTTACAGTTTCAAACCAAGTTGTGCCACTGTTTAGGTTAGCAATAGCAGCCACTTTTTTGCTACAACAGCAAACAATGTGGCTAGTGCAGCAAAATATTTAGCTGTCCCTATTTTAACAAAACGTTTTAGCTGTTATAGCCATTTTCTAGCTGTGTGAGCTGTCCTTTTCTGCGTGTATCGCTGTTTTTTGTATCTGCTAGAAAATTGTCTACGATACTTAAAATTTACAGCAGCAATATTCTAGCAATAACTGCATGAAAATTTAAATCCCGCAACTAAACTTGAATATCTTGAATGATCTGACTGCCACAGTCTAAATGTCACAGAGAAACTTTCTTGCTCGATTCAATTTTGGCATCCGCCATACTTGATTTGTCATTTTAAGTCAATTGTTGAAACATATTTATAATTAACAACCTTAAAGAAATTATTTATGCAAATGTTATGGATATAAAATAATAATGGTACGTTTATTCATATTTATAATACTTTTATTGTTCATGGCAGCCATTTTTGGGTTCATTATTATTAATCTTGTAACTGTGATGTTAGATATATTATCTGCGACATAAAAAAACATACATACACGCATTTTAGCACAACTTGGTTTGAAACTGTAAGCGTTTTCTGTGTCTCAGTCGCTATATAATCAGAAACCGCCATTTTGAAGACGTCCGCCATTTTGAAACAAAAGTTTAATTGCAAAATCGGCTCCGACAACTTTGTTCGGAATTTAATAAGCTTCAATTTAAAAAAAAATCGTCCAAATTGAACCAAAATTGAAGGCTCTAGACAATTTTGAAACACGATTTTTCGTTTTTCCCCACTGTGCGTCGGTGCAGTGGCTATTTTTTAGTGACAAAATATTTTACGAACATAGACATTTAGGGGATGTTATCTCAAGTATATTCGATGATAAAAGTCTGTAAAGAAATGCATAGAAATGGTAATTTGATCACTAAGTTTATTTTTGGATGAGAGATTATTTCACGTTGATAGACATATGGAGATGTTATTTTAAACCTGTTTAACAAAAATTACAGAAATCTATGACGAAGTGTCGGTTTCAACATTTATTTCATAAAGGGTAGTAACCCTGGCCGCTGAGATTATTTTTTGGGTAGCAAAAATCTAAAATTATATAAATATATTACAAAGTGTCGATTTTATCATTTTTAATAAATTGTTTTCACACTAGCTGCTGAGGTTGCTCTCAAGAAAGAAATGGTCTCCAATTCAAGTCTATGTACCGAAAAACATGTACCATATCTTTATCTCTACTAATCCAGTCAAAATAGACATTTAACTTTGCAAAAATTTGCATAGAGCTGGAAATTGGTATAGGTCGTAAATACACTATTACAAACAAAATATCAAAAGTCCCCCACCGATCCTACGTCTGCTAAAAATTTTATTCAAGATCAAAGGTTAAAAATATCGCGATTCCAAAAGTTGGAGAAGTCGTATTCTACATAATATGTACACATTTCCGCACCACTTATGAGGTAGTGTACTTGGCTCATTTTTTTTAACGTGGTTTCCCCAGCAGGCATCCTCTCCGATCTATTGTGATTAAGTTTTATTAGACATTATCATATTGATTGAAAAAATGAAACTATTGGTAATAATTAAAGTGGAACAGATTATTGTTAATTTGGGGGAAAAAGGAATTATCATTATGGCACTTAGCGTCAGGCGCAACAAAATAATATTCATACTCAATGCGTGCAATAACAGCTTTTGCTACATCATCAGAACGAGTCCGAGCTATCTTCAGAATAGAATCTTTAAATGGAAGTGTAGCAACATGATAAATTTTACGTCGAACAAAGCAACGCAACGCAAAATAAGCAATAATTTTTAAAACAACAAACCGACTCACTTACTCGCACTCTAGTACGAAGTGGACTAATCGTAGATGTACTGGCTTGTTCCATCTCGTGCTGTCTTTTAGCTGCAGCAATACTACTCTTTTGAATGTACATTTTACGACACTGCACATGGATTGTCACAGATTGCTTGTCTTTCAGGTATTCAAGACACACATCATTTCTTTCAACACTCGAATCAATCGAAGTCTTCATTCCACGATCAACAACAACAATTTCACTTTCAGTGAAAGGTTTACTATTTTTACGATAACACTTACCGTTTATGAGAAAAATGCGAAAAACCGATATTTTTGACCTTTGACCTTGAATAAAATTTTTGGCAGAAATAGGATCGGTGGGGACTTTTGATATTTTATTTGTAATAGTGTATTTAAGACCTATACCAATTTTCAGCTATATGCGAATTATTGCGAAGTTACTACTTTTTTTCGTCTATTTTGGCTGGATAATACGTAATTTCATAATATTTTATAACTTATTTTTATATACTTGGCGCGCCGAATCCCGCTTCGACAGCTGGCTGCTAAAAATTTGGAAGAAGTATGTGTATATCCTATAAAGTTTATCTAAAAATAAAAAAAATGAGTCTATCGACTAACCCGCCTAACCAATATTGTCTAGTCGATTTATCAGGTCAACCAACGCATCACATTCTGTGGTATTCGCAGCAGGGGGAACAACTTAACACCCAAATTAATCACGTAATGACAATTTTTGTTTTTATTTCCCCTGGAAGTATTGCACTAGTGAAAAACTCATCCTCCAAGATTTATGAATTTCTTCAGTTTAATGGTTTCAGAATAACGAAAAACATAGTTTCCTATTTTCCGTCAGTCAGTCGGTCAGACTCTTGGCAAGATAACAATGGAAAAAAAGAGATGCCAAATCCAACCTTGCTGTTGCTATTTGAAGTAGGAATGGAATCTACAATTTTTAACCATACTTTTCTTGAAGAAGGAGTAAAAGGGTTTGGAATCGATACAATTTATATATTTTTAATATCAATTTTCCTTGATTTTGTGTAGTGATAACTAACTAATTGAGTAGGAGATGGTGTTAGAAATGTTTGCGTCGAATATATAGTTTTATTCTTTCTTTCCGTGGTTCTTGGGGTGGGAAGAATTCTGTTATTTTTAATGTTCCCTACGGAACACTTATAAGATCACTTCGGTGTCTGTCTGTCTGTCTGTCACACCCGATTTTTCTCCGAAACTATTTGAAGTAGAAAGTTGAAATTTGGTACTAATATAGGAATTTATGGCCTCATCAGCGCCGTGTAGTTTTGAAAATTAAATTTTAACTTAAGGGTTAGTTTTGGGGAGTGAAATCGGAAGCAAAGAAAAATTTTTACTAAGTCATCGAGTGGGGTGTCAAATGAATGCTTGTAAAAACACGAGTTCAAAAATATATATAATGTCTTACATGCGCACACTTTTCTTTGTATTATTTTGAAAAAATCGCGGAAAACCGCTGTCCCACCTTTATCTCGAAAAGTACTGATACAAAAATTTGAAAAAAAATTCTGGAATATTTTCTACGGGGTGTAGATTGAATGAAAATTATTACGAGTGCATTACCTTTAATAATTCATCTGGCACATAAAAAAAAAAAAAAAATTTCAAGGTCATCAGTTTTCAGTAAAGATCGGAAATAAACTTTGTTGAAAATTCATTTGGGGTGTGTATTGTGAAGTTACTGATCATTTTATACCTCCGGAACAAAATTTTTTATTTCAGAAGCAATCAACGTACTGAACACTAATTGCGCAAGTTCAACTTGCACTTGACCGGTTATTTATAATTAATATTTTAGCAAAAAGTAATTATTATTGAAAATATAGACTTGTACTACTCGTTATACCTTAGTTTGAGAAAGTCAAATTCAGTGCTTATTTTAGAACTACGTGCTTAGGAGGTAAATACTGGGTAAATCGTTACACGGGTGTTCTGAAATAGTCATTTATTAGTGTTCCGTACGGAACACTTATAAGATCACTTCGGTGTCTGTCTGTCTGTCAACACCCGATTTTTCTCCGAAACTATTTGACATAGAAAGTTACAATTTGGTAATAATATAGGAATTGATGGCCTCATCAGAGCCATATAGTTTTGAGAGTTAAATTTTGACTTAAGGGGTTAGTTTTGGGGGGTAAAATCGGAAGTGAAAAAACAATTTTTTTACTAGGTCATCGAGTGTGGTGTCAAATAAAAGCTTGTGAAAACACGAGTAAAAAATATATATATAATATAATACTTGCGCGCACTTTTCTTTGTCTTATTTTTAAAAAATCGCGAAAAATCGCGGTCCCGGGCCTTATCTCGAAAAGTACTTATACACCAGGTGTACAAGTATGACATGCGGATTTCAGAAAACAGATGGTGCACCAATGCAGTTTGTGCTATAAAGATTTGACACTGCGCCATTTTGTTGTGTAATCAACAAGTGTTAGACATGCACGAGTGATAAATTGGAAAAGTGTGTACATAGTGTTGTGTTCAATATGTCGAAATTTATACCAAGCAAAGAGCATTGGCGGACAGCATTAATTTTTTTGTTTTCATTTGAAGAAAACTGCTGTTGAATCATACCGATTACTTCGAGATGCGTATGGTGAACATGCTCCATCGCAAGATACGTGTGAACGATGGTTTCGGCGTTTCAAAAGTGGTGACTTCGATGTTGCAGACAAGGAACGTGGAAAACCGCCAAAAAAATACGAAGATGTGGAATTGCAAGCATGTTGGATGAAGATGATTCGCAATCACAAAAACAACTCGCCGAGCAATTGGGCGTTAGTCAACAAGCTGTTTCCCATCGGCTACGAGAGATGGGAAAGATTCAGAAGACCGGTAGATGGGTTCCACATGAGTTGAACGACAGGCAAATGGAAAAGCGCAAAAACACGTGTGACATTTTGCTTGCTCGGTACAAAAAAGAAGTCGTTTTTTGCATCGTATAGTTACAGGGGATGAAAATTGGATTTATTTTGAGAATCCCAAGCGCAAAAAATTGTAGGTAGATCTAGGCGCACCATTCACATCGCCCGCAAGACCGAATCGCTTGGGCAGAAAGACGATGCTCTGTGTTTGGTGGGACCAGAGGGGCGTGGTCTATTATGAGCTGGGAGAAACGGTTAAGACTAAACGTTACCAACAACAATTGACCGATTTGAACAGTTCGCCTGCTTGAAAAAAGGCTGGAATACCGAAAGAGGCAACACAAAGTCATCTTTCTTCATAACAATGCTCCATCACATACGCGCGCGACACGTTGGAAGCACTCACCTGGGAAGTTCTACCCCATGCGGCTTACTCACCAGACTTGGCTCCTTCCGATTACCACTTGTTTGCATCGATGGGCCATGCACTTGCTGAGCAGCGCTTTGGTTCGTACGAAGATGTGAATAAATGGCTCGATGAATGGTTCGCAGCAGCAAAAGGGAAAGATTCTTACTGGCGTGGTATTCACAAATTGCCCGAAAGATGGGAAAAATGTGTAACAAGCGATGGAGCATACTTTGAATAAAGCACTTTTTATCATTCTTACGAATTTAACATGTTTTTTAGAAAAAAAATCCGCATTTCATACTTGTACAACCTGGTAATATTTTTCTAAACCTCTGTAAAATGTCCTTTCATTTGATATCAGACACGATAGGTTTTTAAAAATATTTGCTGTTTCATGTTGGGAAAATGGCGTCTAACATTTGTCACATTGGATTTCTAATATGATTATCTAGCTAACATCCTTCACAATGAATCTTTTAAGG
>CM032451.1:80783458-80946658 GCA_019049505.1 Pachyrhynchus sulphureomaculatus | reverse complement strand
TTATATACTTGGCGCGCCGAATCCCGCTTCGACAGCTGGCTGCTAAAAATTTGGAAGAAGTATGTGTATATCCTATAAAGTTTATCTAAAAATAAAAAAAATGAGTCTATCGACTAACCCGCCTAACCAATATTGTCTAGTCGATTTATCAGGTCAACCAACGCATCACATTCTGTGGTATTCGCAGCAGGGGGAACAACTTAACACCCAAATTAATCACGTAATGACAATTTTGTTTTTATTTCCCCTGGGAAGTATTGCACTAGTGAAAAACTCATCCTCCAAGATTTATGAATTTCTTCAGTTTAATGGTTTCAGAATAACGAAAAACATAGTTTCCTATTTTCCGTCAGTCAGTCGGTCAGACTCTTGGCAAGATAACAATGGAAAAAAAGAGATGCCAAATCCAACCTTGCTGTTGCTATTTGAAGTAGGAATGGAATCTACAATTTTTAACCATACTTTTTCTTGAAGAAGGAGTAAAAGGGTTTGGAATCGATACAATTTATATATTTTTAATATCAATTTTCCTTGATTTTGTGTAGTGATAACTAACTAATTGAGTAGGAGATGGTGTTAGAAATGTTGCGTCGAATATATAGTTTTTATTCTTTCTTTCCGTGGTTCTTGGGGTGGAAGAATTCTGTTATTTTTAATGTTCCCTACGGAACACTTATAAGATCACTTCGGTGTCTGTCTGTCTGTCTGTCACACCCGATTTTCTCCGAAACTATTTGAAGTAGAAAGTTGAAATTTGGTACTAATATAGGAATTTATGGCCTCATCAGCGCCGTGTAGTTTTGAAAATTAAATTTTAACTTAAGGGGTTAGTTTTGGGGAGTGAAATCGGAAGCAAAGAAAAATTTTTACTAAGTCATCGAGTGGGTGTCAAATGAATGCTTGTAAAAACACGAGTTCAAAAATATATATAATGTCTTTACATGCGCACACTTTTCTTTGTATTATTTTGAAAAAATCGCGGAAAAACCGCTGTCCCACCTTTATCTCGAAAAGTACTGATACAAAAATTTGAAAAAATTCTGGAATATTTTCTACGGGGTGTAGATTGAATGAAAATTATTACGAGTGCATTACCTTTAATAATTCATCTGGCACATAAAAAAAAAAAAAAATTTCAAGGTCATCAGTTTTCAGTAAAGATCGGAAATAAACTTTGTTGAAAATTCATTTGGGGTGTGTATTGTGAAGTTACTGATCATTTTATACCTCCGGAACAAAATTTTTTATTTCAGAAGCAATCAACGTACTGAACACTAATTGCGCAAGTTCAACTTGCACTTGACCGGTATTTATAATTAATATTTTAGCAAAAAGTAATTATTATTGAAAATATAGACTTGTACTACTCGTTATACCTTAGTTTGAGAAAGTCAAATTCAGTGCTTATTTTAGAACTACGTGCTTAGGAGGTAAATACTGGGTAAATCGTTACACGGGTGTTCTGAAATAGTCATTTATTAGTGTTCCGTACGGAACACTTATAAGATCACTTCGGTGTCTGTCTGTCTGTCACACCCGATTTTCTCCGAAACTATTTGACATAGAAAGTTACAATTTGGTAATAATATAGGAATTGATGGCCTCATCAGAGCCATATAGTTTTGAGAGTTAAATTTTGACTTAAGGGGTTAGTTTTGGGGGGTAAAATCGAAGTGAAAAAACAATTTTTTTACTAGGTCATCGAGTGTGGTGTCAAATAAAAGCTTGTGAAAACACGAGTAAAAAATATATATATAATATAATACTTGCGCGCACTTTTCTTTGTCTTATTTTTAAAAAATCGCGAAAAATCGCGGTCCCGGGCCTTATCTCGAAAAGTACTTATACACCAGGTGTACAAGTATGACATGCGGATTTCAGAAAACAGATGGTGCACCCAATGCAGTTTGTGCTATAAAGATTTGACACTGCGCCATTTTGTTGTGTAATCAACAAGTGTTAGACATGCACGAGTGATAAATTGGAAAAGTGTGTACATAGTGTTGTGTTCAATATGTCGAAATTTATACCAAGCAAAGAGCATTGGCGGACAGCATTAATTTTTTTGTTTTCATTTGAAGAAAACTGCTGTTGAATCATACCGATTACTTCGAGATGCGTATGGTGAACATGCTCCATCGCAAGATACGTGTGAACGATGGTTTCGGCGTTTCAAAAGTGGTGACTTCGATGTTGCAGACAAGGAACGTGGAAAACCGCCAAAAAAAATACGAAGATGTGGAATTGCAAGCATGTTGGATGAAGATGATTCGCAATCACAAAAACAACTCGCCGAGCAATTGGGCGTTAGTCAACAAGCTGTTTCCCATCGGCTACGAGAGATGGGAAAGATTCAGAAGACCGGTAGATGGGTTCCACATGAGTTGAACGACAGGCAAATGGAAAAGCGCAAAAACACGTGTGACATTTTGCTTGCTCGGTACAAAAAGAAGTCGTTTTTGCATCGTATAGTTACAGGGGATGAAAATTGGATTTATTTTGAGAATCCCAAGCGCAAAAAATTGTAGGTAGATCTAGGCGCACCATTCACATCGCCCGCAAGACCGAATCGCTTGGGCAGAAAGACGATGCTCTGTGTTTGGTGGGACCAGAGGGGCGTGGTCTATTATGAGCTGGGAGAAACGGTTAAGACTAAACGTTACCAACAACAATTGACCGATTTGAACAGTTCGCTGCTTGAAAAAAGGCTGGAATACCGAAAGAGGCAACACAAAGTCATCTTTCTTCATAACAATGCTCCATCACATACGGCGCGACACGTTGGAAGCACTCACCTGGGAAGTTCTACCCCATGCGGCTTACTCACCAGACTTGGCTCCTTCCGATTACCACTTGTTTGCATCGATGGGCCATGCACTTGCTGAGCAGCGCTTTGGTTCGTACGAAGATGTGAATAAATGGCTCGATGAATGGTTCGCAGCAAAAGGGAAAGATTCTTACTGGCGTGGTATTCACAAATTGCCCGAAAGATGGGAAAAATGTGTAACAAGCGATGGAGCATACTTTGAATAAAGCACTTTTTTATCATTCTTACGAATTTAACATGTTTTTTAGAAAAAAAATCCGCATTTCATACTTGTACACCTGGTAATATTTTCTAAACCTCTGTAAAATGTCCTTTCATTTGATATCAGACACGATAGGTTTTTAAAAATATTTGCTGTTTCATGTTGGGGAAAATGGCGTCTAACATTTGTCACATTGGATTTCTAATATGATTATCTAGCTAACATCCTTCACAATGAATCTTTTAAGGGGTTACGCTACCTTGGCGCTCAGAAAAATAGGCATAAAATATTTTTTTTTTTGGACGCAACTATTGTATATATAATATAATTTTTATTTTTCTCAAATATATTTTAGTTTTAACAACAAACTAAAAAAAATATTTAAAAAAAATAAATAATGGCGGAGATATGAACCATCTTTTGAAAATTGTTGTCATCGGTGGAATCGTCTAAAAACTAAACAAATCATTTCTTATTATCAAGAAAAGTCATAGCTAAGTGGCCACATATGGAAAAAATTTTAAATTTTTTTTGTAGAAGTGACAGCCGTTCGAAAATAAACTCGGGTTTTTCACAAAAATTTTGAGCTTTAACAATTAATAAAAAATGAATGTGGTATAAATTTTATCAAAATCGGTTACGTAAATCTGGAGATATTTTGTCCGCGAATCTGAAAAAAAAGTAGTTTCGAGAAAAACCCAAAAAAAAGAAAGATACCGCGTCCGCGTCTAAAAATTCTATAATTTTTTATATTATCTTCAATCTGCGATTCTATTTTGTAAAGCTTAAAATATTCTTAAAAGTAAAAATAATAAATCTATCTAAAAATATCGATTTTTTGAATCTTGAATAAATACTTACATATTTGTGCATTTGTTTTAGGTTAAAATTTATGTTTTTATGTGTTTTTTGCATTATATTTAACCGAAAGTACAAATATGTAAGTATTTATTTATTAAATAGGTAAATAGATATTAAATAAGCGATTACTAGATATTGAGTATTTCTATATCCGATATTTTATCAAGTTTTTTTATATTAGGATTCAATATAAACGTATTTCCGCAGTTCCACGCAAAAGTACATTCAATTAGGGGTATTTAAATTACCTTCAGTTCATTTTGTAAAGCTTAAAATATTCTTAAAAGTATAAATAATAAAATTAACCAAAAAAAAAATCGATTTTTTAAAATTTCAAGGTAGCGTAACCCCTTAAAACATTGATTAATTAAAATCCATTCAGTGGTTTTGACTTTACGAAGGCACGAAGAAAATTTATATGATGGTGAAAAGTATTACCTTCCATGGCGCTTTCTTCTTAAAGTTAGAACCTAACACTTACCTGACTCAAATCATCTCTACTCGTCTCCAGAATGGGTACAGACCAATCTACCATAATTTGTTTCCTGAATAAAATCAGTTTACCCCCCTTGTATCTTGCACGAAAAGCGGAGGCTTCCTCATGGGTACGGAACTCCAAAAACACAAAACCTCGGTGGTAAGCAGGGTTGTTGTAGTTTTGGTATATGATGATGTCAACAATGTTTTGAATGTTGTACGTCGTCGTCAGAGCTGCCCAAATTTCTTCTTTTGATTTGTCTGGAGGGAGCCCACCCACGAAAATTCTACAATTATTCACCGATTTTTGAAGTATGAGACGATTGGTACCTATGAATGGCTTATTTTTAAATTGATTTAATGCTTTTAGGGCTATATGGGCGTTCATGTAAGTCACGAAAGCGAAGCCGCGATTATATTGACGATGCGGTTCAACCATTAATTTCACTTGAAACAAAGCACCAACTTGTTCAAAAAACCTAGCTAAATCAAAAACAGAAGCCCAGAAGGGAATCGATGAAACGAAAATTTCAGCACCCTTTTCTGGTACAAATCCACTTTTTTTCAAGGGCGAATATAAAATTTTTCTGTAAGGATGATCTTCAAAACAATATTGATATTTTAAGTCGGCCATTGCCATTTTCAACTATTATTTTAATTTTATTAACCGGCGTCTTTTTGCTTAACAGTCTCGGAAAAAACTAAAATTATAGATACAAAGTTTCCTGACATAAAGAATAAAAGGGTTCTTTGCTATTGGTCAGATTTCGTACCTGCTTTGTGCAGTTTTTCGGCGGCGCCTTTGAACCATGTGTAACGGCGGCGTTCTTTCGGGTTATAAATTTCCCGGAATTTTTATCGCTAGAGAACCCAATAGTGGTTTCATTATTGAAAATATTTGCAAAACATGAAGCAAATGGAATAACCTCAGTAATATTATTATTTATGGAGAAAAATACGGTAGGTTATTATAAACAGGTGGTGTTATATTATATACTGGGTGAGAAAAACAAAAGAATATAGGCAGTTTTATATTACATACTAGGTGAGAGAAACAGAAGAACATTTAACAAAAAAATTTGGAAAATAAAAATTGCAACGGCCTAAAGTAGCGCCTAGACGACCAATAATACTGTCAATATTCGCTTCAATATTAACGCTCTATATTGAAGCGCACATCAAATGCTTCGATAAACGCATCAATATTCTCACCAATACTCATTCTGGCAAAAAGAATCCTGCTGCATGGTCGGGGCTGTTTCAGTGAGGATTTTGGTGTGAATTTCGAAATGTTTTCCAGTTCAGATTTTGGTTTTCTAGCATTGACTCTTTCAGTGTGCGAACAAAAAAATCAAAGAGAAAAAAAAGTAGACGTTGGTCGAAGGAGGGGTACAAGCTGAAGACCCGCTTTACACACGAACATTTGCTGAATTATTTGCGCTCTACAGAACCGGACGACTACAAAAATGCTATTACAACTATAAAGGATATATAGCATTATACTCATGGCAGTTGTCAACGCAAAATATCAGTTTATCATGATCAAATGGAAGAATATCAGACGGTGGAGTTTTGAAGAACACGATATTTTGGAAAAAGTTATCTCAAAACCAATTAAGCATTCCTGATCCACGAGAATTACCGGGTATAAAAAAAAAGTTTCCTTACGTGTTTTGTTAGGGATGAAGCTTTTCAGCTACTGCCAAATTTTATGAAGCCCTACAACAGAGCAGTTCTGACGGATGAAAAACTTATTTTCAACTATAGATTGTCCAGAGCACGCAGGATTGTTGAAAATGGATTTGGAATTTTAACATCAAGGTTCAAAATATTCCAACAAGCCATTAAATTCGAACCGACTAAAGCTCGAACTATAGTGATGACTTATTGTCATCTACACAACTACTTATCAGAAAGAAATGGTGGGTACTATATGCAACACGAGGATGTTGATTATTAAAATACTGCAAGTGGCGCAATCGAAGAAGGTTCATGGAGACAAGAAACATAACAGATGATCCGACTTCAAACAACCAGAGGCAATTCAGCAGTTGAGGCGAAGAAAATATGCGATGACTTTTGAGAATATTTCAACAATTACGGCTCAGTTTCCTGGCAAAATAACTGTTTACATTAGCATCAAATAAGGTTTGTTATCGTTCTTGAATATTACTAAGCTTTTCTCAAGTTTATATCTAGCTAGTGTTTATTATTATTAGTATTAATACCTCTTAGAATATACCAGTCGTATAGGTGAATAGGAATAGAATAAGTACCTACTTGAAGTTTTATACTCACCTCCGAACTTTGAGTTTCTGCTATCTCCAACTGATCTTGAATGAACATCAGATCGTGGTAGTACCATGCGTTGGTTGTCTTCCGCCGCTACATCTGATCGTTTCATACTTTCGATATGTGTATAGTCCTTGTTGAAGTTGGTGCGTAAAGCCTTAATTCTCATTTTTAATTGTTCAACCGTAAAGTCTGATTTACATTGTTTTAATGCATCAACAATTTTTTTTTGTTTTTGTTAAAATAATCTTTTGACTTCACATGCCACAATTCCGGATAATCACGATATGCCGCTATAAGCAGGGTTGTGAAATCCCGATCCCGAACGGAACCATGATCACTAGAAGGGGAGCTCAATGGATGGCCACTTCACTGTTTGACAAGGAACTGATATTGAAGGAAATATTTACACTAGACCTAGACGTTCAAACGATTCTACAATATTGACAGAAAATATAAATTTCTATCAATATTCATCAATATTGATGGGACGCTTCAATATACTCCTAGATGATCAATATTTACATCAATATGGACCCCCGTCAATATTACTGATCGTCTAGAGCAGTGATTCCCAAAGTGGTTCAGGTGGACCCCCAGGGGTCCACGGCAGACTCGACGGGGGTCTACGTTGGCGTGAAAAAAAATGGGGGTTTACAAGTTGTAAGTGGGGGTCTACGAAAATTTATCTGGTTTTGATAGTAAATAACAAAAATGTTGGCTTGGCTTTACCTATCAATGTAGGCAGATAATATATTACTCAAAAAAAATTAAGGCAGCAAAAAAAATTCCAAATTTTTCGGTGATTTCTGACAGGCTGTATTTCGGTGAAAAATGGTCGTATTAAGACTTTTAAAAAAAAAGCATTTTGAAGCTTTAAGATTCTAATTTTCAGATTTTTCAGCTAAAATTTTTTAGGAGCTACAGTTCTCATGCAATCCTAACAGATAGCGTGAAAAAATAATATTGCAAATATTTTGCTTTTTTTTGGTCCACGGGCTTGAAAAAAATTTTTTCAGTTAGGCCGGCATATGGATCAGATAGCCTGGTTATTTAGCATTAATTTCCTTGTTTTAAAACCTCCCTTAATTTTTTTGAGTATTGTATTTTAAGAAGGTCAGCGACTGTTACTTGTAAAAACTTGCATATTCGATATTCAGTACAACGCGCGTCGAGACTTGCAAAGCGCCGCCCGCCCGCCCGCAACGCAACCCGTTCAGACGTGCAAAGGGACGAAATACGACTTGTGCTGTGTTTGCAATCTTGCATGAACTTGTTTGATTCTTCACCAATATAAATACGAATACCAAGGACAAACATTACTCATTTGTTTCCGGAATTTTAAAAAGAAAAGTATGAGTGAATCGATGTCAGTGTTTGCCAGTGCTGGAAAAAGTAAGTACCTGCCTATTTGTTATTCATACTTTTATTTTATATTGTAATAATATTATATTTGTTCTGTTTGCGTATAGTAGGTACGTAATAAAAATTAAATACTGAACAGGGCCATTATTCGATACTTCTATAAAAGAACAGAAAGCCGAGAAAGATTGGACTTTTAGTACCTTTTATTATAAAATTATTTAGTTACCCGACTGTGGTGATTCACTAAAGGAGAGATATATGATTGACCTGCATGTTTGTACATATTTCAGTGCCCTCGTAGTTGCTAATGCTAAATGACTAAAAATATTTTCATAAATTGTACGTGTCTTTATGTACCACTCGTAACGTACATCAAAGTAATAAATAAATCATTAAAATCGCGGAGTTTTGATGTCAAAATATTCTTTAAAAGTATTTTCTCTCGAATTTATAGAAATGTATCAAAATATAATTAATCAAAAAATATTTTATATTACATTAAAATAGGTTCAGCCGTTTTGTGAAAACCTCTATATGGGTCTTAGCAGTTTATTGCTTTTAATAATTAAAATCAGTTTTTGCCGCCGGCATTTTGGTTTTTTTTCATTGCAATAATTAATTAATCCTATTTTATTCTGTTAAAATAGCCATATCCTGTTAAAGTCGCCTTATGATTACTAAAACAAACATTTTTTTTCTTTACAGGTAGGTAACTGATACGAAACATGGCTGAATCTAAGAAGAAATGTCGACAGTACAGTGTTGATTATTTGAAATTTGGTTTTCTTCCATCAAAGGCAGCCAAACGATTGCCCATATGCCTTTTATGCAACAAAGTTTTGAGCAATGACTCTATGAAACCATCGAAGATCATCTAAGAAGGTATCATCCTGATAAATAGGTAAAGATTTAAAATATTTTCAAACATTGAAGGAAAAATATGAAAAGAGACCCACCGTGCGCAGTATGTTCGCTTCAACGTATCAAAGTAACGATGATGGCTTGCAGGCATCTTACAATATCTCATTGCTTATAGCGAAATCTGGAAAACCTCACACCATCGAAGAACAGTTAATTTTACTCGCTGTTGAAGAGGTTTTAAAAACTGTTCTGCACAAACCTCCATTTGACGTACTCAAAAGAATTCCTTTGAGTAACAACACTGTACAAAGACGTATTGATGAAATGAGCTCTGATATTGAAAGCTTCTTGTGTAATTATCTGCAAACAACTCATTTTTCTATTTAACTGGACGAGTCAACTTTACCTGGTAATGAAGCATTATTATTGGCATATGTTCGATTTGTTATGGACGAAGAAATCCATGGAGACGGACACTAAAGGCGAATCAATATTTAATGTCCTGAGTGATTTTTTTTAAGGAAAAAATCGATTCCATTTACAAACATTATTTCGGTGGCAGCATATGAAGCCCCTGCCATCTTCGGGCGATATCGTGGGTTTATAAGCCATCTTAAAAGAATTATACCAGGAGTAACTGCAATTCACTGTGTCATCCACCGACAACACCTGGTAGCGAAAAATTTGAATGATAGATTGCACCAATCGCTTCAATTTGTGATTAAAGCAGTTAACAAAATAAGAAGGAATGCGTTGAATACCCGTTTATTTGCATAATTGTGCGACGAAAATGATGAAGACTTCCAATGATTACTCTTACATACTGAAGTACGCTGGTTGTCGAAAGGTGCATGTTTAACAAGATTTTACTCACTTTTTGAATCAGTTTTAGAGTTTCTGGAAAGTAAAGATTCAGATTTAAAAGAAAACCTGATCAAATTGAAAGCAGACATAGCGTATTTGACAGATTTGTTCAAAAAATTTAATGACATTAACATGCAGTTACAAGGGGACAGCCTAAATTTAATAAAAACAAAGGGTGTAATTTCGGCTTTTCTTGGAATATTGAAATTTATGAAGCAAAATATTAGTCGGCGCGAATTCTCCCAGTTTCCAAACTTGTCATAGGCAGAATGTCTTGATGAGGATATTCAGACATACGTTCAACATTTAAATGCCCTGCATGATGACTTCAAAAATAGATTTGAAGATATGACGATGGAAATACCACCATGGATCATAAATCCATTTGATGAAACGGAAGTGGCGAATGTGGAGCTACTCGAGCTTAGCACCAATGAGGAGCTGAGGGTGAAATTTAAAAAAGGCTATCAAACATTTTGGCTGCAGGCAGAAATACCCGAAAAATATCCTGGGCTGTGGAAAATTGTGAGAAAACTTTTGATAGCGTTTCTCTCGTCATACCTTGTCGAAAAAAGTTTTAGTGTCGTTACAAACCTATTAACAAAAAAAGGAGCAGATTGAACATCACAGAACGGGGAGATTTGCGGTTATTCCTTACAAAACTGAAGCCAAATATTGATAATTTGCTGTCAATCCATCAAGTACATCCCTCCCATTAAAATTATGACTATTTTTTTTTAATTGTTGATTTGCATTGTTGAAGTTACGGTACGTTATTAATGTTTAATTTTAATTCTATTAAGTCTGTAATCATATTATTTTAATAAACAGAACACAAGAAAATATATTATTTTTCTTTTTATTTTTACCACTCCGAATTTAGGGTTGGAACTCCATCGTTAGATCTAATCTTCACATTTTTTAACGCGTTTTGGGAACATGGTAGAAATGTAGCAGCAGGGGGTCCACCGAAACCAGTAAAATTTTGAAAGTGGTCCACGAGAAAAAAAAGTTTGGGAACCTCTGGTCTAGAGGCTACTTAACCATAATAAGGTATATAAACGCGAAATAAATAAATGACATTAATTTTTCATTTGAATTTATTTGTATCCTTTCAAATGTTTTTTCCGAAAATAACTAAACTAAATCATGGACATATGGGGGACGATCAAACAGTACAAAACCTAATTTGTGCAAAACTAATAGCGACGTGTAAGTAGGTGCTTGATCTGACAAAAACAAGACTCTAGACACTTTTTTGATGTTTTTTGAAGGAGTTTAGTTAATAACAAAGAATAATATTCTCCAGCCACTGTTTTGCCATGTTCCAAGGAAACGGCGGCAAGAACGTTTCCCGCTGATTTATGGGGTTACATACCCCGGTGCGCTACAAAAAGTATGTATATTTGAAAAAAAAAATATTTTAAAGGTTATTACGTGAATAATACAAAGGAATGGCGATTATATATTTTTACTGTACTTTCAATTATAACTAAATGCATCCCTATTTGACCTGAATATAATACATACCACCGATAAAGAAGAAAAGATAATAGAAAACTTCTACGAACAGCTTGATACCCTGATCAAAGCAACAAAAAGGTGAGGGATAACACTTATAATAGGAGACTTCAACGCCAAAGTGAGCAAAGGAAAAGTGGAAAGGACTGAGGGAAGTTTCGAACTTGGAGAAAGATACAAACGTGGAGACCGTCTTATTCCGTCCTGCCAGGAAAGCGACTTGGCACTGGCTAATACTTTTTTTAAGTTTCCAGATTGCAGACTTTACACCTGGAAATCCCCAGCAGATACACCAGAAAAGGTAATAAGAAATCAAATAGATTACATCGCTGCGCCTATCAGATTTAGGAAGGATTAAATCAGCAAAAACTTACCCGGATGCGGACGTCGTTTCAGATCACAACCCAGTGGTATGCAATTTTGAAGTCAAAGTAAAACGGGTAAATAAGAAGAACACATCAGAAAAGAAGAAGGTTTTTGACAATAATATTAAACAGCAGATTCAAAACAATCTAAACAACGAAATAACAAAACTCCTGAAAGGCGGTACTGCAATAAAAGCAAAATGGAATGATATTAAGGAAGTGATGAAAACAACAAGCACTAAACTCTTGGATGGAAAAAAGAAAAAGAGGTGGATGACTGAAGAAATCCTTAATATGACGGACCCACAAGAACACACATAGAACAAAATACCGAGAAATTCACAGCAAGATAAGAACAAAAATTAAAGTAAAGAGGGGTGTGAAGAAATCGAGCAGTGCGAAAAGAAATATGACTACCACAACCTGCATAAAAAGGTAAGAGAACTGACAAACAAGAAGAAATACACTGGGGAATCGAAGAGCCTAGCCGATGTTAATGAAAATATTGAAACAGATCTCGATAAAATGGTAAAGATTTGGGAAGCTTATGTAGAGCAACTGTTTGACGCTGACCGTCTTAGTGGGTGTTCATTGAAGGTTGATAATGATGCGGGTCCTCCCATTCTAAAAACGGAAGTGGAGAAGGCTATCTTCACTCTTAAAAACAACAAAACACCAGGCAACAATGGCATTCACGGCGAAATTTTGAAAATCTTGTGCGAAATGAACAGCCAGTTTCTTGACATCCTCACCACGCTTTTCAATAATGTATACAACAGTGGGAAATTTCCTGAGTACTGGCTACAGTAAACCTTTGTGGCCATACCGAAGAAACTAAACGCCAATCTTGTGATCAATACCGAATGATAGGCATGATTAACCACATCACCAAGGAATTCACCATGATTATATAAAAAAGAGAATTTGCAAAAAATGTGAAGAAAATATCGAAGATACACAATCCGGATTTCGAAATGCCCTTGGCACAAGAGAAGCGCTCTTCAGCTTACAAGTTCTTTTCAGCGCTGTAGAGACACGAATAAAGATGTATATCTGCGTTTCGTACATTACACTAAAGCTTTCGATAACGTTGAGCACGATCAACAGCTAAAAATACTCCAACAGATCGGAATCGATTCCAGAGACATCCGGACTATAAAGAATCTCTACTGGGAACAGTCGGATAGAGTGAAAGTATAGAGTCTGCGTTAACCAAGAATATTGTTATCAAGAAAGGTGTGTGCCAGGGTTGCATTTTGTCTCCCCTCCTCTTTAACATCTACTCCGAAAAAGTATTCAAGATAGCGCTAGAAGTACTGAAGGCATAAAGATAAATGGAGAAACACTTAATAACATAAGATATGCTGACGTTACAGTAGCACTAGCTAGCAGCATAGATAAGCTAAATAGCAAAGAACAAGTGAAGATTATGGGTTAAGCCTAAACCTCGCGAAAACCAAATGGATGCTTATAAGTAAAAACCAATAACCAACAACACAATTAATTCTAAACAACCAGAGAATTGAACACGTAGAATCTTACACCTATTTGGGAACAATAATTAACTCAGGATGAGACCAGGCAATAGAAATACGTGTGAGAATAGAAAGAGCGAGAGCATCGTTTAATAATATGAAGAGCATATTTATCTCCAACAGTATAACCCTACATCTTAAAATCAGACTGCTCCAATGTTATATATTGCTGGTGCTGTTGTACGGAGTAGAAGCGTGGACAATGACCGAAATGCTCATGAAAAAGGTTGAGTCCTTTGAAATGTGAGCGTACAGATGTATTCTATGAATATCTTAGACGGACCACATCACTAACGAGGAGGTACTGCGTCGGATCAGTAAGGAAAGAGAGGTGGGAATAACTATTAATAGAAGAAAGCTGGAATACCTCGGACATCTTGAGGCACAGTAAATATCGGATACTTCAGTTAATAATCCAAGGAAAGATAGACAGCAGGAGGGGACCCGGGAGAAGAAGACACTCTTGGCTCCAGAACTTGCGCCATTGGTTCGGGCTGTCATCTGCCCAACTGTTCAGAGCTGCCGCAAATAAAATCAGAATAACCATGTTAATAACCAACGTTCGCAACGGACAAGGCACGTGAAGAAGAAGAAGAATATGCAAACTGTAAACCTTGTGATAAAAACCTTACCGTTGTTTATGGAATAAACCCTTTAATTACACGTAGTTTTATACAAGTTTCGTATCACTAAAATAAAAATTATATTAACGCGATCTACTAGTCGGTGTCCGGCGATTGGTTCGCGAGAAAAATACTTGAAGAAGATAATAAAAAAGGTGCCTATCCCAAAATTTTAGTGAATTGCAAAAATTCTGTCATATTAAAAATTCTATAAAATATTCTAACCACCCCATATAGGGGTATTTCAGAGTTTTAGCCGGCCATAAATCTATTTCTTATAACTTGTCCCGGATAGAAAAAAATTCCTACCTAATAATGTTGAATTGTTACAAAACAGTTATTTAAAAAAGTGATTTTCCTTTTTTGGAGTTTATCTTGAAGAAAATTATGATGGATTTAAATATTACAGGCAAGAGAGCAAACATATTGATCATTTTTATCTACTTTTTTTTTAAATAATTAATAATGTTTTGAAGGTAGAAAATGTTACTCAGAAGAATAAACAAAAAAATAAAAATTGCAACGGCCTAACCATAATAAGGTACATTATCAAACGCGAAATAAATAAATGATATTACTTTTTCATTTAAATTTATTTGTGTCCTTTTAAATGTTTTTTTCCGAAAGTAACTAAACTATGGGCATATGGAGGACGATCAAACAGTTCAAAACCTAATTCGTTTAATTTGTGCAAAATTAATAGCGACTTGTAAGTAGGTGCTTGATCTGGCAAAAACAAGACCCCTAGACACTTTTTTTGGTGTTTTTTGAAGAAGTTTAGTTGATAACAAAGAATAGTATTCTCCAGCCACTGTTTTGCCATGTTCTACGGAAACGGCGGCAAGAACTTGCTGATTTATGGGTTACATACACCTGTGCGCTACAAAAAGTATGTATATTTAAAGAAAATATATTTTAAAGGTTGAAAAAAAAAAGTGAATAAAACAAAATAATGGCGATTATATATTTTTACTGTAATTTAAATTATAAGAAATTTTTCTTTTTAAATATGTTTTAAATGTTAACATTATTTTTTCTCGGGTTAAATGGACCACTATAGCCCCTCCTTGTCGGATATAACTTCACAAATAAATTATCCAATCTGCAAGAATAGAAATTAATCTTGTAAAATAATGTAAAGTGTATTTGTTTGGAATTGATAGCAGAATTCTCTCATTGTAGATGCAAATACATGTTGAGGTGCGCCCCAAAAAAAAAAAAAAAAAATTCTTATGCATTTTACTGGATTTGTTTTGAACTATTTTTAAGTGTTCACCCTACTTTATGCAGAAAACCTCTGCTATACAATGAAGTCATAAAATGTAAATGAAGGTTTTTAGTGTTTAACACTTTAACTGCCATGTGCGTGATATCGGCGCACACGGCCTCTGCACCGAACGCCATGTGCGCCATATTGACGCACACGTATAATGTTAGGGCCGCACTTGCGTCTATCGCCACGAAGCTTCGTGCTATGACACGATACTCGCAGATGTGACCGGCCATTATCGGCTATCGTCGCGAACATTCGGACTGTGTGTGCGTTATCGCGCGGTAGGCGGTATATCAAAGGGTTTTAGCGCGCTAACATATCGCGCTGCGTGGTCAGACTAGCGTTGTACATTTCGGCGGTTGTTTTCGATTTGTTCAGACGTGTGCGGGTGGCTCAAGTTAATAAATAAATATGGAGTGGAGCGATGAAATGGTGTTAGAATTTTTACATCATTATGAAACTGAGCCCATCATATGGGATCCAAAAAATGTAAATCACAAAAAAAAACATTTGGTGGCCGATGCATGGCGTCGTTTGAAAAGCAATTTAAGTTACGAAAACTCAACGAGTATCGAAGAATTGAAGAAGAGGGATTCTTTGATGGCGTATTACAGAATTCATCTCAATAAAATTAAAAGTAGTAAAAAATCTGGAATGGGAACCGAAGAATCGTACAAAACTAATTGGTTTGCATTTTCTGCAATGAACAGTTTTCTGGCGCCTATTTATGAGTGCTCTGCTACAATAAATACTGAGGTAGGTAACGCCTATTCTTTTAAATGTAGTGTATTTATAATTTAATAGGTTATGATAGTTCTCTAGATAGATAGATATTTTTAGTATTTGCTAGATAGTTTTGTTTTATTTCGTGATTTTTTTAAATAGTTATTTGAACAACAAACAAATGCCCAATTAATTATCACTTATTATTTTTATTCGTTTTTATTTCAAATTTTAATCAGCCAATTAATTTAATTATTGAATTTACTTACATTGGATTTTATTTTATAATTTCAGGAACCAATCGAAAAAGCTGGTATTGCTGATGAATCTTCTAGTAGCACCGAAAGAAACCAAACTGTGGACACTACGTCGATTAAGAAGAGACGGCAACAGTGCATGCCAGACCTACTACATGCAAAAAAACAAATGGATGAGGCCTACACAATAATTAAAGAAAGAGCAGCTTTAAACAAACCCGAGAAGGTGCACGAATGCGACTTATATGCACAGCTTTTATCTGAAAAATTAAAAAAAATAGATGAAGAACGAAGAATAATTTTAATGCACAATATTGATAATTTAGTTTTTCAGGAAATAATGTCCGCCAAAGCCCAAGAACGAGCGGCATCGATAGCCTCGTCTTATAGTTCGTCGTTACAATCAAACCACGATATGGTTTTAAGTTCGCCAAAATCACCATTCGCAATTCATCCATCATCACCAAACCCACATACCATACAATCGAGACAGTCAGTAGCCTTATCTGACCATGAAATGGTATTTTTACAGTCCCAACAACCATCCTCTCAACCAGTTCATCCATCAGCACAAATCCAATCTTTGCCAAGTAACTTAATTTCAGTGCACTCACAACAGCCATTGTCTATGTCACAACATAACCAAAAGAAGATAAATATTGTATCGCATAAAATTATACATCCTGGTAAAGATATATTAGCTGAAGTTTATTATAATATAATTGATGATAACATTAATTCAGAGCAAGAGTCGATTCAGAGCAAGAATTAAGTGAATACAAAAATGTGCACTACTTTTAATAAATAATAAAACATTGTTAGAACATAATTATTTTTATTTGTCAATACCTTTTAATATTTACAAATTACAATGTACTGTAATATTCAGCAAACTTATCTCTTATTTGTAATGGAGTTAAGGAGGATCTTCTTGCAACTGGACCCAGATCAACAAGTGCCCCATTAGAACTTCGTTCCTCATCTCTCCAGGACCCACGTATTATTTCTCCATTTTCAAATCTGTCTGTATAACCATGAGGATTGTATATTAATCTGGAGGTTTTACTTTTTCGTAAGAAATTGTGAAGCAAAACACATGTCATCACCACTTTCGATGCTTTTGCTGGTTCCAGACAAATAGGTTTTCGAAGTACACGAAAAATAGCTGACATCACACCAAAAGCATTTTCTACTACAATGCGTGCCTTGGACAGATTGCGATTAAATATTCTTCTAGGACTGCCTTCTGGGTGGTCACCAGGATATGGCTTCATAATATTCATAGTCAAGGCAAACGCATTATCAGCTACAAATACGTACGGCATATCTTGTTGTGGTCTACCAGGAAGTGGAGATGGCGAAGGAATATCAAGATCACATTCTTGAATTTTCTTACTCAGGAGACATTCTCTGAAGACTCCGCCGTCGCTTATTCTTCCTTGACAACCGATGTCAGCAAATAAAAAGCAGAAATCTTTGTCAACTAGAGCCATTAGAACAATACTAAATGTATGTTTGTAGTTGAAATATGTAGTGCCACTGAAATGTGGTGATGTAATTTGCACATGTTTGCCGTCTATTGCCCCAATACAATGAGGAAAAATGTCCTTGAATTCATGTTCCACAGCCAGCCAATTTTCTTGATTCGAAGGTAGTTGCACCACCCATTTAAGATTCGCATTCAGCGCTTCACACACATCTGCTATGATTTCTGATATTTGCTGGTGTGATACCTTAAACAGGTAGTGAAGACTTCGAAAAGTATCCCCGGTAGCCAGAAACCGAAGAGTTATTGCTAATCGTAATTTGGCCGGAATTGATTTTCTAAATTTTGTATCCTTTTTTGCAATAAATGGGCCAATTTCATTAAGCAAATATTCAAAATCAATTTCCGACATGCGAAAAAAGTTAAAGAATTGTCCAGCATTATCAGCCCGTAATTCAGAAAATTGTCTGTCAATTGACGATCTGAAAAGATGAAAATGAAATAATTATCATTATCTGCATGGTACATGTAGGCAAAGATGGTGAGCTAACAAAGAGTCAAAAGTACTTACTGTGTTCGATTTCTGAGTATTGTTGTCATCCACAATCTTCTCTGTTTAGGTTTCTTTTTAGATTTTAATAAATGCATTATGTAATTGTTAGCACACATGTAAAAGTAAAGAAACTCGTCGTCCATAGTTAAACGCCTGGAAATGATATCGGCCATCTTGGATTATTGCACGATAGTTCACGTAAAATACCGAAGCCGCTAATATGACCACAGCTTTATCGCGATAACTTTTTAGTGTACAAAAACGTACGAAGCTTCGGCACGCATTGCTTCGCGACGATACGCGCAGATGCGGCTCTAGCTTAAGAAGTTTTATCCGCTTTGTGTGTCTAAAGCGCGCACAGTTCTCGTATGTTTGTATGAGGTGTTAGATAGCCCTGGCGTAGGAGAACTTGCACCAGAAATAGCCTACAGAGATAAAGTAAATTTTTTGTTTGGCTTAATTTTTTTATTTAGAAATATATTTTATATGCAAAAGTCAACGTTATTAGGTATACATGTGTAAATGTAATGAAGTTTTCACCCCTATATATCATACAAAAATAAATATTTATGATATTTTATGTAATTTATAAAAGCATTCTTTGCACATATGCGGTTTCTCGGGACATCCGACACATACGTAGCGTACTGTCTTGGCCATCTTCATAGCATACTTTCTTCCTTGCGCCTAAAATCTTGTGTAGCAACTCTTGCAACGGCTTCTAATCACTCTAGAGCAGAGGTGTCAAACTCAATTTTGCAGAGGGCCATATATTAAATTTAGAATGTGTAGGCGGGCCAGATTCAAATAAAAAAAATGTACTGAATTATTATAACATTTTATTTATTTAATTATATAGTATATAATATACGGTTGTTAAAAATTATATCGCGCTGCCCTTG
Organism: Pachyrhynchus sulphureomaculatus; assembly: GCA_019049505.1. Classification (NCBI taxonomy): domain Eukaryota; kingdom Metazoa; phylum Arthropoda; class Insecta; order Coleoptera; family Curculionidae; genus Pachyrhynchus; species Pachyrhynchus sulphureomaculatus. The sequence continues at coordinate 80,927,671 of CM032451.1, read as the reverse complement.
AAATTACTTATAAATGTAGTGTGCGCATTTTAAAACTTCCGTAGAGGAATCGAGTGAAGTCTAAAAGCTCTAAAAAACATGATTCTTCTTTCTGTGACACATTGCGATCGCGGGCCTTATTGATACGTCCCGGGGCCGGATGCGGCCCGCGGGCCGTATCTTTTGCCATCCCTGCTCTAGAATTTTTCTCTGAAACTTCTAGCTTGCGAGCGGTCAATGGATGTCTTGCAATATTTTCTAGATCAACCGGTTGACCATAATGAAGCAGCTGAGAGCATAATTTTTTTTTTCCCTGAACTTAATTATGAATATATTTTTTCCATTTACTTTATTATAAAGGAAAAGAGAATTTACGACAGTTGTTCCCAGTAAGGCCTCCACTGCTACCTTTCGGTACCATTTCAAGGCTTTTCTAACAGCCGAAGAATAAGAAGCTCTTTGATCAGAGACATCTATGAACGTCTTGCCTGCGTTGTAATCAATAACAGCGATAGGTTTTTGGCGCTGGCCTATATTAGCTGTCTCTATACTATGTTTTGTACTAAGCATAAGGACATCACGTTTGTCTTTCCACTTGAAAACAGTAATGCCATCGTCACTTTTCATGCCAATGATTTCGCCACGGTTTATGGAAGATTTGGTGACCTGCTTGGGATTACATTTACGATTACTTCGTAAAGTCCCGACGAGATGAGTTGAATGCGCTGCTAGCTTTCTAGCCAATCCCACACTGGTATACCAGTTATCAGTAGATAAGGTCCTGCCAGAATCAAGTAGATTATCCATTAGCTCTAAAACTACTTTATCTGCATCTGAAACTCCATCGTTTTCAGATTCTTTGCCACAATAAACTTTCATATTATACGTGTAACCTCCATTTGCACATACCTTGAATAGTTTTATGCCAAACTACCTTTTGCCCTTGATGTATTGGCGAAATTTCAGCCGTCCTCTAAACGGCACCATAGTTTCATCGATGCACACATTTTCTGATGGAATGGAACATTCTTGACACTTGGTTACCAAAGAGCTAATTACAACTTGAACTTTGTGTAAACGATCGCCGGGCAGACATGCTTCATTGTCAGCGAAATGCCACATACGAAGTAAAATTTCGAATCTGTTTCTTGACATAAATTTACACGCAGGGCTGTTATACAACTCAGAGCGACTCCAGTAATGAGATAGCGAAGGTTTTTTTATCTAGACCCATCCACAAGATTATGCCCAAAAATACATGCATTTCGATAGCATTTGTATTTACCCAATCATTCAGTCGAGAGTGTTGTGTTATTGACTCATCTGAAATTTTTCCAATTATAACTTGTTCCGCATAACGATTTGTTTCACGCACCATAAGGTCAATTAGTTCATCATCGACAAATATCTTGAAAGTTTCAATTTCTGTTTTACCACTAAGGGTGTCCACAACTTTAGGAAGAATCCCGTGATTTGTATCAAAAACATAATGGTTTAGCTTCCGGTCAGAAGGGTTTCTCCAAGTTATATTATCCCCATCTAGAAAGAGTGCCTTATTTTTATTTTTTTGGATTAATTGGGCAAGTGGAATGTCATCGTCACTTGAAGAAGATTGCTCAGAATCTGTAGGTATGTCTTGGGCTTTGACACCTAAAAATGTTTGTTTACACGTATACTTATAGTAAAACTGAAAATATTGTAAATTTCAAAGTACCTTTTCTTATAGTTCCAGATGCCTGAGTAGCTGCTCTGCGTGTCTCAGTCAAATTTAAAAAGTTGATATTTTCACCTAAAACGACCGAATAATAAAGATACGAATTATATAATTTTTTTGTTTGTTACCTTTCCTTGCATTTTTTGATGTAGATGGACGATTGTCTTCTTCCGAACTCGTCGTGCTTGGTATATAGTTTTTGTCGGCATCTGAGACGTCAAATTCGTCAAAAGATTCGCAGCTCATAGAGTCAACTTCATCACTACTCATATTCAGTTGATCTGCCCACTCTTGCAATTGTTTTTGCTGTTTTTCTTCTCTTTTCCAAGAGATTGTATGCACTAATCAGTTTGCAAAAAGTTTAAAAACACAAACTACAACTAACAATAACTTCCTAACTTATAATAATACCGGCATATCTAAATAACCTCAAAACGCACAGAAAACTATAATAATTGACGCCAAATGAAGATAAACACGCAAAGACTCGTCAATCCACTAAATAGTGGTGAGGAAACACCCGAACGATGCAGAAAGCGGTGCAAGGTCACGCACATTTGTGTGAGTCAAAATGAAGCACACGCTCAAACAGATTTTTAGTTGCTCTTGCGCCGCGTGAGTCATTTTGTCACACAAAAAAAATATGCAGTATCACCAAAAATTGACTAAAAAATTAAATTTTCTACTGTAGGTTACCACTAGACACCAATTTGATACAATTTTAACAAAAAAAATTTTTTGGCGCAGAGGCAGTTACATCTGAAATGCCATGGCAGTTAAAGTGTTAATAAATAAAAATATGTTATCTTAAAAATAAATTTATAGAAACATAAGATTTATTGCCAAAAATTTTTTAATCTATAGATGTATATATACAAATTCACAATTCACGATATATAAGTACGAATAATAATTGTCTTACGTCTTGAAGTTTGAACGTGGTGTTTCCTCTTTCAACGAAACCTTTCATTTGTGCCCAAATTAGCTCTATGGGATTCAATTCGCAATGATATTGAGGTAATCTACGCACTGTGATATTCCATTCCTTTGCCATCTCATCGACTGCGTATTTCTTGAACTGTGCCTTACTTTGTTTCGCAATTTTCAGAAGTTCCGATTTATCATATTATCTTTTGGGATTCTTGTCTCTTATCCACTATGATATTCCATGAATTTGTCGGAAGTCGTTCTAATAATCGAGAATGGTAGGGGGCATTATCTAATACTATAACTGATTCTGCTGGTATACACTCAAACATTTATTAGAATTATTTCCTCGAAAACATCGGCCGTCATCTCCTCATGCTAATCTTTAGTTGACTTTGATTCGAATTCCAACAAGCTACCATCGAGAAATCCGTTTTCACTATCAATATGTATTATAATTATCCTGCCACCTTTTCCTGAAGGGAGTTGTAATCCAGTTGACCAACTTTTCATAAAAGCTTGTTTGGCACTCTTAATGTTTTTGCCAATCCAGAATTTTTTCACTGTATGTCCCTCATTAACCCATAACTCATCTAAATACCCTCATAACTCATCTAAATAAAAAATATTTCTTTCTTCGGCTCGAAATTTTCTGATTGCTGGTAGATATTCTCTTCTCCAACAAATTATTTCTGTTTTATCGATAAGAACAGATTTTCTATTGTGTTTTTCCCAACGAAAATTCAGGTTATGAAGGATTTTCCATAATTTCCATTTTTTTAAATCTGGTAAATCCTGGTCTTTTCTGATATCTTGCAAAACTTTATGTAGTGTAGGTATTTCTTTCTTAATAAAATAATGGTGTACTTTTCTTCTTATTGCGTTTTTAAAGTTTTCATCGACCTCTCAGAGCTCCTTTCCTTTGTGATTCTGAGGTTCGTTGCAAGGACCGCGTTTTCTTTCTTTTCGAAATCTATAAATAGTTGCTGATCCAACTCCCGTCATGTTGGCACAGGTTTCCACAATTTCACGGACTTGGCTTGTTGGCTGTTGATACACTAGGGTAGGGCATCGTGGACGTTAAGTATCATTGTTTTTTCTCGCAAAACTGACAGTTGAAGCCATCGCTATTTTGATTTGAACTAAGCGTATTATAGGTTTTTGCTTTATTTTTATACTTACACAGAATATTTTTATTACATACTTAGGTACTTAGGCACCTACCTACCGATAAGTACTTTGGTTAATTATATGTCAATAACTGCTAAAAATCACAAATAATTTTATTGTACCTATTATCATTAAACTTTATAACACTGTAGATTTCTAGTTCTTAAGAATTTTTAATTGTACTCGTTTAGGCCCTTATCATACAAATAAGATTTTTAGTTTCATCATTTACTCATTAAAATAAACTTTGATATGCGTTGATTTATATAGCTTATTGTAAAGTTTAGAAGGCATGTAAAAAATATTTTTTAGAAAAAGGTATAGAGATAGAAAATAAAGATGATTAAAACTAAAAGTAGAAATAATTGGTAGAGAAATTTCGGACGCTTATGGTTTATGACATTTTAATGTTTATAACCCATTTTTTGTGTTATCAACTCCAAACAAACCGACTTTAGTTGTTAAAAACTGCCGAAGTGGTTCTTTTTTTTTGAAAAATAAAAAAATGTACGGTATTTCAAACTCTAGTATGCAATTTTCGACCAAAAAATGTGAGTTTAATTATTTATAAAAAATGGTCTATTAGAAAAATTAAAAAGAAAAAGTAATTATTAAGATTTCAAAAAAAAAAGTTAAAAAATATTAAAAATTGTCCGAGTAATATTACAGACAGTTCACTGAGACAGGTAGTGGTCCCAATCTGACGCCAGGACATATTTGACGCTATAACTTTGTAATGAAATAGGATTTTCTTAAAAAAAATTTTTGAATAATTCTTAGAAGTATAGAGAATAAAAATCCGTAAAAGAAATCGATTTTTTTAAATTCTAGGTGTATGTAAACCCTTATGTTAGCAAAACTTCTTGGGGCGAGGTCAGCCAGCATGTTTGCACTCTTTCGACTGACGGTTTCCTTTGCCTGGATAATAATGATAGACCGTAGATTCATCCATAGTTAATCAACTCAATCATTTTTGTTTAGGCATTTAGTGATAATAAGACTATGGTAAACAATGATAGCATAAAAGAAGTTAGGGAGTTGGGGACGTGACATTTCGATCAGCACAGAAAATCAAACCAAGGAATTAAAACGGCGAATTGGTCTTGGTTGGGCAGCTTACGGTAGACTAAGAAATGTGTTCCAAAATAATATTCCTATTAACCATAATAGAAAAGTGTGTACTCTCCTTTATCACTTATGGAGCGGAAACAATGACGCTCATGAAAACAAATGGAAAAAAATACGAGTGACGCAGCGAAAAATGGAGAGGTCAATATTGATAATCCAATTATCAGACCTTACACGGAATTCAGATATTCGTCAAAGAACGCAAGTGGATGACATTGTTGTAAAGATTACACGCTTAAAGTGGCAGTATGCTGGCATGTTGCTCGAACCAAGGATGGTAAATGGCTAAAAAGAGTTATTGAGTGGAGACTACGCACCTACAAGAGAAGCAGATGTAGACCCCAAGACGCTGTTCAAGGGACATACAAAGAGTTTCAGGGCTATGGTAGAAACAGGCACAAGATCGTACAAACTGAAAACATCTTGGGAAGGCCTATGTCCTGTAGTGGATACAAGAAACTGGTTGAAGAAGAAGAAGATTTAGTGCTATACGTTTCAGCCCAATTCGTCAAATCTTCAAAATCATTTCATGCACAGCCTAAACATTCTCTAAAGTCGCGTAGACACTAGGCGAACGCACGCGAGCGAACGCATTCGGTTGCCTTCGCACGGGAGACGGTATATCAAAGAAAAATGCGGACCGCACATGCTCGGCTTGGTTGTAGTCTGTACGTGAAGAAGAACGTTGTTGTTGTTTTGCACTTTGCAGTCAAGATAAAGTGGTGTAATTCTGATGCTTTAAAATTAATACAGTTATATATATAACAGAAATGTTTGTGGAACCCTGTTCATAAGGATTACAAAAATAAAATAAAGAAAACTGATGCCTGGAATGAAATAAATGTGTTATGAAATGTGAGTCAACAGAGCTGAAGAAGAAAATGGAATCGCTATTGGGATCGTTCAGACGTGAACGTCAGAAACAAGAAGGTTCTGGAGCATATTTAAATCGACATGGTTCGCTCTCAAAGATATGCTATTTTTGTTGCATAAATTTACACCAAGAGCAACCAAAAATACTGTGTTAAGCCAAAACGTTTATTTTTATTCATTTTGTTCTTAAAAGTGAGTATTATTAAACTCAAGTAAATTTCATAATGACAATACAAATACAATGTTTGTTATGCATATGTATTTTGCCAACTTACACTGCCTTCTCCCATAAGATATTCAGCAAATTAATCTCTTATTGCTTTACAACTGGCAGCACGTTTTCGTCCTATCCTGGATATTGGATGAAAAGACTGTGAATTGTCGTTTCCACGTCGCCAAGTTCCAGGAGTTATCTCCCCTTCATTATCCTCATCGAATGTACCTTGAGGCGTGTAAATATTTCGAGAAAGTTTACTTTTTCTCAAGATATGCAAATAAACGCGTGGTAAAACAACCGCTGTAAGTTTTTCTGGTGATAATAACATAAGTTTTCTTAAAACTCCGAAAATGGCAGATATAATGCAAAAACATTTTCAATGATGCGTCGTACACGACAAAGTCTATAATTAAAAACTCGTTTTTTGGATCCCTACGGGATACCTCTTCATTATATTGTATTTAAAAGCAAAACCATCATCACCGACAAATACAAATGGACCTTTCATGTTCCTATTAGCTAGAGCTTCTTCAGAAAGCAAATTTAGTTCTTTGTTTTGCAATTTTTTGTAAAAAGTAATGTTTTTGATCACACCACCATCTGAAATTCGCCCTTGGCAGCCGACATCGACAAACAGCAGTAATCTGCGTCAGCAATCCCTAATAAAACAATACTAAAATCTCGTTGGTAATTGTAATAGTCACTTCCACTGTGTACTGGTGCCTGCAGTACGCAGTGTCGACCGTCGATTGCCCCAAGACAATGTACAAAATTGCATTTTTTTTTATAGGCGTCAGTTACTTTCCTCTAATCACTTCAGTAACAGGCATTTGCAAATAAATAATTCTCTAAGTAATAACGTACCTAGCTTGAATTGGAAAGTCTGATTATGATACTAGTATGTATAACTAATACACATTTTTCTTTAAGGCTGAGGGCCAAGAAAGTAATGCAAGTAATGAGATCATCTACGTTAATCAAGAATCGAATGAATCAGAACTCCATCAGCATCTAAAGGTACACAAGATCCAACACCTAACCGAAAACGAGTGTGTGCAAAAATTCCAAACACTGGATCAGAAGCAGCTTACCAAATCCTCAACACTGCTGCTAGTCGTAATCTCAGAGACGACAGCACACATGGAGAACATGTGGCTTGAAAGCACAGAAAATACAGTGCCCTCATACGAAGTGTAGTTGAACGTCTTATTGAACATATTTTATTCAAGGCTGATATTGGTCACTACGAGTCAGTTGTGTGGCCCCATCATCCTCACCTACTCTATCAATATGGCCTCTTATCAACAGGCTCATCAACCATGTAAGCCAACACTCATTGGCTCCATCCTCACCTGCTCTAACAAACTCATCAACCATGCAAGACCAACACTCGTTATCAGCTTCTGACAAATATCCATTAAATGTTTCTACATTTTTGGAATTACAACCAGTCTCCTAAGAAAATAATCATTTCACATCAACTCCATCATCCTCCCCTCACTCTTTGGAGTCTCGACCAACGCTCATCAATTTCCTAAATAACTTTACAAACAACCAGTAATGTTGTTATTTTTAAAATAAATAACTCGTTTTATTATTTATAACAAAATCAACTATTTTTCGCACATGTTTGTGCTTTTGTTTAATAAAATGAACTGAATAATTATATTTTATATTTTTTACTTACCTTTACATATTCTTTACTGCATTCAATAACAGCAGAACATACTTCAGATATTATCTTCGACATAAGCTGTTTTGATATTTTGAATGCATACATCAAACTTGTGAATGAGTCTCCTATAGCCAGGTGTCGTAAGGTCAACATTAATCTTTCTGTTGCCGATATTGCTTCCAATCTGCTGCATAATGTTTCAAGGCGGTCGACTTCTAGTCCAGTAAATAGGAATTTTAAAATGCTCATTCATAGTCGACGCATGAATTTTTGATCGAAAGTTAGTTTTAATAAGTAGATCAAGTATCAATAGTCAAAAATTGGAAATTGAATGGAAGGGGTTACCCCAAAAACCACTTTTTCATAAATTTCTCGGAAAATATAAAAATGAAAAAAAAAATCGATAGATGATTTAATTATCTACCAAATCGTCGTAAATCACTTTTCACTTATTTGCGATATAAAACGATATTATTTGCAATTTAAAATTGTTATTTGACGCACTTCTAGATAAAAAGTAGTCGAATCTGAAAAAAAAAACATCTATATTTTTGAACATTTTTTTAATCGTATCCATTTAACGTAAATAATTTTTTCAGAGAATTTTTTTTAATGTTAACATTGAAAAAAAAAATTGTCCACCCACATCAGCAGATATTTAAACTCTGGCTCACACCACCATTCATCCAACCAAGGAATAATCAAAACATTGAGAAGGCAACAGTCAGCATAGCGCTGAAACCATAATTATCACTGATACGGGGAGCCAGCCGGCAAACACCGATGCCCGGAACACTCCCGATCCCCCCCAACTACAATTTGCGTAGACGCCGATCTATAAAAGACGGCAACCGCACTTCGGTTTCTCAGTTAGCTTCGAGCGGCAGCAGCAGCAGCAAGATCACAGTATCGAGTAGCAAGAGCACTTGAAAATACCAAATGAGATTTTGGCGAAACGTCGTGCAAATTCATTGTTAGACGAACGGATTGAAACCCGGAATTTCCGTTTCACCGTCCGTGGAAACGTCTATTGTAACATTTCTTACCTCTACGGATTGAAACCCGTATATATATATATATATATATATATATATATATATATATATATATATATATATATATATATATATAAATAAAAAAAAGTTTTTGGTCTAGTTACTTAAAACACATTTTTTTTGCAAAATTCGACTTTATTCATCAATATAGTCTCCTGCAAGCGCGATATAATCAGTCCAACGTTTTTCTAACATTTCTATGCATTTCCTGTAGTCCTTGCCTTTAAAATAGGGCTCAATTTCAGCGATAACTTCTCCATTGGAGCCAAATCTCTTTGCCGCGAGTATTTTTTGTGGTCTGAGAATAATAATAGTCGCTGGGGGCTAAATCTGGAGAATACGGTGGGTGAGGAAGTAACTCGAACTTCAATTCATGCAATTTTACCATCGTAACCATTGACTTGTGACGCGGTGCAGTGTCTTGATGAAAAAGCACTTTTTTCTTGTTCATTTGGGATCGTTTCTTTGCGATTTCTGCCCTTTATTTATTTATATATATATATATATATATATATATATATATATATATATATATATATATATATATATATATATATATACATTAAAATTCCGGATTTCAATCCGTTCGTCTAATAATAAACTTGCACGACGTTTCGCGCCAAAATTCATTTGGCATTTTCATGTGCTCTTGCTGCTGCTGGTACCGGATAGTGTGATCCTGCTGCTGCTGTCGCTCGAAACTAACTGAGAAACCGAAGTGCGGTCGCCGTCTTTTATAGGTTGGCGTCTACGCAGATTGTAGGTGGAGGGATCGGGAGTTTTCGTTGGGGCATCGGTGTTTGCCGGCTGGGTGCCCGTATCAGTGGTAATTACGGGTTCTAGCGCTATGCTGACTGTTGCCTTCTCGATGTTTTGGTTATTCCTTGGTTTAGTTAGTAGACCCTTCCATGTAGTGGAGATATTCAGTGCATCATCCCGTTTATTTAGCTGTCCATTCTTTTCGATTTTTCAAGGCTTCTCTGACTATGCGTGTTTTCTAATGTGAGATCGAGGCTATTTGTTTAGATCCTTCAAAACTGATGCTGTGGTCAGTATCATGATGGTGCTGAAAAAGAGCTGAAGTTGTTTTTATTTTTGATACTTATTTTATGTTCTTGGATCCGGGTGGAGATTCTTCTGTTTGTTTGCCCTATGTACAATTTGTGGCAGTCTCCGCATGGGATGCTGTAATCTCCATAGTTTTCCAGTTTTCTCTTGTCCTTGGGTTTACCCAAGATGCCCATTAGAGTGTTTTGGGGTGTGTATGCTGTGCCTATGTTGTGTTTTCTTAGGACTCTTCCAATCCTATCTGTAACTGCTTTCACATACGGTAATAGGACTCTACTTTCGTTAAGGTCTCGTTCTTCTGCCCTTGGCTGTGGATGACGCTGCATTTCTAATACTCGCCGTATCGACTGATCTTTATATCCGTTTTGCTTTAGGGCCCTAGTGATTTGTGTAGTTTTGTGCTGTCTCGTGTCTGGTTCGGTGAGTCGGTATGATCTCGATACGAGGGTGTTGGCTACCGACTGGATTTGAGATGGATGGTGGTGTGAGTGGGCTTCCGGTAGATTGAGTATTGAAGTTGAATGTTGTTTTTCCTAGTTGTGAGCACATGAAGGAAAGGGAGGCTTTTTTCTCTTCTACTTCCAGAGTGAACAGTATCTGGTGGTGGATTCTACTTAAATAGGTCCGGAAGTTGTTTAGTTCATTTCCTTCATGGGGCCAAATTATAAAGATGTCATCAACATATCGTTTCCAGAGTTTGGGTTTGAATGGTGAGTTTTTAATTGCCTCTGTTTCAAAATACATCATATACAGATTGGCTATTACTGGGAAGATCCCATGGGCGCTCCATCTGTTTGTTTGTATATCTGACTGTTGAAAACAAAATAGGAATTTTTTAGACAGTGTTCCGATAGTTCTACAACATGAACTGGAAAATCCTCGTTCACTGGTATTTTTCTAGTGCTTCATACCCTGGAATATTGGGATAAAGTGAAACAACATCTAGACTTGCCAGAATGTCATTTTCCTCTAGTTGAATCTCTCTGATTATGTTCGTGAGGTGTTCGGAGTTTTTGATGTATGAATCAGCACTTTCAACTGTTGGTTGCAGGATCTTTGACAAATGCTTTTCTAAGTTTTGTGTAGGTGAGGCCAACGTGCTAACAATAGGTCTAAGGGGGACCTTGAGCTTGTGTATCTTTGGTAGGCCATACAACTTTGGGCATTGGCTTGATTTCTATCTTGGAATTATGAGTCTTTAAACCTCTGGACCCAAGTTTGCAACTTTTATATTGGCCTTTGTAGTTTTTCCATATATGTTGTAGGGTCCCTGGTAAACGGCTTGTAAGTGTCGTCATGTAGAACGGTTTCCATTTTTGTCATGTAGTCTTCGGCATTTAGGGCTACTGTGACATTGCCCTTGTCTGCTGGTAATATGGTGATGTTTTTGTTTTTCTTGAGCCTTTGAAGGGCTTTCCATTCTTCAAATTTCAGGTTTGGCTTAGGAGGTTGTTCTCAGGATTTGAGTGATATCTTGTCTTATTCTTTCAGCATTTTTTTCGGGCATGGTATCTAAGACAACCTCTACATTTGAGATTATATCTTCAACTGGGATTGATTTTAGTGTTACGGCGTAATTGAAATCTTTGCTTAGTACCGATTCTTCGTGCTCTGTAAGATGGTGTGTTGAGAGGTGATGCACGACGATCATGGTATCGATAGCAGCAGCAGCAAGAGCACTTGAAAATGCCAAATGAAATTTTGGCGAAACGTCGTGCAATTTTATTGTTAGACGAACGGATTGAAACCCGGAATTTTAATGTAATACATTCCATCATCCGTGAAAACGTCTATTGTAACATTTCTTACCTCTACGAGAAAAGACTTTAAAAACAGTAAAACGCTTTCACAAACCTTGTTCTAGAGCATAGACACTTTGTAGCGACCTAACCTTCCTGATTAGGTGCCGGAACCACAACCTACTTCCAGCATGTACCAGATTATCAAATCATCTTGAAACAAAAGTACAACATCCATCTTAAAAAGAGCCAGCCAGGCGCTTCTTCAAGAACAAATCCGGGAAAAACAAAGACAGATTGCCATCACAGAGAAAGTAATCTTCTACCTACATGTACAACTGAGCAACCATATACACCCTCTACTATGGTCTGATATTGACAAACTTTCATTCTGGCGGGGAGAATCCGATACCAACTTTAAAACCGAAAAACTAAAAAAGAAGCTAGAAAACATCAGAGAAAAAGATATGCGACATACTGTGTGTGTGCAAGTTCATTGTTAGACGAACGGATTGAAACCCAGAATTTTAATATATATATATATATATATATATATATATATATATATATATATATATATATATATATGTATATGTATATGTATATGTATATGTATATGTATATGTATATGTATATGTATAATGTATATATATATATATATATATATATATATATATATATATATATATATATATATATAAACAGTCGACATTCTATATAGTGAAAGACCAAAATGTTGACCGAAATTTCACTATAGAAAGTTTTTCACTATATAAAGAAAAAATCCGTAAATATTGCTATGTATGTATTTTATATTGGTAATTGAAAAAATTGCACTATAAAGAGTTTTTCACTATATATGTTAGAGTTTCACTATAAACAGTGTCGACTGTATATATATATATATATATATATATATATATATATATATATATATATATATATATATATATATATATATATATATATATATATATGTATATGTATATGTATATGTATATGTATATGTATATATATATATATATATATATATATATATATATATATATATATATATATATATATATATATATATATATATATATATATAAAGTACGCACCAAAATCCAGACAAATTTTTTTATTGAAATCTCACGCCATATTATGCTTCTGTCAGAGGTCGTCGTTGCCAGCAAACGGACGGAAGTAAGAAATAAATGTTAGTCTCAAAATTGTCGCCATGTCGAAAACAAGTGTGGAGTATAGTCGAAGAGCCGCGTCATCGAAGGCGCCGGCCAGTCATCACCGGAAATAATTCGGTTTTTTCAGATAGTCCAAATCAACTATTTATGATATTGTAGCCAAGTACAAAACTCAAAACCAGTCCAGTGAAGGTTCCAGTACGTCGGCAAAAAGCGCTACTTGAAAGAATGTACCGTAAGGTCCCCAGGCAAGGATACGGCATGCATGCAGGACAATAACGCCCTTTATGCTAGGGGATATTTATTACGTCATAATAATTAATCATTAGATAAGTTAAACTATATTAAAATTATTATTAACTATTTGTTTATGGTTTCACAATAGCGTAAGTGTATTGAAAACAGGGTGTGCCATTTAAAAAATTTTAGATTTTTCAGTTTAAAATAGTCGAAATGCACCCTGTAACATCTAACTCAAATTTCTTTACATACATCTTTTTTTTCATCTCTATAGAACGCTCGTATTAATTATGAGTATTCCACCTTCAGAAACAATGGCGCTACTGGCAATTTTTTACAAAACTGAAAACTAGTATTTTTTTAAAAAAATTGAAATATTAGAAAAACTACTAGGTTTAGGTATATAACATTATTAATAAAAAAGTCATAAAATTTTACGCAGAATTTAAAAATAAATTAGAAAATAGGATATTCCTTTTAAAAAATCATATGTTATATCGGCCACACTTTTTTGAAGTACCTTGTATACCCAAAGATAATTTTAAACTGTGCACCTTAACATTCCCTAAAACTATTGTATTTAACATTTGTTCGTCATTCCCAAAACAAATGAGATACTGAACTTTACTCTATCGTTGACTTACCCTGTACAAGTTATTTATGAAAATAATAACTGCGAGACTCACAAAGAAATGGGACACTTACCAACCCAAAGAATAAGTCGAATTTAAAAAAGGCTTTAGTATATTGGACTACCTTCAAGTAGTAAGAACTCTAATAAAAAAGTCAAACGAATGTAACTTCAAGATTTTGATGGCGTATATGGATTATAAGAAAGCGTTGTACACCCTCGAAATCTGGACAACATTAAATAGTTTAAGTAAGTGTAGAATTGACAGCAGATATTCGCAGATTGTTCAAAGTATATATAAAAATGAATCATTTTAGATTGTATTGCAAGAAAACACCATCAAGATATAGAAATAAAAAAAAAACCGGTCAAGTGCAAGTTGAACTTGCACAATTAGTGTTCCGTACGTTGATTGTTTTTAAAATAAAAATTTTTGTTAGGGTGGTATAAAATGATCAGTGACTTCACAAAACACACCCCAAATGAGTTTTCAACAAAGTTTGTTTCCAATCTTTACTGAAAACTGGTGACTTTGAAATTTTGTTTTTTTTTTTATATACCAAATAAATTATTAAAGGTAATGCACTCGTGATAATTTTCGTTCAATCTATACCCCGTGGAGAATATTCCAGCATTTTTTCAAAATTTTTTGATCAGTACTTTTCGAGATAAGGTAGGGGACAGCGATTTTTTAAAAGTAATACGAAGAAAAGTGTGCGCAAGTATTACATTATATATATATATATATATATATATATATATATATATATATATATATATATATATATATATATATATACATATATATATATATATATATATATATATATATATATATATATATATATATATATATATATATATATATATATATATATATATATATATATATATATATATATATATATATATATATATATATATATTTTACTCGTGTTTTCACAAGCTTTCATTTGACACCATACTCGATGACCTAGTAAAAAAAATTTTTTTTTACACTTCCGATTTCACCCCTCACAATGAACCCCTTAAGTCAAAATTTATGTTACGGTGGTATAAAATGATCAGTGACTTCACAAAACACACCCCAAATGAGTTTTCAACAAAGTTTGTTTCCAATCTTTACTGAAATCTGATGACCTTGAAATTTTTGTTTTTTTATGTACCATATAAATTATTAAAGGTAATGCACTCGTGATAATTTTCGTTCAATCTACACCCCGTGGAGAATATTCCAGAATTTTTTTTTCGAAATTTTTTGATAAGTACTTTTCGAGATAAGGCCCGGGACAGCGATTTTTCGCGAATTTTTAAAAATAATACAAAGAAAAGTGCGCGCAAGTATAATATTATATATACATTTTTTACTCGTGTTTTCACAAGCTTTCATTTGACACCACACTCGATGATCTAGTAAAAAAAATTTTTTTTTCACTTCCGACTTCACCCCCCAAAACTAACCCCTTAAGTTAAAATTTAATTCTCAAAACTACATGGCTCTGATGAGGCCATCAATTCCTATATTATTACCAAATTTCACCTTTCTATGTCAAATAGTTTCGGAGAAAATCGGGTGTGACAGACAGACAGACAGACAGACAGACAGACACCGAAGTGATCTTATAAGTGTTCCGTACGGAACACTAAAAAGAGGTGTACGTCAAGAAGACACCATCTCGCTGAAATTATTTACGTTAGCGCTAGAAGATCTATTCAAACAACTCCAATGAACAAGTAAGGGTATAAATATAGGAGGAAAGCAACTGAATCATTTGGGATTCGCGGGCGATATTGTGTTTATATCTAACAGCAAAGAAGAAATGGAAGAAAGGTGAACGAGCTTAATAAATCCAGAGAGATTGATCTGAAGATAAACACTGCCAAAACCATGTTCATGACAAATGACAACTGCGATAAAAATCCAATACTGAATATTGAAAACGCGAAAATCACAATAACAGATTCATACATATATCTTGGACAAAAAATAGTAATATCCAAATTTGAAAGCGAATCTATCAAGGAGAAAATTGTTAGCTTGGTCAGCGTTTGGCAAACTGCCGAACAGTTTCCTTTCCAATGTTTAAAACACACTAGAAGCGAACACATTTGATCAATGCGTATCGCCATTATTGACATACGAAACGGAAATACGCCCTAAATCGAGGAATTTTAAATCGCCTATAAGTAACTCAACGCGCGATGGAAAAGAGGATGTTGGGTATATCATTGAGGGACAGGGTGACTATTGAAGAAATTCGAAGAAGGTCCAAGATAACTGATGTAGCTAAGAGAGTGAGCAGATTGAAGTGGGGCTAGGCCGGTCAAATCGCCAAACTCTCTGATAATCGATGGGCACAAAGAGTAATCAACTAGAGGCCGTGGAATGAAAAAAGAAGTAGAGAACGCTCATAAATCCGGTGGTCTGACGGCATCAAAAGACTAACGGGATACAACTGGATACACAAAGTCCAAGATCAGAGAAGATGGTCGTACTTAGGGAGGCGTATGTCCGAAAATGGATTGCTTAGGTGAAAAAATGATGATGAGTAACGATGTCTCACTGTTTGAGAATAAAGAAATTAAACAAGAACGCGAATAAAACTTCTGCACTGTTCGCTCTTGAACATTTATTGTCTGACTATCCACGCAAATGTTAAAAACAATAGTTTTAGGGAATGTTAAGGTGCACACTTTTTGAGTATACAGGGTACTTCAAAAAAGTGTGGCCGATATAACATATGTTTTGTAAATGGAACATCCTATTTTCCAATTTAATTTTAAATTCTGCGTAAAATATTATAACTTTTTTATTAATAATAATACCTAAACCTAGTAGTTTCTCTAATATTTCAATTTTTTTTTAAAAATACTAGTTTTCAGTTTTGTAAAAAATTGCCAGTAGCGCCATTGTTTCTGAAGGTGGAATACTCATAATTGGTACGAGTATTCTATAGAGATGAAAAAAAAGATATATGTAAAGAAATTTGAGTTAGATGCTACAGGGTGTTCAAAATAAATTTATACATTTCGACTGTTTTAAATTGAAAAATCTTAATTTTTTTAAATGGCACACACTGTATATTATTATTTTTTCTGATAGATTTTACAAAACCCTCCAACTTTTATTAAGTATGTCATATACCTATTTCTAATAGTTTTCGATTTATTTTGGATTTTTCAATTTTTACTCTTGTTTTTAATACACTTACGCTAAAACATCATAGTTCCCAAAACAAAACAAAAATATAGGCATTGTCAAATTTTGACAAATCTATTAAGCAAGTAAAAATAGTTTAATTTGTTGTAGTAAGTGACGCATAAAGGTAATAGTTTATGGATTTTCCTAAAAATGAATTAATTGATATGGTTTATATACTGGGCGAGGCGGGAAAAAAATGTCTTTGGCAGCGAAGTACCCTAATAGACGGTTACCATCTAGAAAATCTTTTTTGACGTACCCTGTATACTCAAAATTAGTTTTTTAAACTGTGCACCTTAACATTCCCTAAAACTATTGTATTCATTTTTTGGTCATTCCCGAAACAAATGAGATAATGAACTTTAGCGTTGATTCACCCCTGTACATATCCCTATATCAGCAAGAATGTTTAAGAAAAGCATCGTAAAGTACAAACAAAACCTTTTTTTTACTGTCTAAACAAAAATGTTTGGTCAAACTCTTTTACTGGATAATTAATTATAAAATTATCAGTTTCAACAAAATTTTAAATTCCTATATAAAAAAAATTACAACTGTTTTATTTATCATAGCGCTGACCGTTTTGGGATATTGTTAAGTAAGTATTAAAACTAGGTATTTGACATAATAGGAATTTTATAGAGGTATCTTAATAGGAGAAATTTAAACAAATAACATTGAAAATAATGAAAAATAATATAATTTTCATATCGAACTCAAAGACCCTAAAATAGACGTGTATTATGATATATACGCAACCACTCCACTAACTCCCTACCCTACATCTTTAATTCCATATAACTTTTACTATAAATAATTATGCTAAACTTTTATCCAGTATCTAGCAAATTCGCATAATACTGTTGAAACTATGCAGTATTAAACGATCCCCAACTTTTTACCACTACTCGTACCTTTCTAAGCTCTTATGTATTTTACTGTTTTACATTATGTAGTTATGCTTAAAATTTCTCCATTCTCCCAACCAAGAACCAGAAAAATGCCTCATATACTATTTAACCAAGCAATATTTAACATACGCCACCTCTTTCAACCTTTTTCTATCTTAACAAAGCAAATAATGAAAAAGTAATATAGTGTTTAGATTTCTTGTCACCAAGAAATTTGTAAAAGAGCACTAACAAAATAAGTATGAAGGCCTCTCGCCTCTGTTAAAATGGAAAGTATTGCCAAAATTAATTAATTTTCAGATTCCCCCACTCCAAGAACCTTAAAAAGGACATATGATATATAAAAAGCAACCCCTCCAACCTCATTGATCCCTCGTATGTTTTATTCTAAATCAGGGGTTCCCTAACTGCCCGTGGCGACGCCCTGGGGCGTCGTGGTGCTATCCTAGGGGAGTCGCGAGACGATACGAACAAGTTGCCTGCACGCGAAATAATGAGCTAGAACGCGGCACGGCGCGCATCTCATCAGCGACTCAGTAAGTCCGCCCCTCCATTTTCTTGCGCTTTCGTTCGTTCGTCATTCGGTCTTTCGTTTCGGCGCTTTATTTATTCGTCGATTACAAGCGTTGATGAATGCCGTGTTTTTATTTCAAGTGTGTTGTATTTAATTTACGCGCGCGTATTCATTACTTAAAATGGATAACTTTATTCAAATAAATAGAAAACGTGTTGAAGACGCAGGAGAGAGTAGAAAAGGAAATGTAGAAAACGAAAAAAGTACAGAAAATATAATGACCAATATTTAGATGTTGGATTTACCTACGTTAGCAAAGGAAATTGAAACGTCATTTAGAAACAACTTACAGTAATTTACAAGGAAAGCCGCGAGATTTTTTTTGTAAAAAAATTCCGAGAATTGAAACATTAGTCGACATCCTTGTTTTCCAGAGCATCTATTCCTTCCAAAGCACTGCTCGCCTCTTACAAGGTCGCTTACCGCATCAAAATGTAAGAAACCACACAAGATTGCTGAAGATCTTATTTTACCTACCGCGATTGATATGGTATCAGTGATGATTGGAATCGGCGACTAAAGAAATAAAAAATATTCTTTTTTCTAACAATACATAGCTGAAGACCTTAATGGGCAAATTGTGGAAAATCTTTCTGGTTTATTTGCCAGTCAAGTGGATGAAGCGATCGACGGTAATAACGATTCTCAATTAATATGTTACGTGCGGTACATGGAAGAAACAAATGTACGTGAGGATTTGTTATTTTGCAAAAAAATAACTGATACCGGTAAGGCTAGTGATTTGTTTGAGATCATAGATTCATACATGGAAGATAATAACATTCAATGGGAGAAGTGTGTCGGTGTGTGTACGGATGGACCTCGGGCGATGTCAGGGCAGTATGGAGGACTTCAAGCTCTCATTAAGATCCAAGGCTCCAAAGGACCCCGCACAATCCCTATGGAAATTGGGTTTCGGCCAATTTCTTTGAAACTTGGCACAAAGGTAGTTTTCAACATGCTGATTAAAAGTCTCAATGGGCACAACCCCCAAAAATCAACCCCAAACCCCCCACGACCCCCCCAAGCCTACAATGTGGGCATTGTAGGTATCGGTGGGTACAGTTTCAATCAATCTTCGAAGCGGTTTTTCCTCGGCTACATTAGCTCAAACACCTTGCAAAGATAACTGTTAACATTCTGATTGAGGGTCTTAATGTGCAAGACCCCCTAAATCAACCTCGACCACCTCCCCCCATAACAGAATGAAGGCATTATAGGTATCCATACGTTGCCATTTTTTACAAGTCTTGAAAGGCTTTTTCTTGACTGCGTTAGCTCAAACAATGAACAGAGGTAGATTGCAACATGTTGATCAAAAGTTTCATGACAAAACCACCAAAAATCAACCCCAGACCCCCAAAGCCTACAAAGTGGGCATTGGAAGGTGTCGATACGTAACAGTTACCAATAATCTTCGAAGCTTAAATACTCAATGCCCTCAATCAGAATGTTAACAGCTAGCTTTGCAAGGTGTTTGAGCTAATGTAGCCGAGGAAAAACCGCTTCGAAGATTGATTGAAACTGTACCCACCGATACCTAACAATGCCCACATTGTAGGCTTGGGGGGGTCGTGGGGGTTTGGGGTTGGTTTTTGGGGGTTGTGCCCATTGAGACTTCTAATCAGCATGTTGAAAACTACCTCTGTGCCAAATTTCAAAGAAATTGGCCGAAACCCAATTTCCATAAGGATTGTGCGGGGTCCTTTAAAATGGACACATTGCGTCATACATAGGGAGGCCCTGGCTACAAAAAATATTTCGTTTGAGTTAAATTTTGTGATGGATATAATTATCAAAGTGGTGAACTTCATAAAAACAAGACCCGCGAAGGCAAGATTTTTCCATAAGCTTCGTGAAGTTTTGGGTGCCTAGCATACATCTTTACTTTATTACTGTAACTCCCGTTGGTTGTCGAGAGGTAACGTACTCTCACGTGTACACGAATTAAAAAATGAGTTGTACACGTATTTATTGACAGATTCGCATCGTGACGCAGAAAAGTTTAAAAATACTGAATCCTTAATAAAATTAGCGTATCTTATCGACATATTTGAGAAATTAAATGTCCTTAATAAATCGTTGCAGGGAAACGAAACGCATATACTGCAACTGACTGATAAAATTGCAGTGTTTCAAAAGAAGTTGCTGTTGTGGAAAAGAAAAATAGAAGAGCAAGGAAATACTGACTGTTTTCATGTTTTGAAAGGCTTTTTGAAAGAAAAATTTATTCAAAATCTGGAGCCAAGTTTGCAATTGCAATCTAACACTTATCAACAATAAGCACCCATTTAATACATATTTCCCAGGGAATCTGAGTCAATACGACTGGATCAGAAATCAATTCCGATCGACCCACCACCATCTACACTTTCAACAGTTGAGGAAGAACAGCTGCTATCTTGTGATATGAGCCTAAAACTACGATTCGATATAGAAAAACTGTTTCAATTTTGGAGCAATGCATCCCAAGAATATTGTACTATCAGTACTACGGCTTCGAGAGTTCTTTTACCATTTGTTACGTCGTACTTGTGTGAAGCTGGCTTTCCTACAGTTGCAGTAATCAAATCGAAATATAGGTTACAAATAAATTTAGAAAAAGAAATGAGAGTAGCAATTTCAAAACTTCAACCCCGATTTGAGAAGTTATGCTTTCAAAAGCAAGCTCATCCTTCTCATTAATTGTATTGTTTGTAGTTTTTTTATGTTTTCTAATAAATAATAATTAAGATTAACTTTCTTTGGAGTTTTCTCTGAATAATGAAGTAATTTTATTGTCTGCTAGATCTACACACGGGTATCTTCTTATAGAAGGGCGTCGCAAAAAAATTGCAACCTGTAAAGGGAGTTGCAGTAAAAAAAAGATTGGTGGTGGTAGTGTTTAGATTCCTTGGCACCAAGAAATTTGTAAAAGAGCACTAACAAAATAAGTATGAAGGCCTCTCGTCTCTGTTAAAATGAAAAGTATTGCCAAAATTAATTAATTTTCAGATTCCCCCACTCCAAGAACCTTAAAAAAGACATATGATATACAAAAAGCAATCCCTCCAACCTCATTGACCCCTCGTATGTTTTACTCTAAATAATTGGCATAAAATTTGTTTATTATCTCAACGAAAAAAAAGATATATAAAAAATACCATAATATTAAAACCATACAAATGTATGACCTTTTCCTAAAGCGATATCGCTCAAAAACTATAGGCACCACACCTCATTAGGTATTACGAGTCCCAAATTTGAAATGAATATGTCAGTTCATTAGCGAGTCATCACGCGCATCAGACGGACAAATAGACAGATGGAAATGAATCACTATGTTTTTCGTGATCTAGAAACCCTAAAACGTGAATAAGACAGTATTTATTTCGCAAGGGAAGTAAACAGTAACTGAGAAAACACTTTAACCTCCTTCTTGCTTAGATTATAAAACGAAAAATGTATATTTTTACGAATTAGCTGTTCACCCTTTCATAACTTACTTATTCACATCAAACTGCAATGTATATTAAACCTTTAATACATTACCATCAGAGTAAAGCAGGATTTTTAAATAAAAATTACTGCATGTAGTTTGTAATCATTTATTCTAAAAATATTCATACGTATAAATAGATACTTCATTTAATCATATTTTACTAATATAATAAAATTACCATGGGCGTATTGAGAAAAGGGCTAATAAAATATCCCTTCCAGGAAAAAATCCATCTACGGCCATGGAAAGAACTAAATAATAACTAAAAGTATTAAATATGTAATATGATAGAATACAAAATTATTTCTACTCTATACAGTAACAAGCAATGTAGAATAAAAATTGATTTCTTCTATTAATACTTTACACATAATTAATTGATAAAAATAACGTAAGATTAGCAGTTTAAAAACTAATTATTGTCAAGAATGGATAAGAAATAATATAATTATAATTAATACTTGGTTTACTGAATACATTCACAAAATACGAATGATTAGTACTACAATTAAAATAAACTATAATAAATCTTCGCATTATGGCTAATTTTCCCACGAACAAATACTGCTGTTGGGTTTGGACTGTTGAAAAAAAAAATGAAAATTTCAATACATATTTATTTATTTATGTATTTACTTATTGTCTGATTACCCTTTTGGCTTATAGGATAGTACAAACTATTTCTGTAGTTCATGCTTACAGTAAAGTTTTTTATAGATCGTAAGTGATCATCATTGAACTCATATTATTCATATAATTCAAAATTAATTTGAGGTATCCCGTATAAAAGTTATCGGAAGGGCGTTTTTGAGACATTCAGTAAATACAAATTTTATCTAGAAAAAAATTTAAATAGACAACCATTAATTAGAAACTTGTATACGAAACCTTTTCTAAAGTCCAGCATAGAAAAAATTAATTATATTTTTATAATGGACCATAAATACAAATTTTAAAAATATACCTCGTTTGCTATGCCAAACCAGAGTCTCGAAACGAACTGTAAAAATATCAATAAAATAATTGCAATGGACCTTTTTTTTTATTGTTTTCTTTTGAAAAAATAAATGTAAGTTTTCAGAGGTTTACTGTATGTAGTAGTTCATTTTGGGAAAAATTTTCCCCCTTCCGATGATCGATTGTTAGTTTACTGTGTTGTCAGGGGTCTAACCTTTTAGAGTACCAGTGCAAGAGTACTTTTTTAGTGTTCCGTACGGAACACCTATAAGATCACTTCGGTGCCTGTCTGACCCTCTCTCACACCTGATTTTTTCCGACACTATTTGACATAGAAAGTTGAATTTTGGCACTAATATAGGAATTAATGGCTTCATCAGATCCGTTTAGGTTTGAAAGTTATATTTTGACTTAAGGGGTTAGTTTTGGGGAGTAAAATCTGAAGTTAAAAAAAAATTTTTGGACCAGTCATCCCGTGAGATGCCAAATGAAAGCTTGTAAAAACACGAGTTCAAACATATATATAATGTAATACTTACGCAGCCTTTCCTTTGTATTATTTTTAAAAAATTGCGAAAAATCGCTGTCTCCCTCCTTATCACAACAAGTTTTCAAAAAACTCTGGAATATTATAGGATGTAGACTGAACAAAAATTAACACGAGTGCATTACCTTTAATAATTTATCTGGTCCTAGTCGTGCCCACGGCTCCGCTCGCGTGGACTTATTCACTATTATCGTCACTCGTTATTCCTTCTAACGTAATAAAATATATCATATAACCTGGCCAGAAAACATATGTACTTTATAAAAAAAAAACACGTAAATTGGATAACTGGTTCTTCAGTAATAAGCGCACTAACGGACGGACAGACAGACATAAAAACGTTGCGTTTTATATATATTATAGATTTTTTTGATAAATATTAAGTTAAGAATTAAAAACAAAACATGTAAATTCTTAACTTAATATTTATCAAAAAAATCTGTAATATTTATATATATTACAGATTTTTTTGATAAATATTAACGCAACGTCTCTCTGTCTGTCTGTCCGTTAGTGCTTAGTAGTCAAGAACCACTTATCCGATTTACGTGTTTTTTTTTTTGTAAAATATATATGTTCTCTGGCCAGGTTATAGGATTTTATTACGTTAGGTAACATAAGGAACAAGCAGTGACGTTAATAGGGAATCAAGTCTACGCGCGCGGGGCGGCAGGCACGGCTAGTTATATATATATGGGTAGAAATACCAGAGCTGTTCAGTTGTATCTCAAACCTAAATAAAGTTTTTTAAGAACAAAATCTCCCAAACAGAGAATTTAACTGGCGCAGTGGGAAGCATTTTTTGACAGAGCACGCATCGTGCGTAAAAATCTGGTTCGTCTCTACGATTTACAAAAAGTGAACAAAAATCAAGTTTAGGGCAGATCCAACCCCAGAGGGTAACCAAAGTTCCTAGTGATGCGCACTCAAGAGACAAACATCGCTCAAGAGACCATAAGTAAGAATCCAGGGAAGAAACAAACTCATTCGTCCTATTTCAAAAAGAAAAGAAAAAAAAAAATTAAAAGCAGCAAGGTAATTAAACCACTATTCCTCTTACTGTAAGTGAAAATTCATTGTGCATTTCAGAATTTACCAGTGAAAAATCCACGTACTAGAAAAGAAATTTTTTGAAAAAGAAAAACTCACGCAGTGAGAAAAGCGAAAAAAATTTCAGAAAAACTCACGCAGTGAGTAAAAGCAGATATTTTTAAGAAAATTCACGCAGTGAAAAACTCAAAACTTCAGGCAGTGAAAAGAAGGAGAAGTGTTAGTTTTAAGGCATTACTTTTTATTTCTTGCTGTATTTTATACTCTAAAAATCTCGATAAAAAATGGCAAATCAAAGTATCAATTAATACGTTATCAAGTCGACAATATACCACAATTAATGGCAATACAAAACAAATAACAAGGTTTATAAAGGTGTGTGATAACTTCTTAACAAACCATATTACCAGAGAAGACCTGAATGCAGCTATCAATATATGTTTATTCGATACCATTTTGACTAAACCGGTCGAGCAGCAGATTTAATTGCTTCCCGAGTAGAATTAAATACAAGGGATTTAGTTAAAAATACTACATTTACGGATAAACGTTCTATTACTCAGTATATATCACCACTACACCAAACACTTTATTTTTGCTCTCGACGCGCATTTCGCTAACCATGTTAGCTTCATCAGGAACGATGATCATATTCAAATTCTTAACTGGCTTCGGTATAAAACTTACTCATGAATAAGCCGAAGTCAGTCAAGAATTTGAATATTTCCCAAGGGTATGGTGTAGGTATGTGGATGATGTTTTCGTGATTTTTGATACAAAGAAAGCAAATATTAATGATTTTGTTTCCAAATTAAATAGCCGGTATGATTTCATTAAATTCACTTATGAAGTTGAGAACAAAGGACAACTGCCTTTTCTAGATATTTTAATTATTAAAAATGTTAATAGATTAGAATTTGATATCTACAGGAAAGACACAGTAACAGATAGATATAATAGATAATGATTCATTTCATTGCAAACAATACAAATTGGCCGCATTGCATTTTTTAGTTCATCGTTTGGTCACTTTTCCTCTGAATAGAGGAAACTTCAATAATGAAAGGAATCGAATCGTATTAGACGTATAACTAGAGTTAATGGTTATGACAATGACTTAGTAAACAAGGTAATAAATAGACATAAGTTCAGGATAAATAACACCAAGTATGTCTCCATACCATATAATCCGAAATATAGTAGGGGACTCAATAAGGTATTTAATAAGGTAGGCCTCACCTTAGTCTATAAGTCATCAGACAAACTGAGGAATATCTTAGGAAATCCCAAAGATAAGATTCCTAATTGTGAGAAAACTAAAAGGTCAATTAAAACACGATTTAAAGAACATTTAGCACACTTAAAATACAGTAGAACAGACAAGTCTAGCATTGCCGAACATGTCCTTGAAGCTGATCATACTGTAACATTAGATAATCTACGATTAATTAAAAATGTATTTGACAGGAGATTGTTGAACGCATACGAAAGTATGGAAATTATAAAATGCAAAAGTACTTTAAATAAAGACAGAGGTCCTATTCTTTATAGACCCCTCTACTAGTTACTTATCCGGAACTGATGGCCTCGCCTATTTTTTTTTTTTTTTTATAGGTCTAGCTCATGTGCTGCAGGGAACTCTCTAAAGCGCTCCAGGAGCGGCACGAGTGCGGAAAAAGCGATTCAAGTTGTTCTTGAATCGCTGTAAATTGTACTCGGTGGGAAACACAGGGCTGGGCAAATTATTCCAAAGGGATGACGTTCTCCATATAAAAGATTGCTTGAAAAGCGTTGTACGCGGAGTAACAAGCTGAACCTCATACGGATGCGAAGCACCAGCGCGACGTGTATTTCTAACATGCCCTGCTTTGGGAGGAATTAAGCGGGCTACATCCTTCGAACACTTTCCATGAAAATACTTGTAGAACAGACTCAAGTCGCCAACCGTCGCCAACCGTCTTCAGACGGACCGCTCTTCTCTGAACAGAATCCAACAAATGCAGTGTATGTTTGGGAGCGGAGCCCCAAACGTGGGAGCAGTATTCCATAGTTGGTCGAATTTGGGCTTTGTAAAGAATTAACAGTTGCTGTGGGGTGTAAAGCTTTCTGGTTCTAAATAATATTCCCAACTTTTGAGAAGCTCTCCTTGCTATGCCTGCAACATGTTCATGCCAAGATATATTTGCTCCCAAACTAACGCCCAACAAATTGAGCGACGATGCTAGGGGAATGGAGTGCCCAGACATAACTATGTCGGGTTCAGCAACGTTAACTTTTTTAGAAAAAAACTGCCGCTTGGGTTTTTGTAGCGTTAAATTCCACTTGGTTACTGTCACCCCAAGATAGAATTTCTTCCAGGTCTTTGTTAAGTTGAACGACCTCCTGCTGTCTGCGGATATTCGCCTGAGCAGCCGATGTCCGAGCGTTCAAGGTGAATGAAGAGACAAGCGTACTGTCACCTGCAAAGCTATAGATTGGATTCCCGGTCTTTTCCAGCAGATCGTTAATGTAAATAAGAAAGAGAGTAGGAGACAGTATGGAGCCTTGGGGCACACCGGCGTTGATAGTGAGGGTGTTAGAAAGAAATCCGTCGACCGCCACTCGTAAAGAACGCTCTCTGAGGAAACATGAGAGCCACAAACAGAACCTTTCAGACATACCAAAAGAGCGTAACTTAGCCAAGAGTCCATCGTGCCAAACACGGTCGAATGCCTTGGATATGTCAAGAGCAACCGCTCGAGATTCTCCAAAGTGTTCAATTGCGTTGTTCCAAACATGTGTTACATAAGTCTGTTGATCTACGTTTACGAAAACCATATTGGTGATCGCTAATAATATTGAATCGTTCAAGATATTTTAGAAGATGCTCATTGATAACCTTTTCCATGACTTTCGATATTATTGAAAGCAGTGCAACTGGTCGGTAGTTATTTGGCAAGGTCTTCTTACCTTTTTTCGGTATCGGCTGAACCGTGGCACATTTCCAGTAGGACGGAAATATTCCCTTTCTGTAGGATAGGTTAAAAAGTCTACAGAAAACTGGTGTTAGTTCCCTTGCACAGTTTTTGAGAACTATGGCAGGTATTCCGTCAGCGCCAGAAGCCTTCTTGGTGTCTAGCTTCATTAAAATACGCTTTATGATGCGCTGTCTGAAGACAACATCGGGCATCCTTGGCTGCAATATGGGAATAGTAGGTGGTGTTTTTCCTTGGAAATGCACTGCCCAAAAGGACCTGGAATTGTTGGGACAAGCGAGAAGTTTGTTTCTAATTCGTTGATTGTGTGCCTCCTTGGTTTCGTCGATAATTCCCTTGCATCTGTTCCGGGCATGAACAAAGATGTTACGATTTATGGCCTATGCCATTAGTTCCCCCTGAGTAATTCAAGGTTTAGGCTAATTATAAATAGGGTAGATTTTTAGTCAATCATCATGAAGCTAACATGGTTAGCGAAACGCGTGTCGAGTGCAAAAATAAAGTGTTTGGCGTAGTGGTGATAGATACTGCGTCGTGTCATTGTGCCAAAGATTCCACATTCCCAACTTAAACGTTCTATTGATTGCATCCTACAAGATATAATAACTTTTAAATTAGAAAAAATGAAACAATTCAACAATTCGAAATAAGAATATAGGATGCACGTAGCCTGTTATTTTCGAAAATAAATATGGAGAATATAGCGCGAAATATCAAAATAATAAGAATATAGGAACATAGCAGTCTAATCCTAAAAACTTATATTAATAATTTACCTTACCACATGCAACTAGTGGTTAGACTGAAAAACCCTGCATCTTTAGAACAAACTATGAGTTTCGCATAGGAAGAAGAAAACGTCCTTCAATATAAAAATCGCGGACAAATAATAAATAGAGCAATCAGGAATACCCCAATTAACCAAAATCCGAGAACGACACATAACCCAAACATTCTTACATACGACTAGACCAAATATTAACCCCTATCCGATTTGGATTTGGTCAATTCAAATATAACCCCCAAAGAAACATCCAAAACCCGAATATGTATAGATCTCAAAACTTCCAGAATACTCCAAATCGTATGATTAGGCATAATTTCTCAAATAGACAAAACTTTCCCTTATATCCATCAAGGCAAAATTCCAATAATTTCCCACCAAGACAAAGTTTTAATAACAACTTTCCACAACCAAGTCATGGAATCAAAAGACAAGCTACATCTTTTATAGTAAAAGCAAATCAACCCCAGCCAATGGACACATCATCGGGAGACATGATTTTAAATCAACATAGATCCCAACGGAAATACCACGCAGAGGAACTATTCAATCAAGTCATTGAACACGAAAATGAATCGGAAATTAACAATGAAAATTGTACTGAACCCGCATATTTTGACGAAGAAGAGTATAATAACGGTGATTATTACCCCGATAACCAACAAAATAACGAAGACTGGAGAATCGAATACAAAAACGAACTCTATAATACACAGTCAGATAAAAATGAAAATTTTCTTTTAGATCAGGAAATAACCGGGCCAATTTGATAATATTAAATTCAAATTCGGATAATGAACTATCAATAATATATTTACACGAATTAGATGCTTACTTTTTAATAGATACAGGCAGTGGAAAAATTTTCATTAAACCAGAATTAGCATACGAAATATTCCCAGAATTTATAGAGAACGAAATGTTTACAGTAAAAACAGCTCATGCAACATCGAGACACAACGAAATAATAAACATCCCAATATTTCCCTCATTTAATTGTTCCACCTGTCACAAATTCTATTTAAGTATTTGACTTTTCCACGAATTATGACGGATTATTAGGAATAGACTTTTTAACGTATATAAACGCGCGTATAAACTTAAAAGAATCCTGTTTAGACTCAATAAATGCCAATGTACCTTTATATTATAATGAAAATCCAAAAAAAAAAGCTTATAAAATTACACACACAACACAACAAATAGTGAAGATATCAGGGGACAAAGAAAATGGAATAGGCATATTAAATTATGAAAATTTCGGAAAAGTAGAAATGCCAGAAGCAATATGAGAATATAAAATAATCATGCATTAACGACCTTAATAAACTCTGGTGCAAATCCTATCAAATTAACAATACTTGAACCTTTTTCAATAGAGAAATTTGGAGAAACCGAGTTAAATTTTGTAGAGCAGGAAAACGACAACGAAAGTCATAACATCGACAACGTAAGAAAACAAAATTTAAAAAACCTCAGACTAAACCATTGTAATCAGGAAGAATACAACGCAATAAGAAAACTATGCTATGAATATAGAGATACATGTATTGTAAAAATACACCCCTAACGTTTTCAAATCAGGTTAAACATGAAATCAAATTAAAAGATGAAATATCTCTTTTTACAAAAACCTATAGATACCCGTACATACATAAAGCCGAAGTTAACAAAACAAATTACGGAAATGCTATGAAGTAGTATTATAAAAGAATCTACCTCACCACGTGGAGCAGTCCAATATGGGCAGTACTCAAAAAAATAGACGTATGTGGACAACGCAAATGGAGAATTGTGATTAATACAGAAAATTAAAAGAAAAAACGATTGATCAATGATTTCCTATACCCCAAATAACGGACATATTAGACAAATTCGGAAAAGCGCAGTACTTTAGATTTGGCAAACGGTTATCATTAAGTAGAAATGGATCCGAAGGATATACAAAAAACAGCATTCTCGACAGACACAGGGCACTACGAATTTGAACGTATGGCATTCGGAATAAAAAATGCCCCGGCAACTTTTCAAAAATAATGAACAACGTACTACATCACTCTAATTGCATATAGATAGCACTCGAAAAAGTTTTCAAAAGACTGAGACAAGCTAACTTGAAAATACAACTAGATAAAAGTGAATTCGTACATAAAGAAATAGTGTACTCAGGACATAAGGCCACTAGTGAAGGCATAAAACCCAATCCATTGAATACTTAAAAAAACCACTAATAAATGCCCCGATATTAAAGGTCCCAGATTTTCAAAAACCTTTTGTACTAATTACGGACGCATCAAATGTAGCACTTAGCGCTGTATTATCACAAGGCAATCCCCCAAATGATGATGCAAAAGCATATGCATCCAGAACATTAAATGATAAGGAACAGAAATACTCAACGATCGAAAAAGAACTCTTAGGAATAGTATGGGCGTGTAAGTACTTTAGACCTTACCTATACGGCAGAAAATTCAAAATTTACACAGATCATCGTCCTCTAGTGTCATTATTTAACTTAAAAGAACCTAACAGTAAACTAATAAGATGGAGATTGAAATTAGAGGAATACGATTACGAAATAATATAGAAAAAAGGAAAACAAAATACAACCGATGATGCATTATCTCAGATACATGTAAACGCTTCAGAAACAGAAACTCTAATAAATTATCCAGGAAACATTGACCAAGAAATCTCAGAATTTTTATCAGACAACTATAATCCAACTAACATCTCAGAAGAGGAAGTAAAGAAAATAATTGAGGAAATCGAAAAACCATCGAAAAAAGAGAAAATAAAAGTAATCTCAGACATACAAATACTACCACCAGCCAAAAATCGAAAACAAAAAATAACTGATACCATTCACACAACAAATTCCGAAAATAATGATAGCGGATTAACGTTACTAGATGAGATAATTAAGAAAAATCAGTTGATAGCAAAGAAAAATACCCTTGCGAAGAATATAATAAGATTGAAAAGGAAACCTTTGACGGAAATAAAATAATAAAAGCAACCCTACCATTATCTTTAGAGAAAATAATACAATTCTTAAAAGAATACCTCAGTGAAAAAACGACATACATCTACTTTCAATCAGAAGAATTAAGACCCTTATGTAACAAAGTCATAATAAATAATTTTCGAAATTATGATTTCGTAGAGTGTACAAAGCTTATAAATAATGTCAAAGAAGATGAAAGAAAATTGTTAATACAATCTATAATCTATAATATATATAAAATGCAACGTCTCTCTGACTATCTATCTGTCCGTTAGTGCGCTTATCACGCGAGAATCACTTATCCGATGTACATGCTTTTTTTTTAAACATACATATGTTCTCTGGCCAGGTTATAGGATATATTTTATTACGTTAGGTAACTTAAGGAATAAGCAGTGATGATAATAGCGAATCAAGTCGGAAAAAAATTTGCCGCTAGCGCGTTTTTTGGCAATACACTAACTAAACCATTAAATATGGAACAATATCATGTAGCAAAGAATATAATATAAAAAATGCAACGTATCTCTGTCTTCCGTTAGTGCGCTTATGACTTGAGAACCACTTATCCGATTTACATATTTTTTTTTTAATTCCTACATGTTCTCTGGCCAGGTTATCTATAATCTTCTATAATATATATAAAATACAACGTCCCTCTGTTTGTCCGTTAATGCACTTATCACTCGAGAACCCTTCGAAATACTTCATATTGATTCCCTGAAAATAGGTAACAATAATCGATAAATTTTCACAATATAGACAAGCCTTACCATATTTAGGTGACGCTATATTATGTAGTGACCAGCTAATACGATTCTTTTCATTTATGGGAATACCGAAAAAATAATCTCAGATAATGGGACAGAATTTAAAAACGAAGTGTGGAAAATTTATTAAAAACCCACGATATTGATATACATTTCGCAACACCATACCACCATGAATCTAATTTAGCCATAGTACTCTAATCGAAGAAAAATTACAAGAAAAGAAAGAAAAGGTAATAGCACAAAGTAATAAATCCGAAACCAAATTGAAAATAGGAGCACAAGATTATAAAAACCAAAATCAACGAGCTAGTAAAGTAAAAAATAAATTCACAGGTCCATACAAAATAACTAAAATACTAGAAAGAAATAAAATAGAAATTGAACACCCAAAAACGAAAACAAAGGAAATAGTGCATATAAATGAAAATAAAATCGTACCTACTGTTATAGATGTACCAACATCTTCACAACCCTCTACATCCAAGCAAGCGATGTAAAGTTTCACGAACTTAATAAATATCCAGGAATACTACCATACAAAAGAACCGCAAAAATCATAATAAACTATTGGACATTTGTTCAAGAATATGACATACAACTCCTAATAGTAGAATTAAAATCCCTACAGGATGAATCCAGTTATATACTAACAATACTATCAAATATAAGTGACTACCAAAAAGAATATCATAATTTCCTAATATCTGTAAATGTCATCGAAAACCAAATAAACCAGTTATTGACCCAAGTAATATCCTATAATAAACTACAAAGAATTCGGCACATTTATAAAGAGTATTATCAATATGGATCAAAATGACGCGGAAATAAATAAAAAGATCGAAGCATTACAGGTACAAGGAAACGAATTAAAAATCGATGCAATAAATTTCTGTCTTAATTTAACGCATAATCAAATGATACTAAGATGCATGCATGCAGGTAGAACAAACATTAAAAGATATGTCATTAGAGAAAATTAACGATCGGCAAAATAACAGAATACATACATGTCTAAATCAACTATGTACAGGGTGAGTCAACGATAGACTAAAGTTCATTATCTCATTTGTTTCGGGAATGATGAAAAAATGTTATATACAATAGTTTTAGGGGATGTTAAGGTGCACAGATTAAAATTATTTTTGAGTATACAGGGTACTTCGAAAAAGTGTGGCCGATATAACATATGTTTTTTTAAGTGGAACATCCTATTTTCTAATTTATTCTTAAATTCTGCGTAAAATTATTTTTGAGTATACAGGGTACTTCGAAAAAGTGTGGCCGATATAACATATGTTTTTTTAAGTGGAACATCCTATTTTCTAATTTATTCTTAAATTCTGCGTAAAATTTTATAACTTTTTTATTAATAATGTTATATACCTACACCTAGTAGTTTTTCTAATATTTGATTTAAAAAAAAATACTAGTTTTCAGTTTTGTAAAAAATTGCCAGTAGTGCCAGTGTTTCTGAAGGTGGAATACTCATAATGGGTATGAGCGTTCTATAGGGATAAAAAAAGATATATGTAAAGAAATTTGAGTTAGATGCTACAGAGTGTTCAAAATAATTTTGTACATTTCAACTATTTTAAATTGAAAAATCTCAAATTTTTTAAATTGCACACCCTCTATATTATTATTTTTTCTGATAGATTTTATAAAACCCACCAATCATTATTAAGTATGTCATATACCCATATATTTCTAATAGTTTTCGATTTATTTTGAATTTTTTCAATTTTTACCCTTGTTTTTAGTACAGTTACGCTATTGTGAAAACATAGACAAATAGTTAATAATAATTTTAATATAGTTTAACTTATCTAATAATTAATTATTATGACGTAATAAATGTTCAAAAATATGCCCGTCTACTTGAATACACAGGTTTTACTATATTTTCCTTCACTTTCGTTAGCATAAAGGGCGTTATTGACCTGCACGCATCCCGTATCCTATTTTCCATATCTACTGGTGTTGTGGAGGGATTCACATGTAGCTCCACAAAAAGAAGTCTAAAGATGTTAAGTCACATGATCGAGGGGGTCACTGAATGAATCCATCCATACCGATCCATTTTTGTGGGTAACGATCGTTTAAAAATTCCCGAACTTCCCGGTGGTAATGAGCAGGAGCTCCGTCTTGTTAAATCCACACTAGCTTCCTTTCAAAGTTATCAACTTCTTCAAGAAGCTGATGCAATTCGTTTAGCAAAAAATTTAGATATCTAGGCCCGTTTCGCGGAAAAAATATGGACCAATAATTCCAAAATTTAATATTCCAAACCATACATTAACCGACCAATGGTTTTGGTTTTGAACTTTCCGGACCAAAAATGGATTAACTGTTGAATAATAATGTATATTAGGGCTGTTAACTGCTCCATTACTGCAAAAAGCAGCTTCATCAGAAAACATTATTTTGGATAAAAAATTTGGATCGACCTCTATTGCTCCATTCATGGTGGTACAAAAGTTTACTCGTCGGTTAAAATCACGGTCTTGAAGTTCTTGGTGTAGTTCCATATGAAAGGGATGATACTTGTATTTTCTCGTGGTGTGATTAGCCGTAGATTGGGATGTGTCAGATAAGTCAGCTAGTTGACGGCTGCTCACCTGGGGATTATCTTCAACATGAAGTAAAATCTCCATTTCTTTTTCCTCATTGGTAGCATTTTGGTTTACTACTTTCCGTTTCGTATACTCAACGCTACCACTACCATCAAACCGTTCCATTAAGCACTGAAAAGATTTTCTAAATGGTATACGTATATTAGGGTAATTCGCTCCGTAAAGCCTTACTGCCAAGACAATTTTTTCCCGCCTCCCCCAGTATATAAACCGTATCAATTAATTCATTTTTAGGAAAATCCATAACCATTACCTTTATACGTCACTTACTACAACAAATTAAACTATTTTTACTTACTTAATAGACATGTTTTGTCTTGGCAACTATGATGCTATAGCGTAAGTGTATTAAAAAATTGAAAAATTCAAAATAAATCGAAAACTATTAGAAATATGGTAGGTATATGACATACTTAGTAAAAGTTGGAGGGTTTTGTAAACTCTATAAGAAAAAATAATAATATACAGGGTGTGCCCTGTAAACCCAAAAATAATTTTAAATTGTGCACCTTAACATTCCCTAAAACTATTGTATTTAACATTTTTTCGTCATTCCCGAAACAAATGCGATAATGAACTTTACTCTGTCGTTGACTCACTCTGTACATTATTTCAATTAATATATAATGTCTTGGATAAAATAGAAATTGCCATTACATTTTCAGAACTAAATATACTACGTAATTCAATAGTAGATCTAAATGAACTACTAGTAGAAATAAAAAAGTTAAAAGATCAATCACTAACTGACAATTTGCCATTAGACAATAATATACAAAATATTTTACTTCTAGAAAAAATAATAAAAATAAAAAGTTATGTCAATAAAAATAAGATTTTTGTTAGAAATACCGCTGGTAGATGACGAAATATATCAATACTTTCACTTATATCCTGTACCAATCCCGATCAGTAACACCTTTATGATCAATATATGTACCTATCAAACCCCACCTTGTATTAAGCAATCACAAATACCAAGACAAGAAATGTGACGAAATCCAGACCAACGAGTACGAAGAACTACCCTGTAGTGTTCAACTATTAAGACACCAAAAAATTATTACGCAATGCCACCCTTTCAAAATCAAAATAGAGAGAAATCAAGTAACACAAATCTCTCACAACAAATGGTTAATAACAACTTCGAAAGAAGAAATTGTAAAAATAACCTGCCAGAAATTGAAAGAAAATAAACCAATAAATGGTTCAATACTTAGCTGAAATTCCGCCCAATTATCAAATCCAAATAAACAAAATAATGCTGAAAACATATGCAGAAACAAGGATGAAATACAAACAGATTCCACTACCGAAAATAAAATGGGACATTGAAGAAACACGTCAACCCTACTTCAACCCTCATGTTTTAGATTTACACACAATAAATCTAAAAATCAACGACGAGATCAAACAAGAATTAAAAGCCCAAAAGAAGAATTTAGAAAACATATCCTCGAACATTATTGTAAAATACAATAATATATGGACAATAATAAGCTATATATTATTTGTATTGATTTTAATTGTAATATGCTACAAATACTTTGTAGAGAGAAATAGGAAATTCAAAAAAATAACAAAGAAAAATATTCAACTCGAAAATGACATTGATTTAGATTACTAATTGGAAAAACAATCAAAAGGTTATCTTTCCAACTGGGTCATGGGGAATTATATTTCTAAGAATGTGCAGAAACTAAAGTCCGTATTACTTCTAATTAAAACAAAAAAAATATATAATTTAAATAAAAAATGCCTTTTGATTATAATCAATTGCGAAATTTGCAAAGGAAAATCTCATAAATAAACCCCCTGGGAAGCATACAAGATCTTATATGGCAAGAAAAGATGAAATAAGAAAACAAAGAGCATCAAGAGCTAATTTGCCTGCAACGAAAAAGCTTAG
The DNA here is from genome assembly GCA_019049505.1 of Pachyrhynchus sulphureomaculatus. Taxonomy (NCBI): domain Eukaryota; kingdom Metazoa; phylum Arthropoda; class Insecta; order Coleoptera; family Curculionidae; genus Pachyrhynchus; species Pachyrhynchus sulphureomaculatus. Next base: position 80,891,268 of record CM032451.1, on the reverse strand, counting down.
AAATTTATCGGTTAGAAATATAGAGGCCACGAGAAAAAATAAAGAAAAACATGAAGGGGTAGAGTATCAATCAAATTGTGGATTGTAGATGGACGTTTATCATACTGGTGACGTTATTAATCCTCAAGCGTTAACTATTATATTGAATAATGTTTCAATTACATCCGAGGGCTGTGACTTAGTATATTCGATTTAGAAACATCGGGATTTTCAAGTACAGCTGATAATTTGCAAATAGCGATGAAATATCGGGATAAAACATTCAATGTTTATATTAGGGCTGCATAACCGATTTATTACCACGCTTTCAAAGTTACGGGCTTAGAACATATTAATGGCGACCTGTATTTATATGAAAAACCTATCAAAACTCTAAGGGCTCTAGGCTCCACTAGAAGGAATAGGTTCGCTTTTTCCTTCTATAGAACTTGATGAACCTGATGGGCTTAACAGGTTGACTGCTGATCTATATTTTTGAGTTTGTGGTTGACGCCGGTAAGATTTTTTTCCAAATATTTTAATTTTAATGTGGTAAATATGAATTAAAATGAGTCTTGGATGTGTTTTTTTTTATGTGCCATTCAAAATATTAGAAAAAAAAAAATTTCACTCCGATCGGAGTAATCGGCATTGCAAGTGAAAATTTTTACTAGATGCCGAACACTCCGATCGGAGTGTCCAATTAAATAAGTAAAGAAATAATAAATCGCACTCATGAACTCAAAACATTTATTTCTAAATCATTTTTGTACATTTTTATGGTAATCCTCAAAGCAATTAAGGCAAAAACCCGGTTGTCCAGGGCACATTTTGCATTCATACACTGTTTGCTTTCTTATTTTATTTTTTCCTGCATTCTTTGCATTCCTTTCTGCTTACCCGTTTTGTTTCTTTAGTTCCTTTTTTTTCACTAACAATTTTTTCTACTTTGCTAATGCTGTGGACATTTATTTGGCCTGGAGGAATTTGCGGCAAATTAGTAATTGGTCGTCTGGCTAGTAAATTTCTTATGACATCCAATCGGAAGTCATATAATCGTAACTGGTCAGACCGCGAATATTTATTGTACAAAAACTAGGCGTTTATCATGCTCATTTGCAGCACATGCATGAATAACTTTTTGTACCACCGAATGGTTTTACGGCTGCAAGGATAATATGCCATCATTTGATCCTGTCTATCTATACCGGACATAAAAACATTATATCCAATGATTGCGGAAGGTTTTTTCAGATTCTTGATTTCTTTTGTTTTTTAAAAATGCCCAATTCGCTTCCAAATTCCGTTAAAATGTATTGAACATTGCGTTTATCGCGCCATTTTCCGACATGCACTCCATTGCAAAACATAGATTTATTCTTACTACGTTTTAAGTTTGCACTCATTACCTCTTTCGGATTATCTTTCCTCTCAGCTTGCAGCGTACCAGTGCAGTATGTATTTTGTTGAAGTAATTTCCTAGCTAAATTAACACTATTGTAAAAATTGTCTAGATAAACAGCATGTCCCACACCCAATTTTTCCTCCAATAAATGTAAAACAATCTTTTCAGTATGTCCGCTTCCACCATAAACATCTGTCGCACCTTCGTAGACACGAAATTTCAAAATAAGTCCATTAGGCTCTGTCAGCATGCATAACTTCATACCATACTTATGACGCTTATTCTTGATATACTGTTTAAACTGGAGACGACCCCGATAAAGTACCATAGCTTCATCCAAAGACAACTCTCTTCCAGGATAGTAAATTTATCCCATCTTGTTGTTAAAAAAATCTGCCACAAATCTAATCTTTCCTAGCCGATCTGCCGGATCCATATCTGGAGATGTAAAATGCAAACACCTCAAGATAAGCAAAAATCTATTCCTTGATATATATTTTCTAAAAACAGGTAGATTAAATAGCGGATCAGTTTTCCAATAATCGTTAAGACGGCTCAAGGATATTGTGCCAGTGTGAAGTAACAGGGCCAAAAAAATTTTTAGTTCGTCAAGAGTAAGATCTTTAAAATTAGTAATACGTGATTTTGTACTTGTTTCTGGGCGCAGCAAAACCTCGACTGCGTAAGAGTTCGTTCGTTCTACAATAGTTTGTAAAAAATCATCATCAATGATCATTTCGAAAAAATCGATAGGTGCACCCTGTCCTCGAATTTGCACCAATAATTCCTGGGTTTTCTGGAACAAAATTTGTTTTAACGCACCTCTGTCGTTCCATTTTATCTCATCAAGGCTAGGAAGTGTTTGATGTGGCCGAATAGGGTCTATAAAATTCTCTTCTTCGGACTCGGAGCTTGAATTTACATCACTATCGTCTGTGTCTGGTACGTAATGTTCGTCACTACTACCTCCGCTTTCTTCCAATAGCTGCAATAATTCAGTGTCAGTTAGCTTCTTTTTCTTAACATTTACCTTTTTTTCATCACTACAATGTCTTTTTTTAATACCAGAAGGCCCAGGTTGATTGTCCATATTGTACGGCAGATTACAACCAAACCAAAAGCAAATCCGCGGAACCACTTAAGCACCTGTTAGAACTTGCGTTTTTAAGCAACGCCACCACTAGAAACACGTTTCATATACAACGCCGATGGAATACTAAAACGTTTCGTAAGAACGCATGTCGAACTCCGATCGGAGTAGACGGCGTTGGCGAAGAGACCCGAGGCACTCCGATCGGAGTGGTCGGCAGTCAACCTGTTAAAGATCGTTTCGGTACAGGAATTTTAGGAGAATGACGTAGCGACATTAACACTGATGGTACAATAGCATATGTCAGGGAACTTTTTGTTTTTTTTTAGAAAAACCCTTCACACTTGTCAAACAGAAGTAACATTCGTCTGTGTAGTTCTTCGGTTCACGCTCCTGCATTGATACGTCACAAGGCATTTCTTATATAGCACCATTGTACCAACCCGTCAAATATTTATAACATTTCAAACAACACACTCGGGGCACCCACGATTTATCATGATTTCCAATTGCGGTCTTAAAATAAGCTTTATAACACTTTTCAAGCAGCGGGGAAATTGGCTTTTTTCACTTTTAGGGCTAAATTTACCAAAAACGTAACAAAACAAACTAGGCGAACACAAACGCCTGGCATTTTGTATATTTAGCACTAATCTAAATGTTTTTGATCACATTTATACACGAAAAAGTAATATTTATATGACTAACCTCGAACAAGTGATACGAGGAGTAAATAAAACAAATTACTAGTTTATGAGATGTGATGACTAAAATATTTTTTTGTATACTAGATGTACCTAATATGAATCACTATTCAAGATGTCAGTGGATTTTTTAGTGTTGTCTAGTGTTATTTTTCCAGTAAAGGTTTTTACAAAAACAAAGTTTGAAGTATTTAATATCAGGTTGCCAATCGATCACCTGATTGTAAACCATTAAATTCCCCTCTCCTGTTTGTCGTTTGACACTCCCTCCTTGTTAAGTAGCTCCGCCTTCAGTGTCCCCTTTTTCCTTTAAAGACACGCCCTTTATGTTCATATGCCAGCCGCTCCTTAGACCTGGCTATGGCTCTGCTACATACAAATTCATAAGATTATAAGGGCCGAAGACTTACATTTTATTCTGTTAAATCTGGCAACTCTGAATGCATGATTTAAAATGAAGATACAATATTCTTTTGTTGTAGTTTCTGTGCAACCGTTGCAAAGTTTTAAGAAGTTTGATTTTAGAATATTTTTTCATTTGTAAGGTTGGTAGAAAAAAGTGATCTATATTTACTGGTTGTGCGATCCATTTCTAATTTGATGCTTCGGGGAAAGTGTGAACGTGCGTACACTTGCCCCTTGTATGCCTTTTCGTTAATTTTTAATTTTTATGATACTTTCTTTGAGAGCTAAGGTTTATTTACCGATTTTATTTTATTTTCAGTGCGTAAACATCATGCCGCGAAATTACATCAGAAAAAACCCTGAAGTTGCACCGGTTACTCAACGACAAATCGACAGGGCCAAAACACTTATAGAACGTGGGAAAAGCAAAAGAGCTGCGGCAAATGCCATTGATATTAGCGAGTCTTATCTTCGAAAAAGACTAAAATTTGGCAGAACTGCTTCTTCTATGGGTCGTTTTAAGCCAACGTTTGATGAAGAACAAGAATCACAGCTTGTAATCCATTGCAAGCAAATGGACAACAGATATTTCGGTCTGACTATAAATGATTTAAGACGTTTGGCTTATGAATACGCTACGGCTAATAAGATCGAGAATCGCTTTGATAACTCATCCAAAATGGCGGGTCGCGACTGGGTTGAGAGTTTTTTAAAACGTCATCCTCAATTAGTTCTCCGGCAATCGGCAGCGACAAGTCTAGTTCGAGCTATCGGATTCAATAAAGTTCAAGTAGACCGCATCTACAAAAACCTAAAAGAGCTGTACGAAAAGCATAAATTTCAACCAAGTTACATTGATGAGACCGGGATAAGCACTGCCCCTAAAAAAACTCCTAAGGTTATAACCACAAAAGGGGAAAAAGTAGTGGCTAAAATTGTGTCTGCAGAACGGGGAATTACTGTGACAGCAATATGTTGTATGAGGGCCAGTGGCCATTATATCCCGCCAGCATTCATCTATCAACGTAAGAGACCGCGAGAGGATTTACTAGATGGTGGTCCGTTACAAAGTATTTGCATGGTGTCTGATAATGGTTTTGTCAACACAGACTTGATCGTCCACTGGCTACATCATTTTAAATATTTTGCTCATCCTTCGCCTGAATATCCAGTATTGCTTCTCTTAGACAACGACTCGTCTCACATCAGTCTAGAGTCGGTGAAGTATGCCCGTGAGAACGATATAGTGATGCTGACGCTTCCGCCACATGGAAGTCACAAACCGCAGCCTCTGGACAGGTGCCTTTTTAGCCCTTTAAAAGTGAAATATTTGGTAGAATGCGACAAATTTATGTCACTGCATCCGGGAAGAGGCATCACTCAGTATCAAGTGGCACGCTTGTTTAACGAAGCGTATAAAAAAGTGGCCACCTTGGGAAATGCTGAATCTGGCTCTAAGGTTACAAGAAAAATCCCTTCGATGACGACTTATTCGATGAGACAGATTTTGCTCCATCATTAATCACAGATCAAATTCTTCGAGAAGAAGAAATTGAAGTTCAACAATCTTCAGATCAAATAATACCTGTTAATCAGTCTATAAATCAGCAGTCACGTGATGAAGCTCAAAACTTTGACGCTGCGGGGGAGAGTCCTTCTAATAACGATCTAGATCAACCAATGGTTGAGAATCAGCTAACATGTGTTGCCAACAGCCGAATTGACGTCAATAGATATGAGGTTGTCAATATAAGAGGTGAGGTTCCCGAAAATGTTTCCTTTAGTGATCCTCTCACAAGTCCGTCATTATTGGGTCCCATTATTATAGAGCCTTCCGTGGAAGCCTCAGTGGCTACTAGTTTGCCTAAAAATCTCTGCTCTGAACATAAGTCTATAAATGAACAACTAGGTGCTCAACATGTGTCCATCGCAGACCTTTCACCTCTTCCTCGGATGAAAGAAAAAAGAAATGTAAGAGGAAAAATTTCTTTGAAATCCGAAATTATCACCGTCGGTCCATATAAGCAACAGGTGGAAGAAAAGAAGCTACAGGAAGCAGAAAAGAAAAAGCGTAATAAAAATCCAACTCCCAAATTGGCGCTGGATGCTGGATCTTCGGGATTTAAAAAGAAGACCTCTGTTCTGAAAAGGAAAAAGACTCTGTTTCTAAAGGAAAGCCAAAGCCCTCTACGTTTACGCTTAAGGATTACTTTTATCGTTTTTGTAAAGAAAAATATACGGAACCACTAACTGAGGAATGGATCCAGTGCATAACTTGCAAGGAGTGGTGATATGAAGAATCCACTTCCTATGAGAGAGGAGTTTTTATATGTGACAATTGTACTGATGATGTCTAAATTTTAACTTATAATTAATTATTAGTTCCTAAAATGCAAATTGATTGACCTCAATTTATGTGATAGATAACTTACTCTTAAATGACTCGAGTTTATGATTATTCAGACTGATTTCTGAAGACTAAATACTAAATATGAAGGTTTTTAAGTTATATTAAAAAAAAAGTTTATTTTTGTATTGTAAGTAGGCTTATTTTGCCGATGTTTTAAGGATTGCGCCCATTTACCCCTTTATGCACCTAGGGAAATGCTGAATCTGTACCTATTAACGGTGCGCGCAGTTACCCGCAATACGGGTCAAGTGAATGCATTCTGATTTTTTCTCATTAAAAGCTAATTTCAAGAAAATGAACATGTCCTCAGTTTAAGTTTTTAATTTGATTTAAAGGCAAATAAATGTCACTCTGAAAAAATATACTTTTATTCTCCTAACTCTTATACTTTATGCGTAAAGGGCCTGCAAAAACCAAAGTGCGCACACTTGACCCGAATGACTCTATCCCGGAAGATAATCAAAGAATAAAAAAATGTCATCAACGTTGTGCAGAGAACCTACAGAGCTCGTCATATCTATTTTGGGTCAAAGTACCTAATTGAGCATGACAGAGAAGATATAACTTGAATGCTGTCTCAACTAGGGATTAGAATTTTTTCAATATATCGATAATTATTGATATATCGAATAACAATAGATATACTGATATATCGATAATCATCGATATACCGATAACTATCGATATACCGATAACTATCGAATACCGATAACTATCAAATACCGAAATATATCGGTAATGATCAATGCTTATCGATGTATCACAGGTTATCTATTCGTATCGATATATCTATATTTATACCTATTTTAAGGGTTTATTTATGACTAGCCGGGCCCGCGGCTCCGCTCGCGTGGACTTGATTCACTACTATCGTCACTGCTTATTCCTTATGTTACCCAACGTAATAAAATATCTCCCATCATTTCTCCTTATCTCCCAATATTTCTCCTTATTTCCCATTATCTCTACATAATTTCCATTATCTAGGCTTATATCTGCTGATCTTCCATTATTTCTCCTTATCTCCCATTATTTCTCTTTATCTCCCATTATCTCACCTTATTTCCCATTATCTAGGCTTATCTCGACTTATCTCCCATTATTTCTCCTTATCTCCCATTATCTCACCATAACTCCCATTATCTAGACTTATCTCTGCTTATCTCCCATTATTTATACTTATCTCCCATTATCACACCTTATCTCCCATTATCGAGGCTTATCTCGACTTACCTCCCATTATTTCTCCTTATCTTCCATTATCTCACCTTATCTCCAATTATCTAGGCTTATATCGAATTATATAGAACATATGTATAAATTTATAAAAACACGTAAATCGGATAAGTGGTTCTCGAGTGATAAGCGCACTAACGGACAGACAGACAGACAGAGAGACGTTGCATTTTATATATATTGTATTCTTTGCTACATGCGTGCTTTAGGGAGTGTATTGCAAGAGAACGCGCTACCGGCAAACTTTTCTCCGACTTTATTCACTATTATCGTCACTGCTTATTCCTTATGTCACCTAATAAAATATATGCTATAACCTGGCCAGAGAACATACGTATGTTTAAAAAAAAGCACGTAAATCGGATAAGTGGTTCTCTAGTGATAAGCACACTAACGGACGGACAGACAGACAGACAGACAGGCGGACAGAGAGACATTGCATTTTATATATATTATAAATATTCTCTGCTACATAATATTGTTCCATATTTAATGGTTTGGACTGTGTATTGCAAGAGAACGCGCTAGCGGCAAACTTTGTCCGACTTCATTTACTATTATTGTGACTGCTCATTCCTTATGCTACCTATCGTAATAAAATACAGCCTATAACCTGGCCGGAGAACATATGTATCTTTTAAAAAAAAAAGTACGAAAATCGGATCAGTGGTTCTCCAGTGATAAGCGCACTAACGGACAGACAGACAGAGATACGTTGCATTTTATATATATTATAGATGTAATAAAATATATACCTATAACCTGGTCAGAGAACATATGTATGAATTTAAAAAATCACGTAAATCGGATAAGTGGTTCTCGAGGGATAAGCGCATTAACGGACAGACAGACAGACAGACAAACATCGCATTTTATATATATTATATATTATAGATATAGATTATTATTATTATTATATAACCTGGCCAAAGAATATATGTATGAATTTAAAAAAAGACAGGTAAATCGGATAAGGGGTTCCCGCGTGATAAACGCACTAATGGACAGACAGACAGAGAGACATTGCATTATATATATTATAGATTATACATTACAGATATTCTTTGCTACATAATATTGTTCCATATTTAATGGTTTAGGCTGTGTATTGCAAAGGCACGCGCTAGCGGCAAACTTATTTCCGACATCTTCACTATTTTACGTCACTGTTCATTCCTTATGCTACCTATCGTAATAAAATATAGCCTATAACCTGGCCAGAGAACATATGTATGTTTTTTAAAAAAAAGTACGTAAATCGGATAAGTGGTTCTTCAGTGATAGGCGCACTAACGGACAGACAGACCGACAGACAGAGAGACGTTGCATTTTATATATATTATAGAAGAGGGGAGGCTGATACCCGGTGAATTAATATCAAGCATAATCCCTATTTATCATTTGAAATATTAATTAGCATATTTTATGGGGATCCTACCCAATGATCTGGGAACAGTTTGATAATGTCAATAATGTGTTTAAATATTTTTTTAAATAAACAGTTGACTAAAATACTGAAAAGTTTGTTTGGGAAAGTTTAAAAGTTTCATATTATTTTTGTTTGCATCAAATACTCGTAAACAATTTTCTAATTGCACTTTTTAACACACTTTTACAATTTTCAAATCTACCCCCAAGCTTAATAGATTTGGTCCAGGAAGATTCCAATTTTTTTATTACATCGAATCCACCGTATTCTTCAGATTTGGCCCCCAGCGACTATTATCTATTCGCAGACCTCCAAAAATGGTCGCGGGAAAGAGATTTGGCTCCAGTGAAGAAGTTATCGCCGAAACTGACGACTATTTTGAAGGCAAAGACAAATCCTTCTACAAGAAAGGTATAGAAATGTTAGAAAAGCGTTGGACTGATTGCTCGTATCGCTCTTGAAGGAAACTATATTGTTGAATATAGTCGAATTTTGCAAAAAAAAATGTGCTTTAAGTAGCTAGACCAAAAACTTTTCAGCCTACGTGTTATAATAATTTTTCCACGATGATTCGGCACTAACGGATGTCAGTAGGTAAAAGGAAAGTTAGTCCAATTGGTGGATAAAAAAAGGTCAACCGTGCATTTTCGGTAGGATGCGATTTTATTTTTTATCATCTGGGACTGTTCAAAGTTAGGTTAAATTTGAGTTTTCGGGGTCGGAGTGCACCCATTTGGCCGTCATATTAAAAATAGGGGTGTAAATGGTTTTTTCATGTCTCGGTAACCGTATCTGACAAATTTTGTAATGAACTTTTTTGTAGATAATCTATAACTACTAAATAACTTTTTATTGTTACTTCAATAACACTGGTCAACATGATTTTTTTCACACGGAAACTGAATAGAGACCCTAGTTCAGTTTTTTATGCTGAATTCAAATATGTTATCAGATTTCTTCTATCAGGCATAGTTTTCTTGTGACAGTCATTCTTGTGTAATATACTTCTCTATATTAGGATTTTATTGTTATAATTCTTGTAAATATAGAAGTGGGAATTTGTATTCAGAATAATTTGGCACCAGGCAGACTTATTCATGTTGAAACATGTTTTAACTCTGTCTAGGCTTAATGATGTTCAAACCTGCCCTATCTTGTACAAATATTGCACATTTTTAGCAAGCAGAGGGCCAGTAGCCAGAATTGTAATTGTAGTGTGTCTGGTAACACGTGTACCTACGTATTTTTGTGCTGTTTATTGCTTTTATTTGTAAGTTTTTTTGAAAACGTTTCAAAATGCCAAGAAAGTGTGTAAATCAACCAAACCATTTCTGTTACGTGTGTGGTGAACTGACCTTCAAGTCTCAGAGACGAAATTTTACACCGCTTGTGAAAAAATATTATGAGCTTTATTTTGGGTGTAAAGCTGGTGGTTTTGATAAAGACTGGGCCCCAAATTTATGCTGTGTATCATGTGTTAGGCTTCTCACTGGTTGGAAAAATGGTACTCATCATATGCCGTTTTCAGTCCCTATAATTTGGAGGGAACAGAAGGACCATTTAACTGATTGTTATTTCTGCTTAACTAACATTAAAGGAATTACGTCCAAAACAAAATATACAGTTAAGTACCCCAATTTGGCATCTGCAATTAGACCTCTGCCACATAGTGAAGAGTATCCTGTACCAAAGTTTCCAGATTTCATGACCTTAAGTGATAACTCCGACTCCAACCCAGTTCATACTGAAGACGGAAAAAGCGAGAGAAGTGACCCTACATTTGAAGCAAGTAGTTCTCTTTTTATCTCAAGAAGATCTTAATGATTTTATACAGGATTTAAATTTATATTTTTGTACTTAATCTCTTTGAAGTAATAAGAAATGTATATGAGAAAAATTTTAAATCTTTAAATAAACATCTTTTTTACCCAATATTCTTTGTCCCAGTGTTATTAACTCTACTATAGGGTGTTTTTTATAGAGGTATAGAACTTTGAAATGGAATAAAACAAAGATGAATTTTTTAAATTGACATGAAATTTACTTTATTCGAAAGATAATCTTCTGGCATTATAATTTAAATATGACTTCTGGCATATGACCGCCACGGCTGGCTCGGACGTAGTCTAATCTGGAGGTCCAATTTTCGATGACTTTTTCCAACATTTGTGGCCGTATATCGGCAATAACGCGGCGAATGTTGTCCTCCAAGTGGTCAATCGTTTCGGGCTTATCGGCGTAGACTAGCGACTTCACATATCCCTACAGAAAATAGTCTAGCGGCGTTAAATCGCACGATCTTGGAGGCCAATTCACGGGTCAGAAACGTGAAACTATGCAGTTACCAAACGTTTCCTTCAATAAATCAATTGTGGCACGAGCTGTGTGACATGTTTCGCCGTCTTGTTGAAACCACAGCTCCTGCACATCATGGTTGTTCAACTGATGAACGAAAAAGTCGGTAATCATGGCTCTATAGCGGTCACCATTGACTGTAACGTTCTGACCAGCATCGTTTTTAAAGAAGTACGGACCAATGATTCCACCAGCCCATAAAGCACACCAAACAGTCAGTTTTTCTGGATGTAACGGTGTCTCAACATACACTTCAGGATTATCATCACTCCAAATACGGCAATTTTGTTTATTGACGTATCCATTCAAACAAAAGTGAGCTTCATCGCTAAACAAAATTCGCTTATGAAAATCGGGATCAACGGCAATCTTGTTTTGGGCCCATTCACCGAATCTACGCCTTGCTAGGTGATCGTGTGGCTTCAATTGTTGCACGACTTGGATTTTGTAAGCACGCAAACTAAGATCTTTCCGCAAAATCTTCCATAAAGTGGATGGACACATATCCAATTCCTGTGCACGATGGCGGATAGACTGATTCGGGTCTTCCTCTACGCTACGCTCTACAGCAGCAATGACTTCTTCTGTACGCACTGTACGACGTCTCTGTGGATGCGTACTACCATTTAGAGTAAACGTGGTGCGAAAACGTTCCATAGTTAATCGAATTAATTGCTCTGATGGACGATTATGTTGACCGTAAAATGGACGTAGTGCGCGATACGTATTTCGAACAGAACCATGATTTTCAAAATAAATTTGCACAATTTGGAAGCGTTGTTCAGGCGTCAGTCTATTCATGTTGAAATGCCAAACCAAACTAAACATAAATCACTTGACAGCTGACAAAATGGCCGCCAGTTCAAAAAGTGTTGCCAACTTAAAGTTTTATACCTCTATAAAAAACACCCTTTAGAATCCTCATGTTATTCGAATGGTTTATTATATATTTTTCGTATAACTGCTTCTTACAAGAATAACAAACGAAAAAAAAACTTATAGACACAAACTGTCATCAGAGTCGTTGTGCAGTGCATACAAGGATTAAACTTCGTGTATAGTGGAATAAAATGTTTTCCTCGCACTTTTGAACTCGGGACTCTTTGTTTCTTCAAATATACACCATTACCTACACTTTCCAGCAAAAAACTTAACATCTAAATTATTTCCTTTTCATCTCCTAATTTTATTGTACTACTGGCGTTGATGGAATACGTCATAGTACTCGAGAAATGCACAGGCGATCTAACACCATTTTTCTGTAGGCTTTTCAACCTACTCTACACAAAATGAGTATTTTCTTCCTGCTGGAAATGCGATGCAGTTCCGCCGATACTGAAATTATTGCCAAACAATTACCGACCAATCGTACTGCTGTCAATAATATCGAAAGTTATAGAAAAGGCATCTTCTAAAATATCTAGAAGGTTTTAATATTATTAGCGGTCATCAGTTATTTCTCTCGTAAGCAAAGATCAACAGGAGCTCTCAAGCTTATGTCATATGTCGAAACAATGCAATTGAACACTGTGGAGAATCTTGATCGATTACACTTAATATATCCTAGGCATTTGACCGTGTTCGGCATGACTGTTAGCTAAGATACGCTCTTATCGTATGTGTGAAAGGTTTTGTTTAGGGCACTCGTCTTTCTAATACCTTCATTATCAACGTCTATACTATTTCCTCTCTTTCTCATTTACAGTAATGATCTGCCGGAAATGACTAGGAATTCCATCTACAACTTTGCAGATGAAAGTACGCTTCGTTTTTCATTCCCTTTGAAAGTGCCAACATCAGCTACTCATGCAAATATTCGCAGACAGTAGAAAGTCGTTCAGTTTAACAAGGACCTGAAACAAATTCTATCGTGCGTTAACAGTAACCAAGTAGAATTTAACGCTACAAAAACCCAGGCTGCAGTTTTTTCTAAAAAAATTAACGTTGCGCAATCCGACATAGGACACTCCACTCCTCTCCTCTAGCTTCGTCACTAAATTTATTGGACGTTAACTTGGGAGCAAATATGTCTTGGCATGAACATGTTGCGTGCATAGTAGAGAGCTTCTCAAAAACTGAGGATTTTATTTCGAGCTAGAAAGCTTTACACCCCGCAGCAACTGTTAATTTTGTACCAAGCTCGAATTCGACCGAGTCTTCTTGCATGTTTGGAGCTCTGCTCCTAAATATACACTCCATTTGTTGGATTCTATTCAGAAGAGAACTGTTCGCCTGATTGAAGACCTAGAACTCGCCAGCAACGTTGATTTCTTGGAACATCGAAGAAGAACGATAGCAACTTGAATCTATTCTCCAAGTACTTTCGTGGAAAGGGTTCAATGAATGTAGCCCGCTTAATTCCTCCTAGAGTTGTGCTTGCTGGAAATACCCGTCGCGCTAATACATCACATTCGTATGAGGTTCAGCTCGTCACCCCTTGTACAACCCTTTTTAAAACAGTCTTTTATATAGGGAACCTCATCCCTTGTCTAAACAGTCAGCTGAGCTTTTAAGTTCCAGGCTCAAAGGTTGGAATCTACTTCAAAAAGATACAAGGATATGCGTTTATCGTGGACACCATAGTGATTTCAGTGACTACTTTTCTAAAGAAGGCCACGTAGTTTTTTGTAATGATGTTTGTGCAGTACTAAAGGCTCTTGGACATCCATGCCAAATGAGTGGCGATTGTTCATAGACTCATCGAAAGTCAGTTTGAAGGCTGTACTACTCCATAATGGGAATGAATTACCATCAACACTTGTTGCGCATGCCAGTGATATGAAGGAGATATGAAAATATGAAATTGCTGTTAGAAAAAATTCAGTATACTAAATATAACTGGAATATCTGTGGTGATTTGAAGGTTATAGATTTATTGTTAGGTCTGCAACTTGGATACACGAAATTCTGCTATTTCTTGTGTGAATGGGATAGTAGGGATAAGGAGTTTCACTACATAAGGAAACAATGGTCTAAACGTGAATTTCTTAGTCTCCGCTGCACATAAAACTATGGCTTATAAAAAATTTTGTAAAAAAAATGGATAAAGGCTCTGCTGCATTTATGTATTTGAAATCTAAATTTCCTAAAATAAGTGATGCAAAATTGAAGAAAGGAACTTTTATAGGCCCCAAATAAGATCATTAATATCGAATGATGAACATTTTGAGGAACTGTTTTATCCACCGGAAAAAGCAGCGTGGAAATCATTCAAAAATACCTGTTGTGGATTTCTTGGCAATAATAAAGAAGAGAAAGTATTCATTTCCTTAAAAATTCACTTCTTAGACTCCCACCTAGATTTTTTCCCTGAAAATCTTGGGGCTGTCTCTGATGAGCATGGTGAGCGTTTTCATCAGCAGATTTCTACTATTGAAAAGAGGTACCAAGGCAAATGGAATCCCAGTATGCTGGCCGATTCCTGCTGGACCATGAAAAGAGACATCCCGAAGGCAAAACATGACCGAAAATCATCATATAAAACTTATAACTACATAAACCATATATGGACTACAGACTCCTTCCCATCTTTATGGCTGAAATCAACTATTATACCAATCCATAAGTCGGGCAAACCAAGAAATCAACCAAGTAGTTATAGACCTATTTCGTTAACAAGCCAACTTTGTAAAATTATGGAGAGAATGGTAAAAGGTCCCTTAGAATAGATTCTAGAAACCAAAAATTTTTTTTCAGTCCTAATCAATTTGGATTTCGTAAACACCGTTCGGCTCTAGATTACTTAGCTCTTCTAGACTCTGATATTAATCATTCTTTAAATAAAAACTTACACCTCATAGCCATATCTCGGGACATACAAAATGCTTTTGATACTACCAACACTTAAATTATCCTAAATCAACTAAATAGGCTAAATCTCCATGGTCATCTACCTAAATTTATCGCAAACTTTCTGCAACCCCGCTCTTTTAGAGTCAGAGCTAATAACAATTAATCAAATGAACACCAAGTTCGAATTAGGTGTCCCACAGGGTTCAATCTTGAGCCCAACCCTCTTCCTCTTAGCAATTCTGACCATTGAAGAACATATTCCAAGAAATGTATCACTAAACCTTTTTGCAGATGACATTAATCTATTATTCCTCATCTTATAACTCCAAATGCTCCACAATCCATTTTTGCAGAAAAAGGGGTTGTCCTAAAACAAACATCCTAAATCTATCCAATACTCCCATGATAAACAACATATCCTTGCTAGGATTGATTTTTGACAACAGACTAAATTGGAAAAAACATATCGGCTACCTTAAGACAAAAACAGCGAGAGATCTAAACATAATGAGACTGTTTTCAAACACCTCATGGGGTGGAGACTTCCCCTCTCTAATGAAGATATATAAATCGATCGTATTATATAAAATAAGTTATGGGGATTTCATTTACGAGGCGGCGAGTCCCACCAACAAAAGATCTCTCGAAGTAATCCAAAACCAGGTCTTGCGACTATCGACAGGGGCCTATCGAACTACTCCAATTCCAAGCTTACAATGCATCGCCTCCATGCCCCCCCCTTTCCTTACAGAGACAAAAATCTTTAATGTGGTTTTACACATCATTATTTAGACCTCATTTTAAAAGTGTCCTCAATCTACACCAGATACACTCTAAATCATTCAGCCCCAACTCTATACAATCCAGAATTAAGATCTTCTTATCTACTCATGAATTTTCCTTCACCTGACCAGACTCACCAAAATTCCCACTACTGCCTCATTGGACCGCCCCCTCTCCGAAAATAGATATCAGCTTGACAAAATACAACAAAGATTCAACCCCCTCTTCTCAAATAAAATCACCGTTTTTACAACTTATACATGATAAATACCAAAACTATAGTCACTATTATACGGATGGATCAAAATCAGACCTGGGAGTGGATGCTGCAGTAATCGCACCGAATACTATTCACAAATTTAAATTTAAGATTATCTCTACCGTTTATACATCTGAATTACTTGCTATAAGGGAAGCTATCAGATTAGCGATAAGAAAAAAAAATAATAACATTCTTATCATAACTGATTCCCTTAGTTCTCTGAAATCCATAATTCATCGAAAACATCAATCCCACTAGTATTAGATATAATGAATCTTATACACATAAGTTACATCCGGAAGATTAACTTAGTTTTATTGTGGATCCCCAGTCATATTAACATAATAGGAAACGATTTAGCAGATACTAACGCCAAATTGGCAATTTCCTCTGGAATATCCATAAATACAATCTTATCACCATCAGACCTGACAAATTTTTTCAACGATACCTTCAAAAATATATTTTAACTTTCCTGGGACTTGCAAGATGACAACAAGCTCTGGGAATCTAAGTCAACAGTATATCCACCATTTCATCTACCAAGTTTAACAAGAAAAGGGAATATTATATGGAGAAGAATTTCTATAGGACACACGCACCTAACTCATTCATATATATTAAAGCGAGAACCTCCCCCAATATGTCACCACTGCCATACAACCCTCATAATAAAACACATCCTTTCCCATGATCATCTTCCCCAAAGATCTAAACATAATTTATTGAAACCTTTACATCAAACATGAATAATATAAAAAGCCTAATAGAATTTTTAAAAGAAACAGAGCTTTACTCTAAAATATAATTACAATCGAACTGGCGCTAAATGATCTTTGCTATCGATGCGCTACATTCAAACATAC
Organism: Pachyrhynchus sulphureomaculatus; assembly: GCA_019049505.1. Lineage (NCBI taxonomy): Eukaryota > Metazoa > Arthropoda > Insecta > Coleoptera > Curculionidae > Pachyrhynchus > Pachyrhynchus sulphureomaculatus. The sequence goes on along the minus strand of CM032451.1, from coordinate 80,874,552 downwards.
ATACATACATACAAAACTTTTTAGCCGTGTATTTATTATTCAGTATTTTGTAAGTACTAATTATTTTAAAACTTTAAACACGTGCCACAAAAAAAACCCTGATGGATAAAATCTGAGAACATATTTAAACTCAGCATGGAAAAGATTAATATATTCCGTTAATTTGGCCCTTGTGAAAGAAAAAAAAAATTGTAGACCAATATAATTAAGAAGTTACAAAGAAAAAATAATGAAAATTTCGGGGATGAAAAACTATTATTGTTAATAATTTTTTTCCATTAATTTTATTAAAAAAATGCATCAGAGCTCCTTCATAAATTTTATAACAAAAAATTTGACTTACCATTCTTTATGATTTTGATTATTTTTAAGGGTTTTTTACCGCTGTAAAAGGAGGAAGGTCAAAGGTAGGTGAGGCATATAGGACGAAAAAAATTGTTCCTTTATTTTACGTATTTATATTATCATGTTTTACCTTTTTTAGTGTTCCGTACGGAACACTTATAAGATCACTTCGGTGTCTGTCTGTCTGTCTGTCACACCCGATTTTCTCCGAAACTATTTGACATAGAAAATTGAAATTTGGTAATAATATAGGAATTGAGGCCTCATCAGAGCCATGTAGTTTGAAGAGTTAAATTTTGACTTAATGGGTTAGTTTTGGGGGGTAAAATCGGAAATGAAAAAAAAAATTTTTTTCCTAGGTCATCAAGTGTGGTGTTAAATGAAAGTTTGTGAAAACACGAGTAAAAAATGTATATATAATGTAATACTTGCGAGCACTTTTCTTTGTATTATTTTTAAAAAATCGCGAAAAATCGCTGTCCCGCGCCTTATCTCAAAAAATTTTGACAAAATTCCAGAATATTCTCCACGGGGTGTAGATTGAACGAAAATTATCACGAGCGCATTACCTTTAATAATTTTTTCTGGTATTTAAAAAAACAAAAAATTTCAAGGTCATCAGATTTCAGTAAAGATTGGAAACAAACTTTGTTGAAAACTCATTTGTGGTGTGTTTTGTGAAGTCACTGATCATTTTATACATCTGTAACAAAAATTTTTATTTTAAAAGCAATCAACGTACGGAACACTAATTGCGCAAGTTTGTTATATATTTTTAGTGTTCCATACGGAATGCTTATGTTTCGTGTGCTTATCACTTCGGTGTTTGCCTGTTCGTCTGCCTGTCAGATCCGATTTCCTCCGAACCTGTTCGACACAGAGAGTTGAAATTTGGCACAAATACAAGAATTGATGGTTCAATCAGAGCCGTGTAGTTTTGGAAGTTAAATTTTGCCTTAAGGGGTTAGTTTTGCGATGTGAAATCAGAAGTGAAGAAAAAAAATTTTTACCAGGTCATTGAGTGGGGTGTCAAATTAATGGATGTATGATGTAATACTTGCGCACACTTGTCTTTATATTATTTAATAAAAATGGCCAAAAAGCCTTGTCCATCCACCCTATCTCGAAAAGTACTGATCAAAACATTTTGAAAAAATGCTGGAAAACATTTTATAATTTATCTGGTATAAAAAAAACTGATTAAACCGCCAAAATATATTAATTATATATTTTATTGAGTTATTTAATATGTATATATATATATATATATATATATATATATATATATATATATATATATATATATATATATATATATATATTATATATTAATATAAATTGTAATAATATAACAAAATAAAATATAACAATGACAAAAAAAATATAAATTATTAAAAATTTAAATATATATTAATTAAAAATAAAATGATATTATTTTTAAAAAATATATTAATAAATTGATAAAAAAAACATAAAATATAATAATATAAATAATATGTATGTAAAAATAAAGGAACAATAATTTTTTTTACCTATTTACTTCACTAACTTTTGATTTTCCTCCCTTTGCAGCGCTAAGAAACCCTTAAAAATAATCAAAATCATAAAAAATAGTAAGTAAATTTTTTTCAAATTCTCTATAAAAAAAGCTCTTGTAGTGTTATGTCATAAAATTGATAGATAAAAAGTTATTAAAAATAATAGTTTTTCATTCCCTAAATTTTCAAAATTTTTTATTTATAACTTCCTAATTATTCCAGTAACACTAAAAAATTATTAAGAAAAGTTGTATATTATTGTAGAATTTATAAAATATTTTTCATAAAATTTTTGTCAGACTTCCAGTTACCGAGATATATGAAAAAAAACATTTACACCCCTAGTTTCAATATGAGGCCCAAGTGCACCCCCCCGGCCCCGAAAATGCAAATTTAATATTACGTTGGACCCCCCACATTATAAAAAATAAAATCGCATCGCAATTTACTACCCAAAATGCACGGTTGAATGCCCAGTTGATTGGACTAAGTAAATAAAATAAAATAATAAAAAAATGGTTGAGTATTGTGATAGGTCCTACGATCTATAAAATTTTTCCCAAAGTAAGCCTGCCTATAGTAATACCTAGTAAGCAAAACATAACAGCTGCAGAAGGATGGGGCAGATCTGTTATTATTTGTTGGGTAAGTGTTGATCTATAGTATAGTATATGATATTATTGGAGCTGGACTTAACCTACTCCAAAATGAGGACATTCATCGCCCATTTTTCATAGCATAACGGGGTTGACGTTAGTAAAGTAAAAAAATAAACACGAATTATTAAAAATATTTTATCAGTGAAGTGGTAGTATGGCATACAATTTTATGTAGTTAGTGCGTTCCTTAAGAAAAATAAGTTTTTCTTTTTCTCATATAACTAAAATGAGATGAGTGTGGGTAACACCTGTGGGGTATGGGACCGAATACCACCCCCGTTACGTTCTGCCTGTCGTAGAATGCAACTAAAAGAACAAACCAGATGGTAGCTGTCCAGATTCCACCAAGCATCACGAGTTCAAAAATAATGTAATACTTGCGCATACTTATTACGAGTACATTACCTTTAATAATTTATCTGGTATATAAAAAAAACAAAAAATTCAAGGTCATCAGTTTTCAGTAAAGATCGGAAAAAAAAACTTTGTTGAAAGCTCATTTGGGGTGTGATTTGTGAAGTCACTGATCATTTTCGAAGAAAGGCCCTTCCAACGGCAAGCCTTGGTTTGACCGAAAATGCAAAGAAGCTGTTGCTTTTAAACATCTTGCATACCGACAATGGCGTGAAAATCCTAACACCATCAGTCGTAACACCTTTGTTCGTACCAGAAACAGATGCAAAGAAATTATCGACGAAACCAAGGAGGCACACAATCAACGGATTAGAAACAAACTGCTCGCTTGCCCCAACAATTCCAGGTCATTTTGGTCAGTCGCTAAGGCGGTTAGTCAAAATTTCACCAAATCCACCACTCACACGGCCAGATAATTCTATTGCAACGGCACCTGTTGAGAAAGCGAACTTGTTGGCTAAACTCTTTGCTTCACATTCTACTGTTGATTTCCAAGGAAAAACACCACCTACTATTCCCATAGTGCCGTCAAAGATGCCTGATATTGTCTTCAGACAGCGTATCATAAAACGTATTTTGATGAAGCTAGACACCAAAAAGGCTTCTGGCGCTGACGGAATACCTGCCATAGTTCTCAAAAACTGTGCGAGGGAACTAACACCAGTTTTCTGTAGACTTTTCAACCTATCCTACAGAACGGGAATATTTCCTTCCTGCTGGAAAAGTGCCACAGTTCAGCCGATACCTAAAAAAGGCAAGAAGATCTTGCCAAATAACTACCGACCAATCGCACTGCTTTCAATAATATCGAAAGTCATGGAAAAGGCTATCAATCAGCATCTTCTAAAATATCTTGAAGGATTCAACATTATTAGCGATCACCAATATGGCTTTCGTAAAAATAGATCAACTGGAGATCTTCTGACTTATGTAACACATGTTTGGAACTACGCAATTGAACACAACACAGAATCTCGAGCGGTTGCTCTTGACATATCCAAGGCATTCGACCGTGTTTGGCACGATGGGCTGTTGGCTAAGCTACGTTCTTATGGTATGTCTGAAAAGTTCTGGTTGTCGCTCTCATGTTTCCTCAGAGAGCATTCTCTACGAGTGGCAGTCGACGGATTTCTTTCTAACACCTTCACTATCAACGCCGGTGTACCCCAAGGCTCCATATTGTCTCCTACTCTCTTTCTCATTTATATTAACGATCTGCTGGAAAAGACCGAGAATCTAATCTACAGCTTTGCAGATGACAGTACACTTATCTCTTCATCCGCTTTGAACGCTCGGACATCTACTCAGACGAACATCCGCAGACAGCAGGCATGAACATGTTGCAGGCATAGCAAGGAGAGCTTCTCAAAAGTTGAGAATATTATTTCGAACCAGAAAGCTTTACACTCCACAACAACTGTTAATTCTTTACAAAGCTCAAATTCGACCAACTATGGAATACTGCTTCCAGGTTTGGGGCTCCGCTCCCAAACATACACTGCATTTGTTGGATTCTATTCAGAGAAGAGCTGTTCGTCTGATTGGAGACCCGGAACTGACCAGCGGCCTTGATTCGCTGGAACATCGAAGAACGGTTGGCGACTTGAGCCTATTCTACAAGTATTTTCATGAAAAGTGTTCGAAGGATGTGGCCCGCTTAATTCCTCCCAGAGCGGTGCATGTTAGAAGTACACGTCGCGCTAATACTTTCATCATTTATATGGAGGACATTATCCCTTTGGAATAATTTGCCCAGGACTGTGTTTCCCACCGAGTACAATTTACAGCGTGAATCGCTTTCTCCGCACACGTGTCGCTCCTGTAGCGCTTTAGGGACTTCCCTAAAGCACGTGTGCTAGACCCATATATAAAAAAAATAATACCTCCGTAACAAAAAATTTTATTTTAAAAGCAATCAACGCACGGAACACTAAATGCGCAAGTCCAACCGTTATTTCAACTAGAAACCAGTTATTTTCCGGTGGAAACAGTTGAAGCTATTGTTTCGATCTTCCGAATTTTGACAAATAATAAACTGGGTGATAGCAGTCGTACTGCTAGTAACTTGGAAGTTTGGAGCGACAAATTAATTTGAAATGGCGGTCAAGCTCTGGTGTACTAGGCTTTCGAGCAAAATTAAGATGTACACTCGACAATGTTTATTCTCATATTTTCTTCATTCTACAGACTTAATCAGATCAAAGGAGTCTCTTTTGCGTTGCTTTTTCACTAAGGTAAACGAATTATGTGTGGCATCTGTTTTATACTAAACATATGACCATTTCTCCAAACTCACCGCGTCTGAAGCAGCATCATGTGAAGAAACTGATACCGCCTTCCTTGCCTTGGTTGCTTCTTTTATCTTTTTTCTTGAATGTAGTGGTACTGACCTAAAAATATTTTGTTTTATATGTATTAGGGTAGATTGATAAGTCTGGTAAATTTCTACGAAAGGGCGGGAATTTTTTTAACAGGTTGACTGCCGACCACTCCGATCGGAGTGCGTCGGGTCTCTTCGCCAACGCCGTCTACTCCGATCGGAGTTCGACATGCGTTCTTACGAAACGTTTTAGTATTCCATCGGCGTTGTATATGAAACGTGTTTCTAGTGGTGGCGTTGCTTAAAAACGCAAGTTCTAACAGGTGCTTGAGTGGTTCTGCGGATTTGCTTTTGGTTTGGTTGTAATCTGCCGTACAATATGGACAATCAACCTGGGCCTACTGGTATTAAAAAAAGACATTGTAGTGATGAAAAAAAGGTATATGATAAGAAAAAGAAGCTAACTGACACTGAATTATTGCAGCTATTGGAAGAAAGCGGAGGTAGTAGTGACGAACATTACGTACCAGACACAGACGATAGTGATGTAAATTCAAGCTCCGAGTCCGAAGAAGAGAATTTTATAGACCCTATTCGGCCACATCAAACACTTCCTAGCCTTGATGAGATAAAATGGGACGACAGAGGTGCGTTAAAAACAAATTTTGTTCCAGAAAACCCAGGAATTATTGGTGCAAATTCCAGGACAGGGTGCACCTATCGATTTTTTCGAAATGATCATTGATGATGATTTTTTACAAACTATTGTAGAACGAACGAACTCTTACGCAGTCGAGGTTTTGCTGCGCCCAGAACCAAGTACAAAATCACGTATTACTAATTTTAAAGATCTTACTCTTGACGAACTAAAAATTTTTTTGGCTCTGTTACTTCACACTGGCACAATATCCTTGAGCCGTCTTAACGATTATTGGAAAACTGATCCGCTATTTAATCTACCTGTTTTTAGAAAATATATGTCAAGGAATAGATTTTTGCTTATCTTGAGGTGTTTGCATTTTACATCTCCAGATATGGATCCGGCAGATTGGCTAGGAAAGATTAGATTTGTGGCAGATGTTTTTAACAACAAGATGGGAGAAATTTACTATCCTGGAAGAGAGTTGTCTTTGGATGAAGCTATGGTACTTTATCGGGGTCGTCTCCAGTTTAAACAGTATATCAAGAATAAGCGTCATAAGTATGGTATGAAGTTATACATGCTGACAGAGCCTAATGGACTTATTTTGAAATTTCGTGTCTACGAAGGTGCGACAGATGTTTATGGTGGAAGCAGACATACTGAAAAGATTGTTTTACATTTATTGGAGGAAAAATTGGGTATGGGACATGCTGTTTATCTAGACAATTTTTACAATAGTGTTAATTTAGCTAGGAAATTACTTCAACAAAATACATACTGCACTGGTACGCTGAGAGCTGAGAGGAAAGATAATCCGAAAGAGGTAATGAGTGCAAACTTAAAACGTGGTGAGAATAAATCTATGTTTTGCAATGGAGTGCATGTCGGAAAATGGCGCGATAAACGCAATGTTCAATACATTTCAACAGAATTTGCTTTTATGTCCGGTATAGATCGACAGGATCAAATGATGGCATATTATCCTTGCAGCCGTAAAACCATTCGGTGGTACAAAAAGTTATTCATGCATGTGCTGCAAATGAGCATGATAAACGCCTATTTTTTGTACAATAAATATTCGCGGTCTGACCAGTTACGATTATATGACTTCCGACTGGATGTCATAAGAAATTTACTAGCCAGACGACCAATTACTAATTTGCCGCAAATTCCTCCAGGCCAAATAAATGTCCACAGCATTAGCAAAGTAGAAAAAATTGTTAGTGAAAAAAAAGGAACTAAAGAAACAAAACGGGTAAGCAGAAAGGAATGCAAAGAATGCAGGAAAAATAAAATAAGAAAGCAAACAGTGTATGAATGCAAAATGTGCCCTGGACAACCAGGTTTTTGCCTTAATTGCTTTGAGGATTACCATAAAAATGTACAAAAATGATTTAGAAATAAATGTTTTGAGTTCATGAGTTCGATTTATTATTTCTTTACTTATTTAATTGGACACTCCGATCGGAGTGTTCGGCATCTAGTAAAAATTTTCACTTGCAATGCCGATTACTCCGATCGGAGTGAAATTTTTTTTTTTTTTCTAATATTTTGAATGGCACATAAAAAAAACACATCCAAGACTCATTTTAATTCATATTTACCACAATAAAATAAAAATATTTGGAAAAATCTTACCGGCGTCACCACAAACTCAAAAATATAGATCGGCAGTCAACCTGTTAAAAAGCATGATTGTTGGTAAGTGTGATCCTTGTAAAGCCGGGTATACATCAGAACGAGGCAGCGTACGTATGTGAGTGAGGCGTAGCGCGGCAGAACGCATGCCTCTTCTATACACTACAAAAAAGCTGTACAAAAAACTGTGGAAATTACATTTTTTTATGTACCTTATTGGTTAGTTGGTTATATTTTTATATAATTCATTTGGGTAATTTTCAACTTCAATTGTGCTGTGTGCATTGTGCACCCACACGAAATAAATAAATAAAATGTACCTTAAAATGTGCAATGAATCACCTTATAAAATATCCTAAGTTGTCTGTGACAAATTTAAAACTTAACCAACTGTACCAATGACACAATCTATATTGTGCTATATTCAACACTTTCTGCAAATTTCTTAATCACTGTCAGTCCATCTCTCTTTAAAAAACATTGACATACACCTTACCCACGTAATTCACGGAAAAAAAACACGACAGTCGCAGTATAAATGCATTAATCTCTGGAATGCGGATACCAAAGGAGCCGCAAATCTTTGTGTTTTAGAATATAAAAATATTTTAATATTTTTTGTTATTTAAGGGATGCCGACTGACGGAATCGAAAAAAACGACCATCTGTCTGGTTTACGTATTTCCATATTGTCGAGTTCACCGTTCATCAGTGGAGTGCGAAAAAGTATTTATGGCGTTATTTCTTTAGGATCGGTTTTCTCCTTTATTATTGAGATCCGCTATCAAGGTGAATTTTCTGCAGTTGGTCTTGCTACAAGGATCCACTAGTTCCCATATATGCAGTGAATTCTGTAACTCCCGGTATATATACATATATACATATATATATACATATATATATATATATATATATATATATATATATATATATATATATATATATATATATATATATATATTTAAATAATTTTTTTATTGCATTATCACCTTTTGAAGTGAATCATTACCATATTCATGAGCTAAATTTAAAGATTTTTTTTTAATTTCACAATTTCGGGAGTTTTACTCAAATGCTAATTCAGTGAGTACCTGCAAACAAACAAACCTTATATACTCGCTCTAGTCGACTTGAAAGTCAGTCCTTCGACTGGCCTGGATACGACCTTAATTAGCAGCTTCGATTAAAATTTGAGATTTGATTTTTTTTCTGCCAGAAGCCATCTCTCATGGCAAAGAGACGGCTACAAACTCCAGGCCTCAGATGTTAAGTCATTCAAAATATCACCTATAAAAACAAGTGGCAATAAGCAGCACGCCCCAGTTCTATTGAAAATGCAAAAAAGCTAGCCTATAGACAATGTACCATCTTTGTTAGTGTCTGGAACCGGTGTATAAACGACGAAACGAAGGACGCACATAATGCCTGTTTCAACAATTCCACGTCTTTTTGGTCAGTCGTTGATGCCATTAGTAAAATTTCAGATTGTTGGCTAAGCTACGCCCTTATACTGTGTCAGTCAGGTTTTGTTTTTGGACCTCGTGTTTCCTCTGAGAGCATTTTTACGAGTAGCAGTTAATGGATTTACTTTCGATACCATTAAATTAACGCTGGTGTGCCCCAAGACAGCCTACTGTTTACTTCTCTGTTGCTCCTTTACGTTAACGATCTGCTGGAAAAGACCAGAGATCTAACCTACAGCTTTTCCGATGATAGTACGGTAGTAACCGTGAAGAAATATCTTCATTTACCTCAAGCACTCGAACATCAGCTACCCATTCCCATGTTCGCAGACAATTGTTCAACTTAATAAAGCCCTGGAAGAAATTTTATTTTAGGATGACAGTAACAAAGTGAAATTTAAGGCTACGAGAACCCAGTTGACAGAACACGGCATATTTATGTCGTCACTCATCTTGCTAGGCGTTAACTTAGTAGCCAATATGTTCATGACCAAGTTGAATGCGTAGCAAAGGAAGCTTTTACAAAGCTGGGAATATTACTTCGTTTAGAAAGCTTTACATTACAAAACAACTTTTAATCTTTTAAAAAGCTCATAACGATGGAATACTGTTCTCATGTTTGGAGCTCAGCTCCTAAACATTCGCAGCATTTGTCCGATTCTATTGAGACGAGAGGTATTCGCCTGATTGGAGACCCAGAACTCACCAACAAACTTGATTCCCCACAACACTGAAGAATGGTTGGTGACTTGAGTCTCTATAAGTACTTTCATAAGATGTATTCGATGGATGTCGCCTGTTTGATTTCACTCAAAGCGGTACAAGCTAGAAATACATCATATCCACATGAAGTTTTTTTTCTTAGATCTAAATATACTTACAAGCAAAAATTATCGGCTGAATGTGTGGAACGCCACTGGCTACTATATTGACGGGGACGAGCCCACTCAACCTCTATTGTATGATCATCAATTGTCAAGCCTAAAACAGAAAAATCTAATACAATTATGTTTTTTGCTGTTCGACTGGCAAGTCAATGGAGGGTAGTCGTAAAACTTAGTCTTATACGAATGCTAACTGGAGGTTGTGCTGATGTATCCTAACAGACCAATCTCAAATTATTAACAAAATCAGATTAATTGAAATTCTAGACTAGGACGAGAAACTAACGAAAAATCTTCAGCTAGCGTGAGACAGAATAGCAAGAAAAACTACTGTCAAACCCAGGGAAGACAGGATTCCGGCAGATATACTCACTTCAATAAAGTTTTAAAATCGCGTGAGAAGGAGATGGCAAACTAATAGACACCAAAATGTGAGGCGTAGGGTTCTAGAGCTACAGAACACAATACGAAAAAAATAAACAAATGCAAAAATGACGCATGGAATGACCTTCTGAGGGGATTGTCGTCACAAGACAATTCCCTCTGGTACTTGACCAGAAGACCAAAAACAAAATTTAACGACGAATACAGTGCAGTGGAAAAATACCCAAAGAATGGTTGAGATCAGAGTTTATAGTTCTGTCAAAAAACAGGGGGCCAGAAAATGCAGTGATTATAGAACAATAAGCCTCATGAGCCACTTGTTGAAACTAGTTTTAAAAATCATGCATCGGAGGTTGTACAAACTCTGTGAAGAACAAATATCACCAACACAGTTTGGTTTTATGAAGGGCCTTGGAACAAGAGATGACTTATTTAGTGTACAAGTGCTCTTCCGACGTTGCAGAGACATGAATGCTAATATATATGCCTGTTTCACCGATTATCAAAAGGCATTTGATAAAGTTGAACACAACAAAATGTTAGAAATTCTGCAAGATAATGGAGTTGACGGCAAAGACTTACGTATAATCAAAAACCTATACTGGAATCAATCAGCTTCTGTTAAAATCAACCAGGATAAAACAAAAGAAATAAAAATCTTAAGAGGAGTACGGCAAGGTTGTATAATGTCACCTCTCATATTCAACATGTACTCAGAGGCAATCTTCCAAGAAGCCCTAGAAAATGCTGAAGCAGGAATGCTATTAAATGGCGAAGGAATAAATAACTTTAGATATGCCGATGACACCGTTATTTTTGCCGACACTGCACAAGGACTACAGCTTTTAATGAACAGAGCAGTTAACATTAGTAAAAAATATGGCCTGAAGGTTATCAAAAAAACAAAGGACATGATAATTAGTAAGGAAAGAATTGGTAGAGTACAGTTTACTATCAACGGAAAAGTGGTGGAACGAGAGTCAACATACACATATCTCGGTACAGTACTAAACGAACAATGGGATCATTCTGAAGAAATAAAATCAAGAATTGAAAAAGCAAGAACAGCATTCATTCAAATGTCTAAATTATTCAAAACACATAATTTAAGTTTAAAACTGAAACTCAGACTCCTCAGATGCTACATATACTCCATCTTGTTATACGGAGTGGAATCTTGGACGATGACTGAGGCGACAACAAAAAAGCTGGAAGCATTCGAGATGTGGACTTATAGAAGAATCCTCAAAATATCATGGATGGACAAAGTATCAAACACTCAAGTACTACAAAGACTCAATAAGGAAAAAATTGGAATATCTGAGGCACATTATGGGGAATGAAACAAAATATAGATTACCGAAATGCATTCTGCAAGGAAAGGTTCAACGCAAAAGAAGCATCGGCAGAAGACGAATATCCTGGCTAAAGAACTTAAGAACCTGGTTCAAAACATCCACCAATCCTGTGGATTATTCAGAGCAGCAACAAACAAAATTATCACTGCTAGAATGAATGCCAACATTCGGTAACGGATGGGCACTGGAAGATGAAGAACAGTACAGATAGATAGACAAAAAGCCGACATACTAGCTGACTAATTACAACAGAGGTACGGAGACGAATCGAACTTTAAGCCTGAACAAGATGCAATAAAAAGTATCCAATCCTACTAAGGGTTTGGAGAAGACTATACATAAGCCCTGCGGAAATCAAAACTATAATAAGTAAAATATGTAATAATAAAACTCCCGGTGAAGATGAGATCTCCATCTTACTTTTGAAAAACATACCTACAAAAACACTGATACAATTGTCATATATAATTAACACCGTGACATTATTATAACACTTTCCTGAGCAGTGGAAGAAATCTGTGGTGGTACCTCTCCTTAAACCGGGTAAAAACCCGGGGAAGATGGACTCCTAAGAGACCAATCTCATTGCTCAGTATACTATCTCAGTTTTCTTTTTAAATATGTAGACCATAGTTAGTAATAAAAGTAAAGTTAATATTATAATGCTTATTATTAGATAGATTTGACATCGATTATTTTTCACATGCCTTGGTCCTTATCGTTACCTCAAAAATCCGCAGTATTAACGCGAACGAATTGCACTACGGTAGAATTGCAATAAAATAAACTAAAAGTAAGGTTAGCTTAGTACTCATCTTAGGGAATTTTTTCCCTTCATTCCATGGTTAAGCAGTCGGTTATTAAAATTTGATGGGTCAACACAAATTTCTAAATTAAAGTTGTGTCTAGCAGGTTTCTGTCACTTCCTTCAATATTTCCCAGTTAATACGAATGTCCGATAAATAAAATTTAATTTGAAATTAGCACTACACACAGGGGCGTGGTGGGATTCGCCCTAAATGCCGTCCCGTCCCCCAATAATTTTTTTGACTGTGATACACATTGTATGTATTTATTATTATATATTTTATCATTATTATATTTATTATTATTATATATTTATTATTTTATATATTTATTAGTATTACGTATTTATTATTATTATATATTTATTGTATTATATTTTATATTTATTATATATTTTTATTTACATAAACATTCAGGGTATATGACTGAGCCAATAAAGAAAATTCATATTTTATTAATGTAGAATATTCAATATATTTTGCAATACAAAAAAGTACAAAGCTCACGTTAGCTCCTGCACGGATAATCTATGAATCACAAAAGTAAAGACTCCGCAAACACGGAACTATTCTGAGACAGCTTTTCAATGACAATTTTGTCATCAATAGCTTCCAGAATATCGCTTTCGCACGCCATGAGCATGCATGCTTCTAAGTTTGCGTCGTTCTTGGTTGCTTAGTCTATTTTTGATCATTTTTAATTTGGAAAAAGGTCTATCGTAACTCACTTGCGTCATAGGCAACGACAGCAAAAATTTTGTATTCAGCAACGTACATTCTGTACTCAACTAATAAGGTATAGACACCACTGAGACAACGATTATATTTTTTTGACTTCTCCTTGTCGACGCCTGAACTTTGATATTCGCCAGATGAATTTTCGCTTTCCATTTAAAAAGATGATTCATCATCACAAGACGATGACTCATCATCTTGTTCTCCAATTTTTTCTTGAAAGCAAACGACAAAAGTTCGTCACGAACATCTTCTTTGTTGGTTTTGGTGAGTTCATAATTTTTGTCGAGCGCGTGCTTCGGTAAGTCGTTTCCCACAATTTCTTTAAATTTTTTCGGATCGAAACATTCTACGTCACTATAGAACGCTTGATGTTTTTCGAATTGATTTTGAATCACCATTATGACTGTATCAAGTATAACATTGTACGCTTTTATTTCAAAATTTTTAATTGATTCATTCGCACTACAGTTTCTATTTTTAAATTTCCGCTGTTCTGGAATCTTTGTTTCTATCTTAATATCATAAGCTTCGAGTTTCTTATTCACGGTTTCTACGAATTTTTCAGTATTTTTTAATAAAATTCGGAAACTTGCAGGGTCCTTTCGAAAATTTTTAAATTGTTCTAGCATTTCATTTACTTGACGCCAAGCCTGAATATAATCTAAACTCACTGTTTGTGAATACTTTGAAACTGGATGTGATACCCAAAAATTGATCCGAAAATCACTGCTGTCAAAACAGTTTCAAATTTCAAAAGCTTATTTTTTAAACTGATTGCGTGATTCCTAATTTTCGTATTAGAAGTTTTCTCTTTTGAAATGATATTCAGACTAACAACTACATTCACGAAAACAGCTTTAGATTAGGTGTCAATGCTAGAATACTCAGCCGCGTTTTTCCATATCTGAAAATGTCCAAATACTTTTGACAAAGCATCGTGTTTGGAAGATCATCTCGGTTGCCCAATAAGGCTTAATTTGACCTGAGGATTTGTTTTTTCATATTCAAGCATTCTTTTATACGATTCTTTTAAAAAAAGCTAATTCCTGTAGTATTTCAAATAATGATACGGCAGAGACCGTACATTGAGTACATCCGCGTCCATAAGCACGAGATTTTCCGAAAGCCCTTTTTTTCGTAACTACAGACTTTTCAAGATGTTCATTCAAAGTAGGATCGGCGTTTTTTTAGGGCGCCCTCCTCTTCCAGTCTCTCGTGCCAGTTCACATACAATAAATTATATATAAATATACCTATTACCAATAATTCTAGATTTACACAGGATTATGAATCTCTAAATTCGGATACTACCTGAACATATGAAAAATTTTCGTGGTTCTTGCAAACATAAATTTTGTATACACTTTGTAAATTTGAGAATCGCCCCTTTAAGGCTTGGCGCCTCGGGAAGCCCCTGACTATACAACAATTATCACCACTGCACCAAACACTTTATTTTTTCACTCGACACGTGTTACACTAACCATGTTAGCATCATCAGGAGCCATTAGTACGTCGATAGTCAGTCATCACTCGTGATGGTTAGAGAAACGCGTGTCAGGCACAAAACTAAATTGTTTGTTGTGGGAATAAATATCCTGTAATGCCATTGTGCCAAAGGTTGCAAAACTCCAACATAATCTGAACACTAATTAACTGTTGTCAGTGTTATTTGCAGTTAGAGATAATAATTTGAATTTTACTGTATTTTTTTAGTGGTTTATAGGAAAAAAAGGGGCCGTACCACAATAGTGCTAACAATAACGATGAAATCGAAAGTAAAAAAAAATAAAATTACTAGGTCATCGAGTATGGTGTCAAATGAAAGCTTGTAAAAACACTAGTTCAAAAATATATATGATGTAAACGTGCGTACACTTCCCTTTGTATGATTTTTAAAAAACTGCTGAGTCAGTTTTGTTTTTTAAATAGCTTCTTTTATGTTCTGAAATTCTAGTTTCGAATGAGCGACCTGTCTGACCTATGTAACTTTTATGACAAGAACCACAACTCAACTGATACACTCCAGATTTTTTTGATCTATATATATATATATATATATATATATATATATATATATATATATATATATATATATATATATATATATATTATATATATATATACTGACTCAGCGTACAGTAATCATTTAACAGAATCAAATCATCTTTTTGACGATAAACTACACATACAAAACAAAGGCGTAAAATTAAACCTATTAGAAAATTTAGAAATAAATAGTATTAAAAATTCAGACATCATCTTAAACGAACAAAAAGATACCTGTCTGGCTCATGGTAACTCTCTTTTACTCAATTTATACAATTAATATTCAGAATGGATTTCCCAGCAATATTCATTAGCATATAGTATTAATTTTATTACCTATCTACCTTAGGGTATTTGTATAAATGTAACAACACTAATATTCAAATATCATTTTGTATCAGAAGAAGCTATAGTATAGCGAAACGCGCCATACAGTTTCAGTGAAACTAAATAAAGTGGAAATTTGACAAAATCAGTCTTTCATTACATTCGTTATGAATTTCCATCAAGTAACAGCCACAACAATTCAAAACTGCATCTTCAGTGTTCATGTTACATTTCTTCGAAAGTCGTAAATATCTTTATTAAATTTTTTAAAATGATATTCTGTGACTTTAAATTCGTAACAATTGGATATTTCAAAATTTGGTTCCTTTTATTGTTGTTGAAAATATGTTTCTGAGTGTCGTTTTTATCAAATTAATATGTGACGTAGTTAGTAAAATAACTAGCTAGCGAGGTTCTATTCAAATAATGTCGTCTGACGGCTACTTGACAGACTACGTAATACGTAGCTAGGTAGTACATAGTCGTAAATCATGTAAAAACAAAGAGAAGAAACACTAGGTGGCATTAGAATTTTTTGCCTCTATGCCGTTGAAAATTAGATTATTATATAATTTGCAGTTTGTTGTGTTGTATGTTAAGAGTTGTACTTCACATGGAGTGTTTTTAATAAAATTTCCTGAATGGATATGGGAACATATATAGTCATAATTTGTAATAATTGGAATATAGCTTAGCTTTCTTTTTCTACAAGAGGGACTTCAATAACGGATATTAATTCATTATATTTCATATAGCTTTTTATTGCTATAGTATTTTCGATTTTAAGAATATTTCCAAGAGTTGGTTCAAACAGTAACTTATCTATAGTTAGTTGGTTACATAACGGTTGTAATTATTTAGGAAATTTTTTACTATTTACTATAGCATTGTGGAATGTATTTAATTTGGTGGACGTAATTGATACTTCTAGTTTTTTCAAGGTATCGTAAATATTTTTGTCAAAATTCGTTATTTGAATAAGAACCATTTGAAATTGGAAAAATTCAACAATATTTGTTTCTTGGATTTGAACGTTATTGATTACACTGCCACACAAAAAAAAAGTTCATTACCACGAACCAAAATACATAGATCCAGTGTATTTTTCAACGTTGAATTCGAATCCGTAGATAAAAAAAGACTTATGTGTCATTTCCTTTTTGCCAAAAACATCCTTTGAAATGGGTAAAACTATAATAACAATGTAATGACTCTAAACGAAGTGTGAAAAATGGTAGATATTTTATTCTCTAGAGAAAAGAATACAGATACAAACTACAGCAAGCTATTTCTATTAACTAAGCCTAAATCCACCCCTATAGGGGTGAAAAGTACCCCTAAAACTCAAATAACGCACGTGAGTTTAAATAGCATGTAAAAATGACAAATTGTTGTAGCTCGGAACAAAATATCTGAATCTGGTGTGATAACCAGACATTACTCTTAAAGGGTTGAGACTCACCCCTATAGGGTATAAAAACCACCCCCGCCTACGGAGGTATCTCGTAAGTTTTTTTAGGCAGGGTGAACAAATATGGAGTAGATTCGCTTGAACCACCGATACACGACTATAAACTATCCTTAGAGAGTAGTAGAAACTACCCCTATGCTCTAATGATGTACATGCTATTGAAATTCGGAAAGGATCAACTACTTTTATCTCATTGTGCCAAACATTCAAAACAACTAGATCATCTTCCTAATAAGGTCGAAAAGCATCCCTAGAAGGGGGGAACTACCCCCTGGGATTGATGGATCTTAGAAGTTCTAGCATCTGAGAAAAAAAAACAGGCTTTCCTAGTCTCAGGCAGCATGGACAAATACGGAGTTAATTCGTTCCAACCGCCGACGCAAGACTAAAGTCTATCACTAGAGGGTCGTCAAAACTACTCCCACGCTGAAATAATTGTGCTATTTAAATTCAGAAAAAAAACACATTTTTGAAGCTCATTGTGCCAAGTATACCTCTGATACGACGCGACAACCAGCCAATCCTCTTAAAGACTTGCAGAGATTATTCCGTTAATCCGTTTTTCTAGAATTAATTGGTTATGCGAGATATATTTTACAATTTCTAGAAAATTGATTTGCTTAATAACGTCATTCGGTTATCAAATGCTATTTGGATTTTTGTTGGTTTTGTTTTAGGATATTAATATTTTTATCGATTTGTTCGTCATAGTCTTTGAATTAGATTAAACTAGACTACCTGTTATGCTCTTAATTATTCTTCCTAGTGCATTAATTAGGGCATGTTTTTCGCGATTCTAAAAGGTAGAATTGGGTTTAATTTTTCAATTATTTTTTTCTTCATTTTATCACTAACAGAATCGGTATTATAAGATTCATTTTTAGAATCAGTAAAATTTCTCATATATTTTTTAAGTAATACTTTTTTAATGGAATAAAATTGGTTTATTAAGCTAGTTAGATGAAATATTTGTATGAAACTCAAGTGGTTGGTAGTTTTTTGTGCATTTCCTAGTTTATATGATAGTATAATATAGTAGGGCTTGTCAGTTGTGATATTTGAGGTAGTATTTTTACGTGGTTATGCTCTAAAATTTCAGTAATTATGTAAGTACCCTTAAATTTAGGCTGTTTTTATTTCGGGAAGAAAGTTGTTTGTATACTTTTTAATTTATTTGAAAGTTAAGGGCCTTACTGCCTTTAGTATTTGTTTTTACTATAACTGTTTCTTTCTCTTTATCAGTTTTTTAGTTACTTTTTGGTAAATAGCATGGATCTTTCCTTTATGAGAAGAGATGTAATCCGAATAAAATACAGTAGAGATTATAGCTAATGGATCTATGGAATTTGTGTGACCTAAAATAAGTTCATTTGGGGTATATTTAGTAGTACTACGAAGAGTACTGTTATAAGTGATCACTGCGTATGGCACTAGTTCAACAGCTGTTGGGACCCCAAGCGGTTTGGACTCGTTGCGTTGGAATTAAATACTGGTAACTGATGATACTGATATATTTTAAAGGCTGGAATTAATGAAAAGAAAAAATGAAAAGAGAGAAAGAGGGAGGCTGCTGGTAATGTGACTAGTTCTCAAGCAGAGATTCTTCTTTGAGTTCTTTTAAGCAATTGCATCTGGTCGCTTTCATATGTTGTCTTCCGAATTAAGCAAAATAGTATTCATGCGTGGCAAAAGCCATTATTCGATAAAAAGCTCCTAATTGATTATTTAGAAATATTATGAAAGTTGCTGCGAGAAAAATAAGAATATTAATTCATATCGATATAAATCGAAAAATAAGGTTTGGTTACGTACGCATCAATATAGAGTCCAACACAGTGGGTTTATGTTTATCCTTTTGTTTAAATATTCTTAAATGTACAATTAACGTCGAGTGAAAACGTTCGACAGGCGAATTGGACTGATGGCGTTTTAGGGTAGTGAAGTGTATATTTATTTTTTGGGTTTTTAATAGTTTCTTAATTCTCCACCGTTGTCACATCTTATTGCTTCAAGGCATCCGAAGAACGAGAAGAAATTTATAATTTTATCACAGACCGGTTTTGCATTTTTGTCGTAGGGGTATGCTTGCCCATACTTTGAGAATTTATCGCAAATCGTTAAGAAATTTTTATTTTCGAAAATTAATGACATGAATCATTTGAAAAGGTTTAGAGTTTCAGTTCTTACAATTGGTACATAGGATTTTAATCGACTATATTTTGGAGTTTAGCAAATGTTACAATCATTAATATATCGGCTTATATCGTATGTCATTTTTGGCCAATAACATATTTATTTTAAATGTATGTGGGTTTCTACGATTCCTTTGTGGTTCGTTTTACCTGCTGATAACTAATTAATATAATTTTTTCGTCTCTACCAGAAATATTATTTAAGAGTTTCGTGCATCGAATTTTTTTTTGAATTTTTGAAATTTCTAATGTATACTTCTGTGAATAATGAGATCATTTTATTTCTATGAAAAAGTTTATGTACTACACTAGTGCGTAAAAAAATCGACTCAAACGATATTGCTTCATTTAACACCAATCCTTGAATTTAATTATCAAATTATTTTTGGTACCATTAGAATGCTGATTTTCTACTCTTTCCAATAATGCCAAAAATATTTGGATTTCCAAAGAGTTTTACTGATTAAAACGATTTTACTCAATAGAACCGTTTTTGCTTGCTCAGCAACGTACTCGTTGCGCGGCATTCTTCGCTATAAACCACATGCAACTGCATTTTCTTATCATTTCTTTATCGGAACTTGGACCGTCAACATCTCTGCTATACCTGCTCATTATTTACGTCATCGGAAGATTGATACCACCCCAGAAGAAACGGCACAAGTCATTGCCTCATTGCAAGAAGGGCATAGTCAACATGTAGTTGCTACACAACTGCACCTGAGCTAGTCAGCTGTCTCCAGAGTCTACAGACGTTACCAAGAGACTGGCACATTTACACGGAGACCAGGATCAGGAAGAAGAAGGTATACCTTGGAGCGAGATGACCGCTTCATTATCAACACAACTCTAAGAAATCGTTACTTGATCGGCATTGAGGTCCAGTAGGAGCTCCGACAAGTTCGTGGTCGGGCTGTCAGTCATTGGACAGTCAGAAGAAAACTTAAAGAAGCTAACCTTAGTCTGAAGAGACCAGCTAACGGATCCAAATTGCCAGCAGTCCATCGACAAGTGCGACTAATTTGCCCGAGAACATGTCGACTGTACCTTAGACGAGTCCTGAATGTGCCTACAGGGCAATGATGGGAGAAGACGAGTCTATAGGAGCAGGGCCGGCCCTAGCTCAATAGAACCGTTTTTTGCTTGCTCAGCAACGTACTCGTTGCGCGGCATTCTTCGCTATAAACCACATGCAACTGCATTTTCTTATCATTTCTTTATCGGAACTTGGACCGTCAACATCTCTGCTATACCTGCTCATTATTTACGTCATCGGAAGATTGATACCACCCCAGAAGAAACGGCACAAGTCATTGCCTCATTGCAAGAAGGGCATAGTCAACATGTAGTTGCTACACAACTGCACCTGAGCTAGTCAGCTGTCTCCAGAGTCTACAGACGTTACCAAGAGACTGGCACATTTACACGGAGACCAGGATCAGGAAGAAGAAGGTATACCTTGGAGCGAGATGACCGCTTCATTATCAACACAACTCTAAGAAATCGTTACTTGATCGGCATTGAGGTCCAGTAGGAGCTCCGACAAGTTCGTGGTCGGGCTGTCAGTCATTGGACAGTCAGAAGAAAACTTAAAGAAGCTAACCTTAGTCTGAAGAGACCAGCTAACGGATCCAAATTGCCAGCAGTCCATCGACAAGTGCGACTAATTTGCCCGAGAACATGTCGACTGTACCTTAGACGAGTCCTGAATGTGCCTACAGGGCAATGATGGGAGAAGACGAGTCTATAGGAGCAGGGCCGGCCCTAGCTTTTTTGCCGCCGTAGGCAAACTCAAATAATTCCGCCGCACCCAAGCTTAAAGAAAACTGTGTTAACCAGGAAAATGACATATAGTTGAATTAAGGCAATAATACTAATATATATTTACGAAAAATTGTTTTATTGAAAAACAAAGTTTATCTTTTTAACGAGCTAACGACAACGAACTTACAAACTAAAACTAGTACCTACTATTTTCAGAGATAATTTAAATATACTTTTAAAACAATGAATAAAACTAGTACAATAATATTCAAAGTCTAAACCAAAATTAAAACATTTTTTTTCGAAGTTTCATTTCTGCAAAATCGCGAATAATTTCTTTCAGATCTAATTTACTACTCAATTCGTGTTCAGTGGCCAACATTGCTAACCCATTAAAACGATTTTGTGTAGTCACAGTTCTTAAATAATTTTTTATTATTTTTAATTTAGAAAAGTTCTTTCGCCGGTAGCAACAGTTATGGGCAGCATTAACAAAATACTTAGAGCAATGCTCAAATTTGGCCCAATTTTAAGGGAAGTATTGAATTTAAGACCGTCAACTGGACATTCTTAGTTAAAGGTAAAGAAACAAGGCCTATTTCGTCAGCCAGATCTAAAGCGTTAAGATCGGACGAATCACCATCTGTCAAGAGATCTTTGCAATGTGCCAGTAATTTATTTATACTTATGTCTTTAAGTTTATAAACATCATATAAAAATTCAAAAGAGTCATTATGACTATTCAATAGCTTGAATCTCAACTCCAATGTACTGATCGCCTGATCTATAGTAAAGAAAAAAAATTCTATTTTATATTTTTGTTTTGGATCTTGTATCGGTTCGTCTAAATTTTCATATAAAAAATTTCGTTTTGTAGTCCGAACAGGATGACATGATGTAGTCAATTCAAAGTTTCTTTCTACGTCGATTTCGCTGACTAAATTGCCAGCTTCTAAGATAATGTTGTCAAAGGATTCATCAGATCTTAATTCTTTAAAAAAAATTAATGATATTTAATAAATGAATGGCTTGGGGTAAATCAAAATCTTTGGATTGAAGTAGCTTATTTATCGGATTAATAGGATTCAAAATTTTATACCAAATAACGATTGAACATAAAAACTTAAATTGTTTTATTGTGATCAATAGCATCATGAATATCTCCTATCTAAAAATGTAAACGAGTGTCGCTCAATGGTTTCAATGTAAGAGTATTGAGGTGTTCTCTTAATATAGCCCATCGGAAAGTTGATGAGGCAAAAAATGTATATAGCTTTTGAGCCATATTAAACAAGTTCGCTGCCTCCAAAGAAGATTTTGCCATATCGTTAATTACTAAGTTTAAGGAATGACTGCTACAAGGTATGTAAACTGCTCCAGCGTTTAAAGTTTTAATTCTTGATTGTTCTCGCGACTTGTCACCTCTCATATTTGAACCATTGCCGTAACCTTGTCCTCTCATACTTTCTACTTTCATTCCATTTTCCCTAACTCTTTCAATAAAACTTGAGATAATTCCTTACGAAGAAAATCTCATTACGAAGAAAACCCAAAAAATGTTTATTATTTTTACATTTAAATCCCGATTCTGATTCATCAATAGAAACATATCTTACTGAAAATGTCATTTGTTCAACCCTACTCGCATCGGGAGTGCAATCAAAAATAACCGAATAATATTTCGCTTTTTGAACTTGTTTTATTATATAAAACTATGTTATCATGTAATAATCCAACAATTTCATTCTGGATACTTTTCCCTAAATATGACACTTTATTTTCTGCATTGTTGGGGATTCTATGAACGTATTTCTTCATTATTGGGTCAAATTCAGCTAGCAATTGAATTAACTTTAGGAAACTTCCATTATTATGTTCATAAAGCTTGTCACTTGTACCTCGGAATGCTAGAGAACTTTCTCCAAACAATTTAATAACGAATATTATACGTAAATTCACTTCATGCCAATATTTAATTTCAGCATTAATAAATCTGAATCTTCTATTTGACAAGTTTCCAACCTTCGTTTTAGCTCTATCAATGATTTCAAATTATCTACGTGAGTTTTTGAGTTTTCATGCTTTCTTAATACCTCACCAATATTTTTCCAGTTTCTATAACCCTCAATTGAAAAGAAACTTAATTTTGAATAATCAAAAAGTCTGCAACAAAAACAGAACACGGAATCTTTAAACACAGAATATATCAGCCAATTTCTGGCGACTTGTTCTCCATTTTTTAAAATCCTATGATAGATTTTTCACTAAATCTTCGATTTGGATTTTGATTGTCAAACGGGAAATCGTAACGGAATAAAGGAGATAATGGACCTTTTCTAACTAAAAATATTCTATCTGAGTCGCTTAGACGATCGGACGATAATCCTGGGTCTGATGATAGAGTTAGGTTGAGGCTTCTTTCATTTCCCGTGGTAGTATCCATTTTTTTTTATGAGTCTAGCACACGTGCTACAGGGAAGTCCCTAAAGCGCTACAGGAGCGACACGTGTGCGGAGAAATCGATTCACGTTGTTCTTGAATCGCTGTAAATTGTACTCGGCGGGAAACACAGACCTGGGCAAATGATTCCAAAGAGATAACGTTCTCCATATAAAAGACTGCTTGAAAAGCGTTGTACGAGGTGTAACAAGCTGAACCTCATACGGATGTGAAGTATTAGCGCGACGTGTACTTCTAACATGCACCGCTCTGGGAGGAATTAAGCGGGCCACATCCTTCGAACACTTTCCATGAAAATACTTGTAGAATAGACTCAAGTCGCCAATCGTTCTTCAATGTTCCAGCGAATAAAAGCCGACGGTCAGTTCCGGGTCTCCAATCAGACGAACAGCTCTTCTCTGAATAGAATCCAACAAATGCAGTGTATGTTTGGGAGCGGAGCTCCAAACATGGGAGCAGTATTCCATACTTGGTCAAATTTGAGTTTTGTAAAGAATTAACAGTTGTTGTGGAGTGCAAAGCTTTCCCGTTCGAAATAATATTCCCAACTTTTGACTAGCTCTCCTTGCTATGCCTGCAACATGTTCATGCCAGGACATATTTGCTCCCAAATTAACGCCCAACAAATTGAGTGACGATGTTAGAGGGATGGAGTGCCCCGACATAACTATGTCGGGTTCAGCAACGTTAACTTTTTTAGAGAAAACTGCCGCCTGGGTTTTTGTAGCGTTAAATTCCACTTGATTACTGTCACCCCAGAACTTTTCAGACATACCATAAGAACGTAGCTTAGCGAACAGTCCATCGTGCCAAACACGGTCGAATGCCTTGGATATGTCAAGAGCAACCGGTCAAGATTCTCCAAAGTGTTCAATTGCGTTGTTCCAAAAATTTGTTATATAAGTCGGAAGATCTCCCGTTGATCTATTTTTACGAAAGCCGTATTGGTGAACGCTAATAATGTTGAATCCTTCAAGATATTTTAGAAGATGCTGATTGATAGCCATTTCCATGACTTTCAATATTATTAAAAGCAGTGCGATTGGTCTGTAGTTATTTGGCAGGGTCTTCTTGACTTTTTTAGGTATCGGCTGAACTGTGGCACATTTCCAGCAGGAAGGAAATATTCTCTTCTCTAACTGGTGTTAGTTCTCTCGCACAGTTTTTGAGAACTATGGCAGGTATTCCGTCAGCGCCAGAAGTCTTTTTGGTGTCTAGCTTCATCAAAATACGTTTTATGATATGCTGTCTGAAGACAATATCGGGCATCCTTAACTGCACTATGGGTGCAGTGGGTGGAGTTTTTTTCTTGAAAATCGACAGTAGAATGTGAAGCAAAGAGTTCAGCCAACAAATTGGCTTTCTCAACGGGTGTCGTTGCAATAGAATTATCTGGCCGTGTGAGTGGTGATATGGTGGCTTTGGTGAAATTTTGACTAACTGCCTTAGCGATTGACCAATTGTTGGGACAAGCGAGAAATTTGTTTCTAATCCGTTGATTGTGTTACTCCTTGGTTTCGTTGATAATTTCTTTGCATCTGTTTCTGGCACGAATAAAGGTGTTACGATTTATGGTGTGTAGGATTTTCACGCCATTGTCGGTATGTAGGATGTTTAGAAGCAACAGCTTCTTTGCATTTTAGGTCAAACCAAGGCGTGCCGTTTGAAGGGCATTTCTAACTAAAAATATTCTATCTGAGAAAAAGGGATGTAAGCCTCCATACCGGCCAAAATAACATCGGAAACCTCCCTGGTGCAGTTAGAAGGGTCGTCGGATCGAAAACAAACGTCCAACCAAGGGAAAGTTCGAAAATATTCCATGAGATCTTCCCAATTAGCAGATTTGTAGTGCCAAATCTTGCGCGGTTTAGGCGCCTCTCTGTCACTGATTGGTAGAATACTCGATGTAGAAAGTAGTTTATGGTCGGAAGAACCTAACGGCGGATTTACGCTGACCGTGTAAATCTCCGGATTGGTGGTTAAAAACAGATCAAGAAGACTGGCGAACTCTCCGTCTCGATCAGGTATCCGTGTTGGTTCGTCAATAAGCTGAGTTAAGCCACAACTGATTGAAAATGATTCGGCTTCACGACCTTGTTCGTCGGTAGTATTTGAATATTTAAGCCAGTTGATGTTGTGGACATTAAAGTCGCCTAGGATGGCAATTTCGGCATTTGGATAATTAGTTTGTAAATGATCGATGGTATCTGCAAGAGAAGCGAAAAGTGTTCTAAAGTCAGTATCACTTGGTGGTCGATAGAGGATACAGATGAACCTTGTGGTTTGTTGAGTCGTTATTTTTAACCACATAACATCAAAGTTTGGGGGCTCCAGAGCCTCTTCTCGTTGGCAAGAGAGGATAAAGATAGTTAACTGTGCTGGTCGATGAACTGACTTTGGTTTCACAGAGAGCGAGTACATGAGGTTTATTTGATTGCAGGTGTTGGTGCACTGAATATATGTTCGAGTTTAAACCTCGTATGTTGCAAAAATCCATTTTAAAATTCTGATCTCTGCATGTCGACGCCCCTGAACCAGCCCCCACCCGGAGATTCGAACGGGGGCTATTTTATCTCCGGAATTTTTTGTATCCAGGTGCCTCATCATGCTATTTGGTCCCAGAGTCTGGAACATCGGCACAGCCACGAAACGTAAAGCAACTTCACGCAGCCTAAGCCGATGCGATGGTATCACACCGGGCGATGCTGGTCTGATCTGGGCATCTACCATCTAGGTTGTTCTTTAAGTCGCCTCCTACGACAGGCAGAACGTACCGGGGGAGATATTCTACCCCGTTCCCCCACGGGGTCTCAAAACTTGTTGAATTCTGTTCCTGGCGGGGACAACTCGCAATTTCATCTTTATTATTAGTGTCGTCTTGATAATCCAAATCCAAATCAGAACTGACGGTAGTGTTCAGATCCTGACAATCTCTTGGCTCTTTGTTTTGTTTGGAACTACTTGCATCTTTTAAGAAGTTATGCAACGCCCCTGCTTGCTTTTGAAGCTGGGTTTGCTTCTCCAATCTCTTTTTTTTATATTGACTACCAGATAGCCTTTTTCTTCCGTCAGACATTCTAAAACAAAACAATCTATTTAAGTATCTGATACCGTAATACGACAAAGGCTGATTCAAAGTTTTAGAAATCTAAAGCCTCTCTTACCTTTTAGCAAAATGAAATCGCTACTTTCCACATCCACTACAATTGTAACTAATTAACTCAAACTGTATCAATATCACAACCGGACGTTGATGCATAAGTAAAACATTATTTTAAATCTAACTCTCTCGTATACGTGAGTGGAAAAAGCTTGTTGAATCTCACAATTTACGTATAGAAATACCCAGAACTTCTAGGTGTTTCTATAGACAAGAATAGACAGGCTTCTGGCAGAAACCTGTCTATTCCTGTTGTATTTGATTTTACTACTGATTTATTTTCTAGATTCAAGTAATCGAAATCTATTTTTGCGGATTGTGTTTATTTTTTTTTGCGCTATAGCAGTTCAGGCGGTTTTGGCGCTCCTAAATTTTACCTCCGTAAGCAGTTGCCTACCGCCTAGAGCCGGCCCTGATAGGAGGCCTGGGGAGCGCTATGCGCAGTGCGGCATTACTGAAACGGTCGCCTACGGAGGAGGTTCTGTCATGATGTGGGAAGGCATCTTACTGCATGCGAAAACCGACATGATTGTCGTGACTGATGAGACTCGTAGCGGTGGATTAACTGCTCACCGGGACATCGAGGAGATCCTACAGGAATACGTTTTTCATTACGCTGGGTTTGTTGGCGATAACTTCATGCTAATGCACGACAATGTGAGGCTACATGCTGCTGCATCGGTGTGGCAATACCCACATTACACTGGCCTGCGCGGAGTCCAATCGAGTACATGTGGGGTGAGCTCAAAAGAAGGGTCGAGCCAGAAATCCGGCCCCTGTATCGGTAATGGACTTAAAGATTGCGATGGCGGAAGAGTGGGTAAGAATCCCACAGACAGTGGTGAAAAAGCTCAACCGTTCCATCAAAAATCGGTTGGAAGCAGTAATAAGGGCGGGGGGGGGGGGGGGGGGGATACAAAATATTGATTTTGGTTTTTATCAATAAATTTAATTGTTAAACTTACAATTTATTTAATTTTTCCTTTCTCTTACCCCTATTTTGAATCCTTGTTTCCCCTTTCAATTATTTTAATGAGTAAAAAGCATGAGGTATGCTATGAAATTTGGTATCATTAGAAAGAGAATAGAATGGGCTTCCAAATGATACTAAAATCGGTAAAAATATATGAAAACTAAATTGTAGGATCCGTTTTAAATGAAGCCAAATAGTTTTAGTCGATTTTTTTGCTTACCAGTGTATTTAAAAAACTTTTTAATTATTGCTGCGTTTTAGGTAATTCTGCGTGATAAATTATATTTTTCTTACGTTCATTTCGAAGTGAACAGATATTTTTATTAAATATTGTGAGGTTTTATTAATAATTATTATAGATGAACTAAGATGCTTAGACCATTATTTTCGTCACGCTGTTTGATTACTGTGCACTGTTGAGCCATAAATCCTCGGGCGATTGTAGTTATATGTCAGAAATAATATTTATTTTTGGCTGACTGTAACTTGACAGTTTTTCTGGTGTGTTATCTTGAAATGGATTTTTAGCGAGATTTCTTAGGTATTCGACTATGTTTTGGTCTGAGTCGTTTGGATTGTTTGTTAGTGATTTAGTCTCATAGACGTTCAATTGTATTCGAGATAATGCATCTGTGATGGAATTTTGTGCGCCTCTTTAATGTTCCGTACAGAACACTTATAGGTTCGCTTCCGTGTCTGTCCATCTGTCTGCCACACCCGAAACTGTTTGACATAGAAAGTTGAAATTTGACACAAGAATTGATGAGCCGTGTAGTTTTGAAATAAGTCAAATAAAAGCTTGTTTGGTATAAAAAAAAAAACTATTTGACCCACAAAATGTTGAAGGTTTATTTCGTTAAAGGTTGTGAATTGAACCCAGACTAATAGCTACTGCTTTAACTATTAGGTACCAAGACAAAATAATATTATTTATATAGTAAATATTTATTTTAAACTTTTACCACTTGATTCTAGATTGAATTAGATTGGTTTATTGGCTATTAGGTAGCTAAGATGCTATAACTACTATACATTAGTGACTAAGAAAAAACGTGAAAATACATACTGGATCGTAAAATATACATGTTAGGAACTTTTTGTCTTATTCTGATTGGTCTGATTAGACTGCTGAATCAATATCTGAGTAGATATGTTTGAAATCTGGGCTCTTAATTCTTTTACTGAAAAGAGGGGTGTTTTGTGAAGTCACTGATCATTTTATACCTCCGTAACAAAAATTTTTATTTTAAAGGCAATCACAGTACGGAACACTAATTGTGTAAATCCAACTTGCGCCTGACCGGTTTTTTTATAAGTAACTTGGTCATCAACTTCTAATCGTAGTCGTCATCTTACAAGTTTCGAAGTAAGCTCTTTTAAATTGAATAACAATGCGAATGATTTATGATCAATGTATATGTAGAATTTCCTACGGAATAAATACAGATAGTGGAGGCAAATGCCGTAAAATTTTCATGATTTTAGGAAATGTTTGGGTACAGCTTGGAAATCAATTTAACTACTTTGAAACAGTGCCAACATAATATAAACGAGTTTTCTTAACCTATTTTTGACCGCAAGGCCACTTATTACCAGTTATAAGCCATTTATATTTTAGTGCATTTTTTCACATTTTAACGCTTTCGGCTCACTATTTTTTAAATATCTCAGTTTCTGTTCGTTGTTATGCGACAGAAAAAAAATCATTTACTCGTCATAAAATTGTCTAAAAAACTGCGTAGATTGCATTAAAAAATATTGTACACAACCTAAAAAGTATTTACTACGGCAGACTGAAAAGTGATTTTTGACGGATAACTTCCGTTCAATTCGGTATTAGATCTTCAAATTATAGGAAAATATAGCTTTTATATTAACAAAAAAGTGTGCCAAATTTTATTAAAAAATATTAATGGGTCGGTTAAAATTCGCAATTTAGTTCAAATCTTATTATGGATTTTTCTTGTTTGCAAAAGGTTGTAAGAAGCTTTTTTATAAAAAAAATACGCGAAATTTTATGCTCTTAAAGATGGTTAGAAGGAAAAATAAAGAATATACAAAAAAAAATTCGTTACGAAAAATTCAATTTTTTCGCTTTTGCTCTAGAAAAGGTCTGGTTCATTTTCTCTATTTCTATTTAATATTTTATCTTAAATATGGAAGCCGAAGAACAAACAGGCTTTAGAGCCGGTAGATCGACAGTAGATCACCTTTTTCGCCTCACCCAAATCAATCTCCGTAAATCAAGAACTACATATGTTATATGTGGACCTTAAAAAAGCATATAATAGTGTGCCACAGAACAAATTATGGACGGCATCCCAACAAATAAATATCAACTCGAATCCGCAGTTGAAAGTTTATATCAAAAAGCAGAAACCAAGGTTAAGGCAGGAAACTCAACATCTAAAGGTCAGTCATGTCAGCAAGGGACTTAGGCAAGGGTGCTGTTTATTACCCACCTTATTTAAAATATACCTAGAACATGCACTAAAGGGCTGGAAACGGAAATGTAGTAGTATGGGGATACCATTAGAGAACAACAACCTCTATATACTATGTTTTGCTGACGACCAGATTGTAACAGCGCAAGATCATTAAAATATAGAATAAGAATATATGACTCGGAAATTGACAGAAGAATACAGAAAATGAGGCTTAGAGGTCAACATAAATAAAACTCAATATATGACGATTGGTGGAGTAGGGCAAGACTTAAGATTAGAGGACGGCCAGCAAATAAAAATTGTACCAAATACACGTACTTGGGGGTACAATTGACTGGTGATGGCAAACTAGATGAGGCAATTATATACAGAAACATTCAGGGACGAAGAGCTATTGCGAAATTGAACGGTGTACTGTGGGATCAAAAAATATCAAAAAGAAACAAGCATCGCATATACAACACGACTGTTAAAAGAATTGTAATATACGGTAGTGATGTATGGCAATTAAAGACAACATTTACACAAACTTTCCACTATATATGTAATACACCATGTTTCGCTATTACAGTAGCTTCTTCAGACGTTACATTCTGAATTACTGAACATTAAAGAGTAAAGGTGTTAATATATAAGTAGAAGCAAGAAAAGAAAATTTATTTTTACCATTAACTAATTAAATATTAATAGAAAATATTTAACAAAGGTGAATTATTAAGGTCTACCTGATCGTTCAATAGATGGTTGAAATTTTTAAGTTTGTTTATCTCTAGAGACTCAATTAGGTTTAATCTCTGGCTTTTGTTCTCATTGTGTAGAATTTTGAAATTATTATTAAAGGTGTGGCCATTCTCGATTAGATGTTTTGCATAATTGGATTCGGTTTTTCCTTTGATAAAACATTTATAGTGCTCATCTAATCTTTCACCAAAATTTCTCCGCAATTTAGTTGATAAATTCCTGATTTTTTAAGATTATCCGTTTTAGTTTTACTATTTTTAATAAATTTGCCTAAAGAATTGTTTGTTTTGTAAGCTACTTTAATGTCCACACTGTTGAGGATTTTACATATTTTTTAAGTCGGGTGATCTATATATGATATAACTTTGTAATTGTTAGCTTTTTCTTTGCTTTTAGGATAAATCATATCGATGGTTTTTTTATATAACTTTTTTTGTAGGATTTTATCGACTAAATTTAATGTATAACCATTATTAAGTGCGATGTGTTTGATGATGTTAAGTTCTATCTGAAAATTCTTTTTATTAAGGGGAGGGATACTAGCCAATGAATCATACTGTGAAAGGCTGCCAATTTATGTTGAATTGGGTGACAGGAAGAATTGTTTATGGTTGTGTCAGTATGAGACGGTTTATGGAATGTTTATTATTGTCTCTCTGAATTGTTAGATCTAAAAGGTTTATGCTTTTGTTAGATTCTAATTCAACTGTAAAATTAAATTCAAGAAAAATGTGTTATGTACCTTTCGGTACCCGTAAAACAAGCTAAAACATCATCAACATATCGGTGCCAATATACTAAATGTTTTAAAAAGGGAGCTTATTAATTTGGCTTTCTAACGAATCTAGAAATATTCCAGCGAGTAACGGACTTACCATAAAGGGTTTCCCATAATTAAGCCTTCCGTGCTGGTGTAAAGAGTGTTATTAAATTCGAAGTAATTTTGATCTAATCATTCGGTAAGTAAGTTTAATATTTCATGTTTTTTGATACAATTAACTGATTTATTATTTAACAGTTTTTTCTACTAGTGTAATTGTATTTTTCGCTGGGATACTGGGGAAGAGATTAGTGACATCAAATGAAATTAGTTTCGCGTTATTTGGTAAATAAATATTTTTAATTTTGTTTACTAAGTCGAATGAGTTTTTAATTTGATATTTCCCTGAAAACTGCCTATATATTTGGATAAATTCTATTAGTTTTTTTAGATATTTTGTAGAATGGTGCTGAAAAGGATGAGACTACTGGCCTAATAGGATATCCTGGTTTATGAAGTTTAATGAATATAATTTTAGAGGCTGTGGGCTCGTTATTGTGACCCTAGTGACGTCTTTATCACTAAACAAACTTTTACAATTTTTAATTTTTTGTTGAAATTGGTCTGTATAATTATGATTTAAAATATGGTATTCATCTGGGTTAAGAAAATCTAATGTTTTCTTAATATAATCAGACCTATTGATCGCAACTACCGTGTTGCCTTTGTCAGCTTTAGTAAATATAATAACTTTACGTTTATGTTCAATTTGCCTAATACATTGAATTTCAGGATTTGGTTTCGAATCTTTAAGGAATTCTTTTTTAATAATATTAGAAGTTTCAAATTTTAAACTTAAGTTAGAAGGTACGTTTTTAAGGGCTAGTTCAACATCGACACCTAATAATTCTAAATTTTTGGTTGAAGTTTGTTCTCTGATATTATATTTAAAGCCTTTTTCTAACAGTTGTGTTTGTTTAATGATAGAGACGTCACTAGGATCACAATAATGAACCCACAGCCTCCAAACAAAACAAACAAAATATCTAAAAAACGAATAGAGTTTATGCAAATATATAGTAGTTTTCAGGGAAATATCAAATTAAAAACTCACCCGACTTAGTAAACAAAATTAAAAATATTCATTTACCAAATAACGCGAAACTAATTTCATTTGATGTCACTAATCTCTTCCCCAGTATCCCAGCTAAAGATACAATTACACTAGTAGAAAAACTGTTAAACAACAAATCAGTTAATTGTATCAAAAAAAAAACATGAAATATCAAACTTACTTACCGAATGTTTAGATCAAAATTACTTCGAATTTAATAACAATCTTTACACCAGGCATGGGAGGTTTAATTATGGGAAACCTTTTAAGCTCGTTACTCGCTGAAATATTTCTAGAATCGTTAAAAAGCCAAATTAATAAACATCCCTTTGTAATGAAAGACTAATATTGTCAAATTTCCACAAATAAAGTGGAAATTTGACAATATTACTCTTTCATTACATTCGTTAATAACCTCCTCGCAATATAAATTGGCAGCATGATTCATAGGCTAGTATCTCTGCCCCTTAATAAAAAAAAAAATTCAGATAGAACTTAACATCGTCATCAAACAAATCGCACTTAATAATGGTTATTCATTAAATTTAGTCGATAAAATCCTACAAAAAAAGTTATATAAAAAAAATCATAGATATGATTTATCCTAAAAGCAAAGAAAAGGCAAATAATTACAAAGTTATAAACATACGAGTATATAGGTCACTCGACTTCAAAAATAGGTAAAATACTCAACAGTGTAGACATTAAAGTAGCTTACAAAAAAACAATTCTTTAGGAAAATGTATTAAAAATAGTAAAACTAAAACGGATAATCTTAAAAAATCAGGAGTTTATCAACTAAATTGTGGAGATTGTGACAAAACATACATAGGCCAGACAGTTACATATAGAGTTAACTGATACTAATGAAAGTGACGAGGTGGTGATATTTTTTATTGTCAGTGTTCGCTAAAGTAATAGATTTGTTATAAAAAAAAAGGGAGCTTACGCCGTTGTATCCCTGGGTGTGGTAAGCCAAATATGCTGATAATTCATAACACAGTGAAATGCGCCCTAAGATGGTTCGATATATGAGAGAGCAATAAAATACTATAAATATAATTCTGATAAATGTACTTTAATATTCATGTCTGTATTTTTTCAATTCTCTCTGCTAGCAGAATTAATGGTTGGTAATGCAGTATATAATATATTAATTTTAACTCTAATCTTGGTATAGTAAAACTAGCATGTTAGAATAGTCCTGCCGCGATTCATTAGTTAATGTTATATTCATTACATATAGCAGTAATTTACAGTTTTAGTCCTTTGAATAAATAAATTTGAATCTAGAAATTGACCTAAACCTTCTGTCTCTTCCGTACATTATTGCCAGCGAAGCCTAGTATATAATAATGCTATAATTTAACGTTATCGAAAGGAACTATGATTTTTAGTGTTCCGTACGGAACACTTATAAGATGACTTCGGTGTCTGTCTGTCACACCCGATTTTCTCCGAAACTATTTGTCATAGAAAGTTGAAATTTGGTAATAATATAGGAATTGATAGCCTCATCAGAGCCATGTAGTTTTAAAAGTCAAATTTTGATTTAAGGGGTTAATTTTGGGGAGTGAAATCGAAAGTGAAAAAAAAAATTTTTTAGTAGGTCATCGAGTGTCGTGTCAAATGAAAGCTTGTGAAAACACTAGTAAAAACATATATATGTAATGTAATACTTGCGCACACTTTTCTTTGTATTATTTTTAAAAAATCGTGAAAAATCGCTGTCCCCCCACCTTATTTCGAAAAGTATTAATCAGAAAATTTTGAAAAAATTCTGGAATATTCTCCATGGGGTGAAGATTGAACGAAAATTATAACGAGTGCATTACCTTTAATAAATTATCTGGTATATAAAAAAAATTTCAAGGTCATCAATTTTCAGTAAAGATTGAGAACAAACTTTGTTGAAAACTCATTTGGGGTGTGTTTTGTGAAGTCAGTGATTATTTTATACCACCGTAACAACATTTTTTATTTTAAAAGCAATCAACGTACGGAACACTAATTGTGTAAGTTCAACTTGCACTTGACCGTTATTTATTAAATATAAATACATTAATTTTGTGAAATGTTTATTTACGAGAACAAGCATTGACACAGTCTTTAGCAGTTATACAACTTTTTTAAGTGCTGGAGAAACAATTTATCATTTTCACTAAACGTTATAAATGGAAAAGTTATTAGATCTGGCAAAGGTTAAATTTAGATAATGATCACTTTGATTGTTATTGATTTGATTTACCACTTTAATATGGTATCTACCGATTAAGTTATTTATGTATTTTTCTAAATTTCATATTTTGAGAAACTGTTGTTTTAAAAAGATTTTAGGGGTGCTTTGCTATAGTCCGTTCAGTTGTAACTGTCCTGCAATATTACGTTAAAGCCTTGTATCCACTAGACAACAATCACGTTGAACGTCGACGCGGAACTTTTGTTTAGCAACGTTGTCTGTCCACACGATCAGTCGTCGACAATATGTCGCCAGAGGAGCTAATGTTGTTTTTAGCGATGTTTATAATTTCATCGATTAAAAAAAGGAAAAAAACCACGCTGGTGGGTTAGAAATTACTTACAAAAAAAAAGAAAATGTATTCAGTGACAACATTTGATACGCAACTGCATGTTGCACAGAAATAAACAACTAGCCGCGCGTCACGTTGCGCGCCATCTAGCAACGTCGTGCGCTGTTGTGCAACGTTGCCGAACATGTTGAGCGTCACGTGCTGCGCGTCAATTCTTGCCTAGTGGATACATGGCTTAAAGCTTGATACAAATTTTTAGTGTTAGGTATTTGTGTGCACATACATTCATAGTTCTGCCAGGCTCCTATATCAATTAACTTACTATACCGTCAAATTATTATGTGTAATTTTCGGTAATGTAACACTATTCAAGATTACTTTTGTTTATTTATTATCAGGGGCGTAGCTACCGCCGTATCATCCGTATCAATGATACGGAGCTCCCGAGCTACAGAGGCCCCGACATGTGTAAGCAAAAATTCGTAGAATGTTATCCACAAATTTTTAATTCTTATTGATAAGAGGCCCATAATGAATGAATATTGAAAATGGAAATAATAGGGAACTTGCACTTTACTTTTTTTTTATTAAAGTAAAGATCTTAGCTTGACTTAAATATGATTTTAACACAAAGTAAAAAATATGCAGTATTTAATAAAAAAACGTACTTTTAAACTTGAACTTTCAAAATTCGCGCTAAAAATGATGACAATGAGTTGAAGTCCAGGTGTTCTGACATCTGTGATCTGCCACCACAAGTATATTCAACAAAACAAGTAGTAACCAAGCAACATCGGCTAAAATACGTCACTTCCTGTTGCAAATTACGTTTCGTTTCACTTATTTTAAATTCAAAATATTATGTAAAAATAGCTGAATTTTTAAAATAACTCGTCAAGTAGGGTTTTTCCATATGTTTTTTAATTCAAATATTACAATACTTTCACATTATAAGTTTCATGCAAGTTCCCTATTGTAGTTTTTTAGTATAGACGTAGTTTTTAATATGGCAACTAGAACAAATTATCATTTGCGAGACGGGATTTCCCCCGGCGGCAGACATCATTTGAAATGATGTTTCTGTGGCCAGGGGAAGTCCCGTTATTTGAATGAGCGATGTAAACAATCTTTGTAAGTTTACTTTAATCTGTACACGTAATTCATAACGTTCATGCGTTGTTAATGTTGTGGTTATTTGTGTATTATTAAATTATTATTGTGCAAAAAATGAGTGAAAGAAAAAAGAGATTATCCCAGTGGAGCATGGAAAAGAAAACATAAACAGAAAAAGAAGAATGTTTTAAAGAAATTGCCCAAAATTTCTTCATTTTTTCAGCAATCGGATATTGTGACTGATTTAGATTGTAATGGTAATGGTAAGTATCTAAGTATACCGAGAAAAAATTCTTGCTTAAATTTTGTTCACAATAGGGTGGGTCCTACGTCACACGTTGTGGAAAAGCACGACATAATTTTATATGAATTCTGATAACAGTGTTATATAAAAAAAAAAAACACTTTCCCCAATAAATTCAAGTAAGTTTTCCAACATACATCGAAATAATATGTTTTAAATTTCATTTTGCGCACTTCATGCAGTTTAATAAATTTACGTGCAGTAAGTTTATTTTATTATATTTTTAGATTCTTCTGGAGCACATAGTCTGTTAGAGGCTCTACAAATAGAAGAAACGCATAACGAAGATTCAAAGAAAATTGAAGAATTTCATAATATATCTTCTTCGGATAGAGGAAATTTTGGTGAATCTTACTGAAGCGAACGAAAAAATAATTCTTAAATTTAAACCACAAGGACCGTTTCCAAAGGATCCAGAAACAAAGCGATGTTTTTCAACCTTTCAATACTCATATTGAAATATGGTATAAAAATTGTAAGGCCATGGTTATGTTATTCTAATATTTTAAACAAACCATATTGCCACTTCTGTTGGTTGTTAGCAGATCGCCAATGCAAATCGTACTCCTTCGCATGGATTAATGGTGTTTCCGTTAGACGCAATTTGACTCAATGTATATGTGACCATGCATATTAACTTGGCTCTATCTTATAATAATTGGTTACAAGGAAATACCAACGCTATTTATTTAGAAAATGAAATCATATATTATAATTACTTTAGCGTCATGCAATTTACCTTTAAGAGGCCATGATTCTAAATCTGGAAATTTCATGTCAGTTTTACGCTTACTATCTAATTATGATCCTATTTTACAAGAACTTCTTTTAAAGCTAAAGGGTGAAATAAATTACTTAAGCTCCACGATTTATTCAAATGAGATTATTAATTTGCTTGGTACCGCAGTAACAGAAAATATTGTTTTGGGAATTAAGCTCCATTTTTGGCGATTATTTTAGATACAACAGAAGACCTGTCAAAATCTGACCAATTTTCTGTAGTTTTTCGATATATCTCTCTCTATAACAGAAAATGATGATAATGTACTTAAAGAAATAAAGATCTGCGAGTCTTTTTTGGGATTTATATCAGTAGCCAACTGTAGTGTGCAAGGGCTTAAAACTGAACTTTTAAATACAACAGAAGAATATGGAATTGATTTGTCCAAATGTAGAGGACATGGTTACGATGGGGCAAATGTTATGTCGGGTGTATATGGAGGAATACAAGCCCTTACAAATGACCATGTGCCAAATGTCGATTATGTTCATAGTGCGGCACACGCATTAAATTTAATATTAAATGATGCTGCGAAACACGTTCCCGAAGTGTTACAATTTTTCGATAATTTGGAAAAAATATATACTTTTTTTGGCAATAGTATAAAACGCTGATCAATGTTGAGTAACGATTCATCTGAAAAATATAAAATCACCCTTAAAAAGGTATGTTCTACCAGATGGTCTTCAAGAAATGACGCTTTATTCCCTATAAGGAAAAATTATTCATTAATAATGAAAACTTTATACCAACTGAATTTAATTTAACCAAAAAAGATGATCGTGACGAATGTAAAAAATATAATTAACATTTTAGAGAGCTACGATTTTATAGTGTTTCTAAATGCATGAAAATAATGACTCAGAAAAAGCTAGTGTTTTACTAAGTCATCTTTTAAATAGAAACAAGAAATCAAAATTCATTCTATGGTTTGCTAAACAAGTCCAGAGATCTAGCAAAAGAGTGGGGGGTGGGTAACGACTGTTTTCAAAAATAAAAGACGGAAGATAACGAAGCGCTTTTTTTGATGAGTTATCAGAAGATGAGCGAATTTCAGACCCGAAATTGGTACTTCAAAGTCAATGTGTATTATTGTTGTTTAGATACATTAATTTCTCAAACTAACGAAGATTTCAGAGCTTCTATGATCTGAATAAATATGTTCGAAGTATTACAACCGGATAAACTCTTACCCTTTTCAAACGACAAAATAAAAGAGGAAGCCGGAAAAGTGACTAGTAAATACAATAAAGATATATCAGTTGATGTCTATGAACAATTAATTGCTTTAAAAACCTGTTTAAAATCTGAAATTCAGAAAATTCATTCTATTAAGGAACTCACAGAATTATTGCTGATAAATTACAATAGACTTGCCTCCAGTTTTCCGGAGGTAATAACAGCATGCTTCCTATTTTTGACCCTTCCGGTTACCACTGCAACAGCTGAAAGAAGCTTTTCTAAGCTCAAACTGATTAAAAATTATGTTAGAACTTCTATGGGACACGAACCGCTATCAGACTTATCAATACTGTCCATATAAGCAGAAAATCGAGTTCAGCTAAGGATGTTTTAATAAATAAGACCAGAAAAGTGTCTATTTAATTAACTTGGATCCTAGGATCATTTTTTTTAAGTTTTATAATACATACCTCTGTATAGTAGTTTCTTATACTTTTAAATATACTTATTTTGTTAATGCGGGTGTGACATTGATACGCAACTGCATGTTGCACGGAAATAAATAACTAGCCGCGCGTCACGTTGCGCGCCATCTAGCAACGTCGCGCGCTGTTGTGCAACGTTGCCGAACATCTTGAGCGTCACGTGTTGCGCGTCTATTCTTGCCTAGTGGGTACATGGCTTAAAGCTTTATACAAATTTTTAGTGTTAGTTATTTATGTGTGCACATACATTCATAGTTCTGCCAGGCTCCTATATCAATTAACTTACTATACCGTCAAATTATTATGTGTAATTTTCGGTAATGTAACACTATTTAAGATTACTTTTGTTTATTTATTATCAGGGGCGTAGCTACCGCCGTATCAGCCGTATCAATGATACGGGGCCCCCGAGCTACAGAGGCCCCGACATGTGTAAGCAAAAATTCGTAGAATGTTATCCACAAATTTTTAATTCTTATTGATAAGAGGCCCGTAATGAATGAATAATGAAAATATGGAAATAATAGGGAACTTGCACTTTACTTTTTTTCTTATTAAAGTAAAGATCTTAGCTTGACTTAAATATGATTTTAACACAAAGTAAAAAATATGCAGTATTTAAAAAAAAAAACGTACTTTTAAACTTGAACTTTCAAAATTCGCGCTAAAATGATGACAATGAGTTGAAGTCAAGGTGTTTCTGACATCTCTGATCTGCCACCACAAGTATATTCAACAAAACAAGTAGTAACCAAGCAACATCGGCTAAAATACGTCACTTCCTGTTTCAAATTACCTTTCGTTTCACTTATTTTAAATTAAAAATATTATGTAAAAATAGCTGAATTTTTAAAATAACTCGTCAAGTAGGGTTTTTCCATATGTTTTTTAATTGAAATATTACAATACTTTCACATTATAAGTTTCATGCAAGTTCCCTATTGTAGTTTTTAGTATAGACGTAGTTTTTAATATGGCAACTAGAACAAATTATCATTTGCGAGACGGGATTTCCCCCGGCAGCAGACATCATTTGAAATGATGTTTCTGCGGCCGGGGGAAGTCCCGTTATTTGAATGAGCAATGTAAACAATCTTTGTAAGTTGACTTTAATCTGTACACGTAGTAATTCATAACGTTCATGCGTTGTTAATGTTGTGGTTATTTGTGTATTATTAAATTATTATTGTGCAAAAAATGAGTGAAAGAAAAAAGAGATTATCCCAGTGGAGCTTTGAAAAGAAAACATAAACAGAAAAAGAAGAATGTTTTAAAGAAATTGCCCAAAATTTCTTCATTTTTTCAGCAATCGGATATTGTGACTGATTTAGATTGTAATGGTAATGGTAAGTATCTAAGTATACCGAGAAAAAATTCTTGCTTAAATTTTGTTCACGATAGGAAGGGTGTGTCCTACGTCACACGTTGTGGAAAAGCACGACATAATTTTATATAAAAAAAAACACTTTCCCCAATAAATTCAAGTAAGTTTTCCTACCTATATCGAAATAATATGTTTTAAATTTCATTTTGCGCACTTCGTGCAGTTTAATAAATTTACGTGCAGTAAGTTTATTTTATTATATTTTTAGATTCTTCTGGAGCACATAGTCTGTTAGAGGCTCTACAAATAGAAGAAACGCATAACGAAGATTCAAAGAAAATTGAAGAATTTCATAATATATCTTCTTCGGATAGAGGAAATTTTGGTGAGTCTTACTGAAGCGAACGAAAAATAATACTTAAATTTAAACCACAAGGACCGTTTCCAAAGGATCCAGAAACAAAGCGATGTTTTTCAACCTTCCATTACTCATAGTGAAATATGGTATAAAAATTGTAAGGCCATGGTTATGTTATTCTAATATTTTAAAACAAACCATATTGCCACTTCTGTTGGTTGTTAGCAGATCGCCAATGCAAATCGTACTCCTTCGCATGGATTAATGGTGTTTCCGTTAGACGCAATTTGACTCAATGTATATGTGACCATGCATATTAACTTGGCTCTATCTTATAATAATTGGTTACAAGGAAATACCAACGCTATTTATTTAGAAAATGAAATCATATATTATAATTACTTTAGCGTCATGCAATTTACCTTTAAGAGGCCATGATTCTAAATCTGGAAATTTCATGTCAGTTTTACGCTTACTATCTAATTATGATCCTATTTTACAAGAACTTCTTTTAAAGCTAAAGGGTGAAATAAATTACTTAAGCTCCACGATTTATTCAAATGAGATTAATTTGCTTGGTACCGCAGTAACAGAAAATATTGTTTTGGGAATTAAGCTCCATTTCTGGCGATTATTTTAGATACAACAGAAGACCTGTCAAAATCTGACCAATTTTCTGTAGTTTTTCGATATATCTCTATAACAGAAAATGATGATAATGTACCTAAAGAAATAAAGATCTGCGAGTCTTTTTTGGGATTTATATCAGTAGCCAACTGTAGTGTGGAAGGGCTTAAAACTGAACTTTTAAATACGACAGAAGAATATGGAATTGATTTGTCCAAATGTAGAGGACATGGTTACGATGGGGCAAATGTTATGTCGGGTGTATATGGAGGAATACAAGCCCTTACAAATGACCATGCGCCAAATGTCGATTATGTTCATAGTGCGGCACACGCATTAAATTTAATATTAAATGATGCTGCGAAACACGTTCCCGAAGTGTTACAATTTTTCGATAATTGGGAAAAAAATATATACTTTTTTTGGCAATAGTATAAAACGCTGGTCAATGTTGAGTAACGATTCAACTGAAAAATATAAAATCACCCTTAAAAAGGTATGTTCTACCAGATGGTCTTCAAGAAATGACGCTTTATTCCCTATAACGAAAAATTATTCATTAATAATGAAAACTTTATACCAACTGAATTTAATTTAACCAAAAAAGATTAACGTGACGAATGTAAAAATATAATTAACATTTTAGAGAGCTACGATTTTATAGTGTTTCTAAATGCATAAAAATAATGACTCAGAAAAAGCTAGTGTTTTACTAAGTCATCTTTTAAATAGAAACAAGAAATCAAAATTCATTCTATGGTTTGCTAAACAAGTCCAGAGATCTAGCAAAAGAGGGGGGGGAGGTAATAACTGTTTTCAAAAATAAAAGACGGAAGATAACGAAGCGCTTTTTTGATGAGTTATCAGAAGATGAGAGAATTTCAGACCCGGAATTGGTACTTCAAAGTCAGTGTGTATTATTGCTGTTTAGATACATTAATTTCTCAAACTAACGAAGATTTCAGAGCTTCTATGATCTGAATAAATAGGTTTGAAGTATTACAACCGGATAAACTCTTATCCGTTTCAAACGACAAAATAAAAGAGGAAGCCGGAAAACTGACGAGTAAATACAATAAGATATATCAGTTGACCTCTATGAACAATTAATTGCTTTGAAAACCTGTTTAAAATCTGAAATTCAGAAAATTAATTCTATTAAGGAACTCACAGAATTATTGCTGATAAATTACAATAGCCTTGCCTCCAGTTTTCAGGAGGTAGTAACAGCATGCTTCCTATTTTTGACCCTTCCGGTTACCACTGCAACAGCTGAAAGAAGCTTTTCTAAGCTCAAACTGATTATAAATTATCTTAAAACTTCTATGGGACAC
Organism: Pachyrhynchus sulphureomaculatus; assembly: GCA_019049505.1. Classification (NCBI taxonomy): domain Eukaryota; kingdom Metazoa; phylum Arthropoda; class Insecta; order Coleoptera; family Curculionidae; genus Pachyrhynchus; species Pachyrhynchus sulphureomaculatus. The sequence continues at coordinate 80,831,865 of CM032451.1, read as the reverse complement.
GAACCGCTATCAGACTTATCAATACTGTCCATATAAGCAGAAAATCGTGTTCATCTACGGATGTTTTAATAAATAAGGCCAGAAAAGTGCCTATTTAACTAACTTGGATCCTAGGATCATTGTTTTTAAGTTTTATAATACATACCTCTGTATAGTAGTTTCTTATACTTTTAAATATACTTATTTTGTTAATGCGGGTGTTTTTGTTTATTTTGTAAAAAAACATTACCCTCCTTTTGGGCTTTGTCGCGGTCGGATAAGAAGGGCCCGAAATACATTTTGATACAGGGCCCATTTAGGACTAGCTATGCCACTGTTTATTACTATTGTTTCCCTAAAAAATCAAATTGTTTATGTTTGGAAAGTTGCAAAAATAATTGATTTTTAGTTTCATCACTAACATAAGTCGTTTTTACTTTCCTTGCTGAAGGAAAGTATTGGATTCACATTCTGAGATTTTTGCTGTTCTTCACGTTTTAGAATTCCTAGGTAACGAAAACCACAGTTACTCCTTTCCATCGGTCTGTCTGTCGGTACAATAACTCTTAAATGAAAAATTCAAACGTGGTGCATATATAACACCTAAAAACCGTGCCAGGAACAGATGCAAAGAAATTATCGACGAAACCAAGGAGGTACACAAATCAACGGATTAGAAAACAAACTTCTCGCTTGTCCCGGCAATTCCAGGTCCTTTTGGTCAGTCGCTAAGGCAGTTAGTCAAAAATTCACCAAATCCACCATACCACCACTCACACGGCCAGATAATTCTATTGCAACGACACCTGTTGAGAAAGCGAAACTTGTTGGCTGAACTCTTTGCTTCACATTCTAGTGTCGATTTCCAAGGAAAAACACCACCTACTATTCCCATAGTGCAGTCAAGGATGCCCGATTTTGTCTTCAGATAGCGTATCATAAAACGTATTTTGATGAAGCTAGACACCAAAAAGGCTTCTGGCGCTGACGGAATACCTGCCCTAGTTCTCAAGAACTGTGCAAGGGAACTAACACCAGTTTTCTGTAGACTTTTCAACCTATCCTACAGAAAGGGAATATTTCCTTCCTGCTGGAAATGTGCCACAGTTCAACCGATACCTAAAAAAGGCAAGAAGACCTTGCCAAATAACTACCGACCAATCGCACTACTCTCAATAATATCGAAAGTCATGGAAAAGGCTATCAATCAGCATCTTCTAAAATATCTTGAAGGATTCAACATTATTAGTGATCGATCTTCTCACTTATGTAACACATGTTTGGAACAACGCAATTGAACACTTTGGAGAATCTCGAGCGGTTGCTCTTGACATATCCAAGGCATTTGACCGTGTTTGGCACGATGGGCTGTTGGCTAAGTTACGTTCTTATGGTATGTCTGAAAAGTTCTGTTTGTGGCTCTCATGTTTCCTCAGAGAGCGTTCTTTACGAGTGGCAGTCGACGGATTTCTTTCTAACACCTTCACTATCAACGCCGGTGTGCCCCAAGGTTCCATACTATCTCCTACTCTCTTCCTTATTTATATTAACGATCTGCTGGAAAAGACCGAGAATCCAATCTACAGCTTTGCAGATGACAGTACACTTATCTCTTCATTCACTTTGAATGCTCGGACATCGACTACTCAGACGAATATCCGCAGACAGCAGGAAGTCATTCAACTTAACAAAGACCTGGAAGAAATTCTATCTTGGGGTGACAGTAACCAAGTGGAACTTAACGCTACAAAAAACCCAGGCGGCAGTTTTTTTCTAAAAAAGTTAACGTTGCAGAACCCGACATAGTTATGTCGGGGCACTCCATCCCTCTAACAACGTCACTCAATCTGTTAGGCGTTAATTTGGGAGCAAATATGTGCTGGCATGAACATGTTGCAGGCATAGCAAGGAGAGCTTCTCAAAAGTTGGGAATATTGTTTCGAACCAGAAAGCTTTACACTCCACAACAACTGATAATTCTTTACAAAGCTCAAATTCGACCAACTATGGAATACTGCTCCCATGTTTGGAGCTCCGCTCCCAAACATACACTGCATTTGTTGGATTCTATCCAGAGAAGAGCTGTTCGTCTGATTGGACACCCGGAACTGACCGACGGCCTTGATTCGCTGGAGCATTGAAGAACGGTTGGCGACTTGAGCCTATTCTACAAGTACTTTCATGGAAAGTGTTCGAAGGATGTGGCCCGCTTAATTCCACCCAGAGCGGTGCATGTTAGGAGTACACGTCGCGCTAATACTTCACATTCGTATGAGGTTCAGCTTGTTACTCCTCGTACAACGCTTTTCAAGCAGTCTTTTATATGGAGAACATCATACCTTTGGAATAGTTTGCCCAGGACTGTGTTTCCCATCGAGTACAATCTACAGCGATTCAAGAACAACGTGAATCGCTTTCTCCGCACACGTGTCGCTCCTGTAGCGCTTTAGGGATTTCCCTGTAGCACGTGTGCTAGACCCATAAAAAAAAAAAAAAAAAAAATTGAGATAGACTATAGTTTTTGAACGATATCGCTTAAGGCGAAGCGGATAAAAGGGCTGCGGTACATCTTGTATGGTATTAATAGTAATCTGGTCATTTTTCCTAGCTTTTTGTTTTAGTACAATTTTTTGAGTTAAAAATAGGTAAATAATGCATGTTATAGTCTAAAAGTAGTCCAAAAGTATGTATATAATTTTCTTGTTAATATTTTTCGTTTTACAGAGGTTAAATGTCCTTTAAATGTTGAAAAAAAACTCTTTTAAAATTATTTCACTTTCTCAAATAAAATTATTTTACTTTCTTAAATGGAGAATTTTAGACAGACATTTAATTTTGTACGAAATAGTTATGCTATATTAACGCTTAAGGAATAACATCACAAAAATAAATATTAAATTATCACCAAGTATGAGCATTTTCTGACCAAAATAAAAGTATATTATTATCCGACACAGTCAATAAATGCAGATTTATGTTTTATATTTTTTTGTGTTCCCCTTTCAATATATTACCTCTAAACACAAAAAGCTTATGGAAGCGAGAATTTGAATATTAACTCGATATTATTGAGTTAGGTCAGAGATTTCTGGACCACCGCCCCCTTTACAAGAAAAAAAACTCCAACTCTTCCATAATAGTTAATTATACCAAATATTAAAATATTGTTGCATATTATCTATACCTATATTATCTGTCTATCTATCTATTAAGAATCACAAAGCAGAAATTAATTACGGTCATCAAATGTAGTAAAAAAATTTTGTTAATTAAAAATTAAAAAAATAAACACAAAATCAATAAGATATAAAAAAAATTAATGGCTGAGGCTGGTGGAGTTTTTAACAATTTGTTAATGTCAGGTTCCAATTTAGTTAACACCAATCGCAAATTGCCATGTTCAGTGATGTGCAGTCTGTTCCTTTTCTTAGACAGTAAATTACCTACTGCACTGAACCCACGCTCAGCCAAATACGTTGAAGGAAAAGTAATTAAAAATTTGTGTACTCTTGCCCACAATCCGGGGTAGAATGCTAATACTGATTTTTGAAGCCAGAACTCTTGGTATCCATTTCTGAATTTTTCTTTAGTTATGGGCTCTACGAGTTCCTCTTCTAAATTTGATGATTCTGCTGTATCTGCATTTGCGAAAGGATCTAAAATCCAACATGTTTAAAATATCTTGGAATCGCTTCGTAAAATCAGCATGAAGAACATGCAAGTGTTGGCAGTAAGTAAGTAAATCTTTTTGTTTTGCAGAGACTGCTGATAAAGTGGCTGTATTCACCTCTACCTAGATTTCTTTGGAACAAAAGAAGTTTTCCCACAAAAGCAGCTATGACGTTTTTTTGTTTTAATTAAATTCAGTTCATCACCTTGCAACTGTAAATTGACCATTAAATATTTTAAATATGTCTGTCAAATAAGCTATGTTATTTTTGGATGTAATCAGGTTTTCGTGCAGTTTTTCGTCTGTTTTCAAGGAACTCCAGTACTGAGTCAAATAGATTGAAAAAAACGATTCAGACAAATACCTTTTGCCAATGAACTTCTGTGTGCAGCAGCAAGCGATTGTATTCTTCATCATTTTTACTATAAAGTTGGCCAAATAATCTGTCACGCAATGAACTGCTTCTAATCTTATTGGCTGCTCTAATAACGTAATTAAGCGACATATGCAGGTGCTCATTCAGATTTTTTGCAACCAAATGCTGACGATGAATAATACAATCTACAGCGAGTACATTTAGTACTTCTTGTTTCAAATGCGCTATGAAACTCTTATGACGCCCCGTCATTGCTTAAGCACCATCAGTAGCAGATGACAAAATATTACGAATAGGAATTTGTTTCTCTGGAAAAAATTTGTTCATGATATTAAATATCGATTCTTCCTTTGTATCGGTTTCCAAATTTTAGCAAATACTAGCGCTTGATAATTTTCTTTTATGAATCGAACGCATGATAAAAATAGAGCTTCATTATTTGGTAGAGTTGAATTATCGAGTTGAGTGGAAAATTTGCAAGTCTAAGTAATCACATACTGATAGTTTAACGTCTTTAACCATTTCATCTATTCTTCTTTGCACCGAAATATAATATCTGACGGTGTCTTATGATAAAGAACAGTTTTTATTATCTCTCTGACTGCCGGCAAGATTAATTTCTCGCTAATTGTATGTGATTTTCCCGCTTTTGCGATTAACAATAAAATATTATATGAGACTCGTAGTCTATCATCTTGTTTAGAACACGACGCAAAAAGGTTTGATATAGTTGGCTGTTTCAAATATTTCTTTCCCAATCCTTGAATATTGGATAAATCTTTGTCCTTTTTATCAGCTTGCATTTTATTCAAATGCTCTTGAAGCCTAGAAGGTCTTATGGTTTCATTTGAAAAAAATTGTAGGAGAATGCGTAAATCCATGTTTCAAATACTCAATACTGTACTGCCGGTATTTCTTCTTAGATTCAGATGTTTTGAAATACAAAATTAGCTACGGTTTAAATAAATTAATTTTTCAACAGATTTATAGATAGTTATAAAATTAGTGGCTATCATGACTTCTATCACTTTCACTTACGAAGCACACAAAAATAATAAGACATTCCTAGAGCTATCCCTGCCTTTTATAGATTTGATTTCGTGGACGCATCTTGTATGCCATTGCTTGTTTGCGATGCGGGTGTACTTGCTCTGTAAACAAGTCATTACAAGCTCCCATATTTTTGCCGAAACATGCTTGATTGCGTGAATCGTGTTCTTGCTTACCAACTTGCAAAGACTTGTCACCGACAATAGTAAACCGAATTAGGTACACGTATACCTAATGCTAATTTAAATTTTTTAATGCTTATTTACACGATAACAATAAGATAAAAATTTTACATAGCTAAATAAAATATTTATTCATGAAAACAGTAGGTATTTTCAAAGTATTTTATTATATTAAATTTCCTAAATAGATAGGTACGCCACTGCCACTCCCATTCTGGACGCGCTACCGCCCCCACGAAAGGCTCAAGCGCCCACTGGAGGGGCGATACCCCCCGTTGGGAATCTATGAGTTAGACAGTATGAATATTTCATAATAAAATACCGAAAGAGGTAATTTTTTAATTGTTAAGCATTGTTAATACGAGGATGGATTGAAAAGTTCGCGATCTCACCAAAAAATAATTATGTTTATTATAGTACCCTCAATAAGTTCACTTTCTTTGGCTGTCACAGCGGAAAATTTTGTTGCTGTAGAATTTGTGGTTTTTAGGTCAGAATGAGTTTAGTGAGACAAAGTGCAGCAAAAAATTGAATAACGTGCGGTCATCAAGTACGTGTTTAAAAAAAGATTAACAACGCTAGGGGAATCTGCTCCGTCATATACCACTGTGACAAATGGGTTGCAGAATTTAAACGTGGACGACAGAGCATCGAAGATGACCTTTGCTCCGGCCGGCCCACGACGTCTACGACTGAAGAAAACATCGGCAAAGTCTGTGATCTCATATTGAAAGATCGTAGATTAATTATCAGGGAGATTGCAGACACTATAGGCATCTCGTATGAACGAACATAAAACATCATTGCCAACGAACTCGGATTTTTTAAGGTTTCCGCTCGGTGGGTCCCCAGATTGCTTTTAGTTGAACATAAACGAATTAAACTCACGATTTCTCGCGACTGTTTACCTCAAAGGCTGATCCGCAAGATTTTTTTAATAGGTTTGTGACAATGAACGAAACCTGGGTTCACCACTATACCCCAGAGTCAAAAGAACAATCCAAGCACGAGAAAAAATCTGGTGAACCAACCCCAAAGAAAGCGAAGGCAATTCGGTCGGCTGGTAAGTTGATGGCGTCAGTTTTTTGGAATGTTAAAGGTATTATCATGGTGGACTACCTTCCGAGAGGCGAAACAATAAACTCAACTTACTATTGCACCCTTTTCCGTCGTTTACGTCCAGAAATTATAGAGAAATGCCCAGGATTACTGTGAAAGAAAGTTTTGTTCCATCAGGACAACGCTCACGTTCACGCGTCTGTTGAGTCTATGGGTCAAATTCGTGATTGTGGTTTCGAATTATTGCCTCACCCGGCTTATTTTCTTGATTTGGCACCTTCGGACTTTCATCTGTTTCCAAACCGAAAAAAACACCTCGGTGGCCAGAAATTTTCATCAAATGAAGAAGTCGAAGCTGCAGTTAACCAGTATTTTGATTACCTTGAGGAATCTTTTTTTCGAACAGGTGTGGAAGCTTTGGAACGTAGGTGGAAGAAATGCATGGAGGTAGGCGGAGATTACGTCGAAAAATAAAAATATTTTTGTACATATTTTATTTTGTTTTCTTGACTAGGCCGCAAACCTTTCAATCCATCCTGGTAATAGTTAACAGCAAAAAATATTCTCTGAAACCGATAAGCTATTGCTATGAGAATGAAACCGTAAATCTGGGAGAAGTTGGAAATGGCATCTGTATTTTATTTTACTGTTTACTTTAACATTATAAAATAGTGGTTTTAAAAGCTTACCCGCTAATTTTTCCATTGCGTTTTCCGCAGCCGTTCTGTTATAGCAGTTTACAAAAGCATAAGTTAATATCTTGTGAGTGTTCCTTACAAGACGAGGTCCAACGATGTTCCGGAACAGAGCAGACAAATGGTCATTGTTTAAGTCGTAAGGTAAGTTTTTCACGTAGAGCACGGAAACCTGAAACACAAACCTAGTTTAAGGCTCTTAAATGGGTCAAATTGGCAGAAATTTTTCTATCATCTGGTTCTGAATTTCTAAACAAAAATTATCATTGATACAAAAAAAATAGATCTAGTGAATCCAGTGCTGAAGGTTGTCAAAATTTGGCATACGGAGTATAACAGGAAAAATGATTTGTAAGGACTACTCTTGTGTCACCGGCTTTACCAAAATTGTTTAACTCCTATTAAGGTATTTCTTACGAGAAACTGTTAAAAGTCGTTTTGCTCGAAATTTTGAGATATAGATTTTAGCATCATGCATTCACTGCTTCAATATAAAGATGGTTTCCCACGCCGTATTGCCATAATTAATTGTAAAAGTTTCACATATTTAACACGTAAAAGATAGGAATCCATATTTTTCGTCGATCAAAAGCATGCGCTTTTTTTATAATTTTTGTTGTCGTATGTGCATTAAAAAATAAAAAGACACAAAAAAAATATATACATAAAAAAAAAAACGGTCAAGTGCAAGGTGAACTTGCACAGTTAGTGTTCCGTACGTTGATTGTTTTTAAAATAAAAATTTTTGTTAGGGTGGTATAAAATGATCATTGACTTCACAAAACACACCCCAAATGAGTTTTCAACAAAGTTTGTTTCCAATCTTTACTGAAAACTGGTGACCTTGAATTTTTTTTTTTTTTATATACCAAATAATTTATTAAAGGTAATGCACTCGTGATAATTTTCGTTCAATCCATACCCCGTGGAGAATATTCCAGAATTTTTTCAAAATTTTTTGATCAGTACTTTTCGAGATAAGGTAGGGGACAGCGATTTTTTAAAAGTAATACGAAGAAAAGTGTGCGCAAGTATTACATTATATATATATATATATATATATATATATATATATATATATATATATATATATATATATATATATATATATATATATATTATATATATATATTTACTCGTGTTTTCACAAGCTTTCATTTGACACCACACTCGATGACCTAGTAAAAAAAATTTTTTTTCACTTCCGATTTCACCCCTCAAAACGAACCCCTTAAGTCAAAATTTATGTTACGGTGATATAAAATGATCAGTGACTTCACAAAAACACCCCAAATGAGTTTTCAACAAAGTTTGTTTCCAATCTTTATTGAAATCTGATGACCTTGAAATTTTTGTTTTTATATACCATATAAATTATTAAAGGTAATGCGCACGTGATAATTTTCGTTCAATCTACACCCCGTGGAGAATATTCCAGAATTTTTTCGAAATTTTTTGATAAGTACTTTTCGAGATAAGGCCCGGGACAGCGATTTTTCGCGAATTTTTAAAAATAATACAAAGAAAAGTGCGCGCAAGTATAATATTATATATATATTTTTTTTACTCGTATTTTCACAAGCTTTCATTTAACACCACACTCGATGACCTACTAAAAAAATTTTTTTTTTCACTTCCGACTTCACCCCCCAAAACTAACCCCTTAAGTCAAAATTTAATTCTCAAAACTACATGGCTCTGATGAGGCCATCAATTCCTATATTATTACCAAATTTCACCTTTCTATGTCAAATACTTTCGGAGAAAATCGGGTGTGACAGACAGACAGACAGACAGACAGACAGACACCGAAGTGATCTTATAAGTGTTCCGTACGGAACACTAAAAACTACTCTGCTGCTTTCATTTGTTAAAATATGAAGGCAGTTTACCTCCTAGTTCTTCCAAAAATATTAGAAAATATTACTTTTTCATGTATTTTATGAAGTGAATTTTCACTCTGGAAACATAGCTTGAAGAAGACTGCGGGTGCGTACACGGGCGTTTTTCCAAATTTTGAATCACATATGCATTACACCAATCGGACTTTCTTTTAAAAGATACTAGAATAAAGGCGTGCCTCGCACGATCATTTATTCAGTTATCAGTACTTACTAATTGATATATTTTTAATAAATAATCCAAAGTATCGTTTTAATTAATTATACATAATTTTTATTCTATATCATATAAAAGTATTAAGGTAAAGGTAAATAACACGTGATTGCATGTGGCGGGAAGCAAGCGAGAAGCTACGTTGCCACATTCATGATACCCTGAAAACCAAATTATTTCGCGTCTTTCTCTAACATAATGCCTTCTCTGTCTTCTCGTAAGAAATACCTTAATACTGTCTTTATAGGTATTGCATGTCCCAAAATATAAGATCCTAATTTTTGCCGTTTGAAATGGGCAATATAAAAATTCTGACCTTTTGTTTATGATAGGTTGCAGAGATGGATTTAAGAATTTTATTCATTAATGCAAATAAATAAAATTATAAGTGTTTTTGGAGATGTTTATTTATATATGCATGTAAAAACAAATAAATAAGAAATACAAATATACAGTTTGAATTTACAAGAGGGGACATATTGTATAAATAAAAATATATTTTAATTTAAGCCTAATTCGGTTTCACTATCACTGTCATCAGCTGAGGTAATTATCAGTGGTTTTATATTATTTACATAAATATATGAATCTTCAACTTTAACAACGTGCTGAATGGAATTCTTTCAACTTTCACAAGGTATATCATTTATAACTTTTTTACTAATTCAATCACTGACACGCTTAAAGTAGGAGAAACATTTTGTGCCCTTATTTTTGATGTAACTTGATGCCAAATATGTTCAATTGGATTAAACACACAATAATACGGAGGAAGCCGCAAAACAGTGTGTCCCATTTTCTCGGCCATACTCTCACAAACATATTTCTTTTTCAATTTATAGTCTTTCAAAACTTCCAAAAGATCACTTTTTTTATAACTAAAGTCAAAATAAATGTAATTTTCTAACATATATTCCGGTATTTCCGATTTGGTGTTGGCTGCATTAGGAACCTTATTTGGTAGGCGACTATAGTAACTTGCATTGTCCATAACTATAACACTCTGTTCAGGAACATTTGGCAAAAGGGAATTTTGATACCAATTTTCAAAAAGTTCTGCGGTCGTGTCTTCGTGATAGTCCAAACTAGAATCTTTTGTTTTTTGCAGATAATAGGGAACAATTTGAAACCCAGCCCTTTTCAGATCCAGCATGCAAAATTTATTATTCGTTTACCTTTATTTGAAGGTGCGTTAGTCTGACATTTTGTACTGCTGTCAACCCACCCTTTTTGCACAGTATAATGGGTATCAAACTATGTTTTGTCAAGGTAAATTATTGGCCAATTCTCTGATCGATACTTTTTAATTTCTTGTAAATACGTATGTCGCAAGATTCGTAATCTTTGTGACTCCATCACTAATTGCCTTTTGTTAATTTTTCGGAACGTGAGTCCCATTTTTAAGAGAATTCTATGAAGGGTTGATCGGCCACAATGTATATTGGTCCCGTCCTGCACCAGTCTTAATTTTATTTTGTCTAGTGTCTTCACCAACTTCTTTTCATACATAGAATATATTTTTCTCCTGATTAGGTCTTTTACACAATCGTCTACATGATGAATTTGAAAATCTTTCCATTTTTCCTGTTCCTGAGTGATGGTTTTCCTACAATGTCCTTAATCGTAGAAATTGGGGTTTTTGTTAGTTCACTGGTTTCTTGCAAAGCACTTTGTTTATTCAAATTTCTTTTTACCAAACTGTCGTAAACATTTTTCACTATTTGTTTAGCGTCAAGTGATAAATGTTGTCTCTTGCGATAGCCACTATTGCAATTTTCCCTTCGGGCGCCACATAATTAAAATGGAACCGTTACGTTGTAAGTAAAACTAAAAATAAAAATAATAAAAAGTATCTTTCGAATCTTAATGGTGACCTGTGGTCATTAGGCCTATATTATCAAATACTTAAAGGACTCCAAACCGGGTTGCCAGGTAGTAAATATATAGGTAAAAATAGATTCAATATGATTGCAGGTGCAAGTGAGGGCGGTATACAAAGCAGGTAAAATAAAAACACGTTTATCGTAATACATGGCAACTAACACAAAACCTTAATATACGCGTTTATTGCCCCATTGAAAAAGCAAAAAGCCAGGATCTTATACCTTGGGATTTACTTTAATTAATTACTAATATTCTTTATGTACCTGTAGGATGTATTTGAAGATTTGATCTCAATATGTTCAATATAATGCTTTTAGAGCCTACTCTAGAGTATTCCAGGGTTCCAACCTGGGGCCCCTACTTTCTATATTTATAAATAATATTTCTGAAGTTATAGATGTCAATTATTAAATATTTACTGGTGGAAAGTTTTGAACGTTGTAAAAAATTACAAAACACTCTTAACAAAGTCTATAATTAGTGTGCGGTCAATAAATTGATGTTCAACACTAGTACATGCTTAGTGATGTCGTTTACTAGAACATTGTGTCCTTTGCTGTATGATTATATTGTTGATGGATCGATGCTAGTTAAAGTAGAAAATAAATGTGATTTGGGATTTTATTTGATTTAAAGCTAAGTTTTAGTGCTCATATAGGCAAAATAACAACGGAAGCAACACAAATGTTTGAATTTATGTTGAGAAATTGTAAGTCGTTTGAGAAAGCAGCTGTACGTAAAACCTTGTTTACTTTTTTGGTAAAAAGCAAACTGGAATATGCATCCTTGATATAGTCACCAATTTATAATAAATATATAGCATAAGCAAGTTTTTAAAATAATTTCCTCTATAGGAGATGGAATGTATCCATAGAGAGGGATAGGTAATGCAATGTTATTGCAGCGGTTTAATTTTGATAGCCTTCAAAAACGCAAAGAAGTTCATTCATAGCATTTTTCTTTCAAATCGTTAAGGGTAGTGTTGTTTGTCCCTTGTTGGAAGAACTCAAGTTTAGTGTTCCCAGAGAACCAGTATCTCAAGAAACTATTTCTATCTGTTAAGAGCTACCACGAATCGTATGTTAGGATCACCACGATACAAAATATGTTCAGTTTATAATCGAATAGCACATTAATGTGATCTTGCCAGGCTCTTTAAACAATTCGTTCGTGGCCTAGCGGATTCATAGTTTTATGAACTTTACTCTGTTGTTTAGAGCGTCAGTACCATACGCACTTGTGTCTGTTGCGCTGTTTTTAGTGTTCTGTACGGGAACATTTATAAGATCACTTTGGCGTCTATTCGTCTGTTTGTCTGCCTGTCTGTCTGCCACACCACATTTTCTCTGAAACTATATGACACCGAAAATTGAAATTTGGCACTACTATAGGAATTGATAGCCCCATCAGTCATGTAGTTTAAAAAGTTAAATTTTGACTTAAGAGGTTAGTTTTGGGGGGATCAAATCGAAAGTGAAAAAAAATATTATCAGGACATCAAGTGAGGTGTCAAATGAAAGCTTGTAAAAACACGAGTTCAAAAATATATATGATGTAATACTTGCGCACACTTTTCTTTGTATTATTTCTAAAAAAATTGCCAAAAATCGCTGTCCTCCCTTATGTCGAAAAGTACTGATCAAAAAATTTTGAAAACATTCTGAAATATTCTCCAGAAGGTGTAGATTGAACGAAAATTATCACGAGTGGTAACAAAAAAAATAATCAAGGTCATAGTTTTCAAAAAAATCGGAAAAAAACTTTGTTGAAAACTCATTTAGGGTAAAAAAATTTTTTACTATAAAAGCAATCACCGTACTAATTGCTTTATACAATCCTATTAATTTCTTTATGTTGGGCTTAGTTATAATTAAATAATGATGTTTTTACGTTTTTAGCAAAATAAATCACTTCACCAAATAAACCGAGATAGAAGTTAAAAGAAAACTGTATTAAAACACCCTAAAATTGTACGTAGTATAGCTCTAGAACCAGTATTTCAAAGTACTACATCTTATTGTTGCAACCTATCTTTTTCCATTAACAAGCAGCAAATCTAACAGCCTACCCAGTGAGATTACCTGCGTCTAAGAAAATCAGGCCAACAGACTAAAAAATAATTAGAATTATAGAAATTTTATTTCGGTTTCCCGATACTACTTTTAAATACAAAACTAAATTTTATTTTTCCATGCATAAACTTAAAAGGAAAAATATTTATCAGCATTAAACAAAATGCCTGCCAAATTAGACAAACATAACAAAAGTTATGTCTGTCTCCTGATTAAAATGTCTAGAAAAGTTTAAAACTGAAACGCGTCATGATATTAATTAGTTTCTTATTAGTGCAGTAAAAACAGCATTTGAAATTGCACAGTCTAGATATTGCAATATTATGATTTTATCCTCTCTGGGGTATCACCAGGAATTTTTCCTGAGTTTTGGACCTCGAAAAACTTTCTTTTGTTAATAAATAATTTAAGTTTTTAAAACGCGTTTTTTGAGCTTAAAATGCGAATAACTTCGGTTACATAAGTTGGATCGAGACAAAACAAAAACAACTTTTCGTAATGAAATTTCTAATAAATCCTCGTTGGTTTTAAGTCGCTCAAGTGCGTACATAACCTACAAAATTGATAAAACAGGCAAAAACTGTTTTTTTTTAATTTTATTGTACAGGTTGAGTCAACGATAGAGTAAAGTTCATTATCTCATTTGTTTCGGGAATGATGAAAAAATGTTAAATACGATAGTTTTAGCAAATGTTAAGGTGCACAGTTTAAAATTATTTTTGAGTATACAGGGTACTTCAAAAACGTGTGGCCGACATAACATATGTTTTTTTAAATGGAACATCCTATTTTCTAATTTAATTTTAAATTCTGCGTAAAATTTTAAAACTTTTTTACTAATAATGTTACATACCTAAATACTAGTTTTCAATTTTGTAAAAAATTGCCAGTAGCGCCATTGTTTCTGAAGGTGGAATACTCATAATTGGTACGAGTGTTCTATAGAGATGAAAAGAAGATATATGTAAAGAAATTTGAGTTAGAAGCTACAGGGTGTTCAAAATAAATTTATGCATTTCGACTATTTTAAATTAAAAAATCTCAAATTTTTTAAATGGCACACCCTGTATATTATTATTTTTTCTGATAGATTTTACAAAAACCCTCCAACTTTTATTAAGTTTGTCGTGTACCTACTTCTAATAGTTTTCGATTTATTGAACTTTTCAATTTTTACCCTTGTTTTAATACACTTACTCTATAACATCATAGTTGCAAAACAAAAATGTAGGCATTGTCAAGTTTTGACATGTCTATTAAGCAAGTAAAAATAGTTTAATCTGTTGTAGTAAGTGACGTATAAAGGTAATAGTTATGGATTTTCCTAAAAATGAATTAATTGATATGGTTTACATACTGGGCGAGGCGGGAAAAAATTGTCTTTTGCCAGTAAGGCTTTATGGAGCGAAGTACCCTAATAGATGTATACCATCTAGAAAATCTTTTCAGTGCTTAATGGAACGGTTTGATGGTAGTGGTAGCGTTGAGTATACGAAGCGGAAAGTAGTAAACCAGAATGCTACCAATGAGGAAAAAGAAATGGAGATTTAACTTCACGTTGAAAATAATCCCCAGATCAGCAGCCGTCAACTGACTTATCTGACACATCCCAATCTACGGCTAATCGCACCACGAGAAAATACAAGTATCATCCCTTTCATATGGAACGACACCAAGACCTTCAAGAGCCTGATTTTGAACGACGAGTATACTTTTGTACCACCATTAATGGAGCAATAGAGGCCGATCCAAATTTTTTATCCAAAATAATGTTTTCTGATGTAGCTACTTTTCGCAGTAATGGAGCAGTTAACAGCCATAACATGCATTATTATTCAACAGTTAATGCATTTTGGGTCCGGGAAGTTCAAAACCTATACCATTGGTCGCTTAATGTATCGTGTGGAATATTAAATTTTCAAATTATTGGACAATAACGCCCTTTATGCTAAGGAAAGTGAAGGAAAATAGAGTAAAACGACTAAACATGTGTATTCAAGTAGACGAGCATATTTTTGAACATTTATTATGTTATAATAATTAATCATTAGATAAGTTAAACTATGTTAAAATTATTATTAACTATTTGTTTAAGTTTTCACAATAGCGTAAGTGTATTAAGAACAAGACTAAAATTGAAAAATTCAAAATAAATCGAAAACTATAAGAAACAGGTATATTTGTACGAGGCTGGTTTGAAAAGTCCGTGAAAAATAAAAACTACTTATGTGTTTGGGGTAAACCTTTTTTATTTTTCGACATAGTCTCCTTTTAGGCTTATACACTTCGTCCAACGATGTTCTAGTTTGTTGATCCCTTCCGAATAATAGGATTTGTCCAAGCCTGCAAAATATCCATTAGTGCATTTTTTTTTTTTTTTTTTTTATGGGTCTAGCTCACGTGCTGCAGGGAAGTCCCTATAGCGCTCCAGGAGCGGAACGAGTGCGGAGTCTGCAATCACCTCCTCGTTTGAATAAAATCTTTGTCCCGCCAGTCATTTCTTCAAATTGGGGAACAAATAGTAGTCCGAGGGAGCCAAGTCTGGAGAATAGGGGGGATGTGAAACGAGTTGGAATCCTATTTCCATTAATTTTGCGACCACAACTGCTGAGGTGTGTGCTGGTGCGTTGTCGTGATGGAAAAGGACTTTCTTGTGGGCCAATCGCCAATATTTACCTGTAATAGTTTTACCCTTTTCCAGATAGTCGATGAGGATTATCCCTTGCGAATCCCAAAAAACAGTCGCCATAACCTTTCCGGCCGAAGGAACGGTCTTCGCCTTTTTTGGTGCAGATTCCCCCTTGGTAACCCATTGTTTAGATTGTTGTTTGGTCTCAGGAGTATAGTAATGTATCCATGTTTCATCCACAGTGACGAAACGACGCTTAAAGTCCTCCGGATTCTTCTGGAACAGCTGCAAACCATCCTTGCAACACTTCACACGATTCCGTTTTTGGTCAAGCGTGAGCAATCGCGGCATCCATCTTGCGGATAGCTTTCTCATGTCCAAATGTTTATGCAAAATATTATGTACTCGTTCAGTCGAGATGCCCACAGCACTAGCAATCTCACGCACCTTAACTCTTCTGTCATCCATCACCATATCATGGATTTGATCAATGATTTCTGGAGTCGTAACCTCCACAGGCCGTCCAGAACGTTCAGCGTCACTTGTGCCCATATGGCCAGTCCGAAAATTTTGAAACCACTTATAAACTGTTCTAATCGAAGGTGCAGAGTCACCATAATGTTTATCAAGCTTCTCTTTAGTCTCCTGAGGCGTTTTGCCTTTCATAAAGTAATCACCACACAAAATTCTTTTTCGTCCATTTCTTGAAAATCACTCGACTTCCTTGATTCACACGAATGCCAAACACAAAGAAATAGACCAACATGGCTGAAACTTGGTGTGTGTTCATTCAAGAGATGCTACCATCTAAACATGACCTCGATACGCGCCGGTGGTGCCATCTCTCGGACTTTGCACGGACTTTCCCAACCAGCCTCGTAGTATAGGTATAATGTCCATGTATATTTATGGATATTTTTATGTGGGAAGAAACCATTCTGGATTTTTCATCCATGTTGATCACACACTTCATATAGCCTATTCCCATTGTCATTTACCTAGTCTTCCCCCGTATCTTAATAAAAAGTTGGAGAACTTTGTAAAATCTATCAGAAAAAATAATAATATACAGGGTGTGTCATTTAAACAATTTAAGATTGAGATGAAATGCATAAATTTATTTTGAACTCCCTGTAGCATCTAACTCAAATTTCTTTACATATATCTTTTCTATATCTCTATAGAACGCTCGTACCAATTATAAGTATTCCACCTTCAGAAACAATAGCGCTACTGGCAATTTTTTACCAAACTGAATTGAAATATTAGAAAAACTACTAGGTTTAGATATATAAGATTACTAATAAAAAAGGATGTTCCGTTTTAAAAAAACATGTTATATCGGCCACACTTTTTGAAGTACCTTCTATGGTATACTCAAAAATAATTTTAAACTGTGCACCTTAACATTCCCTAAAACTATTGTATTTAACATTTTTTCGTCATTCCCGAAACAAGTGAGATAATAAACTTTACTCTATTGTTGACTCACCCTGTACAATTGTTTCGTAGCATTTATATATGTCGTTGTAACACCTTTATCTTTCATTGCCTCCCAAATTTTACTTACTGGCACGTTGTCATAGGCCTTTTTTAAACCAATAAATATCAAATGGAATTCTCTATTACGGGCAATGGTTTTTTCTGCAAGTTGTTTCAAACAGAACACATTATCTATATAGGATCTACCCGGTCTAAAGCCACTTTGTTCTTCCGCTTCCTGAGTTTGTTCTTCAATCCTCATTTTTAAGATTCGTCCATCCATACACCTATAGAGGATGTAGCACTAATTCCCCTGTAATTTTCACAATTCATTTTGCTGCCTTTTTATGTATGGAACTAATATATGCTAGTTTCCATTCGTCTGGCACCTCTGCTCCTTCCAAACATTCATTGAATATATCTTGTAGTTTCTCAATTTCTATAATCGGGGAGTGCTTAGTCAACTCTATAGGTAAGCCTCCAGAACCTGCAGCTTTATTGTTTTTCATTAACTTAAGGGCATGCAAAATTTCATCTACCGTTACATTTCGTATATTCTGTTGGTCCTCTTTAAGGGAATAGTGAACGTTGTTAAAAGTTTAATTTGTTTTCAACAAACCCTAATAGTAGGGTTTCCATTTGTCTATTCCAATAGGGTCTGTGATAAAGGATACTCTGGTGTTTTTTTTTAGGCCCTTTAAAATTTTCCACGCTTGTCTGAACCTTGAATGGCCCAAATATTTGTCAATTCGTGTGCAGCATTTTTCCCAATATATGTTTTTGTGTTTGTTTATTTCTTTTTTTATCAGATTCTTGTATCTGTTGTAGACTTTCCTATCTTCTGTGTCCTTTGTGGTTAACCATTTTAAGTATGTTTTTTTCTTTGCCTCTACTAGGTCTTCTAGTTCTTCATGCCACCAGTGGTTACCCAGTTTTTTTGTCCGAACGCTTTATTTGCTGCTTCGTGTATTCATTTTTGGAGGTGGTTAAATCGTTCCTCGATAGTTTCAGTCGGATACACTTTTAATTTTTCTGCTAATCTAAATTTATTCTAGGAAGAGGATTCTTCTTCAAGAGAGTCTAGTTGGTATTTTGGGTAGCTGGAAATTTGTTCTTGGTGTGCTACTTGTTTTGACCTATCTGTGAAGCTCAGATATGCTCTTCCTGCGACTAGAAAATGGTCTGAACCACATACTGCACTCGTCATACTCTAACATCTTGAAACCTATTTTGTTTGGCGATAATATAATCAATCATAGATTTTAAGTTTCTTATGGGTTGTGTCCATGTATATTTATGGATATTTTTATGTGGGAAGAAACCATTCAGGATTTTTAATCCATGTTGATCACACACTTCATATAGCCTATCCCCATTGTCATTTACCTGGTCTTCCCCATATCTTCCGACTATATTATTTGCTATTTTGCTACTAACACGACCATTAAAATCTCCCATGATTACTACTTCTTTGTCCTTTTCTATTCTCGTTAATAGAAGGGGCAAATTTTCAAAAAATTCTTCTTTTTCGTCTTGATTCGCTTCGTCAGTTGGAGCATACACTCCAATTATTTTAATTTTATGCCCCGTAGAACAAGGTCAAGTGTAATTAGTCTTTTGTTAATAGCTTCATAGTATTTAATATGTCTTTGCAGTTTGATGCTAATAGCTATGGACACTCCGGTCCTAGCTCTTCTTTCTTTGCTAACTCTAGTATCAAAATGTATGAAGTTTCCTATTTTCTCATTTCAATTTCCCTTCTTTTTGTCTCACAAAGAACTACAACATATAGTTTTGATTCCGAGATTTGCTTAAACACTTCATGTTGTTTTGTATTCAAACCTTGTATATTCCAGCATCCAATGTTCAAGTTCCGTTGCATATGTCGTCGTCCTTTAATTTCTGTCCAATTCCGAGGCTGTTTTTTTAGGGAAAAAATAAAAAAAACACACAAAAAAACAATAAATTAGAAGAGGTACAAGGAAACGATCACACTCATACAAAAGTCAAAGGGTAACAAACTTACTACCAAAAGGTTAAATGCGCTACACCAGAAGGTGACAAAGGAAAATATATTGATATATGCTGCATTTTTTTAGATTACTACTAGCCTAGTATTACTAGGCTAAGTTACATGTTGTAAAATTTGAAAAAATAAGGAACCTTTTGAATTTGAAATAGAGGCTACACTCAAAAAGTAATTTTCTAGTTTATGGTTCTACTTCTGCTAAAAATTTAGAAACGATTATTTAGCTAATGTTAGGATAGAAAAGCAAATAGACGTTTAACGAAACTCATCAGTGAAGAACTACTCCAGTCAGAATACGATTTTGAGGTGAAATCGTCGGATATTGCTACTTTTTTTTTATTTCTCGTCTCGACGAGTACATTGAGAAAATAATATTGCGACCGTTGAAAAATTGGGGGAGAATTGGCCCGCTTTTGGGTTTTTAGCGTATTTTTGCTATTTTATCATAAATTTATGAAAGATAAACTAAGATTTTAATTGTAGATAAAAAATTGTAAAACTTTAGAGGGCTATGGATGTCATTTGAAGCTTCTGGTTGGGAGAAATTAGCCGTTTTTGTCATTTTTTATGATTAAATAGGTGTACTTGCAAACTATAAGCTATTTTTTTTTAGTTAGCTCTGGAAATATGTTCCACGGACATTATTTTAATTGATCCAAACATAATTTTAGCCATTTTTTACATATTAGATATATTTTTCAATCCTCATAATATTGATAAATTTTACAGATTCACTTTTTTTTTCTTCTGACGAATTTTTTAAACAACTTTTTTTAGTATACCATTATCTTACCTAAAATATTAGAAAGTGTTCCTTAGTCCCTAAGCTTTCATTTGAGGTACTTAAGAACTCAATTAAACAATTAAGGCCCGAGAAATGGGCCAAATTTAATTTTTATAATTAATCCAGATTTCTTTTTTAAAAATTATTTTTTCTGGACTTTTATATTAGTTTCAGTAACTAAGGTTATTTTTAATTATTAGATATACACAGGTTACTGTACATGTTGAATGGCTGAGGAAGTAATTTGGTCCATTTAGGCTGAAAAAATTGGCCATTTTACTTTCAATTTTATGCTTTTTGTTTCAAATTTACAGTTACTTTTAAAAAATTAATTTTTCTTGAATTTCATCATATTTGCCGTAACGAAGATCACCGATATATTAAAAACCCCGTTTTATGTTTTATCTCATAGGATGTTTTTTTAAAAAATTAATTTTATTTGGCTTCATAATGTTTTGAAAAAGTAGTAATATTTCTATTAAATGAAAAATACATTGCTACAACAATTTAAATATAATTTTTTATTTTATTTAACTAGTTAAACTTGTATCATTAACATTATTATGTTGTGCGGTAACTTTATAATTTTTATTAATTTAATTATTATATCTTGAAATAAAATATACATTTACACTACTCAGTATATATCACCACTACACCAAACACTTTATTTTTGCACTCGACGCGCGTTTCGCTAACCATGTTAGCTTCATCAGGAGCGATGATGATAATCATCACTCCTGATGAAGCTAACATGGTTAGCGAAACGCGCGTCGAGTGCAAAAATAAAGTGTTTGGTGTAGTGGTGATATATACTGAGTAGTATCATTGTGCCAAAGATTCCACATTCCCAACTTAGTATACATTTACAGTTAATTTAAGAGTTTTTCTACTTAACAAAAAGAGAAAATGATTTTGTTGTTTACAAAATCGGACTGTTACAAGATTTTTTGCAAAACGTCACTACTATACTATAGTGTACTATTTATTCTAATAGTACTAACCATACTGACTACCATACGTAGTCAGTATGGTTTTAAAAAGCACTAGAACTATATCTAGTTATATATCTGAGGCCACCGTTTCTGATTAGATGAATGTCGCTGAGTAACTAGACGTACATATAAGTAAAGTAGGAGCATTAAAAATCTAGTTATAAAGCAACATTATACTAGTTACTTTACTTTAAAGCTATAAAAACAAGATTGATAAAAAAAACGGGGGAATAATTATGTTTTTAAATGTTGTAATTATTAAATAACATAAATAAGTTAATAAAAATATTTACAAATTGTACAAGAAATTATTTAATAATAATTAAAAATGCTCATGGATCGATAATAAATTATGGTTTACTTCCTCGTAAAGGTTAAAATTACTTACTGAGACTTATGGGGCATGCAGACAAGCAAAAAAATGTGGGATGTTCAAAGTCGTTCCAGTTTTGTTTAATTATACTTCTGTTAGCCCTTACTATGAATTTAATTTGATTCTCGTATGCGAGGTCTATTTGCCGATTTGGCAAAGTATCAGGTATGCCCTATTTTAAGACCTGCCACTCCGTGAAATAAACTTATGCAAAAGTAAGTTATCAATGATTTATACATAGAGTGCTTGTTTCAGCTACGGCAGCAAATTCGAAATTTGATTTTTTTTTTCTCATAGAAAACCGGAAGTTAACATTTTAATTTAAATTTTGACTTCGACCACTTTATTTATTTATTATTACACAATTATTATTGTATACACATATTATTACATACGCAATATTATTACACAATTATTTATTTTAATACCTGAAAAAATTACTTAAAATGTACAGATAATTCTTGCTACCAGGTGTACAAGTATGAAATACGGTTTTTTTTTTCTAAAAAAAAACACTTTAAATTCGGAAAAGAAGAATGATAAAAAGTGCTTTATTCAAAGTCTGCTGCATCGCTTGTTATAGATTTTTCCAATCTTTCGAGCAATTTGTGAATACCACGCCAGTAAACATCTTCATCTTTTGCTGCGAACCATTCATCGAGTCATTTTTTCACATCTTCGTACGAACCAAGGCGCTGCTCAGCAAGTCGTGAGCCATCGATGCAAACAAGTGGTATTCGGAAGGAGCCAAGTCTGGTGAGTAAGCCGCATGGGGTAGAACTTCCCAACTGAGTGCTTCCAACGTGTCGCGAACTGGTTTTGCCGTATGTGATTGAGCATTGTCATAAAGAAAAATGACTTTGTGTTGCCTCTTTCGGTATTCTGGCCTTTTTTCAAGCAGCGAACGGTTCAAATCGGTCAATTGTTGTTGGTAACGTTTAGTACTACCGTTTCCCTAGGTTTTAACAGCTCATAATAGACCACGCTCCTCTGGTCCCACCAAACACAGAGCATCGTCTTTCTGCCAAAGCGATTCGGTCTTGTGGTCGATGTGGATGGTGCGCCTGGGTCTACCCATGATTTTTTGCGCTTGGAATTCTCAAAATAAATCCACTTTTCATCCCCTATAACTATACGATACAAAACGACTTCCTTTTGTACCGAGCGAGCAGAATGTCACAGGTGTTTTTGCGCTTTTCCATTTGCCTGTAGTTCAACTCATGTGGTACCCATCTACTACTCTCGTAGTCGATTGAAAACAGCTTGTTGACTAACGCCCAATTGCTCGGCGAGTTGTTTTTGTGTTTGTGAATCATCTTCGTCTAACAATGCTTGCAATTCCACATCTTCGTATTTTTTTAGCGGTTTTCCACGTTCCTTATCTGCAACATACAAGTCACCACTTTTGAAACGCCGAAACCATCGTTCACACGTATCTTGCGATGGAGCATATTCACCATAAGCTTCTCGAAGTAATCGGTATGATTCAACAGCAGTTTTCTTCAAATGAAAACAAAAAATTAATGCTGTCCGCGAATGCTCTTTGTTCGGTATAAATTTCGACATATTGAACCCAACAACACAACACTATGCACACACTTTTCCAATTTATCACTCGTGCGCATCTGACACTTGTTGATGACACAACAAAACGGCGCAGTCTCAAATCTTTATAGCACAAACTGCATTGGTGCACCATCTGTTGTCTGAAATCCGCATTTCATACTTGTACATGTGGTAAGTTTCTTAATGGGCTCTACAGACGTTTAAGAGATAAACAAATTAAAGTGCTATATAATGTCCGACCGAACCTTCGGCCACACTTTCGGCTTCGGCCAAAAATCAGTCGAAGGTTTGGCCGAAGCGGAAGTTTTCTGAGCCGCCGAAAACGGACGAACTTGTACGAACGCGCGAGAGTTGCGTGCCGAAGGTGGCGGTAGCGGGGGGGGGATTAGTTCGGTTGGCGACGCATGCCAGTCGGCAAGCGAGCAACACAAACAAAACAAGTTGTACAACACACGTAATAATTCGTATTTGTGCATATTAATTTGAATAAAGGGTTTTGTCATATTGTTGGCGTAAAGAAGAAGCGAAGAAAAGAAATTGTGGGTGAGCATTAAACGTGAGTATTTTTTTTTGTGTAAATAATGTGTTCACATTTAAGTAATTTATAATTACTTAGGTTGTAAAATTCTTTATGTAAACAAATTTTGGAAGCTCAATTTAACTCACTACTAATTGTCGTATCGATTTGAAACTTTACAAATGCATGGGAATTTGATGAAGGCTTTATAATATCAGAATATGGTACTATGGAGCTGATGATGAAATTAATGTTTATAGGGCCTGAGCTATGTAAAAAAATACTAAAAAACATGGCTGAACTAAGCGTGTTTTTTACTCTTTTGAGTAGTTTATACTACTCAAAATTACATTAAATTCATCAAAAAACTAATTTCCAAGTTTAACTGAAGTCTGTTTAACTGTCCAAGTTTAACTGAAGGACTGAGTCCGTGAAGCTGAATCATTCTCAATCAGTTATGGCTTAACTCAGCTTATTGACGAACCAACACGGATCCCTGATCGAGACGGGGAGTTCGCCAGTCTTCTTGATCTGTTTTTAACCACCAATCCGGAGATTTACACGGTCACCGTAAATCCGCCGTTAGGTTCTTCCGACCATAAACTGCTTTCGACATCGAGTATCCTGCCAATCAGTGACAGAGAGGCGCCTAGGCCGCGCAAGATTTGGCACTACAAATCTGCTAAATGGGAAGATCTCATGGAATACTTTCGAACTTTCCCTTGGATGGACGTTTGTTTTCGATCCGATAACCCATCTGACTGCGCCAGGGAGGTCTCCGATGTTATTTTGGCTGATATGGAAGCTTACATCCCTTTTTCGAAGAAATGCTCCTCCAACGGCAAGCCTTGGTTCGACCGAAAATGCAAAGAAGCTGTTGCTTCTAAACATATTGCCTACCGACAATGGCGTGAAAATCCTAACACCTTAAATCGAAACATCTTTGTTCATGCCCGGAACAGATGCAAGGGAATTATCGACGAAACCAAGGAGGCACACAATCAACGAATTAGAAACAAACTTCTCGCTTGTCCCAACAATTCCAGGTCCTTTTGGGCAGTCGCTAAGGCAGTTAGTCAAAACTTTACCAAATCCACGATACCACCACTCACACGGCCAGATAATTCCATTGCAACCACACCTGTTGAGAGAGCGAACTTGTTGGCTGAACTCTTTGCTTCACATTCTACTGTCGATTTCCAAGGAAAAAACACCACCTACTATTCCCATATTGCAGTCAAGGATGCCCGATGTTGTCTTCAGACAGCGCATCATAAAGCGTATTTTAATGAAGCTAGACACCAAGAAGGCTTCTGGCGCTGACGGAATACCTGCCATAGTTCTCAAAAACTGTGCAAGGGAACTAACACCAGTTTTCTGTAGACTTTTTAACCTATCCTACAGAAAGGGAATATTTCCGTCCTGCTGGAAATGTGCCACGGTTCAGCCGATACCTAAAAAAGGTAAGAAGTCCTTGCCAAATAACTACCGACCAGTTGCACTGCTTTCAATAATATCGAAAGTCATGGAAAAGGTTATCAATGAGCATCTTCTAAAATATCTTGAACGATTCAATATTATTAGCGATCACCAATATGGTTTTCGTAAACATAGATCAACAGGAGATCTTCTGACTTATGTAACACATGTTTGGAACAACACAATTGAACACTTTGGAGAATCTCGAGCGGTTGCTCTTGACATATCCAAGGCATTCGACCGTGTTTGGCACGATGGACTGTTGGCTAAGTTGCGCTCTTATGGTATGTCTGAAAGGTTCTGTTTGTGGCTCTCATGTTTCCTCAGAGAGCGTTCTTTACGAGTGGCGGTCGACGGATTTCTTTCTAACACCCTCACTATCAACGCCGGTGTGCCCCAGGGCTCCATACTGTCTCCTACTCTCTTTCTCATTTACATTAACGATCTGCTGGAAAAGACCGGGAATCGAATCTATAGCTTTGCAGATGACAGTACGCTTGTCTCTTCATTCACCTTGAACGCTCGGACATCGGCTGCTCAGGCGAATATCCGCAGACAGCAGGAGGTCGTTCAACTTAACAAAGACCTGGAAGAAATTCTATCTTGGGGTGACAGTAACCAAGTGGAATTTAACGCTACAAAAACCCAAGCGGCAGTTTTTTCTAAAAAAGTTAACGTTGCTGAACCCGACATAGTTATGTCGGGGCACTCCATTCCCCTAGCATCATCGCTCAATTTGTTGGGCGATAGTTTGGGAGCAAATATGTCTTGGCATGAACATGTTGCAGGCATAGCAAGGAGAGCTTCTCAAAAATTGGGAATATTATTTAGAACCAGAAAGCTTTACACCCCACAGCAACTGTTAATTCTTTACAAAGCCCAAATTCGACCAACTATGGAATACTGCTCCCACGTTTGGGGCTCCGCTCCCAAACATACACTGCATTTGTTGGATTCTGTTCAGAGAAGAGCGGTCCGTCTGATTGGGGACCCGGAATTGACCGGCGGCCTTGATTCGCTGGAACATCGAAGAACGGTTGGCGACTTGAGTCTGTTCTACAAGTATTTTCATGGAAAGTGTTCGAAGGATGTAGCCCGCTTAATTCCTCCCAAAGCGGTGCATGTTAGAAATACACGTCGCGCTGGTGCTTCGCATCCGTATGAGGTTCAGCTTGTTACTCCGCGTACGACGCTTTTCAAGCAATCTTTTATATGGAGAACATCATCCCTTTGGAATAATTTGCCCAGCGCTGTGTTTCCCACCGAGTACAATTTACAGCGATTCAAGAACAACGTGAATCGCTTTTTTCCGCACTCGTGCCGCTCCTGGAGCGTTTTAGGGACTTCCCTGCAGCACGTGTGCTAGACCAATAAAAAAAAAAAAAAAAAAAAAAAAAAGATCTGTTGATCTGACCCACATTTTTTAATTAAACTAAAATGGTGTAATAAAATCTACGTTTTGTTAATTGGTTCCAGGTACATGATAAATAATATAAAATTTCAATGTCATCTGTAGGGTCAAATCCCATCTGGGAATATTTTAAGAAAAATGACGGCAAAGCTATATGTAATATGTGCAATAAATCATTATCCCTCGACAGTTTTCTGCCAAAAAACAAACATTAACAAACATAAAGAACCATTTGGTGAAAATTCATAAAAGTGAATGAGAAGTTTATTGTGAAGCCAATGGTAACACCAAAGTTTGATTAAAAGAAAATCAGAGATCATGAGTGTATCCCAAGATGTGAAAAAGGCTAAACAATCCACATTACCAGATATTGAAAAAAAAAGTAGCTCCACAATGGCCTGATAATCATCTGATTTCTTTGCGAATTGCTCCAGGTGTAAAAGTATGAAATGCGGATTTTTTTTCTAAAAAAATATGTTCAATTCAGAAGAATGATAAAAAGTGCTTTATTCCAAGTATGCTCCATCGCTTGTTATACATTTTTCCCATCTTTCGGGCAATTTGTGAATACCAACGCCAGTAAAAATCTTTCCCTTTTACTGCGAACCATTTTTTCACATCTTCGTACGAACCAAAGCGCTGCTCAGCAAGTGCGTGACCCATCGATGCAAACAAGTGGTAATCGGAAGGAGCCAAGTCTGGTGAGTAAGCCGCATGCGGTAGAACTTCCAGCTGAGTGCTTCCAACGTGTCGCGAACTGATTTTGCCGTATGTGATGGAGCATTGTCATGAAGAAAAATGACTTTGTGTTGCCTCTTTCGGTATTCTAGCCTTTTTCAAGCAGCGAACGGTTCAAATCGGTCAATTGTTATTGGTAACGTTTAGTATTAACCGTCTCCCGCAGGTTTTAACAGCTCATAATAGACCACGCCTCTCTGGTTCCACCAAACACAGAGCAGCCAAAGCGATTCGAGCTTGCGGTCGATGTGGATAGTGCGCCTGGGTCTACCCATGATTTTTTGCGCTTGGGATTCTCAAATAAATCCACTTTTCATCCCAATTCCTTTTGTACCGAGCGAGCAAAATGTCACACGTGTTTTTGCGCTTTTCCATTTGCATGTCGTTCAACTCATGTGGTACCCATCTACCGGTCTTTTGAATCTTTCCCATCTCTCGTAGCCGATTGGAAATAGCTTGTTGACTAACGCCCAATTGCTCGGCGAGTTGTTTTTGTGTCTGCCAATCATCTTCGTCGAACAATGCTTGTAAATCCACATCTTCATATTTTTTTGGCGGTTTTCCACGTTCCTTGTCTGCAACATCGAAGTCACCACTCTTGAAACGCCGAAATCATCGTTCGCACGTATCTTGCGATGGAGCATGTTCACTATAATCTTCTCGAAGTAATCGGTATGATTCAACAGCAGTTTTCTTCAAATGAAAACAAAAAATTAATGCTGTCCGCCAATGCTCTTTGTTCGGTACAAATTTCGACATATTGAACACAACAACACAACACTATGTACATACTTTTCCAATTTATCACTCATGCGCGTCTGACACTTGTTGATGACACAACAAAATGGCGCAGTGTCAAATCTTTATAGCACAAACTGCACTGGTGCACCATCTGTTGTCTGAAATCCGCATTTCATACTTGTACACCTGGTAGTAATCCAAAAAAAAACATATCCCCTTTTGAGTTTCACGGCCCACTTTATTGAAGGTTCAAAAAGCAATAAAGTTATACAGGCAGCTAGTATGATGGAAGAAGATCCTAGAGGGCAATATATAACAGAAAAAATCAATGAAACTGTTAGCGAGTACAATATAAAAGAAAAAATACATATGGGTGGGTATTCGTGATAATGCTTCAAACATCAACGCGGCTATGTGTTGCGAAAACTTCATTTCTATTGGTTGTATGGCTCACTCTGCAGCTAGTGAATCGTGATGTAATTTTTAAAGATGCTGCTCTAATGGTTATAATAAAAAAGTGTCCAAAATTGTAGGACATTCCAAAAAAGTGAACAAACTACTCGATATCTGCATAAATTTCAAGAAACATGTGATTTACCCAAACACGCTCTAATACAAGACGTTGAAACTCTGTGGAGTGGCACCTACTTGATGTTAGAGAGGCTGGTAGAACAGAAAACTGCAGTAAATATGTGCATGGCGGAACGCGGTGGAATAGAAGTTCCAACTGCAGAAGAATCGGTAGATATAAGCAATTGAATAATTGTACTGAAATGTTTTTATCAAGCAACAATTGATATTTCTAGCGATTCTTCATCAATATCGTTAATTATACCATTGATTGTCATGTTAAATTCAAAACTCTCAAATATTTAACAGTTGTCGATTGCCACTTTAATCGATCGGTTTAAAATAAAGTATTTGACTAGCGACGAAATTACAAATACAACGACTGAAATTTTGACATTTCTGCGTCAAAATTGTAAAACAAATCGAACAGATCATATGGATGTAGATGTGGAAGAACCTGGACCTTCCTGTTCAACAACAAATCCTACTCCTGGAAATAAATCCCTGAATGACGATTCAAAGGATACTCACGACAAAATGCCTTTAACTATGATCCAATTGGAAAATTCGAACAACAATCATCTGGCTTTTGAAGAACGTCTGTCTTGCTACTTAAAAAAACTCCTTGCTGCTGAAGACATGTTTCAATATTGGTCTTCCAGTCCATATATTTATTTACGGCCGATAGCAACCAAATATTTATCAGCTCCTCCTACTAGTGTTCCCAGTGAACAACTATTTAGTGCTGCAGGTCAAATCTATGACGATAGAAGAGCTCATTTACATGGCGAAAATGTCAATAAACTTTTGTTTTTAGCATATACTATTAGGCTGTTTGACTTTGAATATTAAGTCTAATTTTGTTGAAGCATGTAGGTACTTTACTTTCTTTCTTTTAACATTAAATATCTTTCTTCTTCTAGTGATATACGCTTATAACGTGTAGGCGTTCATCTGCCGTTTCAAGACGTGATTGTGAGTTGTCCCTCTCTTGCTAGAGCAAAGATATCTCCAACATTGCTGACTCCACACCAATTTCTAATGTCACGTAGCCAAAAATGTTGTTTTCGACCTGGTCCTCTTCTTCCCTCTGTCTTTCCCATCAAGATCATATATGTGTCTTAAAATAAGTATTTTTTATTTATCTAAGTATAAAATTATGTACCTAAAACTACTAAAGATCTTATCTATAAAACCTGAATGTATGTTCTTGACTTGTTGATTAAGAAAATCTTAATTTAAATGATTAATAATAGTTTAATGTGATGATAATTTTATAACTTAGACTGAAAGATCTCAGAATTTATGTTAAGTATGTGACTGAGTTTATTTTCATTTTGTTAAATAAAAAATACCGTTATACTTATATAGAGGTAAGCTAAGCAAGCATGAGAAATAATGTGTAGATATATCATTCATCAAACTATAACACTAAATACTTATAACTAATTAGGACTGTTAAAAAGGGTTAAAGTTTTTTTTTTCATGATTTTATTGTTGTTTTTAATGGCCGTAATATTATATAACTTACCTAAATTGCATTGTTTAAACAGTTAAACCTGGTTGTTGTGTTAGGTACTGTTATCTTATTTCATTTCAATAAAGAAATAAACATATAAATCTTACTGAGTACTTCTTTTATTATTATCATGCATAATACCAAATAATTCCTTCACAATTTGTATCGATATTACTATGGTTTTTACCCAGTATTATAGAATTTCTTACTAAAGTTAAACCTTCGGCTTTGGCCGAAAGTTACGGCTACGACCGAACAATCGGCTTTGGCCAAAATCTGACCTTTGCACAGTGATTCGGCAAGAACATGCTAGCGGGACAATATTCATGACGCAATTTCCAGGAA
Source organism: Pachyrhynchus sulphureomaculatus (assembly GCA_019049505.1). NCBI lineage: Eukaryota > Metazoa > Arthropoda > Insecta > Coleoptera > Curculionidae > Pachyrhynchus > Pachyrhynchus sulphureomaculatus. Next base: position 80,801,605 of record CM032451.1, on the reverse strand, counting down.
CCACTGATAACGACTTGTAAACAACCCCCCCCCCCCATTTAACGAATTCCAAGAATTAATTTGTTTATCACCTCATAAAGGTATCTTATCAGGGGGTCAAAGTAACCCTTATAAGAGAGGTCATTTTCATTTGCAAATCAGTTGCATTTTATGCACACTTGTGATAACATATTTTAAAACTGGTAGCAAAGTGAAACGAGTTTTTTGTGATGGAATATTCTGTTGAAGGTATGTACTCTATTATGACTTATATTTTTTATAAAAAATATGTATACTCTTGGTGTAATATCAATTTGTAAATGTATAGATAAATCCAGCAAATTTTACATTAATTGTAAACTTTAAAAGTAGCAACTTTTTTTATCCACATATATCCACCTAGATTTTTCTATATGTAATACCTACAACATTCAGGCACAGATTCATATATATTATAGACCCCGAAAAGGCCCGAAAGTAAAATTATTTTATTTTTTTCAGAACGAGTCGTGACTAGGACGAAAATGGGAGTTTTTTGAAGAATGGCTAAAACATGACAAAACTGAACGAAACAGTGGCATTTTTTATTATATAAGTGAAAAATTCAATATGTCTGATGTTTCTGACGATTCTCTAAAACGACTCAAAATGAAAATATCAAGCCTTTCAGCAAAATTCAATCAAAAGTGGACTTCTTTAAAGTGTAACAAAGAAATGTTTCTAATCAAACATAAAGATTGGTTAGAGGGATCCGGAATCGAAATAAAGATGTGTGTTAACCAGCCGTGCACTTCAACATCATCAGCGGCTCTTTCCGTAGGGCGACCCAGAAAATCATTTGAAGACTCATCAACGAAAACGAAGCGACGGAGAGTAGAAGATCTTTTGGACTCGCGAAGTGCAAGTGAGCTTATTACAGCAGCTGAGTTAGCTACTCGAAAAGAAGGGTATCGAAGTGTTGCTAAACAGATCCATAACGTCGCGGTCAGTGAAACTAGAGAAAAGAATAAGTGTTCTGAACAAAGTCGGCAGTTAACACCAGACGAAGCTTTAGCTTATTATGTGGACTAGAAATCGACTTCTCACTCATATAAACAAACAAGAAAATGGTCAATGAAAGCGGGACGTCAAGTGTATCCATCGTTTTATAGTTTAGGTAAGTCCAAAGCTTCTTGTTGTCCTTCTGACGAATATATTTCTGTGACTGAATCTCGAGCTGAAATTAAACTTCAGGCGATTTTGGATAAAACGGCTGAACGATTAGTTAAAGCTCAGACGGAAGTCATTAGAAGTGTGTTACCGCGTTCATATTATACGTTGGTAAGCAAATGGGGCTGTGATGGGAGTTCGGGGCATAGCACGTATAAGCAGAAATTTGAGAACACTAACGCTACAGACGAATTTTTTGTTCGTATACTCATTTGTCCCTTTGAGACTGCTTGATGGCGAAACTGTGATCTGGCAAAATCCAAGACCTTCCTCTACTTTATATTGCCGTCCTTAAGTTTATTTTTGCCAAGGAGACAAAAGAGTTTACGAAAGAAGAAACTTCTAAAATTTTAGATGAAGTAAGTCAGCTTCTTCCAACATTATGTAACGTTGCTGGATCTCAAATCTCTGTTAAACACGATTTGTTGTTGACAATGATGGCAAAGTGTGCAATGCCTTAACAGACACAAGTTCAACACAAAAGTGTTATATTTGCGGTGCCACCCCGTCTACTATGAGCGAGGAGTCAAAGAAATATCCCAGCAACGAAGAACGCCTTGCATTTGGTTTATCTACTTTACATGTATGGATCCGCACGTTTGAATGTTTGCTTCACATCAGCTATCGTTTAGAAATAAAAAAGTGGCAGGTCAGGGGAGATAACGACAAAGCTATTGTGAAGCAACGCTCACAAGAGATACAAAAAGTGTTTAAAGATCGTATGGGTCTCATTGTAGATAAACCAAAACCTGGGTATGGTAACACAAACGATGGAAACACAGCAAGTAGATTTTTTTCCAAAGCTGAATTGAGCAGCGAAATTACAGGATTAGACGTAAACCTTATTCGTAGATTTCATGTAATTTTAAGAACTTTGTCATCGGGATATGACATAAATTATATAGAATTCGAAAAGTTTTGTGTTGATACTAGAAAATTATACCTTGATCTGTATTCGTGGTATTCCATGCCCGTTACTGTGCATAAAATTCTTGTACACAGCGCGGAAGTTATAAAGTCTTTTCTTCTTCCCATTGGACAACTCTCCGAAGAAGCCCAGGAGGCAAGAAATAAAGACTGTCGTAGATTCCGTGAACGGCACACCAGGAAGCGGTCACGTGTTTCCACAAATACAGATCTTTTGAGAATGCTTTTAATTACGTCTGATCCTGTTATCAACTCGTATAGAGAATTACCGCGAAGAAAATTTACTTCTTTGCCATCGGAGGTTCTGCAGTTGATTATCCCACCTTCATTGCCATCCGAAACACCATCAGTAAGTCATCATCACGAATTAAATGAGGAGGATTATTTACTCTCTGAATATTCTACTGAATGGGAGAGCGGTGATGACGACTCATCTGATGGTGATTAGTAGGTTTAAGAATTTTTTTATTGTAATTATTATTCTTATTTTATTGTGTGTTGTAGTTGCTTATAATTCATGCCGTAGTATATAAGTTATTTAATATTATATTTCTTTTACTTATACACCTTGTTATTGTAAATAATTGATCTATAGATACTGTTATTGTACTAATTTATTTTAAAAGAAATAATATTTTGTAAATTAATAAATGTGGGTACTATCATTATGATTTTTATTTTTTTCCTAGAAATTTCTTTGTAAACAAACATGATTGTGCTTTTCACACATAATGAGTAGGTAGACGTATGTAGCTAATTAAAGAACAATTGACGACAATAGTGAACAAATGAGACACATTAGTAAACCACTTCCGTCTTGCAGCTACATATTTCGATTAATACACATACAGTACACATTTTTCAACTTTTTTTTTCTTAAAATAGCTTAAGATACCTGGAATATACATAAACAATTGAAATAAGTGAAGAAATAATATTGTCCCGCTAGCTTGTACTAGTCGGACACTAGTGCTATGGCGCCGAGCTAAACCGCGCCTGTTTAGGTCGATCGCCTTATGGAGTAACATTAATAAAACGTTATTATTTCAATACTAGTCATTTTTTATGCGTATTATTGATATAAATGTAATTTTGTAAACACCCATAGATATTTTTTCAATGTTTAATAAGGAGAAAATACAAACCACACTCTACATTTGCAATTCCATTTTTTTTTTGTTATCTTTACAAGTTTGCTATTTAAACTGCTGGTACTTGTTCGGTTTACCGAGACGTTCGTATCGTCCTAATAACGTCATCTCTTATCCCTTAAAAGTACCACTTACTACTAGAGTTAAATGCTAGAAAGGGAAAAGTAGATGACAGCGCGACACCATTTTAAAACTTTTTCCATTGTTTAGTTTCGGTTCTTGCTAGAACATTTCTATTAGTGAACGAATTTTCTTCATTGTTATGGCTCCATACGGCGATAGATGTTTTAATTCGTTTCACTTAGCTTGTCATTGGAAGGCTAAAAATATAAGAAAAAATTCAAAAATGTTAACAGAAAAGTGGAAAGTTTCAGTTAGTTTTTACGTGTGTGCATGCTGCAGAAAACGACTTTTACGTGAAACGCCAACATCAGCCCATGAAGATCTTTTACAGTTCAGCCAAACATTTAGTGAAGGATTACAAAAGATTCAAGATCAATCATTTATTCCCGAGGAAGATAAGTACAGGAATAATACAACACAGACGGACGACAATTCATCCTGACATTAAGAAATTTAATAAGAGGATAATAGTCGGGTAATGCCTGGAAAGAAATATTTCGTGTCGTAAAACTAGACGATGGTAAAAGGACTCTAATAAAATTCAAAATTGAGTATTCTGACGTTAAATGAGGGCTTACAAAGTTTTTTACTTTACCTTGTTTGTGTTTGTACTTACCATCAAAATGTTAAATTGATGTTGAGTGGAGGAGACATTGACTTTCTTACTACTGGAATTGAGATTAATCTTTCAAATTATAAAGAATTCCTGCGAACGATGATGTGCCCTAACCCGATGCCGATTTGCCATTTAATGACTAAAAAAATCACCTCCAAATGAATGATGAAACTATTGTCCTGGCTTAGATGCGACTCGTAAGCATTTGAAAATGTTTGATGACAATCAAGTAACGAGCTTTCAGTTTGAGACATGGGTTGGTACAGATCGCTTAACTATACCGACTTAAATACTTCCCACTGATGATTTTGTATTTACTTATGTACTGCTTTGGATATGTTGAAACCCTACACGTACATTGCTGAACAGCAAGCGCACTATTTTAAAACACTAAAAGAAATAATCCCTGAAGGTGATATTCTCAGTGCGATTTTGCTGAAAAATACAGTTTTGTAGTACAAGAAGCTGCACCGTCTTTTCATTGGAATAATGAACAAGCCACCCTCCTAACGTCAGTGTTTTACTACAGTGAAGGACAGGATATAAAACACGGAAGTGTAATTATGATATCGGATGATCTAAAACACGATAATGCCTCATTCTACGCATTCCAAAAACTACTGCACCAATTAAGTAAAAATATAATAGTATCAAAAATAATCTGCATTACATACGGGGCCTCACAACATTTTAAAAATAGATTTAATTTCGTGAACCTTTTTCATCACAAAAAAGATTTTGATACCGATGCTGAAATTCATTTTCACGCCACGTCTCACGGAAAAGGTCGATGTGATGGTCTTGGCGGGAACTTCAAACAGTTAGTGACTCGTGCAAGTTTGCAGCTGCCTGCAAATAGAGCCATCATTACCCCTAGGCGTTTATACGAATGGGTAACATCATCTTAGCCTCAAACTGCAATTATCTATTGCTGCAAAGAGGACATTCAGCTTTTGGAACCTCGCTTTGATTTTGTTGTGACAATTTCAGGAACTAAAAAGTACCACGCCTTCTTTCGAACGAATGACGGTCTCACAGTAAACTGAACAAGTACCAGCAGTTTAAATAGCAAACTTGTAAAAATAAGAAAATAAATAGAATTGCAAATGTAGAGTGTGGTTTGAATTTTCCCCTTATTCAACATAACTGTCATTCGTTGGAAAGAAGGCGTGATACTTTTTATTTCCTGAAATTGTTACAGCAGAAACAAAGAAAGGTTTCAAAAAAAATCTTTGCAGCTGAATGCCCTATTTTTTTATGGGTCATGTGCTGCAGGGAAGTTCATAAAGCGCTACAGGAGAGATATGTGTGCGGAAAAAGCGATTCACGTTGTTCTTGAATCGCTGTAAATTGTACTCGGTGGGAAACACAGTCCTGGGCAAATTATTCCAAAGGGATGATGTTCTCCATATAAAAGACTGCTTGTAAAGCGTTGTACGAGGAATAACAAGTTGAGCCTCAGACGGATGTGAAGTATTACAGCGACGTGTATTTCTAACATGTACCCCTCTGGGAGGAATTAAACGGGCTACATCCTTCGAACACTTTCCATGAAAATACTTGTAGCATAGGCTCAAGTCGCCAATCGTTCTTCAATGTTCCAGCGAATCAAGGCCGCCGGTCAGGTCCAGGTCTCCAATCAGACGAACAGCTCTTCTCTGAATAGAATCCAACAAATGGTATTTTAGGAGCCATAATTGGTCAGCAACGTTAACTTTTTTACAAAAACTGCCGCCGGGGTTTTGTAGCATTAAATTCCACTTGGTTACTGTCACCCCAAGATAGAATTTCTTCCAGGTCTTTGTTAAGTTGAATGACTTCGTGCTGTCGGCGGATATTCATCCGAATAGTCGATGTCCGAGCGTTCAAAGTGAATGAAGAGGAAAGCTTACTGTCATCTGCAAAGTTGTAGATTGGATTCCCGGTCTTTTCCAGCAGATCGTTAATGTAAATGAAAAAGAGAGTAGGAGACAGTATCGATCATTGGGGCACACCGGCGTTGATAGTGAAGGTGGTAGAAAGAAATCCGTCGACTGCCACTCGTAAAGAACGCTCTCTGAGAAAACATGAGAGCCACAAACAGAACTTTTCAGACATACCATAAAAGCGTAGCTTAGCCAACAGTCTATCGTGCCAAACACGGTCGAATGCCTTGGATATGTCAAGAGCAACCGCTCGAGATTCTCCATAGTGTTCAATTGCGTTGTTCCAAACATGTGTTACATAAGTCAGAAGATCTCCTGTTGATCTATGTTTACGAAAGCCATGTTGGTGATCGCTAATAATGTTGAATCCTTCAAGATATTTTAGAAGATGCTGATTGATAGCCTTTTCCATGACTTTCGATATTATTGAAAGCAGTGCGACTGGTCGGTAGTTATTTGGCAAGGTCTTTTTTAGGTATCAGCTGAACTGTGGCACATTTCTTGTAGGAAGGAAATATTCCCTTTCTGTAGGATAGGTTGAAAAGTCTACAGAAAACTGGTGTTAGTTCCCTCGCACAGTTTTTGAGAACTATGATAGGTATTCTGTCAGCTCAAGAAGCTTTTTTGGTGTCTAGCTTCATTTAAATACGTTTTATGGTACGCTGTCTGAAGACAATATCGGGCATCCTTGACTGCACTGTGGGAATAATAGGTGGTGTTTTTCCTTGGAAATCGACAGTAGAATATGAAGCAAAGAGTTCAGCCAACAAGTTCGCTTTCTCAACAGGTGTCGTTGCAATAGAATTATCTGGCTGTGTGAGTAGTGGTGTGGTGGATTTGGTGAAATTTTGACTAACTGCCTTAGCGACTGACCAAAAGGACCTGGAATTGGAATAAGCGAGAAGTTTGTTTCTAATTCTTTGCTACAATAGATAATTGCAGTGTGAGGCAAAGATGATGTTTACCGAGGGGTAATGATGGCTTTATTTGTAGGCAGCTGCAAACTTGCACGAGTCGCCAAATGTTTGAGGTTCCCGCCAAAACCATCACATGGACCTTTTCCGTGAGACGTGGCGTGAAAATGAATTTCAGTATCGGTACCAAAATCTTCTTTGTGATGAAAAAGGTTCACGAAATTAAATCTATTTTTAAAGTGTTGTGAGGCTCCGTCTGTAATTTAGATTATTTTTGATATTATTATATTTTTGCTAAGAAGATATTGGTGCAGTAGTTTTTAAAATGCGTCGAATGCGGCAGTAACATGTTTTAGATCAACCGATATCATAATTACACTTTCGTGTTTTATATCCAATCCTTTACTGTAGTAAAACATTAGTATTATTTCGGTACTTATCTGCTTCGGGAATAAATGGATCATCTTGAATCTTTGGCGAAACTTCACTAGACATTTGGCTGAACTGCAAAAGATCGTCATGGGCTGATGACGGCGTTTCATATAAAAGTCGTTTTCTGCAGGATGCACACGCGTAGAAACTAGCTGAAACTTTCCACTTTTCTGTTAACGTTTTAGAAATCTTTCTTATATTTTTAGCCTTCCGATGACAAGCTAAGTGAAACGAATTAAAACATCGATAGGCGTAAGGAGCCATAACAATAAAGAAAATTCGTTCACTCACAGAAACGTTCGAGCAAGAACTGAAACTAAAGAACGGAAAAAGTTTTAAAATGGCGTCGCGGCGTCATCTACCTTTCTCTTTCTAGCATTTACCTCTAGTAGTCAGTGGTACTTTTAAGGAATAAGAGATAGCGTTACGATACGAACGTCTCGTAAACCGAACAAGTACCAGCAGTTTAAATAGCAAACTTGTAAAAATAACAAAATAAATAGAATTGCAAATGGAGAGTGTGGCTGATATTTTCCCCTTATTAAACAGTGAAAAAATATCTATGGGTGTTTGTGTTTACAAAATTATATTTATATCAATAGTACGCATAAAAAAGGCTAGTACTGAAATTATAACGTTTTAATTTATGTTGCCCCATAAGGCGATCGACCTAAGCAAGCGCGGTGAGCGCGGTATAGCTCGACACCATAGCACTTTAAATCACTGATAACTTACTTTTGCATAAGTTTATTGAACTGAGTAGCAGATCTTAAAATAGGGCATACCTGATACTTCACCAAATCTTCAGAAGCCCGTAACTCAGCAAATAGGCTTCGCAGTAGAGAATAGAGTTAAATTCGTAATAAGGGCTAACAGAGGTATAATTAAAAAGAACTGGAAAGAATTTAAACATCTAACATTTTTTTGGTTGTCTGCTTCATGTAAAATGCCCCTTATGCTAAGAAGGGGAGGAAAGATCCAACTGATCCAAATCACCAATTTAATAATTTAACTCGGCCACTTAACAGTAACCTGTGTATGAATAATTAAAAATTATTCTGATTACCGAAAATATTATAAAACTCAAGAAAAAATAATTTTTAAAAAAGAAATCGTAAATTAGCATTAAAAAAAAAAATTGAAACTAAAATGGCCAACTTATCGGACCTAAATTGTTTAAATGAGTTCTTAAGTACCTCAAATGAAAGTTTAAGGACTAAGGAACATTTTCTGATATTTTAGGTAAGGTAGTATACTGTAGTATACTGAAAAAAAGTTGTTTAAAAAAAATTTGTCAGAAGGAAAAAAAAAAAAAAAAAAAAAATCGGTAAAATTTACCAATATTATGAAGAGTATAAATTATATCTAATATGTAAAGAATGGCTAAAATTATGTTTGGATCAATTAAAGTAATGTCCAGAGTTAACTAAAAATAAATTAGTTTAAAGTTTGCAAGTACACCTATTTAATCATAAAAAGTGACAAAAAAAAGCGACAAAAACGGCCAATTTCTCCCGACTAGAAATGACATCCATAGACCCTTAAATTTTTCGTTTTTTTATCAAGAATCAAAATGTGTTAAAATTTTTAATTTATCTTCCATAAATTTACGATAAATTGCCAAAATCGCTAAAAACCCAAAAACGGGTCAATTCGCCCGTTTTCGAGGGCGTTGCCCCAATTTTTTAGCGGTCTCAATATTTTTTCTTTAATGCAGCAGTATCCGACGAAAGCTAATAAAAAAAAGCTATTATTAGGTGGGCGAATTATGATGCATTTCGAACGTTTCATTTTGAGAGTATACCGAACCAACAATAGTTATTTAAGTTCGGGGAATAATATTTTGTAGAATGAGTAAGTAAGTTTCAAGGGCAAGCCAGAGGTGAAGGCTTGAGAGCTACTATCTCTTTCCGGGTATAATGCCTATAAAATTTTCTATGCATTGGCATAAATTACTATAAAAATATTATACATAATATAAATGGTGTGAAAAATTAACAGGTACAAAATATTGGCAAAGAAATCGTTGCTTTGGGAAGCTTATGCAAAGATTACTATTTTAATTTATACTTTATTGACTTTTCCAATCTCATGCTATGCTGAAATAGAACGAATGCACTAGTGTGAGAAAGATTATTTTCAATTTATAAAATTTATTAGAAAGTGACAACGTTCCGAATAAAATAACAACTGCTTGCATAAGTAAAGAAGTGATGTGGTGGTTGATGTTAATCGTTACATTTAAACAGTAATTAAACGGATAGAATAAAAACATACCGTTTCAGTCAGTTCTTAGGTTTTATTTATTCAAAGATAAAACTTTACTGATTTACTAATAAATCTCACGAATACAGCATTAAACAAAAAATATATCATTTGACAAAAGTAATCTTAAATAATAAATAAATAAATATTTCATGTATTTCTGTAATTGTTTACAAACGTCGCAACACTACTGCATTGTCACATAACGAGAAGACAATATAAAGGTGGGAGACTCATTATCCACACCAAAGTCAAAATTATTTTGAATTGGCCCCAAATATATAACCTATATGTAGCAAACTTTCCGTAGCCATGGCACATATCGGCAACCACATAAGAAAAATAACCCCATGGCTGGGACATAGGAAGAGTAAACTGAATGAAAACAAATGCGAAGGCCTTGTTCTGACAAGAAACTTCACGAATATTATTGTACATGAACCAATAAAAATAAATAACATCCAGGTGCCCATGAACTACCTGGGTGTCATCATTGACCAAAGGTTGAAATTTCATCTACACGTAAAATACATACTGCAGACGGCCTTCGTCATTATGCAGAATTTATATGCTCTAATAGCGCCAAATTCCCAGCTGGACCCTCGAAATAAGCTGGTACAAGCAAATCATTAGACCTGGGCTGATGTATGCGGCAGCAGTTTGGTGTGGCTCGTCTGATGCACAGGTCAATAAACTCCAGCTAATGCAGAACAAAAACTTAAGATGCGTGACCTTAGCGAGACGCTACACAAGAATCACCCGACTTACATGACATGACAAATAATAAAACAGTATTTAACAGACACATGTGACAAATTTTACCGATATAAAATACAAACAACGACACTAACCCACGACTTGACAATGACGCGTGAGGTACACGCACCAAAACACAAGCCGCTTTATGCTAGATTGCCAGTTTATCTCCCTTTTTTTTTATCGCTCACCTCCCTGCCTCGGTAGGGATTTTACCCTTTTTCCTTATCCCAAGGATATCGGCGAGAATGTCGTAATACGTCAAGGATACAGACGAATAAATATAATTCTAGTCCAACTGATATATGCGAATTGTGCGTATATTTTCTTGGGACGTCGCTTGACACTGGTCATGTGTGGGCCGTCGTCTGCCCGGCGATGCATGCCCGCATTCCACAGCAACGAACTAGCAGAGCGCACAACTAGCTATCTTATAGTAGACTAAATCTGTGATAAAATAGAGTTTAGTTATAGACATTATAACCTAATTACCAGACCTAAAAGTAACTGTAAATAACAAAATAAAACACGGCAGTAAAGTGGTGTAGAAGCTGCACACAACTTATCCATTTATTACATATAAGTATATAGGCAACAACTTACTTTAAAAATGGTGCTTAATTTATTAAACCACTCTAAAGAGGAGCAAAGGACATTAAAAAGCCGGTAACTTAATAAATCCGAAGTCCACCTAGAAAGAATAGAGCAGAAGCATTAAATTTAAACAGAAAAACTGAACAAACGGTTGTTAAAACAAAAAGCTACACTAAAAACAATAATCAAATCAAAAAATTAAAATTAAGAAAGATCATATTCGCTATCTGAGTCAGAGGTATAGCTGTCATCTTTAGATACTAAGAAAACTACAGGGTTTACTTGGGCATCCAAAACTTTTTCTCTATCCCACCATTCCAAAATTATTTTTTCTATATGCTCTACTATTTTTTTCCAGTACTCTTCGGTGATATAGTTTAGAGTCTTGCCATACCATTTCAGGTGCATGAGATGTAGGTCCTTCAGTAATATGCTTTTCATAAGAGGATTTTGCACCTGCCCATATTAATTCTATGGGATTAAATTGGCAATGGTAAAGTGACAAAACGCAAAACCTCATGACCCTGTTTCCTTAAAACTTCAATCAACCGCGTATATTTTAGGATTTCTAAAAGTCTTTGCCATTAAGAGTAGTTCTGTTTTTAATAAATTTGAAGAAGGGTTTTGATTTTGCTCTACTAACCATTGAAATATTTCATTTTTTTCCACGATGAATTTGGTTGTTTATTGAAAATTCTAGAATGATATGAAGCATTGTCCAAAACGATTAATGAAGGTTGATCTAAATTTGGAATAAGCATTTCTTGTAGCCATTTTTCGAATGATTTATTATTCATGCTGTCGTGGTAATCGGCGCATTTCGATGTAGTTGAAAATACCTCTCTTTCCAGAACTGTACCCCTTCTTCCTTTTTACTGATTTAGCCGAATTACCATTTCTAAAATCTCGTAAAGTATCTTTTAAAGTCGTACGAGCTATCTATATTCATATTAGATTTATACATGTAAATCAAATTTCTCACATCCATTTTCACGAATTCGCTTAAATCTTTAGTTTTTGGCCTTTTCTTTCTTCACATTTTTTTGCGGTTATACCTCTGCGATCTTCATTAAGAATCTTTTGTATGGTTCTAAAACTTAAATTTAAAGCTTCTGATACTTGTTTCTGGATGGACTTCGGATTCATTAACTTACTGTCTTTGGTAGATTTTCTTTGATCCTTTTCAAAGTAGTTAAATTAAGCACGATTTTCTTCGTCTGAGGATTTAAAAAGCCCGTAAAACGCTTTTTGGCTTCCATTATTATATCTAAGTTGGGAATGTGGAATCTTTGGCACAATGATACTACTCAGTGTATATCACCACTACACCAAACACTTTAGTTTTGCACTCGACGCGCGTTTCGCTAACCATGTTAGCTTCATCAGTCAATCATCGCTCCTGATGAAGCTAACATGGTTAGCTAAACGCGCGTCGAGTGCAAAACTAAAGTGTTTGGTGTAGTGGTGATATATACTGAGTAGTTCCATTATTATATGTATAACATTTTTGTACCCTTGATATAATAATGCTGCATTCAGTTTTAACATCCAAAAACATTTAGAGACAGTTACAAGAATAGTTTACAAATATTAAATAAATTAGAGGTTTTCTGTCTCGGTTTTACTAAAGTATTCTGTAATTCCGAATGCTCTCAGATGAGAAAACAAAAATAATGGTAACTACTACGTGCAATAATATTTGAATATTATGTAAATTATATTATAAAATAAAATACTCCAATCATTGTTCCATGGCATAGGAAAAATACTATTTTTTGCTTTTGTCAGTGTGCTCTTTTAAACATTTTTTGAACAATTGTAAAAGTAATATTTGAAGTTTGAACGCACTAATATTTTTAATATTTAACGATACTGGAGTTTTTTCTCAAAATGTTTAGATGGTTGCTTGCCACTGGAAATTATAGGAGGCTCTCTGTTTTGGACATAAAAAGTCTATTAGACATTTTCAATTTTCCGACGTGGTATTAATTAAATTCTTGCTGACTGCAACTTTAACAAGGACGACAACAGAAAAGTCTATCGCAGCTAAGACGATACACCCGACTTATTAGAATGCCGTCGACTATACCAAAAAATTATAGAAATCTATGAAAAAGTGTCGGTTTTACTATTATTTTTATTAGGGGTAGTAATCGTGTCCGCTGGAGTTATCAGATGACAAATTATCTCATGTATATAAACGCTTTGGGGATGGTATTTTAAACGTATTTACAGAAAATGATAGAAATCTGTGAAAAAGTAATAGATTTACGATAATTTTTATTAAAGTTAGTAAATTTTAGGCTAAGGTTATTATTAAGTGACAAATTATTTGGCTCATATGAGCTAATTGTTTTAACTTAGAAACTTTTTGGAGATCTACATTGTGCTGACAAATTACCACATGAACGGCTTGGAAGGAAGCTATGAAAACTTCTTAAAGGGACGACGCTTATTTAACTAAGAGAGGGGAAAAAATAAGCCAGGAGGCTGCAGTGCATAAATATGCACAATCGCCTACCCCGCCTACAACCAACCAACAAGGGCAGTTAATATTAACAATGATTCATACCTCCTCCAGCCCAAATCTCCCATCTCTCCCCTACTATGATATTAAAGTTATAAAAAGGATGTACCGAGGATTGTTTAAATATTGTGCTGAAATTTAGATTTTATATTTATTTATTTTAAAGGTAAAATTACATAATATTCCTTCTATAAATTACATAATATTTATTCTATAAAAATACAAAAAGAGATAATAAAGAATATGATTGATCAAAATAAACATTATTGGATGGCTAGAAAATCTCCCATCTCTCCCCTAATATGGTATTAAAGTTATGAAAGGGATGTACCAGGATTGTTTAAATATTGTGCTAAAATTTAAATTTTATATTTATTTATTTTACCTTACACAATTACATAATAGCCCTTCTATAAAAATACAAAGATATTAAAAAAAAAGTATAATATTGATCAAAATAAACATTTTAGAATGGCCAGAAAATCTCTCCCTTAATAGGGTAAGTCCGGGATATACGCTCCAGCGGGATAGACGCCTCATTACATTTGTGTGAAATGTAAGACGCGTAAACAAAAGAATGCCTTATAATACGAACGTGCCCCTCCCTCACTTCAATCTGCCACAAAGCGTTGGTGCGTGCGGTTGTGCGTAGGAGCGCTAATGATAGTGACGAGCCAAACAGTCGAGATTTTACTTTGTGGATGATTTTCAGCCCCTTATAATTTTGGAGTTAACATGTAAGTTTATTTTATTTTTACTTCTGAATAAGGAGTAGGGTATGTAGATTATTATTAATTACATTTTTAGGATAAAATAAACGTATTTACCATTTTTTTTCGAAGGTATCTATTCCTGTGAAAAGGGATATATGCTCCGATATGTTTTGGGATAGTCGCCCCTAAGAGCGTCTATCCCTACTTCACCTTAATGCATGCTGGCTTTAAGGGCATCTATCCCTTGCCGTACTTAAGTGTATGTTATATGATTCAGATTGGAAATGCCCCGTAAATACAAGCGTAAAGCCGGCGTCCAACGCGTGTCATTACTTGGACCGAGGACACATTGGCTGCAGCAATAGCAGAAATGCAAGATAAACGACTTAACGTCAATGATATAGCAAAAAGACACGGAATACCATCTAGGACGTTACGTCGGCGGTTTGCTACACAAAATAAGAAAATAATACCATTAGGTAGGTACCTACTTTTATGATTGCACGTGTGCATTTATAATAATATTGCTTCGGATTGAGAATACTTACCTACCTCGTATAATTATGGGCAGGTAGTAATTTTTTTTTTATTTTGCCTAACTAATACCTACAATTTTTTTAGGAAAACATCCAACTCTTGGATTCGAAAATGAACGTCGGCTGGTCACACATATTCATAAGCTAGAACAAGGCATACCAGTGAAAAGCAAAAAAGATCAGTAAAAAGTTAAAGAAAAAGTTGATTTGAAAAGAACTAAAGCTAAGAAGCAAAAAAGAAATAATTCAAGTGATTATAAGTCAAGCGATACAGATATTACTGAGGATAGTATTGAAAGTGATAAAAATGAAAAAGAAAACAACAAAAAGAAAAGCATTGAAAAACAAAGAAAAGATAAAGAGAAAATTAAAAGAAAACTGAGGAAGCGACCAGCTATGAAATTTTACAGTTCTAGTGAAGACGATAATAAAGAGAATGAGAACAGTAGTTCTGAAGAAACAAAAACACGACAAAACTTATTCCAAAACCAAAGAAACATTCAAAAAGGCAAAGCCTGCTTTAATATATAGTTCTAATGATGAAAATGATGGAGTAGATGATAAGAATCTAGATGAGGATCATTGCGTGGAATGTCTTGACTATTATAGTAACACCAAATCCAAAGTAGATTGGATCCGTTGTGCTATGTGCCACAAGTGGCTCCACGAAACATGCACATTATATCGCAATTATTGCAACAAATGTGGGCGAATGCAGATTATTGCCACCAAAATGGCTAAATAGTTTTGCAGTTTTTAAGACGATTATATTTTTGTACCTAAGATGATTGATCTCTATACCTAGTGTTTTTAATTAATATGTTTATTTTTTCTCCATGTTTAGTAAACTAGTAACATCATCTTAAATAATTGAAAAAAATAGCTAAAAAGAATATATATATATATATATATATATATATATATATATATATATATATATATATATATATATATGTATATATTTAATAAATAATAATGTTGATTCAAACATATATTCAAAATGTTTGTTTTCTTGCAAAGGGCATCTATCCCCTCCAAAAAATTAGGTCTGGGGCATATATACCGCATACGAGGCATCAATCCCGTTATGCAGTTTTATTTTAAACTCAAAATATACGGTTTATTTATTGACTAGTCTACAAAAAGTAGTACGAGGTGATTAAATGAAGTACCAAAGTTAGTGCACATATGAAAATCATGTGCGTATTATTTGTATCTTAAGAGGTATGAGTAAAATAAAAAAAGTTGGGCACATATCCCGGATTTACCCTATGGTATTAAAGTTATGAAAGGGATGTACCCAGGATCGTTTAAATATTGTGCTAAAATTTAGATTTTATATTTATTTATTTTACCTGACACAATCACATAATAGTTCTTCTATAAAAATACAAAAATAACCGGTCAAGTGCAAGTTAGACTTGCCCAATTAGTGTTTCGTACGTTGATTGCTTTTAAAATAAAAATTTTCGTTACGGAAGTATAAAATGATCAGTGGCTTTCTCAAAACATCCCAAATGAGTTTTCAACAAAGGTTTTTTTTTCCGATCTTTAGTGAAAACTGATCACCTTGAAATATTTGTTTTTTTTTTTTATATACCAGATAAATTATTAAAGGTAATGAACTTGTGATAATTTTCGTTCAATCTACACCCTGTAGAGAATATTCCAGAATTTTTTCAAAATTTTTTGGTCCGTACTTTTCGAGATAAGGTGGGGGGGACAGCAATTTTTCGCACTTTTTTAAAAATAATACAAAGAGAATTGTGCGCAAGTATTACATTATATATATTTTTGAACTCGTCTTTGTACAAGCTTTCATTTGACACCCTACTCGAGGACCTGGTAAAAAAAAAATTTCACTTCCGATTTCACCCCCCAAAACTTTCAAAGCTACACGGCTCTGATGAAGCCATGAAGTCCTATATTAGGGCCAAATTTCAACTTTCTATGTCAAATAGTTTCGGAGAAAATCGGGTGGTTGTGACAGACGGACGAACACCGAAGTGATCTTATAAGTGTTCCGTACGGAACATTATTGGATGGCTAGAAAATTCGGACATGTTGAGAGCATTTTTTGAGAGTGAACTGAAAAGAAAATGAAAAATAAGTGGGTGTAACAAAGTTGTTTATATTGGAAAAAAGCAACAAGGAATATTTTTCATGAACTATTAAACTTTGCATTGGTTTTAGGTGTTTTTAGAGAGCAGTATTTTCTTATGTAATATTTTATTTTACTGAAAATAATTATTACACACTCACACGATTCTTTTGGTTTATGTTGAGAAAATTTGAATATTTGTTTGTTCTTCAAATTCATTTTAACAAATGGGTTCGTAACCGCCGACGATCCAATACTCTAAAAATATTCGTTCCTTTTTTAATATTTGATCGTGTAACTTAAAAGTTATAATATAATTATAAAATCTATATTATACAAATTGGAGCATACTAATAAAGAAAGAAATCCTGGGCTCTTTAACATTTGACAATCTCTGGTTTTGATCACAGTCTAATGAATTTTTTAAACCGCAGAGCCCTACCAAGGTAGTGCGAAAAATATGTTTTTTTTTCGAATAAATCTCAGCATCTATGAGATTTGGAAAGTCAAGAAAAATAAAGTATAAATTAAAATAGACCTGCATACTGTTACCAAGAAAACGGGGTACCGCCTATGGAAATTTTAGCAAATGGATTGTTATTGTACTTTTATTATTAGTATTTAATAGGAAACCACAAAATCGCCTGTGTTCGTCAGTACTAGTGTAGTAGACGGACTATTAAGCCGCTGGTACCGTCCTGAAATATGCTTTCGCGTACTGCAAATATTACTTTCCCAATTAAAATTCAATACACATATTGTTAATTAACTTAAAGTTGGAAAAAAAGCCTCCCTAAGATCTTGGTATGGTAGTAAAGGTAAAGAAAAAATATTTACTCAACAATCACACTTTTTTAATAAACTTTTCTATTGTTCTTTTTAGTGTTCCGTACGGAACACTTATAAGATCACTTCGGTGTCTGTCTGGCTGTCTGTCTGTCACACCCGATTTTCTCCGAAACTATTTGACGTAGAAAGGTGAAATTTGGTAATAATATAGGAATTGATGGCCTCATCAGAGGCATGTAGTTTTGAGAATTAAATTTTGACTTAAGGGGTTAGTTTTGGGGGGTGAAGTCGGAAGTGAAAAAAAAAATTTTTTACTAGGTCATCGAGTGTGGTATCAAATGAAAGCTTGTGAAAACACAAGTAAAATATATATATATATAATATTATACTTGCGCGCACTTTTCTTTGTATTATTTTTAAAAATTCGCGAAAAATCGCTGTCCCGGACCTTATCTCGAAAAGTACTTATCGAAATATTTCGAAAAAATTCTGGAATATTCTCCACGGGGTGTAGATTGAACGAAAATTATCACGAGTGCATTACCTTTAATAATTTATATGGTATATAAAAAAAACAAAAATTTCAAGGT
>CM032451.1:80731689-80783358 GCA_019049505.1 Pachyrhynchus sulphureomaculatus | reverse complement strand
CGTGAACTATATCATTTAAATAATGCGATGGGAATTTACTTTCAAACTCCGAGAACTTAGAAGACATAAACAGAAGTGAACCACTTAGATGACTATTAAATGAAAACCTTTTCTTAATTTGAATTAATATATAATCACATAGTTCTTTTTCTGCAACTACTTTCGTTAAATAAGGATCTTCCTTCAGTCTTTTATTCTGAAAATGAACTACATCTTCAATTAAAGTAGGGATTTCTTCAGCATTTTGTCTTTGAGTCGCTATACATTTTTCAAATATATTAATTGCTGTGGCTACCTGTGCAGGATCAGAAGTCAATTTTTGCAAACTCTTATATAGAATATCGGCGTGTGACATAATTTTATGAAAAAATGTTAGCCAGAATTCAAATTGTGCATCGTATAACATTCTACAGATTGCAGAGGCTTGATTAACTATGGTAGATTGTTTCGAAGTATTTTCCACCTTCTCCATACATTCGATCAGTGCTCTGTTCTCAAAAATAATATTTATAGCTCTACTTTTAAAAAGCCACCGTGTCGTAGAAGTTCTTGGAATATGGCAGCGTACAACTTCATTTAATATTTCAACCCGCTGAGGAGAATTTGAAAAAAAATTCGTGTTATATTAGAAAAGAACATACGTATTTCTGCATTCTGGCTAGTTGCATGAGCTAAAATTAAATTTAATTGATGAGCATAACAGTGAACATAATAGCCGTATTTATAATCATCTTGAATAATTCAATTTACTCCATCATGACGGTCACTCATAACATTTGCTCGATCATAGCTTTGTGATATTAATTTATTTGGTGTATCTGTAACTTTGAGCAAAACGTCTTTAATACAATTTGCTAAACTAATTGCGTTATGATCTTGAGGATTCAAAAAAGCCCAGAATCATTCAGTTGGGATACCATCTTTTAAAATGTATCTGATAACTACTACCATTTGAAACTTACAAGAAATATCTGTGGTCTCATCTGCTATAACATAGATGAATTGGGCGTCTGCTATTTCATTTTTTATGCTATATATTCGTGGCAAACTTGTAGCAAGCAATCTAATAATTCGTTTGAATTATTTTTGAAGTACCTTTGAAGACTGTAGATTTTTCAAAATGCTCTTTTAAAGTCCTAAAATTGATTAGACCTTTGAAAATACCCGGATTTTGCAAACCATCCATTTCATCGTGTCCTCGCAAAGCTAATTCGAAACATCCACAGAACTTGATACAATTTATAATTTTAGACAAAACGTATCTGCTTTTCAATACATTGTCATTATGTTTTTCGATACTTCTTCTGTAGGCACTATCCAGTTGTTTTATATCAACTTTTCCCAAAAGTCTTAGTTCTAACAGTGAATTTATATAAACCTACGAACTTTCATGCTTTTTAATTTTTTGTGATAAGTGTGCCAGATCGACTACCCTACTTTTCACCCAACTCGCTTCAGCACTTTCAGATGCAAATAGCAAACATGGAAAACAAAACAAGTTGTTTTTAACACTGCATCCGCATAGCCATTCATGTTTGTCATATAATTCACTTTTAAAACTTCTTTTGAACTCGAGTTTTTGTCCCTTACTTACTTGAGTAATACTAAGATTTGGAATCGGTTTTTCCGCAGCTTTCATTTTAAATTTGTCTTCTAAAGGCAACTTCGAAAAATTTTATTTTAAATAATTCACTGTATATTCAAAGTTTCTTTTAACGCCTAACAATTTACTACACCCCAGCTGTGCATCCATTTTTTCGTTCATTACATCAGTTATAATCAGTTTATGTCTTATGTAATTGCATTCAGGACTTAATACTAACAATACATCCTTTGTTGCAAAATATTGACCGCCAAAACCAAATATAACTACTCTGACTTGAACCGCTTACATTAGATGTAAAATATAAACGAATCAAACGACGCTTCTATCCTAATCCAAATCAGCAAGATCATCAAGTAAGTGTGAACCATGAATAGAGAAAAACGACTAATTTACAACTTCATATTAGAGAGAGAGACACAGTTTGCCAGAACGTAAAAACGTATAAAACGAGACAGCGCCGTATACCGCCTTGCGCTTAGGGAGCTTCAGTGACAACTCGAAATTTAACGGTACGTAAAGTATTAGGGTTGTTATAAATTGTTATTGTCCATTTGTCGGGAAGGTTCACTTCTTTAAAAGACATTTGTAAGACTAAGGTGTAATACAAAATAATTTGCATTTTGCCTTGTTGTTGATAGGGGGTTCACGTGCTCATGTGCTCCTATAGAGGAGCGCCAATATAATATTTTTATCGTTATCAAAGTTTTACATTGTTATCGTGCCAAAGAATGTTTGCACTTGCCACAAATACCGACAAACAAGTTCAAATCACAAGACATGTGACATCATATTACTACGAGGCTGCGCGAGCGGCTTTTTCGTTCCATACGCTTTGATGGGCTAAGATAGGTTCATGCAAGCTATCCCGCTCTGGTTATAAAAATAAAAGAATATTGTTAATTACGTAAATTCTTTTCTCATACAGTGTTAAATCGTAATCAATCAATAATAGTGTGGTATATGTGACGTAACATCGAATTGGGCAATAATATTGAAAAAAAAATAAAATGAACAAATTTGCGACAAAACGAAATGCACCGTCTACATCTGGTGAAACAGTGAAGAAAAAGAAATAATTGAAAAGGTAAAATTACGTGATTTTTTTGTCATTCAGTTCGACGAGTCAACAGACGTGTCGAATCTGGTTCAATTTTTATGTTTCATCGAGGGGTCAATTAAATAAAAATCAAATCAATCCCTGATCATGCCACTGGCGAAGGACTTTTTAAAGTTTTTGCTAGTGTAACACAAAACGGAAACTTGGAGGGGAATAAAAGGATTGCGACATGTACTGATGGTGCGAAAGCAATAACAGGTAAGAACAGTGGCGTGATAGTCAAATTAAAAAACATTATGCCACAGATGGAATGGCCGCACTGCTTTTATCACAGAAATACGCTTGCCCCAAAAAAGATGCCAGATAATTTAAAAAATGTTCTGTCTGAAGCTCGAAAAACTCTTAATTTTATTAAAAACCGACCGTTGCAGACTAGATTGCTTTCCACACTGTGCGAAGAAAATGGGTGCCAAGAATAATTAACTGCTTTTCCATAGTGAAGTCAGATGACTGTCGCGACGAAAAGTTCTAACGAGGCTTTTTGAATTGCGAATTGAATTAAAAATTTTTTTACAGATAAAAATAACTCTTTTTCAAAGTTCTTACAAGATAAAGAATCATTATTACTGTTGGCTTACTTACAAGGCCATAACAAAAACATTTTACTAACGACAGACAAAGTCAATGCCTTTATCAATAAACTTGGTATTTGGATTACTCGCCTTGAAAAACATACAGTCCCTGGCCAAATTATTAGACGCACTGTATTTTTTTTTAGTAATTTTATGTTTCTTAAGAGTTTTTATGCAATAATGGTATATTTAAACTACAATATTATTGATTTTTATTTAAAAGAATTGTTGTAGACTACATATTTGTATTTATTTTTAACATATGGCAACACTGTGTTGTCAAAGTGATACATGAACGTAAACAAGTACAAATCTGTATCAGTCGCGATCGGAATCGAGTCAGGTACGGACGTGTTTCTGTGCCTTTATGGACTGTGATTGTTTGTTTAACAGTTTTATACTACTCAGTTATTAGTTTATTTTGTATGCAGTGTTTTAAAAAAGTAATTGGACTATTTTCATTATGGGTAGAATAGGCGATCTTTCACCATGTAAAAAAGCTGAAGTGAAGACCCTTGTGATTGCGAAAACATTTACAAACCGAGAAATATCACGAAGATTGGAGGTTTCTGAAGCTAGTGTACGACGCATAAAAAAGAAAATTGAGTCAGGGAAGGAATTAAGCCCGAAAAGAAAGAAAAGATGCGGTAGAAAACCAATTTTCACTCCACGGTCAGAGAGATGTTTGAAGAAAATTTGTGTAGAAAACAGATTTGCTACCACAAAGGTAATAAAATCACAACTCCAGGATGCTAGCGTAAATGCTTCTGAGCGCACTGTTCGAAGAAAATTGAAAGAATTAGATTTTAAGGCCTGTCGCCCCGCCAGGAAGCCCAAGTTAACAGCTGCAATGAAAGCAAAGCGCCTGAAGTGGGCCAAACAATGGCAAGACAAAGATGTGGACTTCTGGAGATCGGTAAGATACAGCAGTTTAATCAATAATTGATACATTATTATCATTTTCAGTTAAATAAAGCAAATAAACATGGAAGTTTATATATTTTTCCTATTTTTGACAGGTCTGCTTCGGTGACGAAAGCACATTCGAAATTTTGCAGAATAAAGCTCAGTATGTGCGTCGTCGTCATGGAGAAAAGTTTCATCCTGATTGTGTCATCCCGACGGTTAAACATCCCACCAAAGTGATGATTTGGTCAGTCATCAGCGGCAAGGGCACTGGACGTCTGTACGTCGTCAAAGGAATAATGAGGCAAGATCAGTACAAAGAAGTATTACAAAATCGGTTGATTCCGCAGCTCAGAGAAAGGTTTCCAAATGGGGAACCATTCACTTTCATGCAAGATGGAGCTCCCTGCCACACTGCTCGGTCTGTTAAAGCTTTTTTTGGCAGAAAAAAATATCCCTCTGTTGGATTGGCTAGGGCTTGCCCTGATATGAACCCCATTGAAAATGTGTGGGAGCTGATGAAAAGAGAAGTGGCTAAAGATGTGATTACCAACAAAACCCAGCTCCTAGAAAAGATTATTCATGTGTGGAATCATCATCCTCAAATGCAGGAGACAGTACAATCTTGCATTGATAGCATGCCGCGCAGAATTAAAGCTTTGATAGCGGCTAAAGGTGGCTCAACTAAATATTGATTTTTACTAACATTCATTTCACTTTTCTTTAAAACTTAATAAACTTATGCTTTTTCTAAATTAATGCTGTTTTATTTATGTCAAATAAATAGGTAATGGATATATATATATATATATATATATATATATATATATATATATATATATATATATATATATATATATATATATATATATAAGTATATATATATATAAGTATATATATATATATATATATATATATATATATATATATATATATATATATATACAGTACCATTCGTAAAGTTTGCACCATATGGGAAAAATTTTTATTATAAGAGTTTTTGAAAATTTAACTTCGAAATATGTTAGTACATGTTTTATGTTTAAGATTACACCCAAATTAGTACATGACGTCACATGACTTGCCTGTCAAATTTGACATTTAAATTTTAAAATGCGAAAAAATCGTATTTTTATTGAAAATATTGAAAAAAGTTATAACGAAAAAATGATTGTATTGCAGTTCTACATTTATGTACCAATATTTGAAAGGATTTGATGAAATTGACTTTTCAATTATTTTCCCCTAAAATGACAATCAACAGTTTTTCCATATAAATTATCTTATATACTTTTGGGGTGGGGGGGGGGTTTTTTTTTTTTGGGGGGGGGGGTTTGTGGGTTGGAGGGGGGGGGGGGGGGGGGGTGGGGGTGGTTTTTGTTTATTATTATTAGTTGATGTTTCACTAAATAGATTGGATAATATAAAAATAAAAAACAAATCAATTTAAAATAATAAAACGGTACAATATCACTCGGTAATTAATATTTTACATGAAATCTTGCAGTGCGTCTAATAATTTGGCCAGGGACTGTAATTTTGATGCATTCACTGCAAATTCTGATTATATTGAGAGCATGAAAACGCATTTACGGGAATTGAAAATTCAGTTACTGGAATATGTTCCAGATGACAACGATGATGTCTCGAAAAGATGGATTCTCAATACGTTTGTTGTTTCAGCTGCCAAATTACCTGTTGAAATTCACAATCAACTAATTGAAATATCGGCCGACAAAATTTTACAACTAGAATTTGTATCTCAAGATTCAGATAAGTTTTGGCTTGCACGACGATGTGAATACGGAAGCCTAGTAACGGAAGCTTTAAAAACATTGATCCCCTTTGCTACTTCTTAACTTATGCAAAAAAAGGCTTCTCGTCTTTAATTTTGTACCACTTGATTATTATTTAAAATATTTTATTCAACAAAAGAATGTTTCGTATACGGGTCTTATTTTTTGGACAGATTGCGACTCCCCTTATACCTAAACGCGACCACCTTCGGGGTCGCGACTCTCAGGTTGAGAAACGATGCCTTAATAAAAATAATCGTAACGTTATTTTACACGTATTTACTAAAAGTTTACAAATCTGTGAAAAAATATCTGATTTACGATTGTTTTTAGTTAGGGTAGTAATCTTGGCCGCAGTGGTCCTTATTGGATGACAAATTATGTCATGTGTCTGGGAGTTTAGGAGAAGGTATTTTAAAGGTAATCGGTAAAAAAAACAGAAATTTTGTGAATAAATATTGTTTTTACGACTATTTTTATCAAGGGTAATATCCCTGGCCTGCTGGATTTATAACTGGGTGATAAATTACTTTACGCATATAGGCCTTTAAAGCGTATTATTTTAAATGTACTTACTCAAAATTATAGAAATCTGTAAGAAAGTATCGGATTTACCATTATTTCTTTGGTAAATTTCCATATTGTCGATTGACCGTTTCGTCGACTGAGACCGTTTGACCGTTGACCATTTGAAACCGTTCCCTTTTTGTCGACTTGTCCAATTAAAGCTACCAAGATAAGCTGTAGGTGGCCTTCAACTCTATACAGCAGTAATTCCCAAAGTGGTTCAGGTGGACCTCCAGGGGTCCACAGGAGACTCGACGGGGGGTCTACGTTGGCGTGAAAAAAAAAATGGGGGTTCACAAGTTGTAAGTGGGGGTCCACGAAAATTTATCTGATTTCGATAGTAAAGAACAAAAATGTTGGCTTGGCTTTAGCTATCAATGTAGGCAGGTAATACACTACTCAAAAAAATTAAGGGAGCAAAAAAAATTCCAAATTTGTCGGTGATTTTTGACAGGCTGTATTTCGGTGAAAAATGGTAATATTGACTCTTAAAAAAAAAGCATTTTGAAGCTTTAAGATTCTAATTTTCAGATTTTTTGGCTAAAATTTTTTAGGAGCTACGGTTCTCATGCAATCCTAACAGATAGCGCGAAAAAATAATATTGCAAATATTTTGTTTTTTTTTTGGTCCACGGACTTGAAAAAATTTTTTTCAGTTAGGACGGCATATGGATCAGGTAGCCTGTTTATTTAACATTAATTTCCTTGTTTTAAAACCACCCTTAATTTTTTTGAGTAGTGTATTTTAAGAAGGTCAGCGACTGTTACTTGTAAAAACGTGCATATTCGATATTCAGTACAACGCGCGTCGAGACTTGCAAAGCGCCGCCCGCCACGTAACCCGTTCAGACGTGCAAAGGGACGAAATACGACTTGTGCTGTGCTTGCAATCTTGCATGAACTTGTTTGATTCTTCACCAATATAAGGTGGCCAAGGGCAAATGTTACTCATTTGTTTCCGGAATTTTGAAAAGAAAAGTGTGAGTGAATCGATGACAGTGTTTGCCAGTGTCAAAAAAGTAAGTACCTGCTTATTTGTTATTCATACTTTTATTTTATATTGTAATAATATTACATTTGTTATGTTTGCGTGTAGTAGGTATGTAATAAAAATTAAATGCTGAACAGGGCCATTATTCAATACTTCTATAAAAGAACAGAAAGCCGAGAAAGATTGAACTTTTAGTACTTTTTATTTATAAAATTATTTATTTACCCGACTGTGGTGATTCACTAAAGGAGAGATATATGATTGACCTGCATGTTTGTACATATTTCAGTGCCCTCGTAGTTGCTAATGCTAAATGACTAAAAATATTTTCATAAATTGTACGTGTCTTTATGTACCACTCGTAACGTACATCAGAGTAATAAATAAATCCTTAAAATCGCGGAGTTTTGATGTCAAAATATTCTTTAAAAGTATTTTCTCTCGAATTTACAGAAATATATCAAAATATAATTAATCAAAAAATATTTTATATTACATTAAAATAGGTTCAGCCGTTTTGTGAAAACCTCTATATGGGTCTTAGTAGTTTTTATTGCTTTTAATAATTAAAATCAGTTTTGCCGCGGGCATTTTGGTTTTTTCATTGCAATAATTAATTAATCCTATTTTATTCTGTTAAAATAGCCATATCCTGTTAAAGTCGCCTTATGATTACTAAAACAAACATTTTTTTCTTTACAGGTAGGAAACTGATACGAAACATGGCTGAATCTAAGAAGAAATGTCGACAGTACAATGTTGATTATTTGAAATTTGGTTTTCTTCCATCAAAGGCAGACAAACGATTGCCCATATGCCTTTTATGCAACAAAGTTTTGAGCAATGACTCTATGAAACCATCGAAGCTCGAAGATCGTCTAAGAAGGTGTCATCCTGATAAAATAGGTAAAGATTTAAAATATTTTCAAACATTGAAGGAAAAATATGAAAGGAGACCCACCGTGCACAGTATGTTCGCTTCAACGTCTCAAAGTAACGATGATGGCTTGCGGGCATCTCACAATATCTCATTGCTTATAGCGAAATCTGGAAAACCACACACCATCGGAGAACAGTTAATTTTACCCGCTGTTGAAGAGGTTTTTTAAAAACTGTTCTGCACAAACTTCCATTTGACGTACTCAAAAGAAGTCCTTTGAGTAACACACTTTACAAAGACGTATTGATGAAATGAGCTCTGATATTGAAAGCTTCTTGTGTAATTATCTGCAAACAACTCACATTTCTATTCAACTGGATGAGTCAACTTTACCTGGTAATGAAGCATTATTATTGGCATATGTTCTTTTTATTATGGACGAAGAAATCCATGAAGAGCTGCTATTCGCGAAAACTTTGGAGACGGACACTAAAGGCGAATCAATATTTAATGTCCTGAGTGATTTTTTTAAGGAAAAATCGATTCCATTTCCAAACATTATTTCGGTGGCAGCAGATGGAGCTCCTGCCATCTTCGGGCGATATCGTGGGTTTATAAGCCATCTTAAAAGAATTATACCAGGAGCAACTGCAATTCACTGTGTCATCCACCGACAACACCTGGTAGCGAAAAATTTGAGTGATAGATTCCACCAATCGCTTCAATTTGTGATTAAAGCAGTTAACAAAATAAGAAGCAATGCGTTGAATACCCGTTTATTTGCACAATTGTGCGACGAAAATGATGAAGACTTCCAACGATTGCTCTTACATACTGAAGTACGCTGGCTGTCGAAAGGTGCATGTTTAACAAGATTTTACTCACTTTTTAAATCAGTTTTAGAGTTTCTGGAAAGTAAAGATCCAGATTTAAAAGAAAACCTGATCAAATTGAAAGCAGACATCGCGTATTTGATAGATTTGTTCAAAAAATTTAATGACATTAACTTGAAGTTACAAGGGGCAGCCTAAATTTAATAAAAACAAGGGGTATAATTTCGGCTTTTCTTGAAAAATTGAAATTTATGAAGCAAAATATTAGTCGGCGCGAATTCTCCCAGTTTCCAAACTTGTCACACGCAGAATGTCTTGATGAGGATATTCAGACATACATTCAACATTTAAATCCCCTGCATGATGACTTCAAAAATAGATATGAAGATATTCTGACGATGGAAATACCACCATGGAGCATAATTCCATTTGATGAAACGGAAATGGCGAATGTGGTATTACAAGAGGAGCTACTCGAGCTTAGCACTAATGAGGAGCTGAAGGTGAAATTTAAAAAAGGCTATCAAACATTTTGGCTGCAGGCAGAAATACCCGAAAAATATCCTGGGCTGTGGGAAATTGCGAGAAAACTTTCGATAGCGTTTCCCTCGTCATACCTTGTCGAAAAAAGTTTTAGTGTGGTTACAAACCTATTAACAAAAAAAAAAGGAGCAGATTGAACATTACAGAACGGGGAGATTTGCGGTTATTCCTTACAAAACTGACGCCAAATATTGATAATTTGCTGTCAATCCATCCCATTAAAATTATGACTATTTTTTTTTAATTGTTGATTTGCATTGTTGAAGTTACGGTACGCTATTAATGTTTAATTCTATTAAGTCTGTAATCATATTATTTTAATAAATAGAACACAAGAAAATATATTATTTTTCTTTTTATTTTTACCACTCCGAATTTAGGGTTGGAACTCAGCCACGACGCAAATTTCCATCGTTAGATCTAATCTTTACATTTTTTGACGAGTTTTGGGAATATGGTAGAAATGTAGCAGCAGGGGATCCACCGAAACCAGTAAAATTTTGAAAGTGGTCTACGAGAAAAAAAAGTTTGAGAACCTCTGCTCTACAGGTAGTTTTACCTAGGTATTTATCTTCATACAATATAAGGGTGCGGCCGATTAGATTATCGTAGACGTTCAGGTTAGTTCAGGTTCAGGTTTAACAATCCTAAGTCTGTAGAAAGTGTGAAGGAAAGAAAGAATTTTGCTCTATCGATTTTCTTAAGAAATAATTAATATTTAGCCTTAATATAGATTTCTATAACAGATAAAGAGGTTTACTAAATCGACGAAAGGGGAATTGTTAATGACACCGATGTATAGGTTAAAAGGTCAGTTGACAAAACGGGAATTTCTCTTAAAGTCGACAAAACGGGAATCGACGAAACGGTACTAAATCATTTCTTTACTAGGGAGGCAAACCAGGCCGAGCCTGTTATTATCATTGTCGATAAATAATTTTGCAGTTATAACTATTCAAGCAAATTAATTTTGAACGTATTTACCAAAAACTGTAGAAATCTGTGAGAAAATAACGAAATTACCATTATTCATTTATTGTGAGCTATAACTTTGGCCGCTGGAGTTATTATTGGGTGACAAATAACACAGGTATACAAAAAAATTGTCTGTCTTTTAAGTGAGGCACGTGTTTTCTTAAGTATTGTTTTTATATTGAATCCAAAAAAATCATAAGACATCCATCGTGAAGTTTTTCAGAAAACACACTTAAAAGTTGCCAGAAAACTATTAAATTGAGAAAAAATACATTTTAATAAATAATGTAAAACTGTATAATCATTAAAATTATGGAATAAAACTATTATTTCGGACATCTTTAAATATTCTGAATCTACATTTATCATAAAAACTTAAAAATATTAGGTTTTAGTGTTCATGTTTTAAAAAAATAGGCACACACCATCTTTAACTAAGCTACGTAGCAAAACCCTGTTTAAAATAAATATGTGCGACCGCTAAATTAAAAAATTCTTTTTAATTTTTTTTAAATATTGAATAAAACTATTGCATTGCATTTGTTTACTTAAAAAAGTATCTTACCAACCACATAGCACCCTTGTAAGTGTTAAAAGCGAGTTTCTTGTGGAAACTGAACATAAAGATTTATTTTTTGATGTCAAGTCAAGTAAGAACTTGAACACTGAAAATCCTAGTTTTGTTCAGTATTAATAAAAATTAAAAAACAATTTTTTAATTTAGCGGTTGCCCATATTTATTTTAAACGGCAATTTGCTACCTACGTAGCTTAATTAAAGGTGGTGTATGCGTGTTTTTTGTTAAACATGAACACTAAAACCTAATATTTTTAAGTTTTTATGATAAACTAGCAGGGCCCGCGGCTCCGCTCGCGTGGACTTGATTCACTACTATCGTCACTGCTTATTCCTTATGTTACCCAACGTAATAAAGTATCTCCCATTATTTCCCCTTATCTCCCAATATTTCTCCTTATCTCCCATTATCTCTACATAATTTCCATTGTCTAGGCTTATCTCTGCTCATCTCCCATTATTTCTCCTTATCTCCCATTATTTCTCCTTATTTCCCATTATCACCATCATCTTATTTCCCATAATCTAGGCTTATCTCGACTTATCTCGCAACATTTCTCCTTATCGCCCATTATTTCTTCTAATCTCCCATTATCTCACCATAACTCCCATTATCTAGACTTATCTCTGCTTATCTCCCATTATTTCTCCTTATCTCCCATTATCTCAACTTATCTCCCATTATCGAGGCTTATTTCAACTTATCTCCCATTATATCTCCTTATCTCCCATTATTTCACCTTATCTCCCATTATCTAGGCTTATATCGAATTATATAGAACATATGTATAAATTTAAAAAAACACGTAAATCGGATAAGTGGTTCTCGAGTGATAAGCGCACTAACGGACAGACAGACAGACAGAGAGACGTTGCATATTATATATTATATTCTTTGCTACATGATATTGTTCCATATTTAATGCTTTAGGCAGTGTATTGCAAGAGAATGCGCTAGCGGCAAACTTTATCCGACTTGATTCACTATTATCGTCACTGCTTATTCCTTATGTCACCTAACGTAATAAAATATATCCTATAATCTGGCCAGAGAACACATGTATGTTTAAAAAAAAAGCACGAAAAAAGTGGTTTCCAGTGATAAACGCACTAACGGACAGACAGACAGAGAGACGTTACATTTTATATAATTATAGATATTCTTTGCTACATGATATTGTTCCATATTTAATGGTTTAGCATGTTTAAAAAAAAGCATGTAAATCGGATAAGTGGTTCTCCAGTGATAAGCGCACTAACGGACAGACAGACAGACAGAAATACGTTGCATTTTATATATATTATAGATGTAATAAAATATATATCTATAACCTGGTCAGAGTACATATGTATGAATTTAAACGCACTAATGGACAGACAGACAGACAGAGAGACATTCCATTTTATATATATTATAGATTATAGATATTCTCTGCTACATAATATTGCTCCATATTTAATGATTTAGGCTGTGCTTGCAATGGAACGCGTTAGCGGCAAACTTTTTTTTCCGTTCTCATTCACTATTTTACGTCACTGCTCATTCCTTATGCTATCGTAATAAAATATAGCCTATAACCTGGCCAGAGAACATATGTATGTTTTAAAAAAAAAGTACGTAAATCGGGTAAGTGGTTCTCCAGTGATAAGCACACTAACGGACGGACAGACAGACAGACAGACAGACAGAGATACGTTGCATTTTATATATATTATAGATGTAATAAAATATATATCTAAAACCTGGTCAGAGAACATATGTACGAATTTAAACAATCACGTAAATCGGATAAGTGGTTCTCGAGGGATAAACGCACTAACAGACAGACAGACAGACAGAGAGAGGTTGCAATTTGTTTATATTATAGGTATAGATTATTATTATTATTATATAACCTGGCCAAAGAATATATGTATGAATTTAAAAAAAGACGTAAATCGGATAAGTGGTTCTCGCGTGATAAACGCACCAGTGGACAGACAGACAGACAGAGAAACATTGCATTTTATATATATTATAGATTCTAGATATTCTCTACTACATAATATTGTTCCATATTTAATGGTTTAGACTGTGTATTGCAAGGGAACGCGCTAGCGATAAACTTTTTTCCGACTTCATTCACTATTATCGTCACTGCTCATTCCTTATGCTACCTATCGTAATAAAATATAGCCTATAACCTGGCCAGAGAACATATGTATGTTTTTAAAAAAAAAAGTACGTAAATCGGATAAGTGGTTCTCCAGTGATAAGGTCACTAACGGACGGACGGACAGACAGACAGACAGACAGAGAGACGTTGCATTTTATATATATTATAGATGTAGATTCACAACATTTAAAGATGTCCGAAATAATAGTTTTATTCCATAATTTTAATGATTATACGGTTTTACATTTTTTTATTAAAATGTATTTTTTTCAATTTTAATAGTTTTCTGGTAACTTTAAGTGTGTTTTCTGAAAAAACTTCACGGTGGATGTATTTTTTATGATTTTTTGGAATCAGCTATAAATACTTAAGAAAACACGTCTCACACTTAAGAGACATAGAATTTTTTTGTATGCCTATGTAATGGTACCGTTTGTAGGTCAGGGGACGTTATTTTGAACGTAATTATAGTCGACGGCATTCTGATAAGTCGGGTCAGAAGTTATTTCATTTTCTGAATTAAATCGAAAAACGTAGCGTTCTCCAAAATGTGTGCATAGAAAATTTTGCATTTGTCAAATTTAGTTTACCAGTTGTCAAATTTGATATTGGTATGTTCAAAATTTAAAGAATTGCCCATAAGGGTTGCGTTCAGCATTCAATAAAATACAGTTAACAACAGGTTAAGTTTTAAAATTAGCAACACTTTACACCAAGTTTAAAAAACATCAAAACATGATAAATGAGTACAAAGCTTTTTTTTAATCAAAGTTAGGTAGGGATTGAAATTAGAATGAACTATGTATTTTAAACAGAATGAAAGGGAACGTACATAAATACAAAAAACGATCATCTACTAAAATATACCTGCCTAGGAATATTATATACTCGATTATGTATACTGAAAGAGAAAAGTATGAAACACGTTTAGTAAATAGAAATCGGAAGTTTCTTCCCGTTTGTTCTTAATGACATGTTTCACAAAATATTTTGACAAGAATTTTTAAGGCGATTTTTTAAAAGGTTGCGGAAGGGACGCCTTGAATCCTATTTCCTGCATATCGGATTATTTTATTATGTATAACATACCTATAGGGTAGTCCACGTAAAATAAAAGATTATACTGTACACATACCTTTTCTCGAAAAGTTCTAAATACTTATATCAACAGTTTATAGCAGATTAATAGCATTTAGCATACTTATGTGAAGAAAGGAGGACACTTTTGATGATGTTTTTTTTCGCGACACCATGACCCTTCTGAAGGGAGGGGGGCCACCTTCAAAAATTTAAATGAAATGGGGTACTTCTTTTTTCCAGAATCGATTCTATTAATCAAAAAGTGTATGCATTTTTTTTTTAAATCCATTTTGTATATAGTTCTAATTTTAATTCGAACGAAAACTGGCAAAAGTTTATGTTTACGCTTACTTATTAAAGCAACGGTTAACCACATTTTAAATCACTTTTACAAGCTTGTTAGAAAAGATCTTTTTTTCCTAATTGTGGTATTTTATCCCTACCCCTTCTGGTAAATTACGGTCTTTTTTACGTCGAATTGGATTATTGCATATTTTTAGCACACTACATAAAAAAATAAATTGTTTTATTTTATTTTTATTTATTTAACAAGCAAAAAATTTTTATGAACATTAACTTTTTTTCGAAAAACTTAAAGGACCAAATTTTTCATTTGATGGCAAAAAAAATTATGCGCACGCCTCGCGCTGGGTGTACAAGCTGCACACAACTTATCCATTTATTACATATAGGTATATAGGCAACAACTTGCTTTAAAAATGGTGCTTAATTTATTAAGCCACTCTAAAGAGGAGCAAAGAACCTTAAAAAGCCGGTAACTTAATAAATCCGAAGTCCACCTAGAAAGAATAGATCAGAAGCATTAAATTTAAACAGAAAAAACTGAACAAACGGTTGTTAAAACAAAAAGCTACACTAAAAACAATAATGAAATTAAAAAATTAAAATTAAGAAAGTTCATATTCGCTATCTGAGTCATCAGAGGTATAGCTGTCATCTTTAGATACTAAGAAAACTACAGGGTTTACTTGGGCATCCAAAACTTTTTCTCTATCCCACCATTCCAAAATTATTTTTTCTATATGCTCTACTATTTTTTTTCCAGTACTCTTCGGTGATATAGTTTAGAGAGTCTTGCCATACCATTTCAGGTGCATGAGATGTAGGTCCTTCAGTAATATGCTTTTCATAAGAGGATTTTGCACCTGCCCATATTAATTC
Organism: Pachyrhynchus sulphureomaculatus; assembly: GCA_019049505.1. Taxonomy (NCBI): domain Eukaryota; kingdom Metazoa; phylum Arthropoda; class Insecta; order Coleoptera; family Curculionidae; genus Pachyrhynchus; species Pachyrhynchus sulphureomaculatus. The sequence goes on along the minus strand of CM032451.1, from coordinate 80,767,578 downwards.
TATGGGATTAAATTGGCAATGGTAAAGTGACAAAACGCAAAACCTCATGACCCTGTTCCCTTAAAACTTCAATCAACCGCCATTAAGAGTAGTTCTGTTTTTAATAAATTTGAAGAAGGGTTTTGATTTTGCTCTACTAACCATTGAAATATTTCATTTTTTCCACGATGAATTTGGTTGTTTATTCAAAATTCTAGAATGATATGAAGCATTGTCCAAAACGATTAATGAAGGTTGATCTAAATTTGGAATAAGCATTTCTTGTAGCAATTTTTCGAATGATTTATTATTCATGCTGTCGTGGTAATCGGCGCATTTCGATGTAGTTGAAAATACCTCTCTTTCCAGAACTGTACCCCTTCTTCCTTTTTACTGATTTAGCCGAATTACCATGCCAGGATTTGGATCCACTTCCGTTTGAAAAACTTTTTTTTACTTTTCTAAACTGTAAATTTAAATTTTTAACATACTTCTTAAACATATTACTCGTTGACTGGCAATATTGGAGAGTTCACACAAATATCTTCGGTTGCAGTCTTTTTTATATCGAAATCTCAAATGTTTCATTAATTTAGACAAAGACTTTAGTCCAATTTCTAAAATCTTTCTATCTCGTAAAGTATCTTTTAAAGTCGTACGAGCTATCTATATTCATATTAGATTTATACATGTCGTAAATCAAATTTCTCACATCCATTTTCACGAATTCGCTTAAATCTTTAGTTTTTGGCCTTTTCTTTTTTCACATTTTTTTGCGGTTATACCTCTGCGATCTTCATTAAGAATATTTTGTATGGTTCTAAAACTTAAATTTAAAGCTTCTGATACTTGTTTCTGGATGGACTTCGGATTTATTAACTTACTGTCTTTGATAGATTTTCTTTGATCCTTTTCAAAGTAGTTTATTAAATTAAGCACGATTTTCTTCGTCTGAGGATTTAAAAAGCCCGTAAAACGCTTTTTGGCTTCCATTATTATATCTAAGTTGGGAATGTGGAATCTTTGGCACAATGATACTACTCAGTATATATCACCACTACACCAAACACTTTAGTTTTGCACTCGACGCGCGTTTAGCTAACCATGTTAGCTTCATCAGTCAATCATCGCTCCTGATGAAGTTAACATGGTTAGCGAAACGCGCGTCGAGTGCAAAACTAAAGTGTTTGGTGTAGTGGTGATATATACTGAGTAGTTCCATTATTATATGTATAACATTTTTGTACACTTGATATAATAATGCTGCATTCAGTTTTAACATCCAAAAACATTTAGAGACAGTTACAAGAATAGTTTACAAATATTAAATAAATTAGAGGTTTTCTGTCTCGGTTTTACTAAAGTATTCTGTAATTCCGAATGCTCTCAGATGAGAAAACAAAAATAATGGTAACTACTACGTGCAATAATATTTGAATATTATGTAAATTATATCATAAAATAAAATACTCCAATCATTGTTCCATGGCATATGAAACATACTATTTTTGCTTTTGTCAGTGTGTTCTAAACATTTTTTGAACAATTGTAAAAGTAATATTTGAAACTTGAACGCACTAATATTTTTAATATTTAACGATACTGGAGTTTTTTCTTAAAATGTTTAGATGGTTGCTTGCCACTGGAAATTATAGGAGGCTCTCTGTTTTGGACATAAAAAGTCTATTAGACATTTTCAATTTTCCGACGTGGTATTAATTAAATTCTTGCTGACTGCAACTTTAACAAGGACGACAACAGAAAAGTCTATCGTAGCTAAGACGATACACCAGACTTATTAGAATGCCGTCGACTATACCAAAAAAATTATAGAAATCTATGAAAAAGTGTCGGTTTTACTATTATTTTTATTAGGGGTAGTAATCGTGTCCGCTGGAGTTATCAGATGACAAATTATCTCATGTATATAAGCGCTTTGGGGATGGTATTTTAAACGTATTTACAGAAAATGATAGAAATCTGTGAAAAAGTAATAGATTTACGATAATTTTTATTAAAGTTAGTAAATTTTAGGCTAAGGTTATTATTAAGTGACAAATTATTTGGCTCATATGAGCGCTTAAGAATGGTGAATCCTACTAGAGTAGCTAGCTAATTGTTTTAACTTAGAAACTTTTTGGAGATCTACATTGTGCTGACAAATTACCACATGAACGGCTTGGAAGGAAGCTATGAAAACTTCTTAAAGGGACGACGCTTATGTAACTAAAAGAGGGGAAAAATAAGCCAGGAGGCTGCAGTGCATAAATATGCACAATCGCCTACCCCGCCTACAACCAACCAACAAGGGCAGTTGATATTAACAATGATTCATACCTCCTCCAACCCAAATCTCCCATCTCTCCCCTACTATGGTATTAAAGTTATAAAAAGGGTGTACCGAGGATTGTTTAAATATTGTGCTGAAATTTAGATTTTATATTTATTTATTTTAAAGGTAAAATTACATAATATTCCTTCTATAAATTACATAATATTTCTTCTATAAAAATACAAAAAGAGATAATAAAGAATATGATTGATCAAAATAAACATTATTGGATGACTAGAAAATCTCCCATCTCTCCCCTAATATGGTATTAAAGTTATGAAAGGGATGTACCAGGATTGTTTAAATATTGTGCTAAAATTTAAATTTTATATTTATTTATTTTACCTTACACAATTACATAATAGCCCTTCTATAAAAATACAAAGATATTAAAAAAAAAAAGTACAATATTGATCAAAATAAACATTTTAGAATGGCCAGAAAATCTCCCATCTCTCCCCTAATATGGTATTAAAGTTATGAAAGGGATGTACCCAGGATCGTTTAAATATTGTGCTAAAATTTAGATTTTATATTTATTTATTTTACCTGACACAATCACATAATAGTTCTTCTATAAAAGTACAAAAATAACCGGTCAAGTGCAAGTTAGACTTGCCCAATTAGTGTTCCGCACGTTGATTGCTTTTAAAATAAAAATTTTCGTTACGGAAGTATACAATGATCAGTGGCTTCTCAAAACATCCCAAATGAGTTTTCAACAAAGGTTTTTTTTCCGATCTTTAGTGAAAACTGATCACCTTGAAATATTTGTTTTTTTTTATATACCAGATAAATTATTAAAGGTAATGAACTTGTGATAATTTTCGTTCAATCTACACCCTGTAGAGAATATTCCAGAATTTTTTCAAAATTTTTTTGTCCGTACTTTTCGAGATAAGGTGGGGGGACAGCAATTTTTCGCACTTTTTTAAAAATAATACAAAGAGAATTGTGCGCAAGTATTACATTATATATATTTTTGAACTCGTCTTTGTACAAGCTTTCATTTGACACCCTACTCGAGGACCTGGTAAAAAAAAAAAAAATTTCACTTCCGATTTCACCCCCCAAAACTTTCAAAGCTACACGGCTCTGATGAAGCCATGAAGTCCTATATTAGGGCCAAATTTCAACTTTCTATGCCAAATAGTTTCGGAGAAAATCGGGTGTGACAGACGGACGAACACCGAAGTGATCTTATAAGTGTTCCGTACGGAACATTATTGGATGGCTAGAAAATATGGACATGTTGAGAGCATTTTTTGAGAGTGAACTGAAAAGAAAATGAAAAATAAGTGGGTGTAACAAAGTTGTTTATAATGGAAAAAAGCAACAAGGAATATTTTTCATGAACTATTAAACTTTCCTTGGTTTTAGGTGTTTTTAGAGAGCAGTATTTTCTTATGTGATATTTTATTTTACTGAAAATAATTATTACACACTCACACGATTCTTTTGGTTTATGTTGAGTAAATTTTAATATTTGTTTGTTCTTCAAATTCATTTTAACAAATGGGTTCGTAACCGCCGACGATCCAATACTCTAAAAATATTCGTTCCTTTTTTAATATTTGATCATGTGATTGTGTAACTTAAAAGTTATAATATAATTATAAAATCTATATTATACAAATTGGAGCATACTAATAAAGAAAGAAATCCTAGGCTCTTTAACATTTGAAAATCTCTGGTTTTGATCACAGTCTAATGAATTTTTTAAACCGCAGAGCTCTACCAAGGTAGTGCGAAAAATATGTTTTTTCGAATAAATCTCAGCATCTATGAGATTTGGAAAGTCAAGAAAAATAAAGTATAAATTAAAATAGACCTGCATACTGTTACCAAGAAAACGGGGTATCGCCTATAGAAATTTTAGCAAATGGATTGTTATTGTACTTTTATTATTAGTATTTAATAGGAAACCACAAAATCGCCTGTGTTCGTCAGTACTAGTGTAGTAGACGGACTATTAAGCCGCTGGTACCGTCCTGAAATATGCTTTCGCGTACTGCAAATATTACTTTCCCAATTAAAATTCAATATACATATTGTTAATTAACTTAAAGTTGGAAAAAAAAAGCCTCCCTAAGATCTTGGTATGGTAGTAAAGGTAAAGAAAAAATATTTACTCAACAATCACACTTTTTTAATAAACTTTTCTATTGTTCTTTTTTATATTTTATATAAACTTTATCGACGGGCGGGATATTTAATAAGTACCTACCTCAACAATACCAAAGAAACTTAAATTTCTATATAAATAAAATTCTTCTGATTAATATTTTACGGATATCAGAAAAATATATATACTTCGACAACCGCCAGATTCGGTGATTTAGACTTAAAGATGTTCTTACCTGTGTCATCAGATCTCGATCAACTTCCGGAATAGGTTCAGCCCAATCCACATAAAGGGCATGACTCCACACTACCAAGTTCCTTGGATGCAGACGCCGTCTAGCTACAGATGCCAGTGAATGAGTTTCAAATTCTAAAAAAGCAAATCCACGATTTAGGTTTTGGTCATCCCAACTTTGGTGTAAAATGACATCAACGATTCCATCAACGTATTTTTGAAATGTACTTAGAACATCTTCGCGAGTTTTAACACGAGGAATGTTCCCTACGAATAATCGTCGGTTGTCCACACTTTTATACACAGCTATTACTGCTCCGTTTCTAAGCTTGTAACCATTGTACTTTTCAATTGCTTCTTCCGCGTGATTGGCGAGAAAGTAGGTAGCAAAGGCATAACCGCGGGTTTTTCTGGTTAAAATCCAACATCAGTCTAAAACTATAAATTTGTCCAACTTTTTGGAAGAGTGGAATAAGTTCATCCTCATATAAGTACTTGGGTATATTACCAATGAAGATTTCGGAACCTTTCGGAGGGGGACAGAGATTTGCTGAGGAACAAGGTTTAAAAATGCGTTGACCATTTTGCTGAACAAACTGATAACCTTTATTTGCTTCTACCACCTTCTCCAACCTTTTTGTAATATTTGTCTTGTAAAGCTGGGAAGGTGAATAATTTCCAGAAATTTTATTTCCAATTTTTTCACTTGTTTCGTAAAGAACCATGTCTATAATAAAAAAAAAACGCACTAAGTCAATAACACTGAAAAGATTAGCAGTTTAAAGACAGAAAAAAAAATATAAAAATTACGGCAGCTCAACTCTCTGCTCTAACTCAATGAAATTTGAAATAGACTACCAAATAAAAACTAACGGTCTTATTTAAATTCTCCCACTAGGTTTATAGGAACGGGTACTCCAATTATTTCTTTCTTTATTGGAAGTCCAGTATAAAAAGAAAAGACAATATGGCACAAGAACGGTACTTGAAACGTCATTTCAAATAATACAAGGCAGTTTAAGCGGGAACAAACCTTATTGGTGTAAAGACTATTAAGTTCTGTTCGGTGTATGGTATGCCCCCTCTTTTGATACATTCCACTCTTTAGTTTTCCCCCTCTCATTCGATTCCGATAGATAACACACGCCTACTTTTAACTGCCGGTAATGGTAGAAGTTAGGAAAAGAGGGGAAGCAGACAATGTTGCCAAATATATTTTACAAATATAAATAACCTGAAATTTGGTCGACTGTTGCTATTATTAATTTAAGTTATTTTCTATATGTTTAGTGTAAGTATAAATCTTTCAAACACATTTTAACTTCCGTATAAAATATAAGCAAATCACTGAAAATCCCTAAATTTCAAAAAATATTCTATTTCTACCTTTAAGTCATTTTATCCCCGTTTACTTGACGTCAAGACCATGCGTTTGGAAAACTTGTGACATTAGAAGTACCATTTAATGTGTTGTGGATACAGAACTCAAGGCTGTATATTCTATATACCTTTTAAAAGTTGTAGGTATTAGTTTTATCTTCTCTTGCCGCCCAACACACTAAGCAAAAATCAATGATTAGAGGAGCCGGGGATTTTCCAAAAAAACCTCTCTTACAATGAATCTTCGAAAGCATATGCCCCTTCCCACACAGAACGATAATGTGAGGGACAGGGAGACTTTTCCGAAAAAAATCCTCCTTCCCATTAACACACTAACAGGCAACGTTACTGATGTGGTGTACAAGATAGACTCGGTTTAATTTTCATGGAATCTAACACCTCTAGTGCATTTTTTAAGAAAAAAAACAGAACACTAAAGCTGTTTATAGAAAGAGGTGCCAATCGATAAACAACAAGGTGCCAATAAACTACCAGGGGAGAAGCTTTTAAAGAAAATAACAAACTTATTTTGCCCTGGAACTACAACAGCTTAGACCCTTCTTAACGGAGTAAACTTAAAATTGTTGGATTACTAGGGGAAGGAGATCCTTTCACACAATAAAATCTTAAAAACTTAAATTCTATTTAAAAATCGACGATAGGGAAGAGATATTTGCACAAATTGAGGCTTTCTGACAGTGGAAATTTAAAAGTTTAAACCCAATTTAAAAATCGATGAAGAGTGGAGATTTTTCATATAAAAGAACCCTATGGCTACAGTTTACTGGTGCTTTCATCAATTTAAACATCTATTTGTCGGCAGTTAATATTCAAAACTTGAAACTCTCCTGCTTATAGGAAGAGTACCTTTCTGTGAATCCATAGGAGCAGAGGGGGACATGCACTCTAGCTGTCCTTGGCTACCCCATTTTTATTGGGTGAAGGTAGTATCCATTTTTCGGTAGCAAAGTGATATTTAATATAATACCGGAAGAGATTAGCAATTCTTTGGTACAAGAATCTGCTTCAATTTAAATTTAAGAAAATCGCCATTTTATAAGCTATGTCTAAATTTAAATTTGAGTTCTGAAGTTAGCATATTTGATTAAAAAAATAATATATTTAATTCTCTACCAGACAGATGGGCATCTCCTTAAATTTTATTATAGGTACTATTATAACAAATTCCTTAATGCCACCTATAAGCAGTGGCGTAACAATACTGTTGAGGCCCGTGGCAAATTCATCGGATGGGGCCCTCCCTCAATGTAAAGAAGCTCAACCAACGTTGTAGTTTCTTTTTAATAAGTCACCAAGTAAAGTACCTACAAACGTTATTATTATTATTGTGTACATTTTTCGTTGATTTTCTAGTAACTTTAAATTTAAAGAGCGTATTGGAATGAAATAACAATTTTATTTTTAGTAAAAATTTTAATTATTAAAAATCCTTTTTTTGGGCTCTCTGTTCAGCAAAAGTGTTAATGATATCATCAAAGTTTAAATTTCGGGCCATGGAATGTTCGATGGATAGAATAGCTAAGTTGTGTAACCTTTCTTGTTCCATAGAATTTCTCAAATAAGTTTTTATCAATTTTAATTTTGAAAATGATCGCTCGGCACTAGCCGTAGTCACAGGAATGGTTACAAATAACAGAAATGCAGTGCACACTTTAGGAAAGCTTGAAGACATAAAATGGTTCTTTATGATTAATAAATCCGCAAGTTCTCCTGTAGAAGATGACTTTTTTATTTCGTGTCTAAAAGTCGATCGAAAACTGAGAATTTCCTTGGCAAACGAGACAAATATGTCTTTTTTATATAAATCAACAAATTCTAAAGCCTCTTTCAATAAATCAGTATAATTTAAATTTTGCAAAGTGGCAGGTTGCAAAACACTGAAATTGGAAACAATTTCATTCATTCCAAGGAAACGCGATCTCAGTTGATTAATGATGATGTCTAATACACGATAGAATACGTTTACTTTAAACAAGCTTTCAGGATCCTGGAGACGTTCATCCTCACAAATTTTGTCAACATGACGTTTCACCTTCCTCTGACGAGTTTTAGGAAATTCAGGGTTGATAGACTGTTTTTCTGCTACACTATTAGCTTGCGTTTTTAAATCTCTAAATTCATGTCGATACTTTTCAAGTTTTTTCAAACAGACATGCAAACGCTTTGAGTCATTTGAAAGATCGATGGCTTTAGACTGAAGTGCTTTAGAGGCCGCGTCGATGGTCTGTAAAATTGTGCAATGGAAAACCAGTAACATAATAAAGTTGTAGTTTTCGACCTTCTTCTTCAGTGAAATAGCTTCATTTCACTCATCTGCTTTGGAATTTAATAGAAGTTTTTGTTAGCGCTTTTTCAACTTCAACAAACCGAACTTTTAAAGCAAAAAGTGGCATCGAAACTTCCTGCTCATCTAGTTGGATTTAATGTTACCGAAGTTGAAGATTCCCCTTCTTTATTACATATAAAACTTGATAATATATTCCATTTTTTGATACTATGCCCAAAAAAATTATAAATTTGTTGCACAGTTTCAAAAATTTTTGCATTTCTATAATCTCTTTTACTGCATCATTAACTACCAGATTTAAATTATGAGCAGCACAATGGACATACACCGTATTTGGATCGACATCTCTTACGAGTTTTTGAACTCCACCATAAGTGCCTTTCATGTTATTAGCACCGTCATATCCTTGTTCACGGCACTTATTCAGAGGAATATTTTTGTCATTTATGGATTTTATAATCTGATTGGACATTGCTAATGGAGTTTGATCCTTAACTTCATGAAATCCTAAAAATGACTCTTTAATTACGAGCGCCTTTGGAGTTCCATTTTCATCTTTCTCGATCACACAGTAACGGTAAAGTTCACACAATTGATCTGTTCTCGAAATATCTTGAGTCGTATCATATATAATAAAGTACCATAAAATGGTGCGGTTAATATTTTATTTACCAGCGCGTTTTCCACTTTTTGAACCAAAACAGCAATGAGCTCATTTTGTATTTTTGGACTTAAGTATTTTGTTTGACCCTTTGGTTTACTTAACAATTCTTGTAAAACAGGATCGTATTTCGCTAATAACTCAACAATACTCAAACAATTTCCTCTTGGGCTTGAACCATTGCTGTATGCCTTTTCTCTATGTCCGCGAAAAACTAAATTACAGGCTGAAAGTGTCAGAGTAACATCAAGGAGTCTAGTGAGTACTTGGAGCCAAAAAGATTTTTCTTTCTTGATTATGGACTCTTGCTCTTCATCTAATGTTCCATGTAACCGCCATTGTTGATATACAAGACATGAATGCAAATGATTTTTCGATGTCTCGTGTCTTTCTATGGCTTCTACAATATGTTTCCAATCGTCATAGTCTTCTATCCAAACATTCTGTATATCTTTAGATGACCTATTTGCGAATAACCAACATGGTTCATAATATGCCTTTTGAAGCAATAGAGAATAGGACAGCCATGTACGTTCTAGTTTTATGCCAGACTTAGAAACAATATCATATTTTTCTAAGATAGATCTATTGTCACTGTCTTTTAAGAAGGGACCTTTAGGTTTACAGTGCCCGTTTTCGATCACAAACCGTTTCACTTGATTATTTGGTTCTTTAAATTACCCTTATTAGTAACATATGGCAAAGATGTAATTTTTTCCACATCAAAAAATGATTCACTTTGAGTTTTGCTCGTACCTGATTGTGGTTGCTCTGGATCTAAATATTCATTGTTTTCGGGCTCTGCAATTGTGCCATTTTTAGTCACGTCATTTTCTTCATTTCCGCCGCACTGTTCATTTGATTCTTCGTCAATAAAATCTTCATTCTTAAACTACTGACTTATTTTATGTAACTTTTTATTTTTTTCTTCAGACTCCTTCTTTCTCTTTCGTTTTTCGCTCCCTCTCAAATATTTTCTAGAATTAGAGATATTGTTATCTAATTTCCACAATTAACCAATTAACTTTACGACTTATCGTGGATCCGATAAACCGATAAGACAAAAACTATATGAATTAACGAAAAAAATCTATGCCACAAACAACCAATTCTCCAATCAAATGATGTATTTCTTATACTTACAAAACAGAAAGCGGGGATTTTCCGAGCGTCACTATTACTAGAGACTGCGCCACGAAAGAAGTCCCGCGACGAAAATACGAACTAACAAAAAAACCATAGACAAAACAAAACGTTTCTTCCGTAGCTGACAGCGTTGGCTCCAGAGCTGCGTCTACAAAGGGTGAGTTATTACTACGAACGAGATGCGTTCCAAAACTAGGCGATATCTTTTTCTTACAAATGCATTTAAATCTTGATATATTTTTTTGTTAAACTTGTGTATGTACTTTAGTAGGTAACGACATTTATTGAATACAAAACTAATAAATTTTACTAAATTTTGTAATAATAAATGTTAGGATTCTCCTGTGCTCAGGGCCCTCTCGGGCCGAGGGGCCCCTCCGGCCGGGGGCCTCTGGTATTTTGCCCGTCCTATCACCCTATTGTTATGCCACTGCCTATAACTGTTTATTATATGTATTATAAATTCTAAAAAGCCAAAAAACATGTTAAAATTCATTTAATATAAGTATACAACAGTATAGTAATAGAACACATTGGTCTATTCAGCGAGGGACAGGGGAACACTTATTCAATATCTTTACCGCCGACATTTCCAAGTCGCACCAGACCTCCTTATTCATGTAAGCCGACGGCACTGTCATCACCGCTACCACCAAGTCCATCAGAATCATTCCCAACCCCCTCCACCACCACTTTAACAAGTTAGTACCTCAGTTCGAACATCACCAAATCCACGAGCCCCGTACCTGCCCGCTTCACTCTCTAAGGCACCAAAGTCCAATTGGCCAATAACATTAAGTACTCAACTACGACAAGCGTCTAGTATGGATCAACCAGGTGGCGGCATCCACCAATAAAGCCAACCAGCTCTTGGCCATGCTCTACCCACTTCTCAGCAAGTTTAATAAATTGTAAACATGCAATAAGATCATAATTTACAAAATAATCATCGCGTACTCAGCGATCCACCTTCCAGACCATTCAAAACAAGGTCATCCACATTATCGTGGAGGCCCGTGGCGTAGTACTTGCTTGCGGTGTCTCAAACGTGCATTCGAGTCGACCGGTCGGTTTGCTCCTATGTATTTTTTGCGACTGAGTCTTATCGTAAAAACGATAAGGCAAGCAAAACTATGTACATATAGTGTGATAAATTTAAACAATTTTAGCATTTTAAACTTAAACTTTTTTATAAAGATAAAAATAGAAAAAACTCTAATAATAGGGGTGAATAATAGACAGTGGAGGTGCAAAAACCACCCCAGAAAAAACAAATTCCCCTACAGACAATAATAGTGCCGAAAATTTGGAAAAAGTAAAAAACATCGACGATGAGACCCTAAGCAGTGATTTTACAAGGCCCAAATAAAATCGGGAAAAAAGACAGTAAATTAACATTAGAATACCTAAGCGCTTATAAAAAGGAATGTGCAAAGTGTAAGACTTTTTCAAAGAATATAGTGCAAAGGTAAACAGAACCAAATATAAACAAATAATCATAAAACGCCTAAGAGCAATTCACAGGGTGTGGGCGGATATTCCAGAAGCACCCTCATCCTATGATAGTGTATATAGTCACAAAACAACAGACACAGGCTCTACCCAAAGTCTAGTTTGGTAAAATGGAGGCCAGATGGAGGTGCCACTGGAACCAGCAATTGATAACATCACTTACAATGACATGGCACAGTCCCTTAACAAAGAATTCTAGTCCAAGAGATAAGGCATACGATATATATATATATATATATATATATATATATATATATATATATATATATATATATATATATATATATATATATATATATTAATATATATATATATGTATATGATTGCAGTAGTAAAATAGGTATATATATATATATGTATATGTATTTTCTTTTGTATACCGTCACACAGAAACGGGCGACGATATTATTTATGACTAAAAATTTAAAACTCGTTTAAGTCAGTTTATATGTGTGTATATTACCATATGATGTGTATATATATATATATATATATATATATAATATATATATATTTTCTTCAGTTGATTTTGCTACGGAGATATACTAGTTTTTTTTAATAACATTAGGCGATATTTTTGACTAAAAATTTAAAACTCTAAGTCAGTTTTTACGTGTTACCATTGAGGGGCGCTATATATCAATATTTTTCTTCAATTGATTTTGCTATATATACTAGTTTTAATAAATATATTTTATAATACTATATTATATATATATATATATATATATATATATATATATATATATATATATATATATATATATATATATGATGATTTTCATAAACTGACTAGTAAATACAATAAAGACATATCAGTTGATCTCTATGAACAATTAATTGCGTTGAAAAACCTGTTGAAAATTTGAAATTCAGAAAATTCATTCTATTAAGGAACTCACATAATTATTGCTGATAAAATACAATAGCCTTGCCTTCAGTTTTCCGGAGATAATAACAGCATGCTTCCTATTTTTGACCCTTTCGGCTACTACTGCAACAGCTGAAAGAAGCTTTTCTAAGCTCAAGTTGATTAAAAATTATCTTAGAACTTCTATGGGACAAGAAGGGCTATCAGACTTATCAATACTGTCCATAGAAGCAGAAAATCTTGAAAAACTAAAATCGTGTTTAGCTATGGATGTTTAATATATAAGTTTGCAGAAAAAAAGGTAAAAAAAGTGCTTATTTAACTAACTTGTCTCCTAGGATCATTGTTTTTAAGTTTTTTTACCTCTGTATGGTAGTTTCTTATACTTTTAAATATACTTATTTTGTTAATGCGAGTGTTTTTGTTTATTTTGTAACATACCAGTATTTTTATTAACATAATTTGAAAACTAATACTTACGTGACTGTTAGTACTTTTGCTGTACTCATATATATTATATATTGCTTGTATCATAATCACTGACCTAAGGTTTTGCTCGATAGTTTTGAAAGCTTCTTTTGCTTATACGACCTATATAAGATATTATATGCTCTATTATTATACTTTAGTCATATACATAATAATTTTTTAATATTCCTTAAAATTACGAAATGCGTTTGTGAAACAGGCAAACATTACTGAAAATTATTTTTTGGTGGATCTTACATTACGAGGGTGGATCAAATATAAACGAGAATTTCTGTTCCTTCAGAGCGGGGCGCCGCTTCTAGCAATCTTGGTTGTGTTTGTTCGGAGTGGGGAGAACGATCGGTTGGCCTAGCCAGGTGCATTCAGTAGTACAGCTCACGATGTCGGAGCGAGATTTGCACCCTCCGATTGCGCAACGCGTCCTTATTAAATTTCTCACTTGTGAAACCGACAGAAATTCTGCGGAGATTGACGACACAGTTCGGAGATCAAACACTGTCAAGGCCTCGGGTGTTTGCCTGGCATAAGGAGTTCATGGGAGGCCGTGAAGAGGTCGAAAATGAGAGCCTTGGTCGCCGTCCACGGACAAGCATTACCGAGAAGAACTTTCGCACGATTCGTCACATTATTGAGGGCGACCGACGTTTGACAGTTTCCGAAATGTCTTGAGAAGAAGGAATAAGTTATGAGAGCGTTCAAGCCATCATCACAAAGGACCTAGGATTCCGTAAAGTGTCTGCCCGATGGGTGCTTCGTTTTTTGACTGCAGAAGAGAAATTGGCACGTTTGCAGATCTGTGAACGACTCTCCGATTTGCGGAAAAAGGGGACGAATTTTTAAATTGCATTGTAACCTGTGATGAAACTTGGGTCCCCCACTATACGCCCGAGTCGAAATAAGCCAGTATGGAGTGACGAAAAGATGAGGAGGCCCCAGTAAAAGCCAAGACTCGGCTGTCAGATGGTAAGGTGCTTGCAACTGTTTTCTTTGACCGGCGTGGCGTTTTGCACATTGATTTTTTGCACGAACGTCGCACCATCAATGCGGCGTACTACTGCAATCTTACTCAAACTTGCTTATCGCTGCAAAAGACGACCAACCGATAAGAGACGTGATTCTTTTCCATGACAACGCACGACCCGACATTAAACTCTCACTCGCGAAAAATTGGAGAAAATGAGTTGGACAACACTTGATCACTCTCCCTATAGCCCTGCGATTTTCATCTCTTTGGGCCACTCAAAGAAGAGGGCCAACGATTTGATGACGACAACGCGGTGGAGGGCTTCGTGTGCAATTGGTTACTGACACAGCCCCCTTCCTTATAGGACGAGGGTGTCAAAAAGCTTCCGATACGCTGGGAAAAATGCATTTCCAAAGCAGGAGATTATGTTGTGTACTTGATTTATTTGTCATAGTAAATAAAAAAATTTAAAAAATAAATCTCGTTTATATTTGATATTAGAAGTGGCATATATTACTTTATTTATTTGTAAATGGTATACTTTTTTTAATAGAGCTGAGTAATTACGTCACATTATTAATTAATTCGTTGATTTCACGGAAAAATAAGAAGTCTGTTTTATTATAAGACAATCAAGGTGCTGGAGGAACATTTTTATGATCTAAAAGGCTGTGCCAATTATATTCTTGACATTATTAGAATTGAGACCATGTTGTAAATGATTATTACAAAAATATATTTATGGGATACGAATGCGAGGTGAAAATATGAGAAGGGAAAACCATGAACAATAATAATGTATTATATCATACCAGGCGAAACCGTGACTATGTATTTTAATGGGGTTTTTCTTGTTATGTAAAGCAATCTCCATGGCAAGTTTAGTACTTCATTCATGAAATCCCTTGTTGCCAAATCAATCATCTATTTAATAACCGGTCAAGTGCAAGTTGAAATTGCGCAATTAGTGTTCCGTACGTTCATTGCTTTTAAAATAAAAACAAATTGTAACGGAGGTATAAAATGATCAGTGACTTCATAAAACACACACCCAAATGAGTTTTCAACAAAGTTTGTTTCCGATCTTGAATGAAAACTGATGAATTTGAAATTTTTGTTTTTTATATACCAGATAAATTATTAAAGGTAATATACTCGTGATAATTTTCGTTCAATCTACACTCCGTGAAGAATATTCCAGAATTTTTTCAAAATTTTTTGATCAGTACTTTTTGAGATAAAGGGGGGGACAGCGATTTTTTAAAAATAATACATAGAACAGTGCTCGCAAGTATTGCATTATATAGATGTTTGAACTCGTGTTTTACAACCTTTCATTTGACACCGCACTCGACGACCTATGTTAAAATTTAACTTTCAAAACTACACGGCTCTGAAGTAAATTCTAGTTTTATATTTAACAGTTTATATATATATTAAGAACCATATATATATATATATATATATATATATATATATATATATATATATATATATATATATATATATATATATATATATATATATATATATATATATATATATATATATATATATATCTCGTATTATATATGAGAGCATATGTTGATCCTTTAACAGTAGTAGATTCAGTTGTAATAGTTTCATTTTGTTCCCTCTCTTTCTCTAAAAGCTAGTTTATCATGTTGTACTATTTCTTTCTTTCTTTTCTTATAGTTTTATTTAATAACACGCCTATTTTTAAAGCTTAAAATAATGTAAACGCTTTTATGCTTGGAAAGACATGAGTTGCTTAGCAGCCAGATACCAATTTTTAAAATATGGGCAAGAAGTTGAGCCCTAACCACTAATTTGTAATCCTTAAATAAAAAATGATATATACTGGAGGTTTCAGTTATTACCACAAAAATTTTACATATCTTCAAAAATCCATAAAATATAAGAATAGTTTCAAGGTCAGTAAATTTAATTGCTTATTGGCCCTCTATGTTAAATTCATTTTTTGGGTTAAAAAATGAATCGCATTTGGTACCAAATGCTATAGTAAAGCAGTAAAAATATATTTTCTCAATGTGGTTTTGTCGTTTATAAAATTAGCGTTAAAGTATAGGTATAAGAAAAGATAAGGGTAGGCGCTTAGATTTAAGAATCATATTAGTACTTTTTTTATAAGACTATGTAACTCAATGCAAATTTTGAGACAACCAAAATAGTGGGCAGTAGATGATGCTTGGACACGATGTAATATATACTATGTAGAATTTGTCAGATGTTCTTTGAAGTTGCCGCCTTTTGAATTTCCTGTGGAGTTGCCGCCATTTCAGTTTGTAAACATAATTCTTGGTTTACAAAAGGAGTAAGGATATATTAGTAGGGCATAAAATATGTTTTGCCGCGTAACAGTTCATCTGTACCTTTTGCTAAAATGAAACTAAGAATATTTTTATCTTTATGAACGTCTGAGAAATTTTATTATGGTATTGCTAGAAACTAAAAACTCCTGTGTCCTGTAAAATTTTTTTTTCCGCCTACGTTTATTTTATTGTCATATGCAAATATGCCGTTCTTTTCAGTTATAAAACTAAAAATTAGGACGATAGAAATAAATACAATAGTACGAGGGTGTTTTTTTAAGTTAGCCACGTAGTCATGAAGAAAAACTAATAGAGATTAGGAAAAATATTTTGTACGTAACTAGCGTATGTCTACACCAATATATTTAAACCTGCGTTTTTGGAGTTTTCATTTATTCCATCCAAAAAAAGTCTATTGTTTTTGCCTCAAAAAAAAAATGACGCTACAGCGGCATTCATCTCAGTATCTGAGAAGAATTTTCAGTCCCTGGAGTTTTTCTTCAGATGTCTGGACCAAAAGAAGTCACAGGGCGCTAAATCAGGATTATGTGGTGGATGTTGTAACTCGATGAATTTACAGTTTTCGGTAATGGCTTGAAATATGCGACCCTGCAGTTGTCATGCAGTAGAAGTTTTCGTTTTCTGCCGCCCTTTTGTAAACCTCCTCATTAATTGTGAATTCTGTATCTAGTTAGTCCAGCCAGTGAGGCTGTTAGGGTTTGAGTTATAAGAAAACTCTTAACCTTTCTTTTGTAAACACTTTTGCTTTTAAGAACTAAATTATCTTATCTTACATGAATCTGGAATACTCTTCATAACCCTGTATGAATCTCAAACTGTCTCGTACTTTATGGTTGTTCCTTACACGGGCTGCAACCAAGAGAGAGACCGCCACAATCACTATTTTAATTAAGTGAGAACATTTCCTATCTTTAATCGCGGCGTGTCTGGAATGGGGGCAATTTATTTAAGGCCGTCTTCGGGACATCCCATAAACAACTACTCGAAGCTGCCTTCAGTTAGACTGTCCTCGCACCCGTCACTTCGCGTATTCCTCACTCTATTCGTTTGCGTCGTCATGGTAACTCTATACCTTCTAATACGAGCCGGCTAATGCGCACCAAACATAAGTAAACATCCAATGTTGGTCGGGACGCTAATACGCCGGTTACAATCCTTCTCCAATATATTCAATAAGCAATTAGCCCAGTCAAAATAGGCAAAAACATTTCTAAACGTCGGAAAAAATTCCTATAGAGTTAAAAATTTGCACAGGCCATCATCATTGTAGATGAAATTTCAGAAGTCTCCATAAATCTGGCCTCTGCTGTAAACTTTATTCAAGGTCAATGTTGAAAAAAACGGTATTCCAAGAAAATCTCTTAAACGGTGAGTTTATTGGTAAAAATAGTTATAAAATTTGTAGGTCATGCGATTCTCTACAAAAAGATTTTTACATTTTTTTTCCTGCAAATGACTGTGAGTTATCGCCATTTCAAAAATTGTAAAATTTTTCGTAATACTCTTCCGCACCACCTTGGAGGTGGTTACTTGGCGCATTTTTTTATGTGGTATCGAATGTAGATATAATCCACAAGCTAATCTAATGAATTAGTAAGAGATTTCTATTGATAAAAAAAAGAATGGAGTTATAATTAATTACACAGGTATACTACTCAGTATATATCACCACTACACCAAATACTTTATTTTTGCACTCGACGGGCGTTTCGCTAACCATGTTAGCTTCATCAGGAGCGATGATTGACTCCTGATGAAGCTAACATTGTTAGCGAAACGCGCGTCGAGTGCAAAAATAAAGTGTTTGGTGTAGTGGTGATATATACTGAGTAGTATCATTGTGCCAAAGATTCCACATTGCCAACTTAGTACACAGGTATATACAAAAAAATTCTCTGTCTGTTAAGTGAGACATGGGTTTTCTTAAGTATCTTTTTGTGCTGAATCCACAAAAATCATAAAAAAAAGACATCAACTGTGGGGTTTTTTCAGAAAACACACTTAAAGTTGCCAGAAAACTATTAAATTGAAAAAAAATACATTTTAATAAATAATGTAAAACTGTATAATCATTAAAATTATGGAATAAAACTATTATTTCGGACATCTTTAAATGTTCTGAATCTACATTTATCATAAAAGCTTAAAAATATTAGGATTTAGTGTTCATGTTTAACAAAAAATAGGTATACACTACTTTTAACTAAGCTACGTAGCAAAATTCTGTCTAAAATAAATATGTGCAACCGCTAAATCAAAAAATTGTTTTTTATTTTTATTAATATTGAACAAAACTATTATTTCACCCTTGTGAGTGTTAAAAGCGAGTTTTTTGTTAAAATTGACCATAAAACTCACGGTGGATATCTTTTTTTATGATTTTTTTGGATTCAGCATAAAAAAATACTTAAGAAAACACGGGTCTCACTTTTTGTATACCTATGTTATCAAACAGAAAGAGTTTTTATTATTGAGTGAAAAAGAGATGAGAGTCTAATTACTTGTTTTCAAATTGTATTGCAGTTGTATTTTCTTCTTCTATTTCGCTTCTTCTTCTTCTGCCTCTTTCTCTGGCTGCTTGGTTTCCCTACATTGCTCTAAGAGAAAACATGGATCTACTATCTCTTCATTGATATCATAAGCATCATATTTAAAACAGTAAAATTAATTTGACAACCAAGCATTTTTTTTGCTTGACCTCTTACGGGTTCGTCGTGCACCGGCTTGTTCCAGGGTTATGAAAATCCGATATTCTTAAAGGATATCCCTTAATACACCCCGGTCCAGAATTATTAGAGATACCAGGTAAGTTTCCATTGCCCTCTGATTGCTGAACAAGGATCTCGATCATCAGCTTTAGGTCTTTCTTGCTAAAATTTAAACAAGGAACTGGTTTATGCAGGGTTAGATCCTGTTATGCGATTTTTTGTTTACCTCATTCTTGGTGTTACTTTCTCATGATAAACCTACTGTTCAATAGATCTGCGATTGCCGCCCAGCCCGTATTGCACGGAATTTCTAGGTTCGGACCAAGTCGGGTTCGTTAAAATCTTCTGTTTAGCAAATATGTCAGCCATTTTATTCTTATCGATCCGGTTTGGCTAGGTACACAGAGGAGAAGTAGGTTATTTGAAGACACTAATTTTCTCAACAAATTCTTGCACCCGCTCACCAGTTGCGATCGTACCCTAACCTGTTTCAAAGGCATCATGGCAGCTCGAGAAAATATCCTACCCCGTATAAGTGACAAAAAAGGAATACGAATTTGCGAGTTATGGAGTACTTTTTTAAATTTATTCTTACTTGTTTTACAACCAAGTTAAGGGCTTTGGTCATGACTGTAACTCAAAGTAGATTAGTTGCGACAACTGGTTGCTACCTTTCTCTCCTGCATACCCATAAATCAATAAAAATATTTTTTATGAAGGACTTACCGTAATAACGAATAGTACCGTAATAACGAATAGTACCTTGTTTGTTGTTTTGTAGGTGTTTACGTAGGTCAAAAAAAAAGAAAACATTGCAATAGTGCCCATCTCAAAACACTCTAA
The DNA here is from genome assembly GCA_019049505.1 of Pachyrhynchus sulphureomaculatus. Taxonomy (NCBI): domain Eukaryota; kingdom Metazoa; phylum Arthropoda; class Insecta; order Coleoptera; family Curculionidae; genus Pachyrhynchus; species Pachyrhynchus sulphureomaculatus. Next base: position 80,747,672 of record CM032451.1, on the reverse strand, counting down.
AAACAGACTGGGTTGCGTTAATATTTCTTATATAAGTTTATGATTTTTGTATTTGTCTAATTTACGAAGGAAGCTAATGCCGTTTAAACCAGAATGGAGTCTCCTAATTCAAGTAATCAAGAGTAATAACCGATAGAATTTTCGTAATAAAGTTGAACAATTTGTAGACGCTGTGCCGGGCTATATATATATTTCTATAGATCACTCGTATACAAAATTTTGTATACGACCCAAAAAAGGTCAAAAAGAACTTGCTAAGCAATTACCGACCAGTTGCATTGCTTTCATTAATATCGAAAGTTATGTAAAAAGCTATCAGTCAGCATCTATAAAATATCTGGAAGAATTTAATGTTATTAGCGACCATCGATATCGCTTTAGTAAGCACAAATCAACAGGAGACCTTTTAACTTATGTCACACATATTTGGGAGAAAATAATTGAATATTTTGGAGATTTTCGAAGTAATATTTCGGCATGACGGATTGTTGGCTAAGTGCTCTTATGTTTGTAAGGTTTTGTTTATGACTTTCGTGTTCCCTCCTTTCTAATATCTGCACTATTAACTCAAGTCTTCATACTCTTTTCAGGGCCGGCTCTAGGCGGTAGGCAAGGTAGGCAACTGCTTACGGCGGCAAAACCGTCTGAACTACTAGAGTGCAAAAATATATTTCGATTACTTGAATCTAGAAAATAAATGAATAGTAAAATCAAATATAACAGGAATAGACAGGCTTCTGCTAGAAGCCTGTCTATAGAAATATCCAGCAGTTCTGGGTTTTTCTGTACGTAAATTGTGAGATGCGCCCGCCCCGGCACCGCAGACAGGATTCAATAAGCTTTTTCCACTCACGTATAAGAGGTAGTCAGATTTAAAACAATGCTTTATTTATGTTTCAACGCCCGGTTGTGGTAGTGATACAGTTTGAGTTAGTTAGGTACAAGTGTAGTGGATGTGGAAAGTAGCGATTTCATTTTGCTGAAAGGTAAGAGAGGCTTTAGATTCGTATTGTAATCTTTGTACTTGAGATTTTTCTACGCTAATAATAACTAATGTACTGTACTGTAACTGTACTAATAAATTCGTTATTGTTAAATGTAAATTTTATGGTTAGGTTCCGCCCTCTGTTGGAACGAGTTTTAAGCTTTGAATCATGGCTTTGTCGTATTATGGTATCAGATACTTAAATAGATTGTTTTGTTTTAGAATGTCTAAAAGAAAGAAAAAGGCTATGTGGTATAAAAAAAAAGAGATAGGAAAAGCAAACTCAGCTTCAAAAGCAGGCAAGAGCGTTGCATAGCTTCTTAAAAGATGCAAGTAGTTCCAAACAAAACAAAGAGCCAAGCGGTTGTCGAGATCTGAACACTACCGTCAGTTCTGATTTGGATTTGGATTATCAAGACGACATCAATAATAAAGATGAAATTGCGAGTTATCCCAACCAGGAACAGAATTCAACAAGTTTTGAGACAATGGATACTACCACGGGAAATGAAGGACGCCTCAACCTAACTCTATCATCAGACCCAGGGTTATGGCTCGATCGTATAAGCGACTTAGAACGAATATCTTTAATTAGAAAAGGTTCATTTATTCCATTACGATTTCCTGTTTGACAATCAAAATCCAAATTGAAGATTTAGTGAAAAATGGAGAACAAGTCGCGAGAGATTGGCTGATATATTCTGTGTTTAAAGATTCCGTGTTCTGTTTTTGTTGCACACTTTTTGATTATTCAAAATTAAGTTCCTTTTCAAATGACGATTACTGAAACTGGAAAAATATTGGTGAGGTATTAAGAAAGCATGAAGACTCAAAAACTCATGTAGATAATTTGAAATGATGGATAGAGCTAAAACGAAGTTTGGAAACTTGTCAAACAGTAGACTCAGCTACACAGAGATTTATTAATGTTGAAATTAAATATGATGAAGTGATTTTACATATAATATCAGTTATTAAATTGCTTGGAGAATGTTCTCTAGCATTCCGGGGTACAAGTGACAAGCTTTATGAACGTAATACTGGAAATTTCCTAAAGTTAATTCAATTGCTAGCTGAACTTGACCCAATAATGGAGGAACATGTTCGTAGAATCCTTGGAGAAATAGAGTGTCATATTTAGGAAAAAACATCCAGAATGAAATTATTGGATTACATGATAACATAAAGTCTTATATAATAAAACAAGTTTAAAAAGCGAAATATTATTCGGTTATTCTTGACTGCACTTCCGATGCGAGTAAGGTTGAACGAATAACATTTGTAGTAAGATATGTTTCAATTGATCAAACAGAATCGGGATTTGAATATAAAATTAATGAACATTTTTTGGGTTTTCTTCCTATTCAGAGATCTACTGGTAAGGAATTATTTCAAGTTTTATTTGAAGAGTTGGGGAAAAATGGATTGAAAGTGGAAAATATGAGAGGTCAAGGTTACGACAATGATTCAAATACGAGAGGCGACAAATGGCGAGTACAATCGAGAATTAAAACTTTAAACCTTGCAGCAGTCATTCCTTAAACTTAGTAATTAACGATATGTTAAAATCTTCTTTGGAGGCAGCGAACTTTTTTTAATATGGTTCAAAAGCTATATACATTTTTTGCCTCATCGACTTTTTGGTGAGCCTTATTAAGAGGACACCTTAATACTCTTTCATTGAAACCATTGAGCGACACTTGTTGGCAAAGTCGTATAGATTCCCTAAAACCTTTACGTTTTCAAATAGTAGATATTCATGGTGCTTTATTTAGATTTATATTTATGAGAATTCCGAAATAGATATGATTCGATATGAGGCAAGAGGTTTATTGACCACAATAAAACAATTTAAGTTTTTATGTTCAATCGTTATTTGGTATAAAATTTTGAATCGTATTAATCCGATAAATAAATCTAAAGATTTTGATTTATCCCAAGTCACTAATTTATTAAATAGTACAGTAATTTTTTTTAAAGAATTAATATCGGATGAATCCTTTGACATTATCTTAAAACTTGAAGATTTTGCCAGCGAAATTGACGTAGAAAAAAACTTTGAATTGACTACATCACGTCATGGTGTTCGAACTACAAGATGAGAATTTTCATATGAAAGTTTAGACGAACCGATATAAGATCCAAAACAAAAATATAAAATAGAATTTTTTTTCTTCATTATACATCAGGTAATCAGTGCAGTGCAGAGCCGAGATTTAACCTACTGAATAGTCATAATGACTTTTTTGAATTTTTATATGATGTTTATAAACTTAAAGACATCTGTATAAATGAATCACCGGCACATTGTAAAGATCTCAAAAACGACTTGACAGATGGTGATCCATCCGATCTTAACGCTTTAGATCTGGCGGACGAAATAGGCCTTGTCTCTTAACTTTTAACTAAGAAAGAAGGTCCAGTTGACGTTCTTAAATTCATTACTTCCCTTAAAATTGGGGCAAATTTGAGCATTGCTCTCAGAATGTTGTTAACGCTGTCCATAACTGTTGCTACCGGCGAAAGAACTTTTTCTAAATTAAAAATTATAAAAAATTATTTAGGAACTATGACTATACAAAAGCGTCTTATTGGGTTAGCAATGTTGGCCATTGAACACGAATTGAGTAGTAAATTAGATCTGAAAGAGATTATTCGCGAGATTATTACAGAAATGAAACTTCGAAAAAAATTGTTTTAATTTAGGTTTAGACGTTGTATATTAAGGTACTAATTTTGTTTATTGTTTTAAAAGTATATTTAAATTATTTCTGAAAATAGTAGGTACTAGTTTTAGTTTGTAAGTTCGTTGTCGTTAGCTCGTTAAAAATGTAAACTTTGTTTTTCACTAAAACAATTTTTCGTAAATCTGTATTAGTATTATTGTCTTAATTCAGTTATATATCATTTTCCTGGTTAACATAGTTTTCTTTAAGCTTGGGTGCGGCGGCATTTTTCGTGTTTGCCTATGGTGACAAAAAAGCTAGGGCCGGCTCTGCTCTCTTTACCCCTTTCTCTTTTCCAGTAGCGATCTACTGAAAAGCACCATAAATCTAATATACAGCTTTACCGATTGCATTACGCTTATTTCTTCATTGCACAACTTAACAAAAACCTGAAAGAAATTCTATCTAGGGGTGGCAGTAAACAAGTGGAATTTGACGCTGCCAAACTAGAGGTGGCATTTTTTTTTTAAAAAAAAAGGTAACGTTGCCGAACGTATCATATTTGTGTCAGGACACTCCACTCCTCTAGAAGTGTTGCATGGATAGCAAAGAGAGCTTCTCAAAACCTGGAAATAGTAGTTCATATTTGACAGTAACTTTTAATCTTGTATAAAGTTCCAGTTCAATCAACGATGAATTAGTAATCCCAGACATATGCTGCATTTGTTACATGCTATTCAAAAATAACCGGCCAAGTGCAAGTCTTGTGGACTCCGTTTTCGTACGTTGATTGCTTTTGAAATAAAAATTTTTGTTACGGAGGTATAAAATGATCAATCACAATGACATCCCAAATGACTTCAACAAAGTTTGTTTTGTTGAAAACTGATGACCTTGAAATTTTTGTTACTGCATTTACCATTTTATTTTTGGATTAATGAATACTTCCAAGGATCCGCGCAAATGGTACCCTGAGACACTCAGTAACACATTTTATTCTATAAATTATTATGAAATTATTATTATTAAGTTTGTAGATGTCGCGAATCCTAGTCGTGCTGATTTTGAAAAGTACATATTTGTAATATCTCTTAATCCAAAAATAACTAGCCCAAGTGCAAGTAGAACTTGCGCAATTACAATCCCTTAAGTTGATAACTTAAAAAAAAACACATACCAAATGAGTTTTCAACAAAATTTGTTCCGATTTTTGTTGAAAACTGATGACCTTGAAATTTTTGTTTGTTTTTTTATATACCAGACAAATTATTAAAAATTATATAAAAAACTCGTGATAATTATCGTTCAATCTACACTCTGTGGAGAAAATTCCAGAATTTTTTCAAAATTATTTGATAAGTACTTTTCAAGATAAGCGGGAGGGCAGCGATTTTTCGTGATTTTTTAAAAATAACACAAAAGTGTGTGCAAGTATTATATTATATATATTTTTGAACTCATCTTTTTACAAGCTTTCATTTGACCCACCACTCGTTGACCTGGTAACAAAAATTTTTTTTTCACTTCCGATTTCACCCCCCAAAATTAACCTCTTAAGTCAAAATTAACTTTCCGAACTACAGGGCTCTGATGAGGCCATCAATTTCTATATTAGTTACCATATTTCAACTTTCTATATCAAACAGTTTCGGGAGAAAATCGGGTATGACCGACAGACAGACAGAAGGACAGTTACTGAAGTGATCTTATAAGTGTTCCGTATGGAACACTAAAAAGCTATTCGCTTAATTGGAGACCCAGAACACACCAGAAATCTTGATTAATTAGAATATTCAGAGAACGACTGGTGACTTCAGCCTATTCTATAAGTACTGTAATGCAGAGTGTTCGATGGCTGTAGCTCGCTTAATAACTCTCAGAGTCGTACATGTTAGAAATACTCTTCTGGCTAATACATCACATCCGTGATGTGTTTTGTTTTTTTGTCATACTTAGTACTACTAATCCACAAGCTAATTTAATGAAACAATAATGGATATCTATTGATTAAAAAAAGAATGGGGTTATAATTAATTATCAAACAAGAAGAGTTTTTATTATTGAGTGAAAAAGAGATGATAGTCTGATTACTTGTTTTTAAATTCTATCTCAGTTGTATTTTCTTCTTTTCTTGCGCCTTCTTGTTCTTCTGCCACTTCCTCTGGCTGCTGAGTTTCCGTATATTGCAAGGCACAACATGGATCTACTACATCTCCATTGATATCATAGGCATCATACTTAAAACAGTACAATTAATTTGACAACCAAGCATTTTTTTTGCATGAGCTTTTACGGGTCCGTCGTACACCGGCTTGTTCCAGAGTTATGGAAAGCCGATATCCTTAAAGGATATTCCCTTAATACACTCTCGGTTCAGAATTATTAGAGAAAACAGGTAAGTTTCCATTGCCCTCGTGATTGCTGAACAAGATATGATTACAACTGTTTCATCCTCCTCAAGCACCTCCTTTGACCCCAATCCGAGTGAGGTGCTCATTCAGTCTTGGGGGGATCTCGACCATTAGCTTTAGGTCTTTCTTGCTAAAATTTAAACAAGGACTTATGCAGGGTTAGGTCCTGTTATGCGATTTTTTGTGTACGTCATTCTTGATGGCACGTTCTCATGATAAACCTATTGTTCAATAGATCTGCGATTGCCGCCCAGCCCATATTGCACGGGATTTTTAGTTTTGGGCCAAGTTGGACTCGTTAAAGTCTTCTGTTTAGCAAATATGTCAGCCATTTGATTCTAATCGATCCCGTTTGGCTAGGTACACAGAGAAGAAGTAGGCTATTTGTAGACACTAATTTTGTCAACAAATCCTTGCACCCGCTCACCAGTTGGGATCGTACTCTAACCTGTTTCAAAGGCATTATGGCGGCTCGTTTACTACTACTATCCGAGAAAATATATATGGTCCTACCCCGTATAAGTAGTAAAAAGGAACACGAATTTGCGAGTTATGGAATACTTTTTTAAATTTATTCTTATTTGATTTACAACCAAGTTAAGGGTTTTGGTCATGAATGCAACTCAAATTTGCGACAACTAGTTGCTACCTTTCTCTCCTGCATACCCACAAATCAATAAAAATATTTTTTATGAACGACTTGCCGTAATAACGAATAGTACCTTGTTTGTTGTTTTGTAGGTGTACGTAGGTAAAAAAAAAACACATTGCAATAGTGCCCATCATCAAAACACTCTAAAACAGATTGGGTTGTGTTAATATCTCTTACATGCGTTAATGATTTTTCTATTTGTCTAATTTACAAAGTAAGCTAATGCCGTTTAAATCGGAATGGAGTCTCCTAATTCAAGTAATCAAGAGTAATAACCGATGGAGTTTCTTTTTATAGACCAGTTGTGTACAAAATTTTGTCTACAACCCAAAAAAGGTCAAAAAGAACTTGCCAAGCTATTACCGACCAGTCACATTGCTTTCATTAATATCGAAAGTTATGTAAAAGGCTATCAATCAGCATCTATAAAATATCTGGAAGGATTTAATGTTATTAGCGACCATCGATACCTCTTTAGTAAGTACAGATCAACAAGAGAACATCTAAAGTATGTCACACATATTTGGGAGAAAACAATTGAATATTTTGGAGATTTTCGAGCAGTTGCATTTGTAATATTTTGGCATGACGGATTGTTGGCTAAGTGCTCTTATGCTTGTAAGGTTTTGTTTATGGCTTTCGTGTTCCCTCGCCTTTCTAATATCTGCACTATCAACTCCGGTGTGTCTCGAAGCTTCATACTCTCTTCGGCCCTATTTCTCTTTTCCAGTAGCGATCTACTAAAAAGGACCATAAATCCAATAACCAGCTTTGCCGATTGCATTACGCTTATTTCTTCATTGCACAACTTAACAAAAACCTGAAATTCTATCTAGAGGTGGCAGTAAACAAGTGGAATTTAACGCTGCCAAATTAGAGGTGGCAATTTTTTAAAAAAAAGTGTTGCATGCATAGCAAAGAGATGAGCTTCTCAAAAGCTGGAAATATTAGTTCATATTTCACAGCAAGTTTTAATCTTGTATAAAGCTCCAGTTCGACCAACGATGAAATAGTAGTCCCAAACATATGCTGCATTTGTTAGATGTTATTCCAAAATAGCCGGCCAAGTGCAAGTCGGAATTGCGCAATTAGTGTTCCGTACATTGCTCGCTTTTAAAATAATAATTTTTGTTACGGAGGTATAAAATGATCAATGACTTCACAAAACACACCCCAAATGACTTCAATAAAGTTTGTTTTGTTGAAAACTGATGACCATTTTTTTTTTTTTTTTTTTATATACCAGATAAATTATTAAAAGTAATGCACTCGTGATAATTTTCATTCAATCTACACCCTGTGGAGAATATTCCAGAATTTTTTCAAAATTATTTGATTAGTACTTTTCGAGGAGGGCAGCAATTTTTTAAAAATAACACACAGAAAAGTGTGTGCAAGTATTACATTACATATATTTTTGAACTTATGTTTTTACAAGCTTTCATTTGATACCCCACTCGTTCACCTGGTAACAAAATTTGTTTTCACTTCCCATTTTACGCCCCAAAACTAACTCCTTAAGTCAAAATTTTACTTTCAAAACTACATGGCTTTGATGAGGCCATCAATTCCTATATTAGTACCAAATTTCAACTTTCTATGTCAAATAGTTTCGGAAAAAAAAAATCGGGTGTGACAGACAGATAGACGGAAGGCGGCGAAGTGATCTTATAAGTGTTCCGTACGAAACACTAAAAAGCTATTCGTTTAATTGGAGACCCAGAACACACCAGAAATCTTGATTAATTAGAATATCGGAGAACGACTGGTGACTTCAGCCTATTCTATAAGTACTGTAATGCAGAGTGTTCGATGGCTGTAGCTTGCTTAATAACTCTCAGAGTCGTACATGTTAGAAATACTCTTCTGGCTAATACATCACATCCGTGATGTGTTTTGTTTTTTTGTCATACTTAGTACTGATTGATTAAAAAAGAATGGGGTTATAATTAACTATCAAACAAGAAGAGTTTTTATTATTGAGTGAAATAGAGGTGATTGATTACTTGTTTTCAAATTCTATTTCAGTTGTATTTTCTTCTTTTCTTTCGCCTTCTTCTTCTGCCTCTTCTTCTGGCTGCTGGGTTCCCGTACATTGCAAGACACAACATCTACTACATCTTCAATGATATCATAAGCATCATACTTAAAACAGCAAAATTAATTTGACAACCAAGTAATTTTTTTTGCATGACCTCTTACGGGTCCGTCCTACACCTGCTTGTTCCAGGGTTATGGAAAGCCGATATCCTTAAGGGATATTCCTTTAATACACTCCCGGTCCAGAATTATTAGAGATATCAGGTGAGTCTCTATTGCCCTCGTGACTGCTGAATAAGATATAATTAAAAAACTCTCAATCCGAGTGAGGTGCTCATTCAGTCTTGTAAGAAAGAAGTAGGCTAATTTGGTCAACAAATCCTTATACCCGCTCACCAGTTGGGATCGTACCCTAGCCTATTTCAAAGGCATCATGACGGCTCGTTTACTGCTACTATCCGAGAAAATATATCCGGTCCTACCCCGTATAAATGGCAGAAAGGAACACGAATGTGCGAGTTATGGAGTACTTTTTAGTGTTCCGTACGGAACACTTATAAGATGACTTCGGTGTCTGCCTGTCTGTCATACCCGATTTTCTCCGAAACTATTTGCCATAGAAAGTTGAAATTTGGTAATAATATAGGAATTGAGGGCCTCATCAGAGCCGTGTAGTTTTGAAAGTTAAATTTTGACTTAAGGGGTTAGTTTTGGGGGGTGAAATCGGAAGTGAAAAAAAATTTTTTTACTAGGTCATCGAGTGTGGTGTCAAATGAAAGCTTGTGAAAACACGAGTAAAATATATATATATATATATATATATATATATATATATATATATATATATATACATATATATATATATATATATATATATATATATATATACATATATATATATATATATATATATATATATATATATATATATATATATTATATATATATATATATATATATTTATATATATATATATATATATATATATATATATATATATATATAAATGTAATACTTGCGCATACTTTTCTCTGTATTAAAAAAAATCGCTGTCCCCCCATCCTATCTCGAAAAGTACTGATCAAAAAATTTTGAAAAAATTCTGGAATATTCTCCACGGGATGTAGATTGAACGAAAATTACCACTAGTGCATTACCTTTAATAATTTATCTGGTATATAAAAAAAAACAAAAATTTCAGGTCATCAGTTTTCAGTAAAGATCTGAAACAAACTTTGTTGAAAACTCATTTGGGGTGTGTTTTGTGAAGTCACTGACCATTTATACCTGGCGTAGTGAGCATGATATTAACTGTTATCAAGCTTCAAATAAATGATGATTTGCTCCGCTATCAATTAAAACAAAGTTTTAGTTTGAATTTTATTATTCCCAAATACAACATTTATAAAATACATATCATAGTATATATAAAATAGGTATAAAAAATAATTATAACAACGATAACAGTATAACAATAAAATTGCTCTATATATATATATATATATATATATATATATATATATATATATATATATATATATATATATATATATGTATATATGTATGTATATATATATTAATAATGCGTCAAGGCCCTAGGTACAAAAAAGTATATATAATTCCAAATTATAAAATATTTTAATGAATTTGCACCAAAACTAAAAACATGTTACGAGTTTCTAGGAAATCATGTGATCGAAATGGGTACATTTTACTCAAATTTTAACTCTGCTTTTAAAAATGCCATTAAAATTGCTTTCTCTCTTCTGTTTCTCGCCTAAAACACTTGTAATTAGCACTAACAATAAAAAAAACAACATTTTTTTTTTTAACTTTATACTTAAAGTTAGATCGAGAACTAATTAATTATTTATAAAATAAATACATGTAGCTGATTCACTTCTACTGTGTAACAAGTTTCTCGTTTATAATTTTTTTTGAGGCAGTTCACTCGTGATAATCGAAGCGAAAAGTATAGTCCAGGTAAAACAAAAAGTTTAAAATACCCAATGGCAGAGTATTTTTATTTTTGTTGGAGAGTATATTGACTGTATTCGATACATGGAAACTTTCATATGCGGACACACTAATACAATCACACTTTTAATGAAAATACATGTAGCAACGCTGCCAACGCGCATACCCAATACTCTATAGAAGTAATGTTTATATAGGTATATTTGTTATACTTTGTGTATGTTTACTTTTTGGACCATATTACCATACTTCTGCTTTAAAATAATAAAAGAATATAATTAAATAAAAAATGCCTTTTGATTATAATCAATAGCGACATAAAGGCAAATTTGCAAAGGAAAAGCTCATCAATAAACACAATGAATGACGCGAAAAAATTAAAAACTGAAGAACCTAACCTGTGTAGTGGTCGACGGATCGAGTTAGATGAGTTAGGAAAAAATTTAAAGTGTTGTCTGTGTAAAAAAGTTTTCACTAGAAAAGATAACTCATGAGAAATGTTTAAGTCTTAATTCATTATTAGATATTTCTTGTGATGAATGTTGTGTTATAACGAAAGTACCGACTGGTAAAATGCATATTACAAATAATGAGGTAAACATTCAGATGTCAACATCAAGTTGTTCTAGGTAAATATTTATTTATTTTTATATAAATATATTCAGTGAATTATTTAATTTTTTTTTAAGAGTAACAACTATTATTTATTTATTTATATATACAGTCGACACTGTTTATAGTGAAACTCTATATAGTGAAAAACTCTTTATAGTGCAATTTTTTCAAGACCTAGATTATCTTACATACATAGCAATATATACGGATTTTTTCTTTATATAGTGAAAAACTCTCTGTAGTGAAATTTCGGTCAACATTTTGGTCTTTCACTATATACAGAGTCGTGTGTATATATATATATATATATATATATATATATATATATATATATATATATATATATATATATATATATATATATATATATATATATATATATATATATATATATATATATATATATATATATATATATATATATATATATATATATATATATATATATATATATATATATATGTATATATATATATATATATATATATATATATATATATATTATATATATATATATATATATATATATATATATATATATATATATATATATATATATATATATATATATATATATATATATATATATACGTATGTATATATGTATGTATATATATATATATATATATATATATATATATATATATATATATATATATATGTATATACATATATATATATATATATATATATATATATATATATATATATATATATATATATATATGTATATACATATATATATATATATATATATATATATATATATATATATATATATATATATATATATATATATATACATATACATATATATATATATATATATATATATATATATATATATATATATATATATATATATATATATATTGAAGGTGCTGTTCATTCAGGTCTCGGGTGCACTGCATTGAACAAACTACTGGCTTCAATGAATATACCTCCAATATCATGGAATTTATATAAAATATATGAACGTGAAATATTATTGAAAAATTACTGAACCTACAAATATATTTCTTTTAAATATAAATCTTTTAAATACTAAAGAAAAAAATAATAAATATCAAGATACAAATTCAAATTTTTAGTTTTAGTTCAGGTTTAATATTTATATTTGACGATTAAAGATAAAGCTGATAAATAAATTGTTTTTATTCAATAAATTGTTTAACCTATAAATGAATTTATGTTTAATAGTTAACTACTTCAAATGTTGTTTGAATATTGGCGCGTAAAGTATGACGAAATACAGGGTTGTCAAATTGTGATATCGGTCCGTTCCTACCCGGTTATTTTTTTTTTTAAATATCAACTTTAAATTTCGATCGATATCGATAAAAAAATATATTTTTATTTCCAAACTCTTTTTTTTTACTAAATATTAGTTTTTAAATAATTCGTAAGAAAAGTTCTTAAGATATACACGAAACTATGCCTTTTTTTATACTTCATTCGCCTATTGCATGTTAATTATGTGCACTTTAATTATGAATATCTCGCTTTACAATCGGTCAAAATTTTTTTTTTAATTAAATGAAAAACATTTAGATTATCATCATATTTCAATCTCATCAAATTTTTAAGAAAAGTGGATTTACCAGTGAACCACCTTGAGGTAATTTTAGCTGATGAGGTCTCCAACTGATAAATATTTTGTAACGTCAAGTAAATTATATACTGGTAACTCATGCAATGAATGAAAGCTTAAGAAAGATCCATAAAGGATCGAGACGCTGCATATAAGGGGTTACATAAACCTCGAATTTTCGAAATTTTTTTTTACGGATTTTTGTTCTCTGTACTTCTAAGAATTATTCAAAAAAAATCTAAGAAAATTCCATTCCATTACAAAGCTATAGTATTAAATATGAACTGGCGTCGGATTGAGACCGCTACCTGTTTTCAGACGCTGTCTGCAATATTACTCAGTCAATTTTTAATATTTTTTAACCTTTTTTTAAATCTTAATAATTACTTTTTCTACAAAATGTCGAGAGGTTTTTTTTAATTTTTCTAATAGACAATTTTTTATAAACAATTAAACATCATAAATTTTTTGGTCGAAAATTTCATACTAAAGTTTGAAACACCAGTTACATTCTAGCAATGTGCATAATTGCATAAAAAGTACTTATTAAGATTTCCTTTATCTATGATATCGTTCTGCAAAGTAAACAGAATAAAGTTTATAAATATAGGTACAAACCAGTGCAGAACGAGAGTGTTGTATCAGTCTCTAAATAAAGTTTTTTTGTCAAGAACAAATTTAAAAAAAAACAAAAGTAGTTTTTTTGAAAAGTCAAAATCTCCCAACAAGCTTTTAACGGGCGCAGCCGGAAGGAAAATTTTTCGACGGGCATAGAATCCAAACGAAGATTCAAACCGACGCAGTCCGGTCAGCATTTTTCGACGGGTGTTGCATCGTGCAAAGAATCCGGTTCGTTTCACCGATTCGCGAAAAGTGAACGAAAAAAACCCAAAATTTAGGCAGATCTCAACCCTCCAGGCCAGGGTAACCAAGTTCCTAGTGGTTCGGCTCACGAGACAAAAATCGCTTACGAGACTTTCTAACCAGGGTAACTAACTTCCTAGTGGTGCGGACTCACGAGACAAAAATCGCTCACGAGTTCATGGAAAGAATCCAGGGAAGAACTAAAATCGTTCGCCCTTTTGGAAGAGGAAACAAGAACACAAGAAACACTGAGCAAAGAAACAAGAAACAGAAAAAACAAGCAAAGAAGAAACAAGAAACAGAACAAAGAAAGAAGAAACAGAAAAAAGAAAGAAACCGCAATTTCTCTCCGCGAACAGCAAGGGATGAAATCGCAATTCCTCTTACTGTAAGTGAAAATTCAATTGACAGATTTCAAAGTTTACCAGTGAGAAAAATCCACGCAGTAGAAAACAATTTTTTCTCTCGCGCAGTGAGAAAAGCAAAAACAATTTTTTTTCTTCTTCAGAAACACTCACGCAGTGAGTCAAACAAAAGCAGAGATTTTCAAGACTGAAAGCAAGAAATTTTGAGGAATTCACGCAGTGAAAAACTCAAAAATTCACGCAGTGTTAGACTTTAGATTTAGTTTTAAGACTTTAGTTTTAAGGCATAACTTTTTATTTTTACATTTGAAACTTTAAATTTTTTTCTCAAAAAATGACAAACTCAAATTACAATCTGATACGATATCAAGCTGATAATATTCCTCAATTTGATGGAAATACTAAATTAATAACCAGATTCATCAATGCGTGCGATAATTTTCTAACAAATCATATAAATCGAGAAGATCCTAATGTACCGATCAACGTATGTTTGTTTGATACCATCTTAACAAAATTAACCGGAAGAGCAGCAGATTTAATTGCATCCCGAGTAGAACTAAATACATGGGATTCAATTAAAAATGCCATAATTGACACTTTTACGGATAAACGTTCGATTGATTGCCCAGTCCAAGATATCACAACATTTAAACTAGAAAAAAATGAAACGAATCAGCAGTTCGGAATTAGGCTACAAGACGCCCGCAGCTTGTTATTTGCAAAAATAAATATGGAGAACGTAGCGCGTAATATCAAAATTCTTCGAATTCAGGAATACAGCAATTTAATTTTAAAAACGTATATCAATAATCTACCCTATAACATGCAATTAGTAGTTAGATTAAAAAACCCTGTATCTCTAGAACAAGCGATGAGCTTCGCTCAAGAAGAAGAAAATTCCATTGAATACAAAAATCGTGGAAACTTAATAAATAAAGCAAGCCATAATACCCCAATAAGCCATAATACCCCAATAGGTCAAAATCCGAGAAACTTAAATATTCCACACGTGAATAGACCGAATAACAACCAATATCAATTTTTAGGATTTGGTCAGTTTAGATACAATCCCCAGAGAAATATTCAAAATCCAAATATGAGTAGATCTCAAAATTTTCAAAATACCCCAAATCCTATGTTAAGACCAAATTATTCCTTATATCCAACAAGACGAAATATAAATAATTTCCCGGAAAGACAAAACTTTAATAATCACTTTTCACGACCGATTCGTGGAACAAAAAGACAGGTTACATCTTCTGTAGTAAGGGTAAATCAACCCCAACCGATGGACACATTGTCCGGAAATATAATTCATTCAGACACAAATTTTATCCGTCAAGAACTTGTACTAGGACACACGAATTCCAGAGATTCAACGAACCTGATACATTCACATGTATATACAGACTATCTACACAATCATAAAAATAATACCAAAATACTATTCGATAAGATAAAAGAAAAGTCACAAGAAAACAAGGAAAAAGTAATTACACGGTGAAATAACTATAAAACCGAAATAAAACCAGAAATTGGAGCACAAGTTTATAAAAAGGCAGATCAACGGTCTAGCAAGATAAAAAATAAATTCACAGGTCCTTACAAAATAATCACAATACTTGAAAGAAACAAAATCGAAATCGAGAAGCCAAAAACAAAAGAAATCATACACATACATGAAAATAAAATCGTACCTATTGTTGCAGATGTTGGAACATCTTCACAACCCTCTACACCCAAGCAAGCGATGTAAAGTTTCATGAACTTAATAATTATCCACGAATTTTACCATTCAAGAAAGGAACAGCCAA
>CM032451.1:80721689-80724189 GCA_019049505.1 Pachyrhynchus sulphureomaculatus | reverse complement strand
GGTTTCCCCACAGAACATTCTTGGCATTGAAATCTCCGCCCAGGATAGTTACTTGGTCATCAGGACCGAAAAGTTGCCTGTAATCATTTAAAACTATGGGATGGGTTGGGGAGCCCCTCTGGTAAATGGAAGAGATCATAACAGAGCTATTATTTGACATGTTGACTGTGATTGCGGACGCCTCTGCAGAAACTAAGTTGTAGCTTGGGGGTGGGGGTTGTGGCTGAGGAGAGCGCCTGACAAGGATGAGAGTGCCACCATTCAGGACGCCCATCTTGTCATCCCTGTAAGCTGGAAATTTGGGATTTTGAAACGAAAGTTTTAAGAAAGTGTCTTGTATGAGGGCAATATACATTTTATGCTCTTGCAGGAAATGGAGCAGTTCTTGTTTTTTATTGGAGATGCTGAAGCAATTCCAGGACATAATGTTTAAAGTCGACGGTTTGAGTTGTGTATTCATGTCCGTGCGTTAGTAATAGTTTGGGTCATGAGCGTTTTCATCTGCTCCGCGAACATCTTGGCTATTTGCGCAAGCTGTGCGTGGGAGAGAAGGGATTCGTTAGAGGAAGCAGGTTTGGGAGCCTGCTTTTGGGGTTTTTTGGGGGAAAGACGGGAGTTGTCTTGGGTCCCCCAACTTTTAAAGGAAGATTGTTTTTGGGACCTGATCTGGGAAGGGTGCCACGGGCACCCGCTGAAAGAGGCAGGATGGTAACCTGCGCAATTAGCGCATTTGGGTGGAACTTCTTTTGGTTTTGTGCATTGAGAAGTGTGATGATTTTCACCACACTTTACGCATTTAGCAGGGATATGGCAGCACGGGGGCGGCATGCCCGTGGTCCTGACAGTTGTAGCATTGAATGCCACGGGACTTTGATTTTTGAGATTCTACACGTACTTCGAACGTGCGTATGACTTGGAGTTTGAAAATGTCTGTCTCGGATTTTGGTAAGAGAACTAGTACAAGTTTCATGGGCCAGCCGTTGGTGTGACGCCAACGAATAACCTTTTTTGGGTGGAACCCTTGGTCTTTGAGATCGTCCAGGATCTCCTCGTCTGTGAGGAGTTCAGGAATACCACGGAGGACGACGTGGTTGGATTTTTCTTCCGGGAAGCGGAAGGGAATAGGAATGGCTCCTTGTTTTGGTCAAGGAGCTGCGTGGCTTTCCTGTAGTCTTCCTCGAACAAGGAAACATCTTGATTCCGTTTCGGACTACGATTGCTGATGAATATTTGATATTATTTGTTCTGAAAAGGCTGGAAATGCTGACAAATTTGCCAGCATTTGTGATTACAATGGGGGGTATGGATTTTGTCCTGACAGGTTTAGGGACGATTTTTGGTGCAATTGTCGGAGCAGCTGGGGGGGTGGTCGGAGCAGCAGGGGGGGTAATTGTATTTCCGGGAGTAGGGGTAGGAAGGGGTGGGAAGTCTTTCCGAGTCAATTGTCTATGATTCAACATGGACTTACCTGCTGGGGCGTTTGTGTTATCTGGCTTTAAATTGGTTTTCTTAGGAGGCTCGGGTTGTTCGTCGTCAGACGATTGGGCAAACTTCCTCCTTCTCTTCTCTTTCCTATTCTCTTGTCTGGTCTGGATCGTATGGAACTGGTCCTTTGAATCCTCCTGTTCCTGGTTCGCTACGTAGGTATCCATTGCGTCCTGGGGAGCATCGCTTCCAGAAGCGGAAAATTGCTTCTTCCCCTACGCTGTCTACGGTTGATATATATATTATATATATATATATATATATATATATATATATATATATATATATATATATATATATATATATATATATATATATGTATATATGTTACAGATGATGACATATAATACCTCAAATCGATTTAAACGAGGATTCAAATGATTACATATCTATTGAGGATGGCGTCAATCAGGATGATGACCAAGTTGATGAAGAAGATGAATAAAAAATTGATAATTTTTGATACATTAAATGTTTTTTTTTTAAATTTTTACAATAGATCTTTTATTGAATTTTATATATCTAGCCCGTTTTACTCTCCATATACGTTCTCTCTCTAACCCGCAGGCCGCTATATAAGCGTCTCGCTTGCACTAACGTGGGAACGTTTTTCGCTCTGACAGATAGTTAGTGATGAAATATTATTTTGACTTCTTATATTACCTATCCTACACATATTTTATTTATTCTATTAATATTTCAACACTTTTAAAATAACAAAAATGACATTTTTTTAAATAAACATTTACAGCGTTCTGTCAACATTTAGGAGGAGGGAAATGTCGTGGCAATAAGTTTATAAATAAAAAATACTATCGAAAGTAACCTCCTGAAATTTAAAGACTTTTACTTTAAATAAATTGAATCTTATTTCTCACCCCCTTAGTAATTTTGGGGTAGTATACCCCGGTCACAGGGGGCTGCCAGAATCGACTTTTATTGTTCACCAGGTATATAAGATTTAGTACCTAAATTTTCACGGCTTCTGAAATGACAACTTGAAATATGTTGCTAG
>CM032451.1:80626689-80716689 GCA_019049505.1 Pachyrhynchus sulphureomaculatus | reverse complement strand
TTGCGTTGCTCTTGATGGAGATTACGTTGATGAATAAAGCTAATTTTGAACCAAAAAAAACCGTGTTTTCTTTGTTAGGCCCGGGACTTTTCAGCCCATGTGTTATATATATATATATATATATATATATATATATATATATATATATATATATATATATATATACACATTTATATATATATTCATATGTACATATGTACATATATATATATATATATATATATATATATATATATATATATATATATATATACATATATACATATATATACATATATATATATATATATATATATATATATATATATATATATATATATATATATATATATATATATATATATATATATATATTATATTATATATATATATATATATTTATATATATATATATATATATATATATATATATATATATATATATATATATATATATATTATATATATATATATATAATAAAAATCTAACTAGTAGGTAAATCATTTTAACTAATTTTTAAATACAATAAGTCTTGTTAAATGTAAATATAAGTAACATCCATTAACTGTAAGTAATTAAAGTAAATATAAGTAATTATGAAGAGAAATGTTATTTTATTTTTTTTACATTTAGTTTTTTAGTTACTCATTTCAATTATTTATGTATATTTTAAACTATTCATTGGATGTTATTTTTTTTTTTTTTAGGTTAAATTTTCTTTAATTTGTTGTAGAAACTTGCATTCATTTTGCGAAAAATATAATGTCAAGATGTCCACAAAGAAGAAAGTTGCAAAAAAGTCTGTATTCTTTAGGTGATTTAAATGCAGCAATCAACAGTGTACGAGAAGGCAAAATAAGTGTCAATAAAGCAAGTGTACACTTCAATATTCCGAAGAGGATTCTAATTAATAAACTGCGTGAAAATGTTTCTGCTGACCAAAAAAGGGTCCTAGTCTAGTACTTTCGTCGGAAGAGGAATTATGTATTAAAAATTGGAGATTGGATAAAGCTTGGTTGGGATTCCCAATGCATCCAGAACATGTTAAAAATGCAGTTCAAAACATTCTAGCAGGAGAGCTAGAATTGTTGATCCTGAAAGTGAATTAGAAAACAAATTCATTCATGCTATCCGTTGCTGTACCTCATGAAATATTAGATGATTTACCCTATGGATCAACAGAAAACATAGAGACTATAGGCGGCCAAATTTCAGAAGATCTTTTGATAATAATAATTGCGAGCTAAATTTAGAGAACACTGTACTAAAATCTAGTCTATAGTTATAGAAAATGCACGTGATCAAATTGGGAATCCAACGACTGTTAGTTCACAATCTGAAAATATTGATCGCAATGAAATCCGGTAAAAACATTTACATTTTCCCCGTGTTGAAACATCTAAGACAAAAAGAAGAAAGAGATGTTTTATGCTATTACTTCACGTCAATACGAAGAATTGGAAATGGAAATAATGCAATTAGAAATCGAAAAAAAAAAAAATTTGAAAAAGCAAGCTGAACAATTAATTAAAAAAGAAAAAGTTGAACAAGAAAAAATTGAGAAAGAAAGAAGAAAAAATTACAGGAAAAAGAGAAACTTGCTAAGCAAATGAAGAAGAGCTTCAAGCTCCTAATAAAAAAATGGAGTCAAAGTCGAGGAAGGAGGAATCAGAAAGCTCAGACTGAACTAGAGTTGATTGAGTGGTCCGTTACTTTGTGACAGTACATTTTAACAATAAAACTACTTAATTACTTTGTTAACTGTCACTAAATATATTTGTAAAGATTTTACAATTGCGTTATCGCGATTTCGTAGTACAACTACATTGTCAAACGCTTAACTAAGACTAAAACAGATTTTTGGTATTTTATGTTTATATGATGAACAGATGTGGGTCTATTATATGTTTAAAAAGTTTGAACAAAAGGGAATTTGCTACGTCTAATTGACTATTCAGTAAATTTATATTATGGTCCTTTGAATGTCTGTAAATTTCTATAGATTCTAAGAAGTTGAGTTTTGACCCTTTAGGTGCCATATGGAGTATTTGTAAACAATCGATATTGGGAAAAGTATGGCCTGTTTCTAAGAAGTGTTTAGCAAAGTGTGATTTTTCATTTTTTAGCCTATAAGAGGCATTGTGTTCTGCGAATCTTGTCTTGAAATTCCGTCCCGTTTGGCCTAAATAACAGCTATGTTTTCTTTTGTCGGTATTCTTTTACGGGGTAGATTAAGCTGAACACCCCCCTAAAAAATCTGGCAAACACATCTCAACACCATCTTCAAAGAAATTACACAATTCAATCCAAAATACAACATAAAACTCTATAGACCTTACAAATAAACTTAAAAATATCTCCATCCCAAATAACGCCCTTCTAGCTTCATTCGATGTAACAAATATGTTCTCCAATATCCCAAATAAAGATTGTTTAGAAATTATAAAAACTATGTTACAAAAAAACAACGTCAATATAATAATACAACAAGATATACTGAAACTGTTCGAATTTTGTATATCCGGAAATTATTTTCAGTTCAATAATCAATTTTTCAAACAAAGAGATGGACTTGCCATGGGGTCTCCACTTAATCCTTTGCTAGCCGAAATTTTTATGTCAGAATTGGAAAACAGTTTTCTAAAAACTCAACACGCGAAAAATATTCTCTTTTGGTTTAGATATGTGGACGACATCTTAGTATGTTTCCTTGGAAATGATACTGAACTAAATTCCACTTTAAATCAGCTAAATAATTTACACCCCAACATAAAGTCACACTTGAAAAGGAAACCGATAATAAAAATAAATTTCTTAGATATTACAATTTTGAAAAAGAGAAATAGACTAGAATTCGATATCTTCCGCAAACCAACCTTTTCAGATGTCACCATCCCAGCTGACTCAATACACCCTAACTCCCATAAACTGGCAGCCTATAGATCTATGATCCATAGAGCCTTCAATATCCCTCTTAGTAAAAATAATTTAAAAAAGAACTGGACACAATCAAAAATATAGCACTCAATAACGGCTTCCAACCTAAAATAATTAATACCTTAATAAACCGTAAACGAAAACAAAACACTTTCAGCTTAATCTACCCCGTAAAAGAATACCGACAAAAGAAAACATTCATACCTCTGACATATTTTGGTCCCATCTCGGATAAAATATCCCAAGTTCTCACGACCGAAAAAACAAGAATAGCTTTAAAACCCGCTCAAAAATTATCCAATATGTTTTTTAATGCCAAAGATAAAACTAATAAATACAATAAATCAGGAGTTTATAAACTTAATTGTCAAGAGTGCAATAGCTGTTACGTAGGCCAAACGGGACGGAATTTCAAGACAAGATTCGCAGAACACAATGCCTCTTATAGGCTAAAAAATGCAAAATCACACTTTGCTAAACACTTCTTAGAAACAGGCCATACTTTTCCCAATATCGATTGTTTACAAATACTCCATATGGCACCTAAAGGGTCAAAACTCAACTTCTTAGAATCTATAGAAATTTACAGACATTCAAGGGACCATAATATAAATTTACTGAATAGTCAATTAGACGTAGCAAATTCTCTTTTGTTCAAACTTTTTTAACATATAATAGACCCACATCTGTTCATCATATAAACATAAAATACCAAAAATCTGTTTTAGTCTTAGTTAAGCGTTTGACAATGTAGTTTGTACTACGAAATCGCGATAACGCAATTGTAAAATCTTTACAAATATATTTAGTGACAGTTAACAAAGTAATTAAGTAGTTTTATTGTGAACTAGAGGAGTCAGAAGAATGTGATTAGAGTAGGTTTGTGATATCTGTAGTAAAAGTAATACTCTAGTCTTTACAATACACAGCGCTATGGAAAAGGTCTTGCAAATTCTGATAGGATATGGACTAGTAGATATATAGAATCTTATAGGTTTATCATTTTATATATGAGTTTGTCCATATTCTATCAAAATTCGTGAAACTTTTTTCACAGGATGGAACATTATGAAAGCAATAAAATATTAATGATAAGTATTTATTATTAATTAAACTTTCTCGTTGACTTATTTTTAATAATTATTTTCTTTTGTAACAAATATTATATAATAGTAAAACTATAATTTAATTCAAAAATGTAATATACTTGAAAAGTATAAATAAATATTAAAAAAGTACTACTAAATGAATTTAATTAAATGAGTTTAGTTTAAGAAAGCATTATATAATTTATTTAAGCAGTTATCTACTGGTGCTCCGGCGGTCATCTATTGGATTTTTGCAGTCAGCTACTGGTGATTTTGAAACATCAACATTAAAATGATAAAATTAAGTTAATTTAAACAATTTTCAACAAAAATAACATAACATTTTTAAAAATAAACTATTTAACCATCATAAATTTTTATTTACAGTATTATAGTTATTTTAAAACAATTTAAAAAATAAAATTCCTTAATCGGCCAACTACTTGTGCTTTTACCCTAGTCAGTAAACGTCAGTGAAATCACTTTATACTGGTGCTCCTTGATAAGGCTTAGTTTGCGCTACATACCTTTTTAATCAAGTTTAAATTAAATTATACCAAAATTTATGTTAATCTAATAATGAAAAAAATTTCATTAGAAATTGCTTTTTGTTTATAACCGTTTGATGGAGATAATTGGTAACGTTATAATCTTTTGGGCTTATGTGTTCGCTGATGTTTTTTTAAAGCAGAGTTTGCATATGTTATAAAATCACAGCGATCGCACCGCATAATAGGAATTTTGTTACTTTTGTGATAATGAAAAAGATGACATTTTATACTAGCTGGATAAACAGCTCTAAAATCACATTCCGGGCACTTATGAGTTTTGGCTTCCTCATACCCATTCTTATTATGTTTTAAAACGTGCTTTACAAGTGAATACTTTTGATATGTCTGATAGTTGCAGTGATAACATTCGTACGTGGAAGCATTCTTACTGTCATGAGCTACAAGGCGGTGACGCTTTAAGTTACCTTTTTGACATGTTTTATAATCGCATTGGTCGCATTCAAATTTTTTAGTACCAGTATGACGGAATATATGAGTTTCCAAATGCTCTTTGTATTTTGTGGCAAACTCACAAAAATTACATTTGAATTTTCTATTTTCCGGAACAACTTTATGGCGACACTTTATGTGTTTTCTTAGGAAATTTTTATTAGTCGTTCGATATCCACAGTCGTAGCATATGAAAATTTCAAGTTTAGTAGGATCGCAAACATGATTTTTTTGAATCACGCGAGTCGTGACCACAAGTCGTACACCGTTTCGACTTAATCTTAAAACCTTCGTGACGGCGTATGTGCAAGGCTAATTTTTGTTTATAGATTGTTTGAAAATCACATTTTGGACAAGCGTGTTTTTCTAAATTTACTCCTTTTTCATGAACTACCTGAATGTGGCGCCTATATTGATACGAACGCTTTGTTTCATATCCACATTTTTGACAGTGGAGAGTAAGCGGTCCTTCTTTTTTACTTCTCCGTTTTTGATGAACTTCATTTTCTTGACATTTTCTATTCTTGTTCATTTTCTGTTTGAGATTTGCCGAAGACCTAAAATAATAAAAAATAACTTATATGAGTTTTTTTCCATTCCAAATATTAAATTAAATCACAACGTTAATAGTTGTAACTAAAATGTGTGTAGTACCCGCTCCAGTAGGTACCTGGCACATTGAGGCAATTTGTTCTCCACGGTAATTTTGTTGTAATACGATGTTAAACTTTAAAAAAATATATATTAGAAATTTATTTACTTTAAGGGAACATTACACTTTCTTGGGTCGGAAAAATCGACTTTTAGAAAGTATCCTATTGGAAAGTGTTATATTTTAATATCCTCTGAAAATTTCAGAGGAAAATTTAAAATACTTTCGCAGTTATAGACGGTTATAGCGCCAAGTGTAAGGCAAGCCAAATCGACCGCGCGGCGTGCCAACTTACTTTTCGGCCGTTTACAAATGTTTTCCTCTACCTACGTCGAACATCTGCAGCTACTTTTATGATTCTAAGAAATATAGAAGCAGGTAAAAGGAGAGCTTACTATGATGGGTATAATATCCCTTCAGTTTGAGGCAAAACTGTAGCTTCAAAGCAAGCAGTACGCTCGCCGGCTTAGCTCGAAAATATCGCTAGCAGGGCTAACAACACTCAGTAAACCTCTCGGCTAATATTGTGCAAAATGGATAAAAAAAATACGGGAAATTTAGTTCGAAGCGAATGTGCAGACCACGTAAAAGACAGTTTTATGGTAATCAATTTTCAGATTAAAGTAATTCTAATTTTGCCAGTACATTTGCAGAAAAAATTGTAACAACTTCCGACTTTTAGTTATTGTATAGTACAATCGTACGGAGAGACGAAAGAACACTCGAGAACGAGGCGTATGAGGGTCGGAGCGAATTCTGTATACAGCAGGGATATCTGATTGAACGTAAGTAGATTTTATATGTGAAAATTCGTTTTTCAAAACTTCAAACGTGTTTTTCTCAAATACAACGTTTTTGTAGTCGGCGTCGTAACTTAAAAACCATTTAACCGATCGATCTGAAATTTTAAAATGATCTTCTACACAACATCAACTAGGATAAAAAAGATTGGTTAATTTTTTCTTCATTAATGTTTTTTTTTAGAAAAAATAATGCTATTTTTGAGACCACCAACATTGGTGGTCCACTATTTTGGGGAATTTTTGCTTGAACAAAATAATCGTAGTCTATACTGGGGCCAGAGTCATACTTTTTTAAGGATATTTCCAGTGAGCCGCAATCGTGCATGCCAGCATATCAAAATTTTCAAAATGGCTTCCATGAGGCTGCAAAAACCCCCGTAAAAAATCATTTAAAAAATTATGTAAAATTTTTTTTCTTGTATTTGAAGACTTAAAATATATGTCAGAAAAATTACGGACTCAAAAAATTGTTTTTTTTTTTTATTAACTTACCAGTCCCATAAAAACTATTAAAATTTTTGACGGGTAATGTTCCCTTTCTTTATAACTGAGTCCAACACAAAGTAATTAATAGGGCCTTATAAAGCAATAAGCCTATAATTAACAACGTAGCTAAAAATAGTACAACAAATGTATGTACATACATATGGCACTGGCGCTCGAAAAAATACTGTATAAGTTCATAAAACTATAACGAATCCGCGAAGTCACGAAAGAATTGTTTAAAGGGCATGCCAAGAAAACGTTGATTCTGTTAAAAACTGAATATATTTTCTATCCTGGTGATCCTACCATAACATCCGTAGTAGCTCTCGGCAGATAGAAGTAGTTCATTAATCTACCAGCGCCACTAGATAAACTTGAGTTCTCCCGAAGAACAAACAACACTGCCATTGACGATTTTAAATAGAAATATTATTCAATGAAATTCTCTGCGTTTCTGAAAGCTGTCAAAATTAAACTGCGCACTGTCTATGCCTCTACATGGTTACACTACATCTTCTTTTAACGAAAGATATTTTAATTTTTTTTGGCCCTTGCTCCAATGGTGCCCATATCAAGAAATCATCTTACTATTTGCCTCTCACCAAGGGTATAAACGAGGTTTTCAGTATTCCCAAACGACCTAAAATTCTTAAGATAAATCCCATCATTTGTGTTGCTTTCGCTGTTATTTTGTCTATGTGAGCATTAAAACTTAGCTTGGAGCCATATAGAAGCCCGAAATCACATGAATTTTCTATTTTAACAAACATCGATCCATGAATACAATAATTATACAGCAAAGGACACAATTTTTTAGAAAACTCCATCACGGAGCACTTACTAGCGTTGAGAATAGGTTTATTGACTGCATCCCAATTATGAACTCTGTTCAGACCGTCATGTAATCCTCAAGGCTCTCCACGGGTAAATACAGCTTTAGTCATCGGCGAATATTTAATAATTCATATCTATAACTTCAGAGAGACATCGTTTGTAAATATTAAAAAAAGTAGAGGCCCCAGGTGGGAACCCTAGGGCACTTAAGATGAAGCTCCAAAGGAAGGAGATGTAAACTCATTATATCGACCATATTGAGATCGCTGTATCAGATATGACTGGAAAAAGTGCACAAATCTGTCAGACAAACCGAACGCTCTGAGTTTGGCTAGAATGATATGATAAAAATTGTGCAAAACATGGTGGCAGTTGACACTTCTCTCAAAAGGTCGTGTTGTTTTAGAGTAAGAACCGGTTCAATTATACGTATTAAGTAGTCGCATCTCCAAAATTTTGGAAAAAACACAAATTAACGAGATTAATCTATAATAAATTAGACTTTACACTTAGGATAAGAGCCCTTACCCTCTACGGAACACTAGGGCACTTAAGATAAAGCTCCAAAGGAAGGAGATGTAAACTCATTATATCGACCATATTGAAATCGCTGTATCAGATATGACTGGAAAAAGTGCACAAATCTGTCAGACAAAACGAACGCTCTGAGTTTGGCTAGAATGATATTGTAGTTTATTTTATCAAAAGCTTTAGGGAAGTCGGTGTAAACTTCATTAGTCTGGTCAGTAACACTTGATAAAAATTGTGCAAAACATGGTGGCAGTTGACACTTCTCTCAAAAGGTCGTGTTGTTTTAGAGTAAGAACCGGTTCAATTATACGTATTAAGTAGCCGCATCTCCAAAATTTTGGAAAAAAAAACACAAATTAACGAGAGTAATCTATAATAAATTAGACTTTACACTTAGGATAAGAGCCCTCACACGGAACACTTATAAGATCACTGCGGTGTTTGTCCGTCTGTCAAACCCGATTTTCTCCGAAACTTTTGACATAGAAAGTTGACATTTGGCTCTAATATAAGAATTGAGAGCCGTGTAGTTATGACAGTTAAATTTTGCCTTAAGGGGTTAGTTCGGGTCATCGAGTGGGGTATGAAATGAGTTCAAAAATATATATAATGTAATATTTGCGCATACTTTTCTATGTATTTATTTTTAAAAAATTTCGAAAAATCGCTGTCCCCCTTAACCCGAAAGTACTGAAAAAAAATTTTTGAAAAAAATTCTGGAATATTCAGTACCTTTCGAGATAGAGGGGGGACAGCGATTTTTTCGCGATTTTTGCAAAATAAAACAAAGAAAAGTGTGCGCATGTAAGACATTATATATATTTTTGAACTCGTGTTTTTACAAGCTTTCATTTGACACCCCACTCGATGACCTAGTAAAAATATTTTTTTCACTTCCGATTTCACTCCCCAAAGTTAACCCCTTAAGTCAAAATTTAACTTTCAAAACTACATGCCTCTGATGAGGCCTTCAATTTCTATATTAGTACCAAATTTCAAAGCCAGATAGTTTCGGACAAAATCGGGTGTGACAGACGGACAGACAGACACCGAAGTGATCTTATAACGGTCCCGTACGGAACACTAACAAAAAACAAAAAGGTTATCAGTTTTCAGTAAAGATCGGAAAAAAACTTTGTTGAAAACTCATTTGGGGTGGGTGCGTTTTGTGAAGTCCTCGATCATTTTATACCTCCGTAACAAAGAATTTTATTATAAAAGCAATCAACGAACGGAACACTAATTGCGCAAGACCGACTTGCACTTTGCCGGTTATTTGCTAATGGTCTGGCGAGAACTCTTATAGTATCTCCCACTACAAGATTGGGAATACCGTCCGGGCCCCTTGACATCTTAGGTTTTAACTTTTCTGTTACATTTAATAAATCCGCTTCTGTAAATACCGGTAAGTTGATTAGATTATTATTATTAACATTTTTTATATCCAAATGTTCAGTGCCGGATGAAACAGAATCATAAACAGCAGCAATAATTCCCCGAATGATGACACAATATCCAAAGGAGCATAAATGATCCCACCGTCAAACGACATACAGGCTGGAATAGAACAAGTATTCTTTTTTGATGCATATACCTTCTTTGGATCATGCATAATAGCATTCTCGATATCAGAAATATATCGAGAATAAACAATATTAATCATTACATCAACCTCCCTGCTTAATCTGTCCATCTATCTATTAAGAATCACAAAGTAGAAATTAATTAAAACGACCATCAAATGTAGTAAAAAATAAACACAAAATCAATAAGAAATAAAAAAATTAATGAGATGCTTTAGGCTGGTGGAGTTGGAACAATTTGTGAATGTCGAGTTCCAATTTCGTTAATATAAGTCGCAAATTGTCACGTTCAGTGATGTGCAGTCTGATCCTTTTCTTAGACAGTAGATTAGCTACTGCACTGAAGCCACGCTCAGCCAAATACGATGAAGGAAACGCAATTAAAAATGTCTGTACTCTTGCCCACAATCCAGGGTAGAGAGCTGGTATTGATTTTTGAAGCCAGAACTCTTGGTATCTATTTCTAAATTTTACTTTTAGTCCTTCGTTAGTTGTGAGTTCTACGAGTTCCTCTTCTAAATTTAATGATTCTGCTGTATCTGTATTTGCAAAAGGATCTAAAACTCAACTCGGTACTATATATGTTTAAAATATTCTGGAATCGCTCCGTAAAATCAGCGTGAAAAACGTGTTGCCAGTAAGTAAGTAAATCTTCCTATTTTGCAGATACTGCTGATAATGTGGGAAAGTGGCTGTATTCACCTCTACCTAGATTTCGTTTGAACGGAAGTTTTTCCCAGAAAAGCAGCTATAACGTTTTTGTTTTAATTAAATTCAACTCATCACCTCGTATTCGTAAATTGACTTAAATATTTTAAACAGGTCTGTCAAATAAGCGATGTCATTTTTGGATGTAATCAGGTTTTCGCGCAGTTTTTCGTCTCTGCTTTCAAGGAAGTCCAGTGCCGAGTCAAATATATTGAAAAAACGATTCAGACAAATTTTTTTATCATGAATTAAATATCCATTCTCTCAAATAATAATTTTTTTCCCTCTTTTATGAATCAAACGTATATTAAAAGTAGTGCTTTGTTATTTGGTATAGTTAATTCATCGAGTTGAAATGAGAATTTGCAAGTTTTTAAGTAATCGTATAATGATATTTCAACGTCTTTAGCCATTTCAACTGTTCTTTTTTGCACCAAATTAATACTGATGATATCTAACGGTGTCTTATGATGAAGAACAGTTTTTATTATTTGACTGCCGGCAAGATTAATTCGTCGCCAATTCTGTGCGTTTTTCCTGCATTTGCGATTAACAATGAAATATTATATGAGGTTCGTAGTCCATCGACTTCTTGTTGAGAAGACGACGATGATATAGATGGCTGTTTTAAATATTTCTTTTCCAGTCTTCGAAAATAGGATAAATCTGTGTCCTTTTTATCAGTACGCATTTCATTTTAAATGCTCTTGTAGCCTAGGCTTTATGCCTTCATTTGAAAAAATTATTTGGCAAATTAAACACATAGGTAATGACTGGTTTGTAGAAGAGTGCGTAAATCCATATTTCAAATACTCAATACTGTACTGCCGGTATTTCTTATTAGATTCAGACGGTTTAAATAAATTAACTTTTCAACAGATTTATAGATAGTTATGAAAATAATGGCTATCGCTTTCATTCACGAATATGGATTATTAGTGAAGCACACAAAAATAATAAGACATTCTTAGAGCTATCCTTGTTTTTTATAGATTTGATTTCGTGCACGCATCAACTGGTATACCTTTGCTTGTTTGTGATGCCGGTGCACCTGCTCTGTAAACAAGTCATTACAAGCTCCCATATTTTTGTCGAAACATGCTTGATTGCGTGAATCGCGTCTTTGCTTACCAACTTACAGACTTGTCACCGACAATACTAAACCGAATGAGGTATATGTACACCTAATGCTAATTTAAATTTTTTAATGGTTATTTACGCTATAACAGTAAGATAAAAATTTTAGATAGCTAGATAAAATATTTATTCATGAAAACAGTAGGTATTTTCTAAGTATTTAATTTTATTAATTTCCTAATAAGTAGGTACGTCACGGCCTCCCTCCTTGTATGACCCGTTACCGGCCCTATGGGAGAGTCCAGCGTCCACTGGGGGCGGTACCGCCCCCGTTGGGAACGTATGATTTAAATAAACGACATTGTCAGATATTTTCCATTTTTTGGGTAAATTAAGCTTATGTTTGTTTCTTTATTATAGCTTTGCTGTACCACAGAGGGAATTTTCTGTTATTTTTACAGCGTGGTACAGATCTGCCAATCATTGCCCACACATACCTAAAAATTATCACAGTTTAAACAACTGCAAACCCTCCACTCTCTGTCGCAGAAACACATGTAAAAGTTTTAGAAGAAAATTTCATTCGCTTTTTATTTTTCGATTAATTTTCAAGACATTACAAATACTTTCCAAAATCGAAACTACTAGGATTCATCTACAAACTTAATAATAAATAATTCTTTTTATGGGCCTAACACACGTGTTGCAGAGAAATCTCTAAAGCGCTACAGGAGCGACACGTGTGCAGAAAAAGCGATTTACGTTGGTCTTGAATCGCTGTAAATGGTACTCGATCTGGAACACAGTGCTGGGCAAATTATTCCAAAGGGATGAGGTTCTCCATATAAAAGACTGTTTGAAAAGGGTTGTACGAGAAATAAAAAGCTGAACCTCATACGGATGTGAAGTATTAGCGCGACATGTATTTCTAGCATGCACCGCCCTGGGAGGAATTAAGCGGGTTACATCCATCGAACATTTTCCATGAAAATACTTGTAGAACAGACTCAAGTCGTCAGTTTTTCTTCGATGTTCCAATAAATCAAGGTTGCTGGCCAGTTTCGGGTCTCTGATCAGAACAGCTCTCTTCTGAATAGAATCCAACAAGTGCAGTGTACGTTTGGGAGCAGAGCCTCATCCATCATTGGTTGAATTTGAACTTTGTACAGAATTAACACTTGTTGTGAAGTGTAAAGCTTTCTAGTTCGAAATAATATTCCCAGCTTTTGAGAAGCTCTCTTTGCTCTGCTTGCAACATGTTCATGCCAAGACATATTTGCTCCCAAATCAACGCCCAGCAAATTGAGTGACGATGCCAGAGGAATGGAATGCCCCGACATAACTATGTCGGGTTCAGCTACGTTAACTATTTTAGAAAATCTGCTGCCTCGGTTTTTGTAGCGTTAAATTCTACTTGGTTACTATCACTATAAGATATAATTTCTTCCAGGCCTTGTTAAGTTAAATGACCTCCTGCTGCCTGCGGATATTTGCATGAGTAGCGGATGTTCGAGCATTCAAGGTGAATGAAGAGATAAGCGTACTGTCCTCTGCAAAGCTGTAAATTAGATTCCTGGTCTTTTCCAGCAGAAAGTTAATGTAAATGAGAAACGGAGTATGGAGCCCTGGGATCACTAGCGTTAATAGTGAAGGCGTAAAGAACGCTCTTTGAAGAAACATGAGAGCCATAAATAGAACTTTTCAGACATACCAGAAGAGCGTAGCTTAGCCAACAATCCATCGTGCCAGTCACGGTCGAATGCCTTAGATATGTCGAGAGTAACCGCTCGAGATTCGCCAAAGGGTTCAATTGCATAGTTCCAAATAAGTGTTACATAAGTTAGAAGATTTCCTGTTGATCTATGTTTATGAGCGCCATATTGATGGTGGCTAATAATATTAAATCCTTCAAGATATTTTAGAAGATGTTGATTGATAGCCTTTTCCATGACTTTCAATATTACCGAAAGCAGTGCGACTGGTCGGTAGTTGTTTGGTAAAGTCTTCTTGCCTCCGGCTGAACGGTAGCGCATTTCCAGCGGGAAGGAAATATTCCCTTTCTGCAGGGTAGGTTGAAAAGTCTACCGAAAACTGGTGTTAGTTCTCTCGCGCAGTTTTTGAGTGCAGGTATTCCGTCAGCGCCAAAAGCTGTTTTGGTGTCTAACTTCATTAAAATACGTTTTATGATACGCTGTCTGAAGACAATATCGGGCATTCTTGACTGCACTATGGGAATAGGTGGTGTTTTTCCTTGGAAATCAACAGAAGAATGTGAAGTAAAGAATTCAGCCAACAAGTTCACTTTCTCAACAGGTGTTGTTTCAATAGATTTATTTAGCCGTAGAGTATTGGTATAGTGGATTAAGTTTTGGCTAACTGCTTTAGCGACTGATCAAAAGGACCTGAAATTGTTGCGGCAAGCAAGAAGTTTGTTTCTAATTCGTTGATTGTTTTGCCTCCTTGGTTTCGTCGATAATTTTTTTGCATCTCATCCAGGCACGAAAAAAGACGTTACAATTTATGACGTTAGGATTTTCACGCCATTGTCTGTAGGCAAGATGTTTAGAAGCAACAGCTTCTTTGCATTTTCGGTAAAACCAAGGCTTGCCGTTGGAAGGGCATTTTTTCGAGAAAGAGATTAAGTGTCCATCCCAGCCAAAATAACATCGGAAACCTCCTTAACGCAGTCAGATAGATCGCCGGATCGAAAACAAACGTCTAACCAAGAAAAAGTTCTAAAATATTCCATGAGTTCTTTCCATTTAGCAGATTTGTAATACCAAATCTTGCGTGGTTTAGGCGCCTCTCTGTCACTGATTGGTAGGATATTCGATATCGAAAGCAGTTTATGGTCGGAACAATTTAACGGCGGATTTACAATGACAGTGTAAATCTCTGGGTTGGTGGTTAAAAACAGATCAAGAAGACTGGCGAACTCTCCATCTCGATCAGGGATCCGTGTTGGCTCGTCGATAAGCTGAGTTAAGCCACAACTGATTTAGAATGATTCAGCTTCACCGCCTTGTTCGTCGGTAGTACTTGAATACTTAAGCCAGTTGATTTGTGGATATTAAAGTCGCCCAGGTTGGCAATTTCGGCATTCGGATAGTTTGTTTTATATAGGCAACACTTGACGAAGTGATTTTATTTAGCAGACTTTGGAAACCAATTAAAAAATAATATTTCATATCTCTGCATGATCCACATAATTATATATATATATATATATATATATATATATATATATATATATATATATATATATATGCAGTCGACACTGTTTATAGTGAAACTCTATATAGTGAAAAACTCTTTAAAGTGCAATTTTTTCAAGACCTAGAATATTTTAATGAAATTTCATGTAAAAAGCCCTGCATATAGTGAATCTGTAAAACAGTAACACTCTATATAATAAAATTTTTACCGGAATTTTATGTATAAATTTTTGATTATTGAGATCTTGGCCATTTCGGGTTTCCCATTTTTATCTAACATTAGCACGAATTTCATTTTTATGACGCATCCTTTTGAAAAGGTTCTTAACGCGTTTATAACGCCTAATGGTTGGCAATAAATCAGGTAGATTTCTGTGAGAAACCCGGGGAATAACCCGTTTTATAGAAACCCGGGGAAAAACCCATTTTATAGTCGAGGCCTAGTAATTCGCAAATTCAGGTTCAGTTTCTTTTTGTTTAAGAATCAAGTAAGATGTCCAAGCGAATGTGTTTAAGTTTAGCTGAGAAAATTAAAGTTTTGGAGGAAGTTGATAAAGGCTGCAAAAAAATTAATGTTGCTGCAAGATTTGGTGTTTCTCCAAGTTGCGTCTCTCTGATAATAAAAAGTCACGACAGTATCATCAAGAAACCTAGTGTTCCAAGCAGTCGAAAACGAGTACGGGTGAGTACTTACGAGGATGTAAATGAAGCAGTTTTACGATGGTTTCAAGTGGCTCGTACGCATCAAAACGTACCAATATCGGGAAATTTAATAAGCAAAAGGCTCTACAATTTGCTAAAGAAATTAACTGCGTTAATTTTCAAGCTAGTGAAGGGTGGTTGAGTGCCTGAAAGACTCGCAATTCAATTGTTTTCAAGACGGTGTCTGGCGAGAGTGCAAGCGTTAGTCAGGAGGACTGTGACATTTTGACTGAAACTGTTTTAAAAAGTGCATTGAAAAAGTACGAGCCAAAAAACGTTTTCAATTGTGATGAAACCGGTTTGTTTTTTAAATGCCAAATAAAACTTTTGCTTTTAAAAGTGATAAATGTTTTGGTGTTAAAACAAGTAAAGAAAGGGTGACACTTATGGTTGGAGCAAACATGGATGGCTCAGAAAAACTGAAATTACTGCTCATAGGTGAAAGCAAAAATCCCCGTTGTTTAAAAGGAGTTAAATCTCTGGAGTTAGATTACGCCAATAATAAAAAGGCATGGGTGACTTCTGAGATTTTCGAAAGATGGATCAAAGAACTGGACACGAAAATGAAAAGCCAAAAGCGAAAGATTGTGATGTTTATAGACAATTGTCCTGCACATCCAGTTACTGTAAGTAAAAAATTAAGGAATATTGAATTGATCTTTTTTCCACCAAACATGACCTCCGAATTGCAACCTATGGACCAGGGTATTATAAAAAACATAAAACATCATTACCGAAACAGAATTGTTCACAAAATTGTTAATGCGATTGATAACAACCTTCCAGTCCAAAAATTGATTACCCTTAAAGAGTGTATAACCGAAGTCGCTAAAGTATGGAGTGAAAATGTTTCTCAGAAAACTATCAAAAACTGCTTTTCTAAAGCAGGTTTTACTGAAAAAATTGACGAATGGGAAGAAGACGAAATGGATCTCGCTACCTTAAAAAGGCAATGGGGTATTCTACAAAAAACTGCTACCGTCGACGCAGATTTTTTACTTGAAGATTTCTTAGAAATCGACAATGATGTTGGCACGACAGATCTCCCAACTAACCAAGACATAATTGACGATATAAAAAGTATAGAAGATCATGAAGAAGAAACTGAAACCGGGGAATGTCCTGCTAAATTTAGTGAAAATGAAATAAGAAATGCATTTGACATTGTGCGAACTACTCTCAGCGGCCAGGAAAGTGTACCTGATCGAATCTTTATGCATTTGAATAAATGCGAGAATTTTGTTGAGCAACAATTTATTTTTCAAAAGTAATGTTCAAAAGAAAATAACTGATTATTTTTCCGAGTACGTATGTACGTAGTATGTACAAATGTATTAACAGATTTTGTATTATTCTTTTTATTTCGTATGTAGTACATACATAGACAAAGTCCGTACGTTATATCTTTACACGTGCGTCATAGTTTTCAGGCAATATCCCAGACGACTATTATTATTTTTTGTCTCTTTTTACCAATACCTACGATTTATTGGTGAAAAGAGACAAATAATATAATAGTCGGCTGTTATATGGCCTGAAAGCTATGACGCACGGGTAAAGATATAACGTACGGACTTTATGTATGTATTTAGCCCTGTACATGCTATGTACTATTTAAACTTACAAATGTTTAATAAAATCTTTTCTAATAATTCAATTTTGCAATTTTCTTGTTGCTTGTACCTTATACAATACAAGTTAATGATTACCAATATAAAATACATACATAGCAATATATACGGATTTTTTCTTTATATAGTGAAAAACTTTCTATAGTGAAATTTCGGTCAATATTTTGGTCTTTCACTATATAGATTGTCGACTATATATATATATATATATATATATATATATATATATATATATATATATATATATATATATATATACACATATGATTTTTAGGGAGATGGACATGCACTACTTAATTGATCAATGTTTAATAGGTTGTTTGGTATACGGTAAATTTGCAATAAAAATTATTTACTGAAATGAATATTCGATAAAATAGTAAACCTTGAAATCAACATAGAATGAGCCAAATTCTGGACAGACACTAATTCCTATAGTGCAACTTTAAGTTTATAGTGCAACTTTAAGTTTAGGCATTTCTAATTTTTTTCCTATACATGATTGTACTTTTTATATGAAGCAATGACAATTGACTATAAGAAAAATACATTTCTGTGGATAAACCGACAAAGTAACAAATCAAATTATTCACGAAGGAAATAAAATTTTACCACTTTTTACCCTCAAACATGAAAGAGTTTCGGAAAACAACTGGATTGTGAACTTTTTCATGATGACATAAACACCTTTGCATAGATGATGTTAAGAAAAAAATCCTTTAATTAAAATTTTGAAAAAAAAAAGGAATAATAGGCAAGAGATAGTTTAATTCTATAATTGGGAGAGTTTATGCAGTAAAAGATGATATATTAAAAGCGTTTCCCCTACTTTTAATGGATACCTATGGCTCCGATTTTCGGAACCACACATATATAAATATTATGACTACTAATATAATCAATGCTTCATAAAATCACTTTAGTACACGGTATGTAAAAACAAAATTTTTTATAAATGATTTGTATCTACGTTATCCATCAAAGGTTCGCCTAAGTTAAGTCACAACTGATAGCGAAAATGTCATATAAAGGTGTAATGTCGCATAACATTTATAGAAGCCACCGCATCCTTGCACACCCGTTCACACATTCAGCAAGTTTATTGTCAAAAGTCAAACCCAGGATGTTGACTTTAGTGGTGGATGGGATGGATTTGTTGTCTATCGGGTTGATTTTAGGACAGCTTCTGATTTTATAGAAATGTATGATGCTTGACTTTGATGGTGAAAAGACCGTCGCTTTTGGCTCATCCATTTAGAGCGGAGATCGATTAGTGTAGTTTGTTAGCAATTTCATTGGAAGAGGGGGTTTGAGTTATAGATTACTAAATCTTCGGCAAATCACTTTATGGAGGTTTAAACAATCTGTGTTATCGATAGCACTGCTATATTAAACAGAATGGGGCTCAGTACTGCCCCTGCGCTACACCGAGGATTAATTTATGAGGATCTGATAGCAAGTTGTTTAATCTAACATCAAATGTTCTAGGAGATAGGAAATGTAAGGATTTGGGTAGAGCTCCCGTGAAACCCAGCTCCTTCATCTGTTTCAATATTATGGTGCCATTTATTGAACCAAAGGCATTTTGCAGATAGAGCGATACAAGGCTAGTATGTTGTCTTTTGTGCACAGCAATTTTGATGGCTATATCGACGAATGCAACATGGTCAATGGCTAATCTATATTTTTGAAGCCATATTGGAGTTGTGATAGAAGACCTTTAGAGTCCAATGTTCATGACAAAGATGAACAGTTCTTTCCATTATTTTAGTTAGGTGGTTTGTCAGGAAGATCGGCCTGTAATTCTCCGGTAAAGATCTTGCTTCCTCTACTTTATGAATTGTTATGATAATGGCTTTCAGCCATGATTTTGGAAATTCCGCTTTAAGCCACAAGTGATTATAATATTTTAGTAATACTTTTAGCATTTTGTCTCAGAACCATTGCTAGTACACAATAGGGTGCAGTCATCTTCACACAAATCAAACTATACAAATCATTGATACTCTCAAAATTAAGATACGGAGACCTCATATATGAAGCAGCTAGTCCAAACGCCAAGACGTCATTAAACACAATACAAAATCGAGCCTTGAGACTGGCAACGGGAGAATTTAGAACAACACCAATTCCTAGTCTCCAATGTTCATCAGTCATTCCACCGCTACATCTAGACAGGCAATTTTGTCTAATGAAATTTTACACTTCCACACTACAAAGACCACACTTAAAACTCTCATTAAATCTGTCAAATGTACATCGAATTAATCATACATCCACACATATGTCAATCTCAAATAAAATAAATAAATTTATGACCCTCCATACTCTTACACTACCATCTTTTGACTATCCTCTCTGGCACACCTTTCCTCCATAGTTGTCACCAAAACCATCAGTAGATCTCCACCTCCACACGCCGAACGTGAAGGATTTCAATCATTCTTAAATAAAATCCAAATGTCTTGAAAGACTTCACAAGTGTTACTCCAAATACTCAATCATATACAGAGATGGCTCTAAGACAGATAATGGGGTTGGTGCAGCAATCGTGCATAATATCTTTTCAAAAAATTTTAAATTTTTTCAACACAATTCAATCTTCTCAGCGGAGTTATTGGTAATAAAAGAAGCGACCAAATATGGCTTTAATATCAAGGACAATAAGAACTCCCTAATAGTGTTAGACTCACTGAGTGCGCTGAAAGCCATCATAACAAATAATCCTAATCATGCATATCTAAGACAAATCATAGAACTTCTATATACATATAGCAAAATCAAGAAATAGAACAATTTCCTACATCTGGATCCCTGGCCACATGGAGATAAAAAGAAATAACAGAGCTGATCAAGAAGACACGAAAGCCAGTAATAATGGTATTCCTATAACAGGGGGAAATCATCCAAATGACTTCCAAAATGGTTTGCTACATGTAGAAATCTGTTCCAATTGGAATAGGATCTGGAAGAAAACAATAACAAACTTTGAGAACTAAAACCGTTAGTCTACCTCCCTCTCCACATTCAAAGCCTAAATAGAGCTGCGAACACCATTTTAAGAAGATTGGCCATTGGTCACATTTATCTGACCCATTCCTACCTTTTAAAGAATAAATCAAAGTCTTTATGTTCAAGATGTAACTCTACGTTAACAGTCAAACATATTTTCGGAGCAGAACATTTGGCAAACATAAGAACTGAAAATAGAAATATAAAAGAAAATTAGGGCGCCAAATGACCTAAGATGTCGACGCGCCCGATTCCCCAAACATCATCAGCATCACATTCAGCAAGTCTTTCTTTGTTAAAAATAGTTATAGGTTATTTTCAAGCTAGGTCTGTTACAACATGCGGTATATAAATATATAAATATATAAATATATATATATATATATATATATATATATATATATATATATATATATAATATATATATATATATATATATATATATATATATATGTATATTCATTTTTGAAGGGCCACCTAGAAAGGACGGGGCATGTTCGCAAATTTCAGTAAGGTACGGTGTTTAGTTAATTCTGATTTTAGAGTTTAGAGTTTCCTTTTTATATCGCATTCACTTTATTATATATATTATTTATTTTCCTTTCACGCTTTCGCATTCACGCTTATACATCCCACATTTATCTTCCAATTTCCATTGACAGGATTTAAATTGCTTTTTTGACCTATGTTCAGTAGTTTATTTGTCATTTTCCATATCTAATTTACACCTTTGTTGTGTCCAAAGGGCCTGGTAGATCAAGGAACTATTTCTACTTGCCAAGAGCTAGTATAAATGCTATGTTGGGACAAGCTGTGTAAAAATGGGGGTCAGTTTAAAATTGAATAGTCCATTAATGTGATCTTAACAATCTCTTACGTCCCGTCCTTCAAGGTTCAGTACTAGGTCATGTTAGATTTTTTATAATAATTATATGTACCTATGCTATATTGCTTTTAATGTCTTTGTCAAAATAAAAATCCACTTCTTATGCTTGATATACCTACACTTCTTCCTTATCCTCCTCCGCTCTTTCACATTTATCGCTAACTTCTTTATTTTCGATATTAAATTCATTTAAATTATAGTCTGCATTATCATCTTCACATTTTATATCACTTGGTTCCAAATATGGTTCAGTTTCAAATTTAAGGCTAAAAAATAAGTTAAATTTAGGTATTTATATTTATTAAGTACCTTACTTTACACATTTCTGTAGAATTATGTACTTGACACACTGGGGTATTTTGCACCCCAGCGACAAAAATTGTTATAACAAATGAACTATTGAATATTTTGACTTGAACATTTTTTTAGATCATCTTTGGAGGTTACTTTAAAAAGTTATGTAGGTTATTTAGCTTAAACACAACAATAACAAAAAAAGTGAAAAAATGGCTAATTTTACTAAAAAATCATAACTTCTTTATTTAACTGAATACTCTCAAGATGTATTACTTTAAGAAAAAAAAATAGTAGTTTAGTGGTCCTTTAAAAAAAAGATATTTATCCTGAGAAGTGAAGGAAAGGATTTTGTGAAAAAACTAAGTTTGTATTATTATGAAAAGATGCTGTAATATTTATCTTCAAATTTAATTTTTACAAGATTTTTATTTGAAAGTAAATAAAACATGTTATGAATTATAAAAAATAAGCATTAAGGTTAATTTTAATCCACGCCGGCGTAATCATTACAAATGTAGTGGCTGTGATCTTGACAAACAGGACGATAGCAGGAAGAACAAGCTCTTCTGATTTTTTTTTTTATTTTCTTTTCTTGTACACAACGAGCATCGCTGTTGTTTGCCAAGCTCAATAAGTTGCAAAAGGTCGATCAGATGCAACATCTATTTTCAAAATTCCTGCGATGCCGAGTTTTATATCTTTTTTTCAGCGTTGCTGTCGCGTATTTTCTCTTGCAAATACCGTGTCACGAGATGAAGGTGTAGTTTTTCGAGACATCAATCTCCTTTGTTTTCCTGTTGATGTTGTCGATTTTCGATTTGCATTTCAGCAAAATTCTAGCATTTACCTGGTCTAATATTGTATGTACAACTCAACTGGCGTATGAGACGGTTCGAAAGATGCTAAACCAATATTTATTGGCCAAAAATGGACATGTTTTGGATATGTTTATTTGTAATTACATACACATTTATATATTTAAGAGGCCTTTATTTTTCAAAAATACTTACATGTCATTCTTAAGGATATGTTATAAAATGCAATATATTTTAATATACATTCATTTTTGAAGGGACATCCAGAACTAAGCATGTGCGGCTTTTGTACCTCAGTATGAACTTTCTCGGCATTGAGTCATATTATACATTTCTGCAACCTCTGCTCACGTTTGCGTTGTGTAATATAATTGTTGCGATTGGTGTCTATTGGAAATATGTTCATAAAAAACCAGTCCATGATAAATCGTGGTTCTCCTTTGGTGGTTTCTTAATTTAATCAAGACTCAGAAAGCTCCCGCTTCATGTTCACAAAATTTGATCACGTACAGTGTCTGGTTATTCCTGATTTTAATTTTCTTTTTATATCTCGTTCTCTTCCTATTTATCTCTCTTACACACTCCCCCCTTTACGCTTCGCAGATACTTCATTTATTTTCCAATTTCCATTGCCAGGAATTTTTTATCGTTCATCTTCCCGCCACTATAGTAATGTTTACCCTTCTCCTTACTATGTCTCTAATGAGATATATTGACTGGGATGTCATAGTATCCGTCAACGTTGCCCAGGTGCCGAAACATACATTTGTATTTCATGGCACTTTAAAGTTATGGCATTTCTGAATTAACTACTACCTAAAAAATACACACAACACCCAGCCGATTGCCGGATTCGAACCAGCGACCATCGGTTTAATATATAGGTTACCCACTACGCTACCGATGTCGGCAATTGCCGCCGTGGCCTATGTTTAGTATTTTATTTTTACTATTTATGCTTAATATAACTTCGGAAGAGTCTTCTTAATAAAATCACATTTTTTTTCCTTCTATGTATCCAAGTATCAGAGATGCTACCTCACACTGGTGCAGCGTATATAAGGACTAGTCTTATTATCAATAACGACTTCCAAGTAATTGTATTTATTCTTAATCTGCACCGGAGAATTTGTTTTTCTGTTTTAAGCCAGGTCAGAAACCTGTTTATGTGGCTGACGATGTGTGCCCTCGCCACATTCGCGTAGAACAACTGCGTGTCAAGTAGGACATCGTGGGCAAACATTGCCATTTTGGTATTCGGGTATTTAGGAATATCCGCAGTTTACAGGTTGTACAACTTGGGCGTTAGAACTGCGCCCTCAGGTACTCTGGCTTCTATACGTCTGTGTGTGTGTGTGTGTCATCTACCTTTACTTTGCAGATTCTACCAGTTAGCAAAATATATAACGCCGTTAAGTATTTAGTTATTTTATAGGTCTATAGCTCACATAGCAATCCTCTGCTTCATACTTATTTTAACTAAAGAGTCTTGTAGGACCTTTGCTATCAACAGGAGAGTGCTATGTTGTCTCGTGAAGCTCTTTTCACGCAGCTGGTACCTAGTGAGGGTAAGCTTTGAATGTTGATTGGGATTAGTCAGAGATACAACAATAATTAACAAAATTGTTTAAACTTTCAACCGGCGAGTCAGACTTGTATGTGGCCCAGTAAAATGAGACATGCCTTAGCTGGGCCTTAAACTTTAATCTAACATTGAAGAAGAGTATTTATCCTAAAGGCTGGAAGATCAGCAAAATATAAGAAATATTTCAAAAAGGAGTTTAGTATGAGGTATGTAGTTACAGACAAATGTAATAAGTAGAATTGAGCCGGTTTTTATTTTAAATTACCAACAAATATCACCAATCTGTCATATTTTTCACTGTCTTATTTATTGACTTCTCTAGAAGATTTGACAAAATAGATTATAAAATTATTTTGGCCCAATTCAGAGATTTTGGATTGTCTTGAGAGTTTTGTGAATTCTCTTCAGTCATATTTGATCCAATAATCTCAATCAGTTTATCATAACGGATGACCTTCTTTTAGTGCGTCTTCAGGAGGGCTCCAGACTAGGATCTCTACTATTTTTAATTTTTATAAATTACTTCTCTGCAGTTATTAATGTCAACTTTCAAATATTCGCATATGACTTAAAGCTTTG
Organism: Pachyrhynchus sulphureomaculatus; assembly: GCA_019049505.1. NCBI lineage: Eukaryota > Metazoa > Arthropoda > Insecta > Coleoptera > Curculionidae > Pachyrhynchus > Pachyrhynchus sulphureomaculatus. Next base: position 80,692,287 of record CM032451.1, on the reverse strand, counting down.
TTTGTCTATGGAGTCTTGAGGATTCTAAAAAATTACAGAATGCCCTTAGCAAAATTCATAATCGGTGTGCTGAAGATAGATTGATCCTTCATGGAGTAAATGCTCAGTGATGTAATGTTCCCAAAAATTGTCCTGTGTTGTACTATTATTGTGCTGATGACTCTGTGTTAGTTAAAGTGAAAAGTACCCGTGATTGGTTGGTTAGTTGGTTGTAGGGCGGGTAAGCGATTGTGCCTGTTTGTGCATGCAGCTTCTTGATTTATTCTGCTCGTTACATGAGCACCGTCTGTTCCGAGTTAAAGCCATACATTCATATGAAGAAGCGGAGGAATTATACAGGTTTCTTCCTATTCACCACATAGTGTTCATGTCGTGGGATGACTCTGGATACCCATTCTCTGTAAATGTTTCCTCAGGTGACAGTGGCCAGTTATTAGTCCAACCATTAGTTTTGTCTGGGTTAAACGAACGACATCAGTTCTTAGTTTCTTTGAGGGGCCCCCAATGATGTCCCTCACATATCTTTGACCAGATGTTGTGAGCCAACTCTCTAGATGTTGCTGATATAACCATCTGTTTGTCGTTTTTACTAGGAGGACAGAAACTGCTAGAGTTTTTGCTGAAAAATGGTCTATTCGCAATGAACACCTATTTTAAAAAGAAGCCAGATAAGAAGTGGACTTGGAAAAGCCCAGATGGAAATACGAAAAATGAAATAGACTACATAATAACAAACAAAATAAGAATAGTTCAAGATGTGGAGACATAAATAGAGTCTCAATAGGAAGTGACCATAGAATGCTGAGAGCCAAAGTGATGATCGATCCAAAACAAGAAAGAATTAGACTTGTCAGAAGTAAGAGTAACACAAACAAATGGACATCACTGCAAAAACCAGAGACCTACTCAAGAATAATAGAGGAGGGCTTGAAGGAGATAGAAGGCTTAACATTGGAAGACCTTAATAACAGAGTAATACATGTGGTGCAGGAAGCAATGAATAAGTGTCTACCAAGACAACAAACTAAAATAGATAAATTGAGCCACGCTACCAAAAAACTCATGAAGCGGCGCAGAGACATGATAAATAAAAATACGGAGGAATATAAAAATCTTTGCAGAGAAATTTCAAGATCAGTGCGACGGGATCTGAGACAGCACAACACAAACTTAATAGAACAAACGATGAGACAAAAATTAAGAACAGGAAATACAGGCATTCACAAATTAAAGAATGACAATGGAGATGAAGTTACAAATCGAGAACAGCTTTTACAGATAACCGAAACATTTTTCGAACAGCTGTATAAATGCGCCACAGATTCCGCGGGCAGGTCTGAAATCAGCAAAGTTTTGAATGAGGGGTCAGAGGAAATTCCCGACATCACCAGAGACGAGGTGATGGCAGCTTCATCAGATATGAAGAATAATAAGTCTCCAGGAGAAGATCATATCACAATAGAAGCAATAAAAGAGGGAGGTGAGCCGGTCATCAATGCTCTTCAATGTCTGTTCAATAAATGTCTGATAGAAGGGGGCTATACCGTCAGCATGGAATAACGGTACAATAGTATTATTTCATAAAAAAGGAGACACTACTAGTCCAACAAACTACAGGCCTTCTCGGCCACATATTCAAGCTGTTTACGAGAATACTAACCAAACGTCTATCATCAAAGTTTGAAATGTACCAGCCTCGTGAACAGGCTGGCTTTAGATCGGGTTTTGGAACTAACGACCATCTGTTAGCTATAAAGCTGCTCATTCAAAAATCTATTGAGTATAACAAACCGCTAATATTAGTGTTCGTAGATTACGAAAAGGCCTTCGATTCTATTGACCAACACAAACTTTTAGAATCACTTGTCGACTGCAGAATAGACTTCAGATATACCTCATTGATAAAGTACATATACGATAATGCAACAGCTTCAGTGAGACTCCACGAAAACACCAACAAATTTAAAATCGAAAAAGGCGTACGGCAGGGAGACACTATTTCCCCAAAGCTCTTCATAACTCTTTTGGAATATGCATTTAAGAAACTTGACTGGAGGAACATGGGTGTGAATGTTGATGGTGAAGATCTTAACCACCTGCGCTTTGCCGACGATATCAGCCTCATAGCCGATAATGTAGAAGAAGCAAGCAAGATGTTGAATTCACTACAAGCCGTTTCCAGTGAAGTAGGTCTAGGGATAAAATTTTCAAAAACCCAGCTCATGACAAATTTAATCCTTAGTCGCCCTATCTCTGTGGGCGATAAACACATCTATGAGGTTTGCACATATAAGTACTTGGGACATGAAATTCAATTGGGGAAAGATAACCAAACTCACGAACTTCAAAGGAGAGTGGGTCTGACTTGGGCAGCATTCGGTAAACTCAGACATATCTTCAAATCCAACATCCCTATCTGTCTCAAGAAAAAGGTGTTTGACCAGTGCGTGTTACCGGTACTGACGTATGGTTCTGAGACTTTAACTCTTACTAAAAAGTCTATAAATAGAATCCAAGTAGCGCAAAGAGCAATGGAGCGCTCTATGTTGGGTTTGACTCTCCAGGATAGAATTCCCAATGTAGTCAAAAGGCAAAGAACAAGGGTTGTCGACGCAGTGTATAGAATGACATGCCTGAAGTGGAACTGGGCTGGGCACGTGGCGCGAATGACTGACAACAGATGGACAAAGCGCCTGTTGGAATGGAGACCCAGACGGGAGGCTTTCAGAAGCCGTGGAAGGCCATATGTTAGGTGGACTGATGATATCAAGCGGATTACAACGAATTGGATTCAGGCTGCTCAGGACCGTGATGGATGGAATAGATTAAGGGAGGCCTATAGCCAGCAGTGGATGCGAGTGGCTGCATGATGATGATGTCGTTTTTACCACTTATCTGGGAATACCAAATGCTGTGGGGTTTTGTAGTTCAGGATCCTGCTAATTCGTCCGCTTTTTCGTTACCTTTCATCCTCGAATATCCTGGAACCTGCATTACGTCAACCCTGTTGTTTCTGGAGGATGGTTCTCACAGCTCATTTCTACACTCCATAGTGATCTGGGTTGGTTATAAATATGTAAAGCCTTTAGAGCAGTTTGACTCTCTGAGCGAATATCTATTTCTTGGTTGCAGTAGACCCCATCTAATATCCTCATGAATATGTGCTTGTATTGTTTGAATTTCTGTCTGGAATATTATTGTACTTGTCCCTAGTGAAAAGCTAAACTTCCACTTGGCCCTCTCTGCGTGTATGCCAGAGCCTGCTCTGCTCGAAGTTTTTGATTCGTCTGTGTAATACACCAGACTCGTTCCCTTCGTTGAAGTTTCTACGTTCATCGATACATTTGGGTCGCACCCCTTCTATATAGTTTTTCGAAATTATATGACGTCATATATTCAAATTGCATATCCAAAAGTTTGTTGTTAATTAGATCCATAACTCTTGTGTTCCCAAATTGTACAGGTTGAAATCTCCATTCTCCATTTGTCCCTATTTAATAGGCGCTATTGATAGCCCCACTTTCTTCGTATATATCTAGGGGTACTAGTCTCAGAATTATTTCCATAGGTGTGGTGGGGGTGCTACTTAGAGCTCCAGAAGAACATAAGCAAGCCAACCTCTGCAGCCGCTTTAGCTCCGTGGTTGTTGGGTTCTGTGCTGTTTTCGCCCACCATACTGCAGCTTCATATGTAATCATGGGTCTAATGATCCACGACTTTAAGGTTCTCTTGGAATCTAAATTAAGTTTTAGTTTTCACATATACAAAATGTTAGGATGTGTCTTAAGAAATTGTAAATCACTGTGTAATGTACCCATACTTAGAACTTTGTATACATCCTGAGTACGAAAAAAATTAAAATATGGTTAAAAGATTTAATCACCAAGTTATAAGCAATATATATTAATGCTAGATCAGGTGCAACATAAGATTTTAAAGTTCCTTCTAAAAAGAAGGGGTATACTCACAAAGACAGATAGACGATGGAAAGGTATTCCAAAGGTTCAATTTGGATAGATTGTAAAAATGCAGGGGATCTCATTCAATAACAATTTCGCTTAAAATCGCTAATGAGAGTACTGTCAGCCCGTTTTTGCTCGTTTGTTGTGCCCAAAGATATTGGTAGATCAAGGAACTGTTTCTACTGGCCAAGAGTTCTTATAAATGTTATTGTTGAAGGACCTTTGAATAAAATCTGGTCAGAGCATTTTTTATCAGTGGCAGTTGACGGATTTCTTTCTTTACCTTCACTATCAACGCTGGCGTGTCCAAAGGCTCCTACTCTTTTTCTCCTTTACATTAATGATCTGGTGGAAAAAACGAGTAATCTAATTTACGGCTTCGCGGAAGACAGGATGTTTATTTCTTTATTTACTTTGACGCTCGAACATCAGCAACTCATGCAAATATCCGAAGATAATAGGACGTCTTTCAACTTAACAAGGTGATGGGTGACAATAATCGAGTAGAATTTAACGTTACAAAAACCCAGACGGCAGTTTCTTTTAGAAAAGTTGACGTTGCTGAACCCCACATAGTTATGTCGGGACTCTCCATTACTTTAGCATCGTCATTCAATTTGATGGTCGTTAACTTGAGAGCAAATATGTTTTGGCATTTACATGTTGCATGCTTAGAAAGTTGGGAATCAAAATAGAAAGCTTTCCACTCCACAAGGATTTTCAAAGCACAAATTCGTCCAATGATGGAATACTGCTCTCAAACATACACTGCACTCGTTGGATTCTATTCAAAAGAGATGCTCGCTTGACTGGAGACCCAGAACTCACCAGCAACCTCGAGTCTTTGGAGCATTGAAGAACGGTTGGGTGACTCGAGTCTATTCTACAAGTAATGTCATGGAAATAGTTCGATGGAAGTAGCCTGGTTAATTCCTCACAGACTGGTGAATCCTAGGAATATACGTCGCGCTAATACATCCCATCTGTATGACCTCATCCCTCTGGAATGATTTGCCCACTGAGTATAATTTCTTTCTCTTCCCATTGAGTATAATTTTACAGCAATTCAAAACCAACGTGAATCGCTTTTTCCACACACGCATTCCTCCTGTAGCGCTTTAGGGATTTCCTTGGAGTATATGCGCTATGCCCATAAAAAAGACTCATTTGGAACCTTACAGATTCTTTATAACAATCGTATGATCTTATGCTATTTTGTTTCTAGTATCCTTATTCTATACATATGTGTTTTGTTAGTTTGTATCCCTGTGTTTTTGTTTTATTTACGTTGCAATTAGTTCGTGTTGGACTGTGAAATATAAATGCATAAATAATATCATCAAAACACAAATCCACTTCTTATGCATGATATACCTACCCATCTTGATCAAACTTCTTCGTCTCTTTCACAATTGTCGCTGACTTCTTTATTTTCAATCTCAAATTCATTTAAATTACAGTCTCGATTATCATCTTCATATTTTATGTTACTCTGCTCCATAAATGGATCATCTTCAAATTTAAGGCTAAAAAAATATGTTAAATTTAACTACCTTCTTTCTTTGTTTTTTCTATATCTTAGTCAATGCCTGATGCGGCTCCTAAAGTTGATAATCAAAATTTTATTTTGTAAGTTAATGCCATTATGCCAAAAATTACATCATTAAAATATCCTTTATGCAACAAATGTGAAAATTTAATAAAATGTTAACTTTCGGCCTGCTAGTTATATATGGGTTAAAATAAGTAAAACGGGCCTCCAGAAATTTTTTTTCTCGGATTTCAAAGATAACCATGTTTTTCGATAGAGGTACAAGTATCTTTTCACCCTCAATTTTTTTTGCAATACTTCAATTATTGCGAATAATCAATGTTAAATCAATTTCTTATCATACAAATCAACTGAAGCCGCTGAATGTTTCAAGTTCTCTGATCAGATACATCATTTGAAAACTACTTTCGGCGACTCGGCCATTCGAAAAATTTATTATTTTTCTAACGAAGCCGAGTCTCAATATAAAAACAAGTTCAATTTTTCTTCTCTACTCTCGCATGAATCTGTATGTGGTATTAATGCAGAATGACATTTTTTCGCCACATTTGATGGAAACGGGGCTTGTGATAGTATTGGTGAATGCGTTCAAAGTGCAGCAAGAACTGCAAGTCCTCAGAGAAATAGTGAAAATCAAATAACATCTCCCAATCGCTTGTTTGATTGGGCAGTTAATTATTTTAAAAATGTAAGATTCGATTTTTGTACAAATGAAGAATGTCAGGCTCACGAAAACGTTTATCAATCGAAGCATCGAACTTGTAAAGCTATATCTTAAGCCTCGCCAATTCTATGCGTTCATACCGAAAGAAAATAACTGATGTGCAAAATATTTTCTAGTTTTGAAGCAGTAACAGTTAATGTTTGAAATAATTTAATATGTATTGTATAATTTTGACTTCATTGTTCATTAAATAATAAATGCAAAAGGTCTTGATAATACTATTATAATTCCTTCGTTAAAAATTAATATTTTTCGAGAGTGTCGGCGTTAGCGGCTAGCGCGGTAGAGTCCACGAGCGCGTTGTATGCCGCGCGTCATCAGGAAAATATTAATAACTTCTTTATTATAAGAGGTTACTAACTTTTTTAAAATTTATTCGGGGGTGTTTTACGCATTAAAGAGTGCAATCTCATTTTCGAGTGAAACCGAGAACATAGTTTAATTCGAAATTGTTTAAAAAACTGTTTATAACTTTAACAAATTAAATTTTTACAACCGCATGAATTGTATAAACATTTAGCTTCATTTAAAAAAAATTGACTCAATTATCTCTATTCATTTCCAAAATATGATTAAATGAAAAGTTCTATACATAAATATTCAACTAGCGATTATTTTCAAAATAACGGAGGTATTGCAAAAAAAAATTGGGGGGTAAAAAGTACTTGTACCTCTATCAAAAAAACATGGTTATATTTGAAATCCGAGAAAAATTTTTTTCTGGTGGCCCGTTTTACTTATTTTGACCCATATGTGAATAAAGGAATTAACCATATATTACACCCAACACCTACTAAATTATGCAACTATTATAACATATATGTACAAGGTCAGCTAAATTTAATTTTAAACGTTTTTTAACGGATCTCAATGAGCTAAATTCAGATGCAGTCTTGAAGTTGATACAAATTCGCAATTAAACTGTTGTTTATTTAACTTACTTTATAATAGCTAAACAAATAAACAACGGCAAAAGCTTATATCTAAACTGACGTTTCTTAATCCTAGCTTAAGTCAGATAATTCAACTGAACACCATGCATATACTATAAATACAAGAATTTCAAGCTGACCATCAAAAATTCAAATTTTGAAATTCATAATGAAAGACATTTAAAAGTTTGGCAAAATCAGCTTTAAAAATAATTAAAAAATATTTTTTCCTGTGTATGAAAGTAAATTCAAAAATTTTGTAGAAGATTTAGCTTAATAGTAATGTATTGGGCACTGAATATCATATGGTTCCGACTGAATAAATAAAAAAACAAAGAAATAAATTCCTAACCATTTTAATTTTGGGACCCCTTTTTACTCCCCTTACAAAGGAAAGTAAATGATTTTTTGATAAAATAATGTATGACTTTTTGGATTTTTTCAGAGTCCCTAGATTACGAGAAATATAGTTTCTGATTTCTATTGCTGTGTCTGCCTGTCTATCGGTATGTATGTCTATTGGCATGATAATTTTTGAATAAAATTATATAGTGATTTTGAATTCGGTACATATTTAATACTTAAAGTAAGAAAATAACCTATAATTTTTAGGCAATATTGTCTGGAAAGAAGAGGAAGTAAGGAGTCAGGTTTACAATTTTGTGTAGTATCAACAGAATTATGAAAACTCTACCTGGTTTTTGCTTTCGAAATGAACAAATTTAAAGTGTCATTATTCATGGAAGTACATATATGTGTTTATAGGGGGTGGGAGGGTTAGAGGGACTTGGTTTATATCATGTTATAGGTCTGTTTAAAGGTTCCTTGCCCTTGTCGGAGATCTTAGAGTAGAATAATCTAAAAATTATGTTATTTTTTCATTACTTCTAATTTTAACAAGAATAGCTTAGATAAAGGTATTGTTTAATATAAGAAAGTTACATTCAGTATTCATTTTAGAAATGACCATTTACAAGGGAAGTACTGAGTAAATCATTTCTTTGATTTTTTGGAACTGAAAAAAATTCAGTTAGGAGATAGGGATTTAATAAAAAATGGTAAGTATAGTAGTAGCAACAAAGAAGACTCTAACTTAGAGTTCAAGCTTCCTACGTGGTAGAAAATTATATTGATAAAGGTAATAAGAGAGACAAAAAAAACACATCAAGAATGGCACCCTCAATTCGAAAAAGATTGTAGTCATGATATTGCTAAGTGGTATGTCAGGCATTACAGTCAGTAAGGAAATAACATAAAAGAGAGAAATTTAGTCACTTAACCAATGAACATCGTAGGTAAACTTTTCAGCTGATGAGGTCTAGCACCCCTCCACCTACCTTCATATAAATACAATGGTTGTTTTGTTTTTTTTTACCTAAAAAGAAAGAAACAAGGGAAATGAGACAGGTAAAATAATATCATATTATAACCTTATACTTTTGGAGAGTGAGCAACACTTAAATATTACAAGTTTCTAATTTTGAATTGTCATCTTTAACCGCGAATTTAGCATATGGTAGAACATATTTTGCAAGTTCATTTTCAAATTTTCTTTATGAAATGCAGCATTAGTCGAATATATTAATAAATATATAAATACACAAGCACACAGGGAAATGTTTACTCTTTCTAGAGTGTACTGTGCCATTCCAAGGTTAAAGGAAAATTCTTTAGTTTGAAAAAAGGGACCAAATGTCTGAGATCCAATATTAATAAAGCTAATACTAAATAAATGTATGTATCAAAACATATGGGTCAAAATTAAATAGTAAAAATGTAACCACAGAAGAATTAATTTCAAAAGGACCAATAACTTAAAATATCTATGAGTAGAAGATGTGCCTACTCATTTCAGGTGAAATCCATAATAAAATATACTTTTAGATGAGGAAGTATAAGAACTGGGCCATCATCAAACGCATCACTATAACATATGTTTGTACAACATAAACCAAAATAAAATATATATTTCTGCGTGTGATTTCGGAAAATACCATTTTCTGTACAAAAGCAGCTATTTTTTAGTTGAATGCATAAAAAGTACTGTTCCTAACAGTTGATCTTTAGCTTTTAGTCTGGATGTTTTATTTATTATTTTGTTTTTTTTTTGTTCTTTTTTTCCATATTTGATCAATGTGGTTCTCTATTTGGCTGACAGGCCTAAGCCAAGTAAGTAAAAATGCTATAACTATTGTGTATTAAGGAATGAGTTGACAGTGTTACATGTTTTCAAAATCACTGACTTCTGAATGTTTTTGTGTATGTTTATGTTGAGTCCTAATTGTACTAAGTGTGGTGTGAATGTTGGTGTAAGGCCTGTGGCTGATATGACTAGGGGGACAATGATGACTTTTTCTTGTTTCTATAGCCTTTTTATTTCTTGTTTGTGTCGTTGTGGACAGCTATGTCAATTAGATAGGTGACTTCTCCTTTTTTGCACTGAACAGTAATATCTGGTCTATTGACGGAGACTGTTTTAACTGTATGTATACTGGTATCCCAGTAGAACTTGTAATCTTTATTTTCAAGTATGGATGCTGGTGTGTATTTGTAGTGGGGATCTGTATTTTCTATGAGTTTGTATGTTGTGGTTAATGCTTGGTGAACTACTTTTGCTGCTGAATCATGTCTGGCTGTGTATTCCGTTCCGGCTAATATTTTACATCTGCCTGTTATGTGTTTGATTGTTTCTTTATGCTGGTGGCATTTTCTGCATATGTCTTCTGTAATGGTTGGGTCTCAGATGATAGGCGTTTAGTAGTTTCTGGTTAATATGACTTTATGCTGGATGGCAAGTGAAAAGGCTTCTGTTTCAGGGAATAGCTGGCCATCCTGTAAGCAGGTGTATGACTGTCTTTTATTTATGTGGTTTTGTTGTATATGGTATGGTTTTCTGACCATATTCTTATCTTTTCCTGTCGTAATTGGGCGTGACTGTGTGTGTTTCCTGGGTGGTCTGCCCAGGATAAGTCGAGAGGTGTGTAGTTCTTGTCAGCTTTCACTGTTGTTGTGTGGAGGCTGGTTAGCTTGGTGTGAAAAAATTTCCTGGGGTATAATTTTCTGTATTTGGTGAATTGAGAATGTATAAGGATCTGAATGTTTTCTATATCTGTGAGTGACCATTTGATGATACCAAATGAATATGTGAGTATAGGTATAGCAAACATGTTAAGGGCTTTAAAGAGATTTTTGGAGTTGAGTTTTGTCTGTATAAGTTTCGTGAGTCTGTTTTTGAATTCTGTTCTGAGCTCTGTTTTGATGTGAGTGTGGTTGAGTTTGGTGCTTTGATGGAAGCCTAGATATTTGTATGTTTCTTTGTCAAGCATGTTATTGAGTATTTCATTGCTGATGGTTTCTGTCTCATGGTGGCCTTTCCATTGGAATTTGTTGATGTGGAGTACTTTATATTTACTTATACCAAATTCTATATTGATATCTAAGGTGAATGTTTCTGTGATTTTGAGGAGTTCTTTCACCTATGTTTCTGTTGCAAGCTAGAGTTTTATGTCATCCATAAAGAGGAGGTGGTTTATTTTATATTGCTTTATTTTCTGAGGTCTAATGCAGAAGCCATGGCCTGTTCTGTTTAGTGTATCTGAGAGTGGATTGAGACATAGGCAAAACCATAGAGCGCTGAGCGACTCTCCCTAAAATATACCCTATCTGAAGTACAGCTCTTCTGTTCAGATACTTTCGGTTTGTGTTTTTAGGTGGATTTTGGTTTTCCATGTTTTCATAATTTGCGCGATAAATTGTTTGAGGTTTTGGTTGATTTTGTAGATTTCTAGGGGTCTGATTAACCAGCAGTGGGATATAGAGTTGAAGGCTTTTCTATAGTCTATGTATGGTCAGCTGCTCTTTGCATCCTCGGCTATTTTTTCCTGCACCTGTTTTGCTCTTCTGTGAGAATATTGTTGTCTATTAGTTGTTGTTCTATTTTCTTGGAAATTGTGGCTGTGATGATCCTGTATAGAGTTGGAAGACAGGTAATAGGTGAGTGATTTTGATTATTATGATATTTATTATTATTATGATAAGACACAGCACTATTAAAGGTAGCTGGTAGACTTCTATGAAACAATAATTACATGGTTCAGTGTCATAATAATTAAAGTCTTCTTACTTATTATTATTACTATTTCATTAGAATGCTTTTACAGCATAAATATTTTAAATGTTGAAAATAATATTTTTTCTTATTAAACGTTTTTTGATAAAGGATAAATCTGAAAAGTTATGTAAGAACACCAAAATATTTAGAAAAAGTGCAATTTAAGCAAAATAGCACGAGTAAAATTATAAATAAGGGTTCACAAAAATCATTTAGACTATGTTGAATAATAAATTTTTATAATATTCTAATGTGGCTATAAACCAGTATTATGTAAGGGCCTGAAAAAATGTGATAGCTCGTCCAAGCAAGAGAGACAGACATTCATTTTATTTAATTATATTCTTCTACAGCTACTACTAATTCTGTGTTATTATGGTGCCATTGTAGCCAGTGTCATAGGGTCAAAACCTTTTGCATACCGAGAATTAAAAAAAAATACATGATTCATATATACCTTATTTCTTCTTGTTTAGTTAAGAAAATATCATATTCATTATGGTCATATGGAATTTCTTTTTCAGTGGCAATAATTTCAGTTTTGTCTTCATTTAATTCAAATGATACTGCAACTTGGGGCTTGGAAGCAAAATCATAACTTGTTTTTTTATACCTAAAATAAAGTACAACAGTAAACATTTGTACACTACAGGCCTTCCAAAGGATCTGCACTTCTTATATTATTTATTAAGGATGTTATATATTGTTTTGAAGGATCACAAATTTTTAAAAACTGTTCTCATTTACATTTTATAATACTGTAAATCTAAACCTCAACAGTTCATAACCTGGCATATTCATTGGTGAAATTGTAACCATTTAAAGTTTAATGTCGCTACATGTAAAATTATTAAAGTTTATAAATATGTGCACCAGTTTAGGCTAGACCATAACTACATAATTATGTAAATAATGACAGAGATATTGGCGTTATTTTCAATCAAGAACTTAATTTTAATTTGCATATTGACAATATTATTTTAAAGGGACTTAAACTGCTTAAATTTAACGCAAACTATAATAACTTTTTTCTACAACTATCATATTTTTACTCTAAATCTTACTTTGGTAAAAAGATTTGATGTTTTTTATTTCTTGTTATAATGTTGTAGCTAATTTTATATATGTTCTAGATGTTAAAACATAATAGGACTCCTTCAGAATTTTATTATTCTGTAGTGGTAGTAAATAAAATCAACAATATTGTTGATTTTATTTTTATATATACTAGGTATATACCTAGTGTAATATATTATACATACCTTGGAATATTTTTATACTCCATATTACAATGTATTATAACCAAAACAGCCTTCTAGTCTAGCAGTTATTGTAATGAAATAGCTACGAGATCCTTAAATACAATAGAAAAAAAAATAGGAAATTGGGTTAATCTATTTTAAAAAAAATTAACATAATTTATGCAAATAAGGTAAATTAAATTAATACTTTCACTTTGGAAAGCCACGTCTCACATCTTTTTTTTTCAACAAATAATGCAGGGAACAATAATTAATGGGGAAAAATTCAAAAATGTGGGTGTCACTTGTCAAAAGCAACTCCATATACCTAAGATGTAGTTGTCTTTCTTTCTTGGATTGGCTTCTGTACCTTGGGGCAATTTGCCAGCGCATTTGGTTAAAGCATGTAGTTATTATTAACGTATCGTCTGTGGTACCCTAGAGTTACAACCTAGGCAAATTTATGGGACCGACCTAACCTCTCTGCTCAACAAATCCGAATTCAATACTAATAATGCAGTAATCCATCTACATCAAGGCACCCTTGAACGAAGCCTAACAATTCAAATCTTACCCATCAAATGAAGAGTATTCACGAGAGTAGTCACATATTAATAGTTTTACATTACACATTTCATTTATTAACAAATTAGCTAGTAACAAAACACTATAACTAACAAACAATGAGTAGAGTAAGCATGAATACAATTTAGATCTTAAGATATATACATGACAGGGACCTAATTAACTTAGCTTAGGTATTGACAAATTTAAGATATTTCAACTTAAGGTATTTCATTTTTTTTATGGGTCTAGCACGCGTGCTGCAGGGAGGTCCCTAAAGCGCTACAGGAGCGATACGTGTGCGGAAAAAAAACGATTCACATTGTTCTTGAATCGCTGTAAATTGTACTCGGTGGGAAACATAGTCCTGGGCAAATTATTCCAAAGGGATGATGTTTTCCATGAACATGAACATTTCTGACTTATGTAACACATGTTTTGAACAACACAATTGAACACTTTGGAGAATCTCGAGCGGTTGCTCTTGACATATCCAAGTCATTCGACCGTGTTTGGTATGTCTGAAAAGTTCTGTTTGTGGCTCTCACGTTTCCTCAGAGAGCGTTCTTTACGAGTGGCAGTCGACGGATTTCTTTCTAACACCTTCACTATCAACGCCGGTGTGCTCCAAGGCTCCACACTATCTCCTTCTTTCTTTCTCATTTACATTAACGATCTGCTGGAAAAGACCGAAAACCCAATCTACGCTTATCTCTTCATTCACTTTGAACGCTCGGACATCGGCTACTCAGACGAATATCCGCAGACAGCGGGAAGTCGTTCAACTTAACAAAGACCTGGAAGAAATTCTATCTTGGGGTGACAGTAACCATGTGGAATTTAACGCTATAAAAACCCAGGCGGCAGGTTTTTCTAAAAAAGTTAACGTTGCTGAACCCGACATAGCTATGGCGGGGCACTCCATTCCTCTAACATCGTCACTCAATTTGTTGGGCGTTATTTTGGGAGCAAATATTTCCTGGCATGAACATGTTGCAGGCATAGCAAGGAGAGCTTCTCAAAAGTTAGGAATATTATTTCGAACTAGAAAGCTTTACACTTCACAACAACTATTAATTCTTTACAAAGCCTAAATTCGACCAACTATGGAATACTGCTCCCATGTTTGGGGCTACGCTCCCAAACATACATTGCATTTGTTGGATTCTATTCAGAGAAGAGTTGTTCGTCTGATTGGAGACCCGGAACTGACCGGCGGCCTTGATTCGCTGGAACTTCGAAGAACGGTTGACGACTTGAGCCTATTCTACAAGTATTTTTATGGAAAGTATTCGAAGGATGTAGCCTGCTTAATTCCTGCCAGAGCGGTGCATGTTAGAAATACACGTCGCACTAATACTTCATTGCAGCACGTGTGTTAGACCCATAATAAATAAATATATATATATATATATATATATATATATATATATATATATATATATATATATATATATATATATTTATATATATATATATATATATATATATATATATATATATAATTAAAATTAAACTTACTTAAGTCTTAAGCTAATCCGGAGGCATAGGGTCGTTGGGTCTTAGCAGACGGCGGCGAGCATAGCGTGGGGGCGGGCGGTAGGCGGTCTTGACTGTGAAGTTGGGGTGGTGGAAGGTGGCTTTGTCCAGCAATTTCAGCTCTGTGCTGCTGATGAATTCCTGAATTGTAGGCATTTGGAGATCTCTGTGGAGTTGAGGGTTGTGAACAAACCATAGGGCGTTGGTGATAATACGGAGGGCCTTATTTTGAATGGTCTGAAGGGTGGATCTGCGGGTGCGTGACATCTGACACAACTAAGGGCTAGAGTAGATCATTCCAGCTCCAATCCATCTTGTAGATTGTCAACTTGTTGCGCGTTGACGATTTTCTGGACTTGAGAAGTGGGAAAAGTTGGCCGAGGAGTTGGTCGGTTTTCTGGGCGGAGGAAGTGACCTGGTCCTTTTACTAGCCGCTTGTCGTAGTGGAGTCCCAGGTACTTGACGCTAATGGACCATCGGAGTCGGGTTCCTTGGAGGGTGAGGCTTTCTGGCGGTGGGAAGCGGGCTTTTGAGGACATGATGGCTTGGGTCTTCGCTGGGTTGAGCTGGATTCTCCAGTGTTCGAACCAGGGGACTAGTCTGTTGAGGTGGCGCTGGAGGCGGCTGATGATGATCCTGTTAACAGTTTTAGAAAATGAACAGAACAATATAGGAAGTGAGCTGACCAGTAGCAAAAGAGATAACAAGCCAACAAATAAGGTAATTAACAATTTTGTACGAGGGTTGAGTGATAAGCAAAATGAACAAAAAAAACGCCATAATTTTTTATCTAGATCAACAATGCTACTTCAACTGAGGTAATTCTTAAATCATGTCCGGATGCAGCTATTCAATATCTTGAATAGGTCGTGAAAATCCTTACAAAACCGCGTATCTAAAGTAATCATAAGATCAAGATCAGACGTTGCGACTATCATTCGCCATGTAAAAGAACTGAAGATGTCTGAGCAATATAAACATATCCCTTTATGCTTTACTAGAACCCAGAGATAGGTTGCAAAGTATTTTACAGTATTCCACTTTGCCGTTTGTATACCTCTTAATACCCTTTAAGGCGAAGTTTTTTCTTTCTTCTAATACTTCGGTTCAGTTTATTACCTATGTGGTAAAAAGATATTAATAATGGGAGTCTTCAATATGCTCATTTTTAACCCATGAATATAAGACCCAAAAGTCGAGATTCTAAAAATTGTTTGAAGTCTGTGCCCTCTAGAGCAATACAATAATATGACAAATACTGCAAATAGGATGGTTGCTCTCTCTCCAATTTTATCTACAAGATATCCAAAGAATTCATGGTGCTTGATGCTTGTGGGCAACGATCTAGAACACTACATTAAGTATTTCCTTTACACTTAAATGTCGTGAGAGACAAAACCTTTCAGCCCATACTTTACAGTCAAGGTATCATTTTAGGTGAACGAATTTTTTATTACTTTAAAAAATACTACTACATACAATATTACATAATATCTTTGCCGAGATTAATCATTCGAAAGAGGACTTTCCAGTTTGATTTACAATAGAAATAATTAAAAATATTAAATACAAACACAGAGCATTTCAAGGAATGAGTGAATTAGACAAATATCCATCCACAGATAGAACGTGTGATTAGTTTGGTATAGAGAGCACATACCACAAGGGCTGTAAACTCCATATCAAATAAGGGTCAAATATCTTATTTCACGTAATCAATTCCTTAGCGGGCATAACACAATTAGCAACCTAACTTGTTTTTCTTAATATGCGAATCAGGTCTTGAGTAATTAATTATAAGTCGACATGCTCTATATTGATTTCTCGAAAGTTCTTGACAGGGTTTGGTGCTATGGGCCGCACAACTAGCCTTGTTCTCTTTCTTGTTTACTAATTAAAGTATAAACTACATTATGTATTGCCTCGGAGTAATAGCTGTCCAGTTGACTGTGACAGTTTAACATTTATAGCGGATATGCGGATATTTGCATGAGTAGAAGATGTTCGAGCTGGTTCTTTCCAGCAGATTGTTATTGTAAGTATGGAGTCTTGGGGCACACCGGCGTTGATGGTGAAGGGATTAGAAAGAAATCCGTTGACTGCCTTTCGTAGAGAACGCTCTCTGAGGAAACACGAGAGCAACAAACAAGACTTTTCAGACATACCATAAGAGCGCCGCTTAGCCCAAAATCCATCATGCCAAACACGGTCGAATGCATTGGATATATCAAGTGCAACCACTCAAGATTCTCCATAATGTTCAGTTGCGTTGCTCCAAATATATATAAGTTAGAAGATCTCCTGTTGACGTTTGCTTACGAAAGCCACATTGATGGTCGCTAATAATATTGAATCCTTCTAGACATTTTAGAATGTGCTGATTGATAGCCTTTTCCATAACTTTTGATATTATTGAAAGCAGTGAGACTGGTCGGTAGTTATTTGGCAAGGTCTCCTTGCCTTTTTTGGGTATCGGCTGAACTGTAGCATATTTCCATCAGGAAAGAAATATTCCCTTTCTGTACGATAGGTTGAAAAGTCTACAGAAAACTGTTATTAGTTCGCTCGTTCATTTTTTTGTGTACTACGAGAGGTATTCAGTCAGTTTCATTAAAATTCGTTTTATGATACGCTGTTTGAAGATATTATCGGATATCCTTGGCTGCACTATGAAAATAATGAGTGGTGTTTTTCCTTGGAAATCGACAGTAAAATATGAAGCAAAGAATTCAGCAAAAAAGGTGGCTATTTCAACTGGTATTGTTGTAATAGTATTATCTGGCCATGTGTGAGGTAATATAGTGGATTTAGTGAAATTATTACTAAAAGTCCTATCAACTGAGCAAAAGGATTTGGAATTGTTGGGGAAGGTAAGAAGTTTGTTTTTAATTAGCCGATTGTGTGCTTCCTTGGTTTGGTCGATGCATCTGTTTCGGGCATGAACAAAGATCTGGCGATAAAGTTAGGAGTTTCAAGCCATGGTCGGTAGGCAAGCTCTTTAGAAGCAACAGCTTCTTTGTATTTTTAGTAGAACCAAGGCATGGGTATACCACCGTACTGCAGGGAAATTCCTAAAACACTACAGAAGCGACGCGTTAGTCTTGAATCACTGTAAACTGTACTCGTTGCGAACATACAGTCCTGGGAAAATCATTCCAAAGGGATGAGGTTCTCCATAAAAAAGACTTCTTGAAAAGGGTTGTACGAGGAAACACTATGGAATCTTAGGGCACAACGACGACGATAGTGAAGGTATTAGAAAGAGATCCGTCGACCGCTTGAGATCCTCTAAACTGTTTAATGGCGTTGTTCCAAACATGTGTTATATAATCTCCTATTGATCTTTGCTATGAAAGCCATATTAATGTTCGCTAATAATATTCAATCCTTCAAGATATTTTAGAAGATGCTTCCCTATAGTGGAGCGGGATAGAATACTCTCCTGACACGTTCTGCTAGCCGTAGAAGACGACTAAAAGAACAACTTAGATAGTTGATGCCCAGATTCCACTAGGCAGCACCCGGTATGATACCATCGCATCGGCTTAGGCTGCGTGAAGTTGCTTAATGTATCGTGGCTGTGCCGATGGTTCCGGACTGTCGGACCAAATATCATGATGAGGTACCTGGATACAAAAAATTCTGGAGGTAAAATAGCACTCCGTTCGGATCTCAGAGTAGAGGCTGATTCAGGAGCGTCAACATGCAGAGATCACAACTTTAAAATAGATTATTGCAACATGCGAGGACTAAACTCGAACATAAATTCAGTACACCAACACCTGCAATCAAATAAACCTCATGTACTCGCTCTCTGTGAAACCAAGGTCAGTTCATCGACCAACACAGTCAACTTTCTCTATCCTGGGTACGACTTTTATTCTCGGTTTGGAAATAACAATGAATCTGTCTTTTTGTCAGAAGCGACCCTTCTTGTCAACGAGAAGAGGCTCTGAAGCACCAAAACTTCGATGTTATATGGTTAAAAATAACATCTCAACAAACCACAAGATTTATTTGCTGCCACTATCGACCACCAAGTGATACTAACTTTAGAACACTTTTCGCTTCTCTTGCAGACACAATCAATCATTTGCAGATTAACTATTCAAATGTCAAAATTGCCATCCTGGGCGACTAACGTCCACATCAACTGGCTTAAGTATTCAAATACTACCGACGTACAAGGTCGTGAAGCTGAATCATTCTCCATCAGTTGTGGCTTAACTCAGCTTATTGACGAACCAACACGGATCCCTGATCGAGACGGGGAGTTCGCCAGTCTTCTTGATCTGTTTTTAACCACCAATCCGGAGATTTACACGGTCAGCGTAAATCCGCCGTTAGGTTCTTCCGATCATAAACTACTTTCGACATCGACTATCCTACTACAAATCTGCTAAATGGGAAGAGAACTCATGGAATATTTTCGAACTTTCCCTTGGTTAGAAGTTCGTTCGATTCGACGACCTATCTGACTGCGCTAAGGAGGTTTCCGATGTTATATTGGCTGGTACGGACAGTGACATCCCTTTTTCGAAGAAATGCCCTTCCAAAGGCAAACCTTGTTTAGACCGAAACTGCAAAGAAGCTATTGCTTCTAATAATCTTGCCTACCGACAATGGTGTGAAAATTCTAACGCCATAAATGGTAATATCTTTGCTTGTGTCCGGAACAGATGCAAAGAAATTATCGACGAAATCAAGGAGGCACACAATAAACGAATTAGAAACAAGCTCCTTGCTTACACCAACAATTCCATGCCCTTTAGGTCAGTCGCTAAGGCAGTTAGTCAAAATTTCACCAAATTCACTATACCACCACTCACACGGCCAGATTATTCTATTGCAACAACATCTGTCGAGAAAGTGAACGTGTTGGCTGACTTCACATTCTACTGTTGATTTCCAAAGAAAAAACACCGGATCTTCTAATTTATGTAACACATGTTTGAAACAACGCAATTGAACACTTTGGAGAATATTGAGCGGTTGCTCTTGATATATCAAAGGCATTCGACCGTGTTTGGCACGATGGATTGTGGGCTAAGCGACGCTCTTATGGCATGTCTGAAAAGTTCTGTTTATGGCTCTCATGTTTCCTCAAAAAGCGTTCCTTGCGAGTGACAGTAGACGGATTTCTTTCTAATTCCTTCACTATCAATGCCGTTGGGCCCCAGGGCCCCGTACTGTCTCCTATTCTCTTTCTCATTTAGATTAACGATCTGCTGAAAAAGACCAGGAATCCAATCTACAGCTTTGCATATGACAATATGCTTATCTCTTCATTCACTTTGAATTCTCGAACATCAGCTACTCATGCAAATATCCGCAGACAGCAGGAGATCGTTCAACTTACCAAAGACCTGGACAAAATTTTATCTTGTGGGTGACAGTAATAAAGTAGAATTTGACGCCAGAAAAACCCACGCGACAGTTTTTTTTTTAAAAAAGCTAAAGTTGCTGAATCCGACATAGTTATGTTGGGGCACTTCATTCAACTAGCATCGTCACTCAATTTGCTGGGCGTTAATATGGGAACAAATATGTCTTTGCATGAACATGTTGTAAGCATAGCAAAGAGAGTTTCTCAAAAGCTGGGAATATTATTCGAACTAGAAAGCTTTACACTCCACAACAACTGTTAATTCTGTACAAAGCTTAAATTGGACCAACCAAAACTGTTCCCATGTTTGGGGCTCTGCTTCCAAACATGCACCGCATTTGTTGGATTCTATTCAGAAAGCACCTGTTTGTCTGATTGGAGACCCGGAACTGGGCAGCAACCTTAATTCATTGGAACATCGAAAAACGGTTAGAAACTTTAGTCTATTTTATAAGTATTTTCATAGAAAGGATTCGAGAACCTCATCCCTTTGGGATAATTTGGCCAGCACTGTGTTTCCGACCGAGCACAATTTACAGCGATTCAAGACCAACGTTTGCTTTTTTCGAACCCGTGTCGCTCCTGTAGCGATTTCCCTACAGGACTTGCGCTAGGCCCGTAAGAAATGCTGATTGCTAGCCTTTTCCACGACTTTCGCTTTTATTCAAACTAGTACGACTGGTCGGTAGTTATTTGGCAAGGTCTTTTTTTGCCGTTTTTAGATATCGGCTGAACTCTAACGTATTTCCAACAGGAAGGAAATACTCCCTTTTTGTAGGATAGGTTGAAAAGTCTACAAAAAATTGGTATTAGTTCTTTCATGCATTTTTTGAGTACTATGGCAGGTAAAGTTTAAAATTAACTACGAAAACGCGACGGCACGATATAACCCAGTGCAGATCAGCTCATTGAACACGGGAAAAAAAAACTGCAACGGTAAGTTAAAGTACTCTCTCCAAATCTGTTTCGTGTTTTTATTTTTTGTTTTATTGTACTGCGTATATATAATGGATCAAAAAAGTAATAACATCGAGAAAACTGACAGGAAAGATAGGTCCAGATCTCCGATAGGAGAGAAGGATTTGTTGATTCAGCACTTACGACATGTCGCAGACTTTAGCATCAATGATGGACGACTCTAAATGGGAAACAGTCATATACAAAAGCAATAAAAATAGATCGAAGCTCAGCTCTGACTCTCCGGTAACAATGACCCCTCCGGCAAAAACGAGAAGAAGAAAACAGACAACAAACCAAAAGCTGCAGACAAATCTAGAACAATCCCAACCGTCGACCTCCTCTGTGGCCAAAGCCGGGAATTCTGCGACAGTCACAGATAAAACCATGAGTGCCGCGTCTAACATGGGCCAAACTACAGTAGGGGCCGTCACGCCCCCTTCTAAAAAGCGGTCCCAATCAGAAATGCACCGAATTTGACTTCCTCACAGCTCCTTGAGAGAAACAAGGAAACCTTCTATACCTTCCAATTCCCAGAAGAAAAGCTGAACCACGTGATTCTTTGTGGTGTTAGCATCCATCTCATAAAAGAAGAAATCACAAAGGACCTAGCCCACCAGGGCTTCAGCCCTAAGAACATAATTCGCTGGAACCATCCCGACGCCAAGCCCATGCCCAGGGTACATGTACTACTTCACCAAAAAGAAACTGACATCTTCAAAGCCAAATTGGTTTGTGAATTTGAAGTATGTGCTGAAACACAAAAGTCTAAACCCCTTAGTATCCAGTGCTACAACTTCTAGGCCCACAGGCACGTACCCCCATGCCGTTGCATCCCTGCTAATGGCTTGAAATGTGGTGAGGATTACCATATTTCAAAGTGCAAGAGAAGGTGAAAGAACCTCCAAAATGTGCAAACTGCGCATCCTGCACTACCCATCCCAAGTTAAGGCTAAACAGTCTACCTTAAAAGGTTGAGGGATACAAGACAATTCCCGTCTTGTTTCTAGCAAGTTCCAAGGGCAGGAATCAAAACTGGCCTGCACCCAAGCCCCTAACGAGGCTCTCCTAACTCAAGCGTAACTAGCGCAAATATCACAGTTGTTCAAGGCTGCGCTCATGGAACAATTAAAGACGCTCACGATCCCCTCCCCCCTAACACACAATCATGAACACACAACTTAAACCACAGACACTAAACATCATGTCTTGGAATTGCCATAGCCTTTTCAATAAAAAGCAGGAACTTCAGATGATGATCGAATTTATATAAGTCTTAGGTACACTCCAAAGCATAAATATTTAATAAATAAATTTGGTAATTTGCCAATTCAATATCTGCTGCGAACGACAAAAATGGAGAATCTGGATAAGGATCGCAAGTTATTTGAAATGGTTAGGAAAAAATATAAATTTAACCTTAAAGCAGCAGATGAGGAAGAAGAGGAGGCAGCGGGTCCAAGTAACAAAAAAATAAAAACTCCCAAACCATCAACAGCAGCAGCAGCAACGGTGTTGCCACCACCTCGACCACCTACAGTGTATTCTTCTTCTTCTAAAGAATCGGATCAAGAAGGATTCAAAAACTGTTAGGGAGTATGAACTTTCGTTATTTATTTATTTTAACAAATATTTGTTTTATAGCATAGGTATCATTTAGTACTATTATAATCATATTTATATAAAAAAGTTATTAAAATTATTATTTTCTTTTAGAAAAAAATTGTTTAAGATGTATATTTACAGCTGTATCTTAGTAAAAAATTACGTAAAGTTTTAACGTAACGACAACGATATACGTTAAAGTTTTAACGTAAATGTTTAACGTAATGACAACGATATACATTAAAGTTTTTGTTACACCAGATCCCCTATTTTTTTTGGTTTATTATTACATTCTCCAATGCATCTACTTAATAGCTTTTCACATTATATTTGATCTTTCTTATCAACTTTTGTTGACCTCTATCGAATTTAATATTATTTGCAAGTATTTTCCTTTATACTTTATATATATTATGTCATGTCTATTTAAAAACTATTAGGGGGGGAACATAAAGTCGGTATTGCCCTCGTTCAAGATACATACCTGAAACCATGATGATGACAAGGCTGGTTTCGTGAATGTCGGCACCCTTATCCTTCTCAAACATACCCGTAGTCACAATTCCCTACCCCTAATCTCTGCCGAAGCGACAATAGTCACTATCAATATGTTCAAAAACATCGTCATTTCCTCTACCTATCAAAGAGACTACCGAACTCACCTTGTCATATTTAACGACTACAATGAACTCTTCGGTCCCGATAATCAAAGAACTATCTTGGAGGGAGACTCTAATACCAAGAATATTCTGTGGGGTAACCTATGGATGAACAGGAATGGTATTGATCTGTACTCCCTCAGCATAGATTTCTTTTCAATACTATACCACAAACCGAGCCCACCTTCACCGGCTGTCAAGGACAACCAGATTTCCTTGACATGTTCCTTGTCACCACCACAACAAGTCCTCCATAAACTTTCCTCAGATCATCTCCTAATCATACTCACGTTGAGAAATCCGGATGACAGAATTCCCGACACCATCAACGCAAATCCACTGATTGGAATCTTTTCCAACAGCAACTGCAGAATACTGACCCAATTCCGAGGAACTGGATGCTAGTTAACAAGTTAACTACAGACATTCAGACAGAAATTTTCCATACCATTGTAACCCGGACCCAACCAGCTCAGATGAAGGGCAAGCTCCCTGCTCACATCAAAGAGCTAATTCGGGAGAGAAAAACCGGATCCGAAGGAGAGCTATAAGGATTAGTGATCCTAACATCAAAAGGCTCAAAAATCAACACACAGAACTGGTCCTAGACGCCCTCTATCAATTTCACAACGATAGCTGAAATTCCAAACTCGAAGATCTGAATCCCGACACTACGTCTGTCTGGAGGATGGCGAGAGCTGTCTCCAACGACGGGCGAAAGCAAAATGCCCACCCTCCGTTACGTCAATACCAATGCCTCATCTCCTTAGGAGATAGGTAGATCTATTGGCAGGACTGTTTGAGGACAGGTTTCACCCTAATCCTCAGATACACGCAAGATTTGGCAGAGATGCGTTGTGGCTCAAACCATTCGCACCTTCAACCAAGCCTCCTCCCTCCTGTGCGGATTTTCACGATTCCACAGATAGTCAAAACCATCATCCAGACCTGCTCGGTCAGAAAAGCCCCAGGGCATGATAAAGACGTTGTCAAATCCCTGAAACAGCTATCTGTTAAGCAAATCTCAGAGATCACCAATCACATTCGCCGACTAAGTTATTTCTCTTCTTCCTCACGAGGCCGACAGCTATCGACCCATTAGCCTAATATCCATATTGGGCAAATAGTCGGAGAAATTTATCCTTGAGAAAATCAGAGCTAAGGGCACCGCACTCAACATCATCCCTGATAAATAAATCGGCTTTCAATCAAAACACGGCACCATCCACCATATCGCGAAATTAGCTCACCTATTCTGCAACAGCTTCAATCAGAGAAAAAAGGTTGGAGCTGAATTCTTGGACATATCCAAAGCCTTCGACAACGTCTGGCAAGAAAGCTCAATCCTCAAACTTATAAGATTCGGCAACCCTCATCACTTAACTGCTCTAGTCCAAACATTCATCTCTGAAAAGATCTTGCCAGTCCGTGTAAAGCAATCCCTTTCTGAAATTAAGAGAATAAAAGCCGGAATCCCCCAGGGTTCCGCTCTATCTCCACACCTATTCGACATATATGTATTTGATATTCTAACTGATTGATTCACTACCTTTCAACTTTACGCTGATGATACGGCCATCTTCACTACCTCTAACAGGATCGACCATATCACGTCGGATTTAAAGGTCACGTAGCGACTTTCAGATTAGTTTGACCGATGGAGTATTAAGGTCAATCCAGAAAAGACTCAAGCCATCATCTTCGAAAAAAAACACACGTACCAGAGACTCTCTTCAACATTGAGCCAAAGTCCAGACAGTTCAAAACAAAACCCTACGTAGCTCCCTGGTTTGTCTGCAGCAACGATGAAATTAAAAATGAATGAATCATTAGGAATATATCCATCTGTTACTGTGCTTTTTCTATAGATATCAAATTCTAACCTATTATTATTTTTAATAATTAAAATATCTAGAAATGGCAGTTGTCCTTTGTTCTAAATTTCGTAAGTAAATTTAATGGAATCATATCGGCTATTTAATTTAGAAACAAAATCATCTATATTGGCTCTCTTTGTATCAAAAATCGCGCAAACATCATATACCATTGGGAAATATTCAAATCATTGACTGGTTTCGATTTCAAACTTACAAATTGGTTATGAAAGGTGATAAACAATTACCCAAAGCAGTTCCTTCTTTCTGAACATAAAATTGACTGTTATATTGAAAATAATTTTGTTCCATACAGAGTTTAGATAATGTTAAGTATTCATGAAGAATTTCCTTCTTAATGTCATTCATCCTAAGTAATTTTTGGAGATATTGTAAAGTTTGTAGTGTTGGCACACTTAGAAACAAAGAACTGACATCAAAAGAAATTAAGATTTCACCTTCATTAAGAACTAGATCTTTTGTTGTTAATTAATTCTAAAGAATTCTTTACTGCGAGAGTATTTAATGGTAAATTTTCAAGTTCTTTTGATAATCATTTAGATATGAAATAAATGGGTGATCCGATCGATGAAACAATGGATCGCATTGCTTTCCAGGTTTGTGAATTTTGGGCAAGCAATACAACTTTGGTATGGTGGGATTACTCATATTTAATTTAAATTTTAGTGAAACAGAGATTAGAATATAATAAAGAAATACATTTGTTTAAAGAATTTTTAACTTTTGTTATCATTCTCGGTAATGGATTTCTTATTACCTTTTCATAAGGGCCAGATTCGATAAGATTATCTACACGTTTAAAGTATTTTTTCTTATCCAATATAACAACCTTATTTCCTTTATCCGCTTTTAAATAGAATATATCTTTACTTCTCATTCTTTTAAATACTTTTATGTTTTTTATGAATTAGAATTTGTATTGTTAACCATGTTTTTTCATATTTGATTGCGACATGCTTCCCTAACAAATGATTTACTATTTTTTGGAAGTGTACTAAAAATTTCCTCTTTTAAGAAAACAACTAGAGAAGAAGCTGTAGATGTAAGGAAATATTTTCGACCTAAAGTATACAGAATTGTTTGGCCGAAATAGTAAAATAAAAATTATTGTGAAGATCTAAATAAATTATTGTATTCTTTATGTAGTATTTCGTTCTTAGTTCAGGTTAGGCCTGGTAATATCAGTCAAATCATTTTCTATTTATTATCCCAAGGAAAAATTCCATCGACATTTTAATCAAACATAGTAAAATTTTGGGTTGGAGCAGTTTTATTTTCTTGCGTTTATATAAAATTCGTTTTGGATTTCGACCAAGCATTATTCAGTTTATTTGTTAACGGAATACGTCTTAATAGAACAGCAAGTAAACTGGAACAAAATCGAAGTTAACAAGTCTAAAATACTACTAAGTGTGAAATAAAGTTTGCAGATATCCAGGTCTTACTAAAGCAAAATAATCATAGGATTTGATTGATTGAAACAACACCAGTACTAGAATGTAATATATGCCCATACAAATTCTTTAGTTTCTTATTACATTTACAAATTAGATGAAATTAATATACAGTTATAAAGTGTCAAAACCTTTGTGAATTAGACGAATCGTTTAGTCTCTTCGGAGGGCTAAATAAAAATCTGTCAAAACAAATATTATTTCCATACCTTTACTGAACTGTCTATTTTTATCAATTTATTAAAGATTCTGTTAGTGAAAATATCATATATTTAATTTTTCAAGCACCAATCCATAGATTTACACTGTCACCGCAAATCTGCCGTTAGGTTCTTTCGACCATTCAACATCGAGTATCCTACGGATTTGTGGCAGAGAGGTGCCTAAACCGCGCAAGATTTGACACTACAAATCTGCTAAATGGGAAGAACTTGTGGAATATTTTCGAACTTTTCCTTGGTTAAACGTTTGTTTTAGATCCGACGACCTATCCAACTGTTCTAAGGAGGTGTCCAATGTCATCTCCGCTGGTATGGAAGCTTACATTCCTGTTTCGAAAAAATGCCCTTTCAACGACAAGCCTTGGTTATACCGAAAATGCAAAGAAGCTGTTACTTCTAAACATCTTGCCTACCGGCAATGGCGTGAAATCAGTCATAAAGCAAAACTTCTTTATTCGTACCCGGAACAGTTGCAAAGAAATTATCGACGAAACTAACGAGTCATATAGTCAAAGAATTAAAAACAAACTTCTTGCCAGTTCCAGGACCTTTTAGTTAGTAGCTAAGGACGTTAGTCAAAATGTCACTAACTTCACTCACATGGCCAGATAATACTGTTGCAACAACACCAGTTGACAAAGTCAACTTGTTAGCTGAACTTTTTGCTTTACATTCAACTGCCAATTTCCAAGGAAAAACACCACTACCCATTCCCATAGTGCAGTCAAGGATGTCCGATATTACCTTCAGATAGAGTATCCTGAAGAGTATTTTAATGAAGCTCGACATCAAAAAAGCTTCTGGCGCTATTCTACAGTACAATCTTCTGGTGAAAATGCGCTACAGTTCGGCAGATATCCAAAAAAAGCAAGGAGGCTTTGTCAAACAACTATCGACCAATTGCACTGCTTTCAATAATATCGAAAGTCATGGAAAAGGCTATAAATCAGCATTTTCTAAAATATCTCGGATTCAATATTAGTCGCGACCATCTATACGGCTTTCGCAAAAAAACATCAAAAGGAGATCTTCTAACTTATGACACATATGTTTGGAACAACGCAATTGAAAACTTTGGAGAATCTCGAGCAATTGCACTTGATATATTCAATGCATTCGACCATGCTAGGCACTATGGATTGTTGATTAAGCTACGCTCTGATGGTATGTCTGAAAAGTTCGGTTTAGGGTTCTCGTATTTCCTCAGAGGGTGTTCTTTACGAGTGGTGGTCGATGGATTTCTCACACCTTCACTATCAACGCCCCAAGTCTCCGTACTATCTCCTACTCTCTTATTTACATTAACGATCTGTTGGAAAGAACTAGAAATCTAACCTATAACTTTGCAAATGACAGTACGCTTATTTCTTCTTTCACTTTGAACACTCGAACATCGGTTGCTCATGCAAATATCCACAGACAGCAGGAAGTCGTTCAACTTAACAAAGACCTGGAAGAAATTCTATTTTGGGAGTGACAATAACCAAGTAGAATTTAACGCTACAAAAATCCAGATGGCATTTTTTTCTAAAAAAGCTAACGTTGCTGAATCCGACATAGTTATGTCGGGGCTCTCCATTCCACTACCAATCTCACCCAATTTGCTGGGCCTTAATTTGGCAGCAAATATGTCTTGGCTTGAATATATGTTGGAAGCATAGCAAAGAGAGCTTCTCAACAGCTGGGAATATTATTTCGATCTAACAAGTATTAAGTCTGTACAAAGTTAAAATTCTACCGACGAAGGAATAGTGCTCCCAAACATAGTATACTCTGAACTGACCAACAACCTTGATTCCTTGAAACATCGAAGAACGGTTGGCGACTTGAGTCTATTCTACAAGTATTTTCATGGAAAGTGTTCGATGTATATAGTCCAAATTAACCCTTGCTTAGTTCGACACTTCAATTGCTTCTCGATGCACAGAGCAACCTTTTATTTCATATTACACGTTTTAGTAATTTGAAACTAGTCCTGTCCAATGTTTACAAGAAGAAATTGTGTAAAATGTGTAAAATCGTTATTGCTACATAAAGCTGCATTCCGGGCGTAAAACGATAGTATTGCATAAGCAATGTGGTTCAATATGGTAATTTTAGAAGATTTGTGAATATTATGATCCCATGATAGATGAAATAAACATTATTACACCAGTGTTTAAGGTCTAGAATATTCTTAGTCGCTTAAATTCTTCCTTACTTTTAAACCAAAAAAAAGAAATGTAGCTGGAAGTTCAGAAAAAACTTATTTAATTATAATTCTAAAATGCCTGAGTTCGGTAAATTCCTGGTTCTTATAAGACTTCAAGATTGCTGACATCTAATTTTTTAACACAACTAAGCAAAACTTACGTAAATATGTGTTAGCTACTATGAACGGATATAAAAAGAAACTTATTTTCGCGAAGAAAAGCTATTTACCCAGTGCATCCCGCCTGTAAAGATATCATACTTAATTTCTAGCATATCTTTGAGCAATTATAGGTTTCGCTTTTACTATATACATACTAAATTTGAAATCGATAACTTATTTCGTTTCAAAATTATCGTGCCAATAGATCCACTAAAATAAGAAACTGCGTTTTTTCCTGATCTAGGGACCTATGGACGTGAAAAAACTCGAAAATCTTAGTAACTCACTCATTTTGAATTTACTTGAAGCTAGCATGAATTTGTTTTCTTAGTACAATAAAAGTACCACTGCATTTAAATATTTATTTCTAAATATATAGCATTTATTATTTATAGCATTTAGAACGAAGGTCACGGACAATAATTATTTATTATCATTTTTAGTGGTTCGTACGGAATCCTTATAAGACCACTTGGGTGTCCGTCCGTCTATCTGTCTGTCTGTCACACCCGATTTTCTCCGAATCCATTTGACATAGAAAGTTGAAATTTGGCACTAATATAGGAATCAATGGACTCATCAGAGCCGTGTAGTTTTAAAAGTTAAATTTTCGGAAGTGAAAAAAAAATTTTTTACCTGGTTAACGAGTGGGGTATCAACTGAAAGTTTGTAAAAACATGAGTTCAAAAATATATATAATGTAATACCTGCGCTCATTTTTCTTTGTATTATTTTTTAAAAAATGCGAAAAATCGCTGTCGAAAAGTACTGATCTGAAAATTTTGAAAAAATTCTGGAATATTCTCGACAGAGTGTAGATTGAACAAAAATTATCACGAGTGCATTACCTTTAATAATTTATCTGGTACATAAAAAAAACAAAAAGGAACACGCACACTTTAAATGGAAATTGAGTTTCTGAGAAATAGCTCCAAATATTGCACAGAGCACTTGTGCTCCTGAACAAAAGTCTCAATGGGCACAATTCGTGAAAATGTTTCCTACCCTCGTTATTCACGAATCAACTCCAATCGCGTTCAAGCGAATCCAATCTATCATTTACTGACAATCGAAAAAAAAAACCATGATCCGATGCTCAAAATAGGATAATAATCTCACTTAATAAGTCAAATTGGATGCTCTTTCAGATGAGGGTATAAGTTTTTTGCTATAATCCTTACAAACTTCGAAAAAAAAACGGGGTTGTAACGGGATGAAATATTAAAATTCATGTATAAGATCTTATACATTCATGTGAAAGGCTCTTTTTACCCAAACAGGGGGCCATGGAGTTTTCGGGTGAGCCGAGTTCAATTTTTTTAAACATTAAGGGTATTATTTAGGCCTTACTTGCCCTCCAAAGGGTTGTAATAAGGGTTGTGAAGGGGTTAAATTATAAAATTCATATATAAGCATTTTTTAATCACACATGTATCCATCGGGTTCTCGGATACGTCGAATTTGACTTTTCCGAAGGGGGTGAAAAAGGGGGTCGAAGGGGATGAAATCTTAGAAGTTTTAAACAAGTCCGATCCGCTTATAATATGTTTAATTCTTGAGTAATGGTTATATTACAGTTATTGCAAATTTTTGTATCTTGTACAACATCTTCATTTTTGTTACCAATCGAACTTCGCCGAAAAATAACTATTTTCTGCTTAGCAACATTATTATAAATTATGACCATTTGAGCAGGTTGTAATGGTAAATTGCATATATAACAAGAGATTCTAGGCCTTTTTAGTACAGATCTTATTTCTCAATATTTAAAAATATTTTAAAAATTGAAAACAGAATAAACATGTTCACTTATTACACCAATACTCAAGATTGAGAGATTGCAAGGAAGTGCCGCTTGGATTATTAGTGGCGTGAGGAACAAGGTCAAAGATGGAATGTCTGTGAAGCCTGTAGGTTTGCCACGTTTCGCTCAAAAAAATCAGTTTCATTACTTTATTGTCGCACTTCGTATATAATATAATATGATATAATATATGATACGATACGATACGATATGATATAATATCATGTAATGTAATATGATATAATATAATATGGTATGATATGACATAATATATGATATGGTATGTTTCCACTCCTACGGAGTAATAACAATACCTGAAAAATCAAATATAACGTATCCGCACACCCCATTTTACTCGGTTACAACCCCATTTACACCCTCTTCGGAGGGATCAAAAGGTTCTAATAAGTGAAAAATCAAATTCGGCAAATCCCAAGGATACATGTCTGTATAAAATTGGCTTATATATGAATTTTATAATTTAACCTTTTCACAATCCTTATTACAACCTTTTGGAGAGCCGGTAAGGTCTAAATAATACTTTTAATGTCTGAAAAATTGAACTCGGCTTACCCGAAAACTCCATGGCCCCCTGTTTGGGTAAAAAGAGCCTTACAGATTTATGTATAAGATCTTAAACATGAATTTTAATATTTCATCCCCTTACAACACCATCCTATTTTGAGCATCGGAACATAGTTTTTTTTTTTTCGATTGTCAGTAAATGATCGATTGGGTTCGATTGGGGTTGATTCGGTGAATAGCGGGGAGAAGGAAGCATTTTCGCGAGTGGTGCCCATTGGGACTTTTGTTCACGAGCATAAGATCTACATCTGTGCAAAATTGGGGGCCATTTCACCGAAACCCAATTTCCATTTAAAATGTGCGAGGTCCTTTCAAGGTCATCAGTTTTCAGAAAAGATCGGGAAAAAACTTTGTTGACAATCATTTGAGTTGTGTTTTGTGAAGTCATTGATCATTTTATACCTCCGTAACAAAAATTTTTATTTTAAAAGTAATCAACGTACGGAACACTAATTGCCCAAGTCCAACTTACACTTGCCCAGTTATTTAATGTAATAAAGATAATTCAATACCTGGTAGCAATATATTAATTTAAACAGATATAAGTGAAAAGATCAATTTTTTTTAATGTAAATTCAAATGTACTATGAATGATAGAAAAATGCTTTTAAGATAGATTCTTTTGCCTAGTAATTCGCTTAAAAAAGCTTCCTTTCAGGGAAATACGCCAAACATTATTTAAAAGTGATTAAATGTAGTAGAAATTACCATTAAAACTGCTTATATTTAAGTAAATCGATATTTTGAAATGTGTTATATAGTAGGTATTTTGGTTTTTTATATTTTATTATTAAAAATCCACAAAAGTCAAGCATCTAAGCAAATAACGTGTGACTTTTTTTCATAACACATATTTTTATACCTCTTCAAATCAAGTTTCAATAATTTGAATATTTTCTTTATTGGCAAAAAAAACAGAAAATACATTCGATCCATACAAAATTACGACACTTGTATTTCAAACGCCAAAAAAATTACAGCATAACTACATTTTAAGTCTTAATCATATTTCACATTTGAAACTTACATGCATCAAAATTTAGCAGTAGGGTGTAATAGAATAAGTTCCTCTTCTATGAAGATTTTTGTATTTGGGAAATGTTCTACTGAATACCACTTATACATTTAAACTAACCAAATAATTTTACATTCTTTTTTCTTTAGAAACTGTATTTCTCGTTTAAGTTGAAAGTACATCTGGCAATCTTATAGATTATATATTCCTAAATTTTAATATTCCTTTAGGGTTATTTGACCCTTTCCACAATTTTTATCTTTTGACTGGTCCCGAGAAAATAGCAACGTAAAATATAAGTTTTCTCTATTGTTTTGCAAAGAAAATATTGTGAAATTTATACATTTTTTAGATAGTGGAAATTGGTCTGATATTTCTTCTGTGCTTGGTTCCAATGAAGCCTGTAACATTGTTTTATTTAAATTTTAAATATTTTGAATCAAATCTATCGTAACTAGAGAAACCAAAAAAAAATGTTTCGGCGCAACACAAAAATTTTTGATTGAAAATATGTTGTGTCAAATTAAAAATAACGTTTTTTTAAAGGACATTTTAGATAAGAATTAAATATTTTTGAAAATAATACCAAAATAAACCGTACTAGTAGATCTGCAATATTTAAAAATCATTCCATTTCTTGCTCGGCTAATCCAAATGGTGATTATACGTTTTTAGAAACAAAAAGAAATTCCCGTCGTTCTAATACATTACACAGGTCGACAAAATTGGACGAAACTCCACGCCCTGAGACCAGAGTATACTTTCCCAAAGGTTCTTGGTACGCTTAATCTGAATCCGACCTCAAAATTGGTTCATCACATCAGGTTTTCGAGATATCCTAACTTAAAAATGCAAAAAACACGGTTTTCGCTATATTCAGGATTATATTACACCGCGAATTAATTTTTCTTCACAAAACTCGTTGCGGCATATTCCCATCAAGATGTATTTTGAATTCTTCAGATATGTGATTTCTTCTCCGAGAAATCTTCTTTCTAGTAACAACATTCTTTATTTGTTATTATACATGGTGTCCTATTATAATGTACCAGGCTTCTTAATTTTTTTTATGGAAACTTTTAGTAAAAAAGTTGTAGAGAAAAGTTAAAGGGTTTTGAAGAGGCAATAAAATGATATAATTGTGATGACCTTGAAAGATCATTTTGAAGGTCAACTTTGATTTCTTGGAACGGGAACTCATATTTTTTATGACGGCATGCGGCATCATGTTTCTCTAGCAAAAATACACAACTTTTGTTCGAAAAAAATTTTCTCGATAGTAATTTAGATTCTTCAGAATTCCGACCCACCATATCGAATCCTCCATTTTGAATTTCTTAAGGTCGGGGACAAACCATGACTCGATAGGGTTAAACCGACAACGAATTCAGATTCAGCGTCCCAAAAATCATTTAATTACACTATTCTGGCCTGCCGAATTAACTTTTTTGTTGGTATGGTTGTAACGAAAACGCCAAACGGACGATTTCTCTGAGAAGAATTAAAATATCTGAAAAATTCAAAATACATTTTGAAGGTAAAGAGTAGTACTTTCAGATGACTTAACGAGTCGCCGTGTAATATAACCCCGAATATAGCGAAAAAAAACCGTGTTTTTTGCATTTTTTAGGTTAGGATATCTCGAAAACCTGATGTGATTTCTGAGGTCGGATTTACATTCAGTGCACCAAAAATCCGCGAAAAAGTATAGTCTGATCTCAGGGTTTGAAAAATATAGGCCTGTGTTATTATTATTACAGGGTACGTCCGATGAGTGTAGGGAGTGAGGTGGATCTTTATGCACTGGGACGTTCGTGGGGGATGTCAAGTATACGACTCGACGCTGCTTAGTTGCTGCTAAGCCTTGATATGGTGTAGATAGCGCCCGGAGTTAGTAGTTGTAGTGGTGGAATCGAGAATCACGATGCAGTGCGCGGACGAATAACGGTATGCGATAAACTTATGCAATGATTCGTGAAGCATACGGGTAGGATGCCATATTCAAAACACCCGTTTTTGAGGGTCACAAAATGTTCAAAGAAGGAAGGGAGCATGAAGAAGACAAGCAGAGTCTAGGACGTTCAATAACAACCCAAAATGATGAAAATGTGGCAAAAGTAAGATTGTGCATTCAATTATGAGAGATAATTTGTAGATCAAGATAGTTTGTGCCAAACTGGTTCCAAACAAAAGAGGGAAACCCGTGGCAACGCAGCCTCAGCCTCCCTACGGTCCAGACCTGGCTCCGCCCGAGTTCTTTCTCTTTCCTCTCATGAAAAGGAGGCTAAAAGGACACGATTTTGGGACGGTGGAGAAGTATAGTTCCAGTTATTTATGTAACTACAGGACTAACTAGCCAAAATTTCTAAAATTCTCGAAATTAATTTACAAAATCAATAAACGTATTTAACTTTCAGAAATGCAATATGGTCTTACTGCATCCAAAAACTACTAAATTTGACTTTCTGCGATTTTCAAATGTAAATTATTCATGCCTTTGAAAGTAATTTTTATTCCAGGGTTACATATAGGTATTTGGTGGAGGAACTTGGTTAAGGAAAGCAACCTAACCGAAACAATTCAGACTGCAAGTACGAGATTCTCTTCATAACAGTAGACCTCTCTGGACACTTCCTTGGTTTCACTCGTGTAAGTAACTTCCAGCGTAGTTATGTATTATGGGACTGAGGATGACCTGTGTCCATGGAAAGAGACTATTCTGCAGCTAGTCTTGTATAAGAAGTGTTCCGTACGGTGATAGCTTTAAAAATAAAAATTTTTGTTATGTAGGTATAAAATAATCAATGACGTCACAAAACACACCCCAAATGAGTTTTCAACAAAGTTTTTTCCGATCTTTATTGAAAACTGATGAGCTTGAAATTATTGTTTTTTTATATACCAGATAAATTATTAAAGGTAATGCACTCGTGATAATTTACGTTCAATCTACACCCCTTGGAGAATATTCCAGAATTTTTTCAAATCATCATCACTTTTCGAGATAAAGAGAGGTGACAGCGATTTTTCGCGAATTTTTGTAAATAATATAAATAGTATTACATTACAAGTATTACATTATATATTTTTGAACTCGTGTTTTACAAGCTTTCATTTGACACTCCACTCGATGACCTAGTAAAAAAAATTTTTTCCCTTCCGATTTTACCCCCCAAAATTAACCTTTAGTCAAAATTTAACTTTCAAAACTACACGGTTCTGATGAGGCCATCAGTTTCTATATTAATACCAAATTTCAACTTTCTATGACAAATAGTTTCGGAGAAAATCGGGTATGGCAGACAGACGCACAGACTTACGGACAGACGCCCGAAGTGATCTTATAAGTGTTCCGTACCGAACAAATAACCTTACCTTATATTAGAGTCATCCACTGGAAGTAATTTTCTTTATCTTCTGGACGTAACTGATAAATGTTTTTTTTATATAGCAGAAAGGTAATGCACCTGTGATAATTTTCGTTCAATCTACACCCTGTGGAGAATATTCCAGAATTTTATAGGACATTATATAAATTTTTGAACTCGTGTTTTTAGAAGCTTTCATTTATCACCCATTCGACGACAGGGTAAAATTTTTTTTTCACTTCCAATTTCAACCTCTTAAGTCAAAATTTAACTTTCAAAAACTACACGACTTTTATGAGGACATCAATTCCTATATTAGTACCAAATTCCAATTTTTGATGTCAAACAGTTTCGGAGAAAATCGGGTGACAGACGGACAAACAGACACCGAAGTGATCTTATAAGAGTTCCGTACGGAACACTAGAAGGTATTTATTAGTTATACTTAATTATATATTTCTTACAGCTAACTAAAGTTACTTAGGTCTTAACAATAATGTATGTCCGTGAGTTCGGACACACCTTTGTTTGAAGGCACAGGACAGTTCTGTGCTGACGTTGTTTGTCAGAGGCATAAGTCATGTAAGAATTAAAATAAGTATAGATAAGCTGGCTTCGTGACGTTCACACAGCTTAGGGAATCGGAGTTTCTAAAAAGAATCTAATTCGGGGGAAGGTTTGTAGTGTGTGTAGTTAAAAAGTTTTCTTTTGCTGGAAAAACTAAATCGAAAAAACCAGCTCAACAAGGTGCTATGAGGCGGGGACGATAAAACTACACCAAATGAGCACTTGTACATTAATATACTTATCGACTTGAATAACGACAGAAATAAGAGAGCGTTCTAGCATGCGATTGAAAATAAAAAAGAAACTAATGTTTTTTATGACTATTTTATATATCTGAAAATATTGATAAATTATATAAATATGAATTTAATATTACTAAAAATTTCAATTAGAACATATTAATATTTTTTCTTTTAACTTTCTGTTGCTTTTGCTACAGGTTGATAATTTCATAATAAATCGGCCTCCAAAAGTACTTTTGCTCGTTTTTTAAAACAGTCCCTGATGGTATTTATTATATAAATGCTTTTGCTTGATTATACTTTTTGCTTTTTTGGAAAAAACGAGATATTTCTCAAGCTCTTAATTTAAATCAAATCCCGTTTTTACTTCATGTGGTTCAGGATTTTCTTCAGTTAAATCTTTATTAGTGTTAGATTTCTTTATGTCTAATATATTTTCAGTATAATCACTCAGTTCACGTTTTCGGATTATTCATGTTTTATTTTATCTTGTATGTTTTCCAATATTGCTGGTTTTCATTTACTTTTCCGAACTGGCAGTTGTTCATTTTTCCCCTCTTTAATTTTTTTTTTGAATTTCCATTTCATGAATATTTAAAAGGTGATATTTTTCCTTATACTTTTGTTTTTTAGCATTCTTTGTAGTATTTGTTAAATTTGCTGATTCTAAAACACTTTCAAAAACTGTAAATTTAAAAAAATAAAACCGAAGGATTAAAGTGGAGTTTTTAAAGTTACAATAAAAGAAGCAAATAAATTTAAAATAAAGTACAACCGGCGCGAAATATAAATGTTCCAAAACAAGGTGGATTTTTACGTCTTATTCAAATTTTTGCAGGCCTAAGTGCATTGGGGGAACTAAGTGGAGGAGCAGCCGGAATAGCTCTAAGTGATGCAAAAGCAGCATCACAACAATTGAAAAGTGTCAACGTCGTAATGAAAAAATGGAAGAAATAACCCTGGGAAAGGGAATTTGTCTAAAGCCTCATAAAGCATATTTTTTACAACCTCCAGAGTTTCCAGGGAACTACCCTTAAAAGTACCATACCATCCGCTAACTAACACATATTTTAAAAAATATGTAAGTTAATTAGAAATTAAAAATTTTAAAGGCATTTTTATGAAAAATAAATTACCTATAAAATACATAAATATGAAACTGATATTACTAACATGGATAATAGTGATGGTATGGGGACTCCAACTGAACCAATTATTTTAATTCAAATGGATCTTGTAATATTACTTATAATTGTGATTCTTATCAATCATATAATTCTGTAAATTGTGGACATTTATGTTTATCATTTTTATAATAATAAAGGAAATTAAATATGAAACATTATTCATAGTTTTATTTTCACACAGTGAACATGTCCTATGCTTCTACTTTAATTGCTAGAAACTCCTCTTTATCTGCAAAAATTTACCTACCAATTATTTTAAAAGAAAATGAAGAAAATCATGAAAAATTCAAAAAATATATCAGACCGTCCTGTAGATATTTTAAAAGTAAACAGTGTCTGTGTAGAATGTAATTTAGTAACAAACTCGTATACAAATGGAAAACCTACTCATATAATTAACATATTTTATCAATCATCATTACCTGGAACTAAAATTATTGAAAAACAGTCCAACGTTATTTATCTAGCAATCAACACTCGATATACTGATGAGATTATAATTAAAATATCATATCAAGATGGTAATTTAGTTAATTTTAGACAAGACAAGTGGTAACGGTCAGTCTACATATAGAGAGAAAATAAAAAAAAAAATGATATTTCCCTACAATAGTCAACGAGTAAATTTTTGAAGTAATCAAAGAGAAACATGTATAAATAAGGTTGAACAACCTGAAGAGGTCAGTAGTATCACAAAGCTGAAACAGTTACCAAATACAAATAGACAATCTTTAGCTTCCTTGTGATATAAACTCAAGCAAATTAAAAAGCTTCAGAAATTTTGGTCTAATTTTAAATTAGTCTGTAGAGTAAATCTTAGAAAACTCATAATATTTATAAGGTGTAATTGCAAAATTATAAGGACAGAAGTAGAAGAAGAAGACGAAAAAAACGGGAAAAATAATGTTATAAATTAAATGTTGGTGAAAGGGTCTATTCTGACACTTCAATTATCAATATCATACCCATCAGTCCTATACTTCAGCCACATTTAATAATAATGATTTTAACTACTTTTATGTTTTGTTATGTTAAATGATTGAGAAAGAAAGATGTATTCTATGTAAAAGCGGATAAAGGAAATAAGGTTGTTATAATGGATAAGAAAGAATACTTCGAACGTGTAGATAATCTTTTCGAATCTGGTCGTTATGGAAAGGTAATAAGAAATCTATAATCGAGAATGTTATGTCCATTATCGAGAAGTTAAAAATTCTTTAAAGAAATGTAAGAACTTTATCTCTGATTCGTTAAAATTTAAATTAAATGTGAGTAATCCGACCATACCAAAGTTGTATTGCTTGTCCAAAATTCACAAACCTGGAAAAGCAATGCGACCCCTTATTTCATCGGTAGGATCACCCACATATTTAATATCCAAATGTTTATCAGAGGAACTTGAGAATTTACCATTAAATACTTTCGCAGTGAAGAATTCTTTAGAATTCATTAACAAAACAAAAGATCTAGGTCTCAAAGAAGGTGCAATCTTAATTTCTTTTGATGTCATTTCTTTGTTTCCAAGAGTGCCAATACCACAAACTTTACAATATATCCAAGAATTACTTAGGATGAATGACTTTGAGGACGAAATTGTTCATGAATACTTAAAATTATCTAAACTTTGTATGAACAAAATTATTTTCAATATAACAGTCAATTTTATGTTCAGAAAGAAGGGACAGCTATGGGTAATTGCTTATCACCTGTTATAGCCAATTTATTCATGAGTAAGTTTGAAACCGAAGCCAGTCAAGAATTTGAGTATTTCCCAAGGGTGTGGTATAGATATGTGTGCGATATTTGATACAAAAAAAGCAAATATAGATGATTTTGTTTCCAAATTAAATAGCCGATATGATTGCATTAAATTTACTTACGAAATTGAGAACAAAGGAAAAAATAATAATAGGTTAGAATTTGATATCTATAGAAAAAGACACCGACAACAGATAGATATATTCCTAATGATTCATTTCATAGCAAACAACTGAAATTAGCCGCATTACATTTTTTAGTTCATCATTTGGTAACTGAAAATATTTTCTACTTTTTTAAAAAATATTGTTAAAAATGAAACTATTTTTGTAAAAGGAAACAATACAAAAACTTGGTTAAGCAAATTAATTTCTAATAATATAGAGGAATTTCTACTAATAGGATGTCCAAATTTTTCTAATTGAAAAAATATCAGAATAATTGCAATTTTCATGAATTCTGAATTCTATAAGAATTGTTCTAAGGAAAATGTTATATTATTGTATACTTGGTATAATAATAAAACTAATTAGTTATCAAGAAGAATACTTTTAAATATTTGTAATATTTAAACTATCCTTTATTTAAATATAGTTCATTACATTAAACACGCCAGTACCAAAAAGTCCCAAGTGTCCCAAATGTAAGGGAGATTCTGACCTACCACATGAAAGCTGTTTAGCATGTAAATATCAAAGGTTTGTTGAGGAAATGGATGGGGCTAATCATCTACCTTCACATTATCGTAACAGTAACGAAAGAATAGGCAATGATAGAGTTTCAAATAAATTCTAATTGTATCGTAGGATTTAAAATAAAAATCTAAAATGTGTTTAAATAGTTTTAAGGACTAAAAATAAAAATCTAATATATGTTTTATATAGTTTCAGTTATCTGCCTACAATAATGATTTAAAAAATTTCCTACTTTCTTGTAAATACATTTTTATGATAGTCAAACTATTTTTAAATAACAATTTAAGTCTATTTAAGAAACTACTAGGTATGAGTACTACCTACCTATCTACCTAAACCTGCCAACTAAATATAGGAACCAAATAAAAATTTTTAACAGTTTAACCATTAACATCATTCTGTAAACTATACCTAGAAGATGTTCTATACATATCTCTTTCTAACCTATTTTCTTTCTACAGTTCTTAGTTATATCAATAGAACATGTGACTATTACTCACTCTATCATATAAGCCTGCATTTGTATAAAGAATATGTTGCATCCTTCAATAATTATATTGAAATATATGATAACGAGCTTGCTGTAAATGATATGTTGCAAAATAGAATCGGCACGGAGTTAGCAGAAAAACCTGCAAACTTATGGGCCTAGAAAAATGTTAACTGAATTCTAACTGTAAAAAGCAAAAACAGCAATAGTAAAGACGCAAAACAAGGCTCTGCCCTTAGGTTATTATATTTTTAATATTTTCAAACTACTCGGTTAATTTGCACAAGAAGTTAAAGTAACAAGCTATGTTGATAATATTATTTTTTTAGTAATTAAAAATAATATTTATTTTTCTAAAATTATAGTTGAAATATGCAGTAATATTCTTTTGATGCCTACTAAAAAATAATTTAAATTTTAATAAACGCAAAAAAAATACTATGCTAACAGAATTAAAGTTTAAAATTAATTGTATTTGCCAATTCACTTGGGTGTTTGGCAATCTCGCCACGTTCTCATACTCTCGACGTAAGCTTGACTCTAGTTGGCAATGGGGAGCGCGTGTTGAAAAACTACGTAATGGATGCTAAGCAACTATTATTTTTTTAAAATTTTGAAATAACTACTGTAGTCGTGATTTTCCTCTACATAATGCTTTTTTTTAATTCCCGCCCCTGTTATAGCATTTTAAGCTAAGAGGCTTGTAGTAATGCACAATGAGTATTTTTATTATAAGAATATGCGATAAGAATTATTACAGTAAGCTCTTATCGAGAAATTTGTAGTGATATTTTTGAAGACTTTAAAATCAGCGGAAAGTAATATTTTCAAATGTATGAATGTACAGGGTGAGTCAACGATAGAGTAAAGTTCATTATCTCATTTGTTTCGGGAATGACGAAAAAATGTTGAATACAATAGTTTTAGGGAATGTTAAGGTGCACAGTTTAAAATTATTTTTGAGTATACAGGGTACTTCAAAAAAGTGTGACCGATATAACATATGTTTTTTAAATGAAACTTCCCATTTTCTAATTTATTTTTAAATTCTGCATAAAATTTTATAACTTTTTTATTAATAATGTTATATATTTAAACCTAGTAGTTTTTCTAATATTTTAATTTTTTTTTTTTTAAAATACTAGTTCTCAGTTTTGTAAAAAATTGCCAGTTGCGCCATTGTTTCTGAAGGTGGAATACTCATAATTAGTACGAGCGTTCTATAGAGATGAAAAAAAAAGATGTATGTAAAGAAATTTGAGTTAGATGCTACAGAGTGTTCAAAATAAAAATATATACGTTTCGACTATTTTAAATTGAAAAAATCTCAAATTTTTTAAATGGCACACCCTGTATACTATTATTTTTTCTGATAGATTTTACAAAACCCTCCAACTTTTATTAAGTATGTCATGTACCTATTTCTAATAGTTCTTGATTTATTTTGAATTTTTCAATTTTTACCCTTGTTTTTAATACACTTACGCTGTTGTGAAAACATAAACAAATAGTTAATAATAATTTTAATATAGTTTAACTTATCTAATGATTAATTATTATGACGTAATAAATGCTCAAAAATATGCCCGTCTATTTGAATACACATGTTTAGTCGTTTTACTATATTTTCCTTCCCTTTCCTTAGCATAAAGGGCACACATCCCATATCCTATTTTACATATCTACTGGTGTTGTAGGGGGATTTACATAAACATGATCTTTAATGTAGCCCCACAAAAGGATGTCTAAAGGTGTTAAGTCACATGATCGAGTGGGCCACTGAATGAATCCATCCCTACCGATCCATTTTTGTGGGTAACGATCGTTTACAAATTCCCGAACTTCCCGGTGGTAATGAGCAGGAGCTCCGTCTTGTTGAATCCACATTTGTTCCCTTTCAAAGTTATCAACTTCTTCAAGAAGCTGGGGTAATTCGTTTTGCAAAAAATTTAGATATCTATCGTTAAGCGGTTCGCGGAAAAAATATGGACCAATAATTCGAAAATTTAACATTCCACACCATACATTAAGCGACCAATGGTTTTGGTTTTGAACTTCCCGGACCCAAAATGCATTAACTGTTGAATAATAATGCATGTTATGGCTGTTAACTGCTCCATTACTGCGAAAAGTAACTTCATCAGAAAACATTATTTTGGAAAAAAATTTGGATCGGCCTCTATTGGTCCATTCATGGTGGTACAAAAGTTTACTCGTCGTTCAAAATCACGGTCTTGAAGTTCTTGGTGTAATTCCATATGAAAGAGATGATACTTGTATTTTCTCGTGGTGCGATTAGCCGTAGATTGGGATGTGTCAGATAAGTCAGCTAGTTGATGGCTGCTGACCTGGGGATTATCTTCAACATGAAGTAAAATCGCCTTTTCTTTTTCTTCATTGGTAGCATTCTGGTTTACTACTTTTCATTTCGTATGCTCAACGCTACCACTACCATCAAACCGTTCCATTATGTACTGAAAAGATATTCTAGATGGTATACGTCTATTAGGGTACTTCGCTCCGTAAAGCCTTACTGTCAAAAGACAATTTTTTTCCCGCCACGCCTAATATATAAAGCATAGTAATTAATTCATTTTTAGGAAAAT
Organism: Pachyrhynchus sulphureomaculatus; assembly: GCA_019049505.1. Classification (NCBI taxonomy): domain Eukaryota; kingdom Metazoa; phylum Arthropoda; class Insecta; order Coleoptera; family Curculionidae; genus Pachyrhynchus; species Pachyrhynchus sulphureomaculatus. The sequence goes on along the minus strand of CM032451.1, from coordinate 80,648,815 downwards.
CCATAACTATTAGCTTTATACGTCACTTACTACAATAAATTAACCTTTTTTGCTTGCTTAATAGACATGTCAAAATTTGACAATGCCTACATTTTTGTCATGTCTTGGCAACTATGATGTTATAGCGTAAGTGTATTAAAAACAAGGGTAATCATTGAAAAATTCAAAATAAATCGAAAACTATTAGAAATAGGTATATGACATACTTAATAAAAGTTGGAGGGTTTTGTAAAATCTATCAGAAAAAATAATAATATACAGGGTGTGCCATTTAAAAAATTTGAGATTTTTCAATTTAAAATAATCGAAACGTATATATTTATTTTGAACACCCTGTAGCATCTAACTCAAATTTCTTTACATATATCTTTTTTCATCTCTATAGAACGCTCGTACCAATTATGAGTATTCCATCCTCAGAAACAATGGCGCTACTGGCAATTTTTTACAAAACTGAAAACTAGTATTTTTTTTTTAAATTGAAATATTAGAAAAACTATTAGGTTTAGGTATATAACATTATTAATAAAAAAGTTATAAAATTTTACGCAGAATTTAAAAATAAATTAGAAAATAGGATGTTTTATTTAAAAAAAACATATGTTATATCGGCCACACTTTTTTGAAGTACCCTGTATACTCAAAAATAATTCTAAACTGCGGAACTTTACTCTATCGTTGACTCATCCTGTACAATACACTTTTTCAAGAAAATCGTTTAGCTCACTAATATAATACAAGATATAAGGAATCGTCGTTGCCTCATAGTCTGCATTCTACCTTTTATCAAAAAGTTGTACATTTAATTGAAAATTAAAAAAAAAAATTGGCAGAAGCACTTGAAATATATAAACACAATAAAAATATAAATATTTCTAATGAGCAATTAGACCTGCGTTATGCGTATGCCCTGTTGAAAAATTTATTTGCCTTTATATTTATACCTTTCTAGTTTTTAGTTCATCGCATTTAAAAATGTGACAACGACTATAAAACCGCGGTCAGGCAGACATTTTTTTTTATTGTAGTAACAAAGTAAATACATTTTTCATTTCTACAAAGATATATTTTTTAATAGACGTAGATTTTGCAAGACTTTGGACACTAACATTAAAAACTATCAGAATGTACTTTTAAGATTAGATTAAAGCGCGTTCTAGTTCAAAAATATTACCATAATATGTCGTAATTTATATGTTTAGTGTTTATTTTTTGTCGTATGTTCCCGTATCATTAAATTATTTTTTCTTTTTTATTTATCTTGTTACTAAAGGAAAAAGATATTTGGATTTTAGTTACAAAGGGTGGCGCAGACTAATTCTTGTTATCTTGAAACCATAAACTATTGTAGTTCGAACTTAACTAAAGGAAAATCCAAATTTAGTAAATCCCAATATATATATTGTCCTCATTCATATTATTGTCTACTGGAGTGTAAGCACGTACAGATCTTTTAAATATAGTTTCATATGACATTTTAAAATGTTTATATCGCCTTGTCAATATAAAAATCATTATAATTGGTGCTGCATATGCAGCTAAGAAGGAAATCTCTGTTATATTGATAATTATTAGAAAAATTAAATTTGTAACCTCTGAATATAATAAAAGGAGATAATGGCTTGTAGAAATAAAAGTAACAGGAAACCAGAGAATCAAATAGATATTGCCCATAGTTAGATTATGCGCATATTTTAGAGATTCATGTGTAGATTTTTTCCAACGTTTCATTACGTTTACAAAAACCATAATAAGAAAACATATCCAATATATTATAAAACCAACATCTAATAAAAAATAAGGATTATCAGCTATAAAGAGAATAAAGAAAGTTAACACTGGTGTAGTGTAACATGACAAAATGGCCCATTTATAAAATCGGTGATACTTAAAACTGAAATTTTTGAAAGTCACAGAAATGAACCAATCGACGATTAAAAGTGTAGCTAAGATATATGAAATCTGTACTAACAATTGTGTTAACATGACAAGAATATTAAAAAAATCTAAAATGTTCATAAAATAGTCAAATGTAATTAATAAGTTTCCTATAATATAAACTACACTAAAAGCTGAGTTAGCGATTGCAAAATTTAATAAAATATAATTTATTCTTGTTTGAAGTATATCAAATTTAAGTATTATAATTATCAGAATAATGTTACATGTCAAAATAAAAACACACAGAAAAAATTTTATTGCTGAAAACAAATACATTTTAGCGAAATCGAAGGTACTATAAAATTCGTTTTCATTTTCAGTAAAATCCAAAAATTCCAAATCGGTAACTAATGGTGGTGTTGTATATGTATAATAATCATAATCCATGTTGGTGGAAATATTCTTTATACCTTGTGTGTATTACACCGAGTTGCAAATGTTCTACGTTGTATATCTGGTTATTAACTTCCGCCTATAAAAGAATAATTAAAATTTACTTAAGCATTAATAATGAAGTTTGTTATTTATGAAATGAGCATGTTCAATGCACATTTTGAGAACAAAAACGTAGCTTATTAATGCTAAATCATATTGGTCTATTATAAATTATTAAAAAATTGGTTTTTGTCTCTCCAGATAAATTATATTTATATTATTACTGTTACAACAATTAAAAGTACAATTACGAGTGACTATGACAAAGAAACCTACTATAAGAATAAAATTTCGGTAAATGTTAATCTTCTAAAATATTGAGTTGTTCGATTTGGTCTGGTTCTAAATGTTAGGTTGAATTTAAATAATCGTCCCATCCTTGTAGATTTAACGTATCCCTTTCATTAAACTGCATCCAAGAAAAATATCTTGTATTTAAAAAATTTGATGTCAGTTGTATAGTCAATATATTTTTTTCGTTCCACTCTTTATAATACACATCTCTATATATACTATTTTTGCTACGCTTGGAAATAACGAAGAAAATAACATTAGGTTACTCGAAATTAGGCATTTAACACTCTAAGCTACCCATTTAACGCCAAGTTAAGTAAAGTTTGTTTATTATTAAACACTAGAGAAAAATCTCATAATATTATTGGAACTCCTTTCGCCCCCTTTAGGTTCTATTTTTATTATACGTACACCAAACATTAAAATAATGCCTCATTTAATTCGATAGTTATCATGTCAACAGTCTGACAGAGAGAATGCTTCGAAAATATGTTTTTTTCAAGATTTTTGCATCTGAGGAATTTCAGAAATTGTGTAATTTTTTCATTATTTTCAATTGTAATGGAAATACTATATAGCAAGTAATCTCAACATAAAGGACCTGTCATTTAATATCAAACTGTCTTGCTCGGATTCTAATATCTGAAAGTCAGTTTCAGTATCCATTTTAGAACTCCGCATTTCTGAGGGAAGTATTGGGTAAATCGCTTGTCCGATTTTTTTTATCACAATTAAAAAAAATAAATGAATCTGTAATCAGTAAAATTTTTTAGGTCTTTGCTAAGTTGAAGACAACATTCTTATGGAATGCATATTACTAGTTTTCATAATATTGACAAGACGACAAGTACGTAATTCCCGATTTAAACTTTCATTTGAAAACAAAATAATTAGGTTTACTTATTTTATGGCAGTAGTTAAACTATAGGTATACTAAAACGCTTGATGTTACTTGTCTATCCGCAGACCCTATTGTTCTACTATGAGTTTAGAAGAAAAGTATGAAATGGTAATAGAAGTTTGAAAGTTATTGAAGAAAGTGTTGCAGCGTCAGCAAAGTGATAATGGAGAAATCGGTTTTGTGTCACTTTTTCATTCATCTGATCTATTGTTGAGTAGACTCACTCAGGTATTAAAAAATCCTAAAAATGGCGAAGAAATCATCTACAATGAGGTAATAGTCCAGTGGTTGTTGAAGAAAAAGATCTTAGTAAGGTGAGAAAGATGCCGAAAGCTCGTTCAGATGTCGAAAAAGCTGAAACTTTGCTAAAACCTTGTAAGTAGTATAATGTATGCAAAAAGTGATCGTCATTGACCTCACAAGATCAAAGACTGTTGAGTAGAAAAAAACAAAGATAGCATCTGTGTAAGGTCACCTTTACAGGTGTGTTGTCTAAAAGGTAGTTGATAATTACGTAAGAGTTCAGTGATTGTTGCAAGAGACGTATGTTCGGGCCCAACACCTGCCTCGTAGGTGAAGAAAAATTTGTCATATTGGTCTTAGGTTCAGATAAATTCTTGTAAAGAAGGATTCATTATTTATTAACATATGCCAACTTTTTTAATGTAAAATAGGTCACAAAAAATAAAATTTGTTTATGTGATGTATTTTAGTTTTAGATTCTCATCTTTACAGAACCTGTATGCACACTTATTAAAAACCTTTAAATTTTAAGTAAGAATTGAAGTTCTGCCTCAGATGCCACCATAGAATATAACTGCATTTCGAATTACTAGTAACATAAAAACCATTCAAATCAAAACATGATAAATTACAAAAATGTTTGTATAATTTTTTATGTCCAAATACGAAAATTAAGGAGAAAAAGGTTTAATTAAAAGAAGGATGATGTAGTCTGAAAACAATTAACGTTTGTCTAATAACAAAAATATTTATTTATAATCGTTTATACACAATAGAGAGATATTGCAACGTTTTTTTTTTTGGTAGGCAACTGTCTTTATCTTTATTTGAAGCATGCGCCCACCGTTTGGAGCTTGTGCAGTAGTAAAGGGAAGAAATTAAATATAACTCAGCTGTTATCGTTATTTGACGCATGCGCCGACTATTGGGAGGTTAGGCATTATTGAAACAAAATAAGAGAATCCTTTATTGAGGATAACGAGTTCCTTTATTTAGGAACTTATAAGAGAGGTCGTTTGAAGTTCGCTATTCTTATTGCTATTATGGTAAGGTCTGCTTTTTTTCCTACTTAGGTATACAAACCACTTAGAAAATACAGTAAAATTGAAATGATAGTCTTTTATTGCAAATAACACCGACAACAGTTAATTAGTGTTCAGATTATGTTGGGATTTTGCAATCTTTGGCACAATGACATTACAATGTGTGTAATGCAAATTTCACATGAAATTTTATTTATCGCACATTCGTATGACCTTGGAAATATTGAAGGTAGTGAGAGACACGTGCACAATGTTAATTTAGAAACTTGTGTTGGCCCATCAAATACTAATAACCGGCGTGTTTGACCATGACATGAATGAGAGAAAATCCCTTAGGTTTATCGAAGATGAATATTAACCTAACTTTGCAATTCCTTCGCGTTGATACTGCGCATGCTTGTGATAACGATAAGCGCAAAGGCATGTGAAAAATAAGCGTTGCAAAATCTCTCTAAAGATAATATACTTGCTTTCTACTATTACCATTGGCGTACATATGTACTTGTATAAAATTATATTAACGATAAAATTTAATGGTTATTGAAATTACACACTAAAGTAAAATTAAAAATTGCAATTTTAATTGCATGTGTATACAATAATAATCTCTCCTTCCTCTATAACAGAGGAACATTTAATGATGGAATAATGATCCAGAAGCAATTTGAAAGGCTAGGATTCCAGGAAATACTACATCAAAATTGTAACATATTAATAATATTACACACGTTTCACCGCAGGGTAACAATCAATTTAACAATCAGTTAAATAATAAACTGGTTAAAATAGTAAATTAATTTTTTTGAAATATTGTGAGATTCATAGAAAAATAAAATATGTAGGTTTCGCCGAGGTGACAAGAACAAAAATCTAAATCAATAGCAAGAACTTAACTGGTGGTCCCACTTATGTTTACCAGGCTCGTATTGGAACTCGTCAAGTGAAGTATCCGCCTTCTTGAATCTGCAGTAGAACATGTGACCTAAAGTAAAACAAAATCTTGCAGAAGAAAGAAAAGAAAACTTAAAATTTGAACCTGAAGGTAAAACTTGTAATTAGAAGTAGATGTTTACTCGAACTAAAACTTGAACCTGAACCCTAAAAAGAAAATGTTGTCTTAAAATATTAACCTAAATGTTTTTTTTTTTAAATATATGATAAAAGACTGTTTTTAGTCAATTTCCACTGGTTTATTTAAATTGCGATGACGCGTTTCGCTGTCGATGCAGCTTCTGCAGATCTACATTTTACACTCACAGTGTAAAATGTAGATTTGAAGAACAGTCTTTTATTATATATTTATAATGAATTTCCATCAAGTAGAAGCTACAACAATCCAAAGTTTTTTTTTTTAACACAAAGCACTACCACGACACACGTAGTTGTTACAAAATTGCTAATACTTTCTCCACAGACCCGGATAATAAAATTTAACATAAAAACAGTGCAAATGGAAATTAGGGTCCTTCTTACGTAAAATAAAAGTTATAAAATAAATGCTGGGTAACATGAGATGTTTAAAAATTTAAACCCCGTGCCTAATTTACTTAGGGTTCCTCTGCCTTTAAAAATAAACCAGCAGGTGGCGTGTGTAATTTGTCCAAGGATATAAATAGTGTAAGACGATTCTTTAACCTCTTCTTCAATCCAAATTAAAGCACACGAAGAAGTTATAACTGTCAATGCGATCTCAAAGGCTCCCTCAAAAGAGTGAATTAAACGATACTCATCGAAGACTGTATTAAATTGGTACAGACACTGCAATTTTCACAACGACTGAATTAGAAAAGGAAAGTCATTCAATAGCAAACCCCGGCCTTATTGCGTTTGCCCAAATAATACTAAGGAGGCAAACAAAAACATATATAAACACGTATACAGGTGAAAAATACCTTAATTTATGTTAGTTGGACTTGTCTTAACTGGCAATCCTCTACTAGGCTGGATAATGTTATGGAATGCAGTGCAAGGCGTAACACCTACGTAGAAAAAACTGGAAATGAAGTTAATACACAGAGAAACTTCCGAACGAGTCTTGTTGGGGGCATACACTTGAGGCACTTGCATGCTAAAGCTCTCTACTCAATGACAGTAGGTTAATGTCGGAAAACAGTTAACAGAATGTCATCTGTAGATAACTGAAAAAAATACGAATACTGAAAAAAATATAATATTCAGGTCGAAAAACTTACTACACTCACTAAAAAAAATCATGATACCTAGAATGCCATTATACACTATTTTGCGAAAGTAGGTTACTAACACAGGTACCTACGCATATAAAAAAAAACCTTTTTACCTTCTTATTCTAGCAGTTTTCCCCATTTCCACTCACATTCAAACATTAAGCCTCACAAAAAAAGATCAAATAATGATTATCAATTGTTCTATGGCTACAAGTAATCGAACCACAAGAAAAACTACAACGGAAAAAAGATACTATTGTTGCAGTATGCGACTTGTATGTGATGCTAAAGATAAATATTAATTAAAAATAAATAACTACATTTGATAAACGCTAAAATAGCTAAGATATACGGTGTTTAACTTTAACGAATTCGTTCACGTTTTACTAGTTAGGGTGCAATTTCAAGGTAACAATACCAATATCCCGCGACTATTCTTTAAGTGATTGATTTCGGTTTCGTTCTGAAGCAGCATAAAGTTTAAGGGCATCCATTTAAAATAGATCAGTGACCATATCGCACATCGGCAAGAAAACCGGCATAACTCAAAAAAACTAAATTTTACAGGAGAGACAAATTAATGAAAATTGCTTTTTTTTCCTTTATGTCATACTCACGTGGAAGTATAGTAATCATTTTAAAAACTGCCATGTTTCATCCATGTGGGTTCATATTATTTAAGTCTTAAAGTAAAATTAAAAAAATTTATTTAACAACCCTTATACCCTTAAAAAACTACCCTATTTTCGTGTTATGTCACTTTTCTCGCTTGAATTGACTGCACTCGTTTGACTTATGCCTTTTCTAAATACTGTGAATTTGTGGCAGTTAATATCCCGATAAGGGAAAAGAGGCTATTATATCCCATAATAATTTTTTATGAATTAAAAAAGATTCTTTTTAATTCATTTTTTTCTACATTGTCAAAATTCCATGCCTAGAAGAGTCAGGATTAAATAAAAACAAAATATTTTAAATAAAATTTTTATTTAGGATTTCAAATAAAAATTAAAAAGTCATGCCTATTATTATTACCAACATAAAACAGTTTCTGTTTTTCAAAACAAATAGTTAGGATAAATAAAATTATTATAAACACAAAATATTATACTTAAATAAAGAATTAAAAAGTCTAAAAAAGTTTCTATTTTTCAAGACAAATAGAATCAGGATTAATTATTATAAACACAAAATATTTTAAATATAAGGATTAAAAAGTCTTTAAAAAAGTAATAATAATATTATTATTACCAAGATGAAATAGTTCTTAATTTGTTTTTACAATGATTCGAAAAAATAAGAATAACATCGTGGAATGATCTTTGCCTCTATTAAAGACTGACAATCTTCTTTTTTTCTTTGGCTGATTGGAAATTTTCTTCCATAGGCTTTGTGTAACTTAGTCTCCTCTGTTTTTTATTCCGCACAAGTTTTCCACTTCTGAAACCTAGTTCGGTGAAGGTTTCTTGGTTGTAGGAGTACTTCACGCCAACTGAGTAGGGTTTTGATTTTTCATATGAAAAAAATTTTTATTTTATTGAAATTGATTGCATCATCATCATCTTGATCTTCTAAGTAGAACTTGTTATTTCCGCATAATCGTTTCATGTCATAAAAGTCTTGGTGATCCAACTCAATAACTTTATAAGGTTTGCCTGTTTTTCTTTGCCGCCCTTATTATTGCAGCATATTGTGCGGGGATGTAAATGGGACCGCCCTTTTTTCGCTTTTTTTACTTGCTTTTCAATAACTGAATGAGCCGTGTCACCCTCATTTTGGGTATGCCCACAAATCAAAAATTTATGTGTTATTTTTTTAATTTTTAAAAAACGTACAGCATACAAAAAATAATGCAACGATATATTTATTTTTATTTTGCCCCCCGCAATTATCTGAATAAAATGTAAACTCAAGATCGTCATCATTTATTTGTGAAGCTATTTTTTCCATAAACTTAAACACACAAGTCCCAATTTCATTTGATCCTCTATCCCCTTCACCTTCATGCCAGAAGTAACATTCCACATTGTCTACTCCAAGTTGACAAATTGTAAAATTGTAGGAATTTATTTTTGACTTGTAATAAAAAAGTGACACTTCTCCTGTAGGGCTTGGTAAAACGGCCTGAAGATCAAACGTTGCTACTATGAAGCTAGGTCCAATCTTTTCTTTATCTTCATCTTTGGACAATCTACTTAATTTTTTTTCCTTTTCGTGTTCATCGTATTTTTCTTTAATCTGATCATCTTCAGGAGAATTTTTGTAAGACTCACATAAATTACATAAATCTTTTTTTGGTACAAAAAACGAAATATTAAATTCTGTGTTGAAAATTCGAGAATACATAGTAATATTGCCTGCTGGAACTCCTTTATTCTTTTGGATTTCTAAATAGTCCCGATGTAAATCAGCTAGGCTTCTATCGCCAGTAATAAATTCCCGTGAAGTATTTGCTCGAATATAATGGCTTTCTACCCTTGGGATACTGTTTATGTGGTCCCTAATTGATTGTTTTATTTTTTCATCCACCCGCTTGTGATTACCGTTTTCCCCTTTTTTCATTTTCTGTCAAGCCATTTTTGGTTTTGCTTATAACGGTTCTGATTACTCTGTCACTGATTCCCAATGTATTACGAAAAAATAGTTTACAAACCCTTAGTTTATTTATTCCATTATAAAGGTAAAATGCATGATTTTCTTTGCGAAACTTATTAGGATTGTTATACCTATATTTTGGATTTATGGGTTCAATTTTTTCCTCCGATGAAAGCTCTTTGTTTTTCTAAGCTGCTCATATTCCAATAGGATTTAAAAATTTGTTGTCGCTCCTCTTCAATGAACTTATCAAAACAACTAAATTTGCAAGATACGCAAGGAGGAAGCATTTTTCTTTCTGCAATAATCTTTTTCGACTTAGTCGAAACATATTCTTTACCCATGTTTCGCAGACGCTTAGCTTTTTCTTTAATCCATTCTGATTGATTTAATATTCTCTTTTTGCTATTTGTTGAAGATTCTTCAATTATTGGGGGAGCAGGGTCAGGCACCAAGTGTTCTGTCGGATTTTCAGGCAGATTAGAACGTAAATCAGTCTCAATTTCGCTAGACAGACTGTCACTGTCTGACATTTCAAGGTCGTTGGCTAGGGTTTCATAATTAGGATCATTAAAGTCATCATTTGATGAGAAATCGCCATTAGATTCTGATGATGTATCAGTGCGATGCTGTTGTGAATTTATAGAACAATTACGTCGTAGATAGGGCTTCAATATTATAAGTTTTGTATCATAGGCACTATCAATATGGCTAGAATAAGTTTGTGATTTGTCAGTACTTACAATATTTTGAACTTCAGGCACACTGTCAATCATAGAATTAGATACACCATTGAAGTTTGAAGAAGTCCCACAAATGGATTTTGTGAGGATTTTTTCATCATTGGTTGATTCTTCTTTGTTTGTAGCCAATATATTTCGTATTTTTTTTACACGTGATTTAAATGCCATTTTAAAAAAGATTTGCTATCTGAAACAACACAAATACAAAAAATCATAATAAAAAAAAGATAAAAATTAAAGTACTTTTAAATTAAAAAAGTACAAGAATGTATTCAAAATACCATTATTGGACTAGAGACAAACAGAATTAGTGACATATTTCAAAGATGTGACGGTTAGTTTAACAACATAACAAATAAAATTGTTCTTACCTTCAAAAAGAAAAGTGACATAACTAAAGATGTGACACTGGAACAAACCAAATGCTTGCCAAAAACAACCAGAAAACTGACGTATTTCGAGATGAGTCAGTATTGCTGATTAAATAGGTACACTGCCACTCTGCAGGTTGACACAAGACTGAGATATGACGCTCTTCTTGATTATGGACGACTCCTTCCCGCCAATTCAATAATGACACATTGCGCCATCTAAGTGTTTTCTAGTTGAACTAAACTTATGACACTATTCCTGGGGCAGCACACCCCCAAATGATTCAAGGAACCGAGATAAAACGAAATTTGAATTTTTTTGAGTTATGCCGGTTTTTCTTGCCGATGTGCCTTGCCTTGTGATTTCCTGATGAGCCAAATTTAAATCCACGTATTTGGCGTAGAGAGTGAAATACAGAATAAAGGTATATCTTACGATAAGTCAGAGAGAGCATTATGTTAGAGAAAGACATGAAATAATTTGGTTTTTCAAAGTATAATGAATGTGGTAGCGTAGCTTCTCGCTTGCTTCTCGCCGGACGCAATCACGGGTTAAACATAATAACCTAAATACTTTTACATCATCTATAATATATATAAAATGCAACGTCTCTCTTTCTGTCTGTCTGTCCGTTAGTGCGCTTATCACTGGAGAACCACTTATCCGATTTACGTACTTCTTTTTTTAAAACATACATATGTTCTCTGGCCAAGTTATAGGCTACATTTTTATTACGATAGGTAGCAAAAGGAATGAGCGGTGACATAAAATAGTGAATAAAGTCGGAGAAAAGTTTGCTGCTAGCGCATTCCCTTGCAGTACACAGCCTAAACCATTAAATAAGGAACAATATTATGTAGCAGAGAATATCTATAATATATATAAAATGCAACGTCTCTCTGTCTGTCTGTCCGTTAGTGCGCTTATCACTGGAGAACCACTTATCCGATTTACGTGTTTTTTTTTTAAACATACATATGTTCTCTGGCCAGGTTATAGGGTATATTTTATTACGTTAGGTGACATAAGGAATAAGCAGTGACGATAATCTATAATCTATAATATATATAAACTGCAAAGTCTCCTTGCTTGTCTGTCTGTCTGTCCATTAGTGCGTTTATCACGCAGGTTATATAATAATAATAATAATAATCTAGATCTATAATATATATAAAATGCAATGTATCTCTGTCTGTCTGTCTGTCCGTTAGTGCACTTATCCCTCGAGAACCACTTATCCGATTTACGTGATTTTTTAAATTCATACATATGTTCTCTGACCAGATTATAGATATATATTTTATTACATCTATAATATACATAGAATGCAACGTATCTCTCTGTCTCTCTGTCTGTTAATGCGCTTATCACTGGAGAACCACTTATCCGATTTGCGTGCTTTTTTTTAAAACATACATATGTTCTCTGGCTAAGTTATAGACTATATTTTATTACGTTAGGTAACATGAGGAATAAGCAGTGACGATAATAGTGAGTCAAATCGGAAAAAAGTTTTCCGCTAGCGCGTTCTCTTGCAGTACACTGACTAAACCACCAAATATGGAACAATATCGTGTAGCAAAGGATATAATATATATAAAATGCAATGTCTCTCTGCCTGTTTGTCCGTTTGTGCGCTTATCACTGGAGAACCACTTATCCGATTTACATGCTTTTTTTTAAACGTGCTAAACCATTAAATATGGAACAATATCATGTAGCAAAGAATATCTATAATATATATAAAATGCAACGTCTCTCTGTCTGTCTGTCCGTTAGTGCGCTTATCACTGGAGAACCACTTATCCGATTTACGTGTTTTTTTTTTTAAACATACATATGTTCTCTGGCCAGGTTATAGGGTATATTTTATTACGTTAGGTGACATAAGGAATAAGCAGTGACGATAATAGTGAATCAAGTCGGAGAAAAGTTCGCCGCTAGCGCGTTCTCTTGCAATACACTGCCTAAAGCATTAAATATGGAACAATATCATGTAGCAAAGAATATAATATATATAAAATGCAATGCCTTTCTGTCTGTCTGTCCGCCTGTCTCTCTGCCTGTCTGTCTGTCTGTTCGTTAGTGCGCTTATGACTTGAGAACCATTTATCCGATTTACGTGTTTTTATAAATTTATACATATATTCTATGAACTAACAGGAGATAAGGAGAAATAATGGGAGATAAGTCGAGATAAGCCTCGATAATGGGAGATAAGGTGAGAAAATGGGAGATAAGGTGAGATAATGAGAGATAAGGTGAGATAATGGGAGATAAGTATAAATAATGGGCGATAAGGAGAAATAATGGGCGATAAGGAGAAATAATGGGAGATGAGCAGAGATAAACCTAGATAATGGAAATTATGTAGAGATAATGGGAGATAAGGAGAAATATTCGGAGATAAGGGGAAATAATGGGTGATATAATTACGTTGGGTAACATAAGGAATAAGCAGTGTCGATAGTAGTGAATCAAGTCCACGCGAGCGCAGCCGCGGGCCCGGCTAGTATACAATAAAAATTATGTTAGTTAAAATGATCTGACCAGTACGACGTATATATTAGTCCGGGACCTCACGACCAAAATGCGACCTCATCGAAGAGTGGCAGATAATAGTATCACTTTGTTAATTATGCTCCTCTTAGTCCCTCCAGTTAGTTTGAAGCCTCAAGCCTGGTTCCTGTTCCTGGAAATGCGCTTTAAAGCCGCATGAAAAAGTTAGGACGAACCCATCGCTGAGTGGCAGATATTCTGGGTATAGCTTCATTTCTGTGAAATGTGACTGAAAAATAAATATCTGCCATGGATATTGGCTCAATCCAAAGTTATAACGGTCCAAAGTTGCAGAAAAATACTGATACCTGAACCCATAGAGGAGAGAATGAAATTTGTTTTAATGTTCGCTGGGTTTTGTAGATACTAAAAATAACATTATCTGCCATGAAGTCTGGTTCTTTGTTAGAATAAAATAATTTTTTTGCTGCAGTAACACATAAGTATTTCTGCAATGCGCGCGCCTGTCTTGTAAGTTGTTTTTCTCTCAAATACTATACACATGCACCAACGTTTCGAGAGATGCTCAAATCACCATTGAAACAGTTACAAGCAGATTAATATATTTATTTGATTTACAGTGCAATTTCGCTATTCAACCTTTAAATTTTGTTTATATTTATTATTTAAAATTTTCAATTCAAAAGTCCTAAAACCTCTTTTAATATGTAATTATAAAAGTTTTTAAAAAATTTTTTTTGGTAACTATTTTGGATAGTACACTTTAAATTTTTGATTTTTAACATGACAGACAATAAGAGTGGTCCAAAAAAAACCCCAAGAATTAAAATTTTAAACATTTAAAACGTACAATAATTTTTCCCGCATTCGGTTAATGCCAATACAATAATGTCTGAATACTCCATCAGCCACCCCGGCTTTCACTGTGTTCTTTTTAAACCTTGAGCATTGCTGCTCCACTCTAGTGTACTTCATGTTTTTTTGGGTAGCAGAATCCGATCTGCAATTAGTTTTTTGAAAAAATAACCTATTAATTGTTACTAACAATTTTTTAAGCAATTATCAAAACCCACATTTTTTTAGACGTATTTCGACCCACTGAATAAGAATTCAAGGTCTATTTTTGCAAAAACTTTTTATTGTTATAAACAATTTAGTACAAACAATTTTGCTAATAAACAGAATTTCATAGAATTTATCTCCGTAATAGCAAAATCTAAGCTTTTTACCAACTCTACCCAAGTTTTTTAGAAGAATCTTGACCTGCTGCCTGAATTTCTAATCCATTTTTCCAATTTATTAAAAATAAGAGCTAATCAGTTTATTCATATACAATGAAATAAAAATATTTATGTTAAATTCCCAAAGAAAAATTAACATAATTCTAATAAATTGTCAGTAATAATAAAATAATTGAGTTTTTGAAAAAATGGACAGAGAATTTAAATTTAGCGAGTTAAATAATATTATATTAAGTTATTATAGAAAAATAACCGGTCAAGTGCAAGTTGAACTTGCGCAATTAGTGTTCCGTACGTTGATTGCTTTTAAAAAATAAAAAAAATTTGTTACAGAATGATCAGTGACTTCACAAAATACACCCCAAATGAGTTTTCAACAAAGTTTCCAATCTTTACTGAAATCTGATGACCTTGAAATTTTTGTTTTTTTTTATATACCATATAAATTATTAAAGGTAATGAACTTGTGATAATTTTCGTTCAATCTACACCCCGTGGAGAATATTCCAGAATTTTTTTCGAAATTTTTGATAAGTACTTTTCGAGATAAGGCCCGGGACAGCGATTTTTCGCGAATTTTTAAAAATAATACAAAG
Organism: Pachyrhynchus sulphureomaculatus; assembly: GCA_019049505.1. Lineage (NCBI taxonomy): Eukaryota > Metazoa > Arthropoda > Insecta > Coleoptera > Curculionidae > Pachyrhynchus > Pachyrhynchus sulphureomaculatus. The sequence continues at coordinate 80,633,705 of CM032451.1, read as the reverse complement.
AAAAGTGCGCGCAAGTATAATATTATATATATATATATATATATATATATATATATATATATATATATATATATATATATATATATATATATTTTACTCGTGTTTTCACAAGTTTTCATTTGACACCACACTCGATGATCTAGTAAAAAAATTTTTTTTTCACTTCCAACTTCACCCCCCAAAACTAACCCCTTAAGTCAAAATTTAATTCTCAAAACTACATGGCTCTGATGAGGCCATCAATTCCTATATTATTACCAAATTTTCACCTTTCTATGTCAAATAGTTTCGGAGAAAATCGGGTGTGACAGACAGACAGACAGACACCGAAGTGATCTACACTGTCTGTCTACTACACTAAAAATTATATACTTCTAACAAAAATTAATAAATTGTTAGCAAAAATGGATTAGAAATTCGTAACGTATCAAAAAACATATGAACTCATGCATCACAGCTAAGTAATAATGCGAATAGGAAAAATCAATTTGTTTATAACTTAAGCTTTGCATTAAAAATATAAAAATTCTGCTGATAAAAGCAGAGACTGGATTTCATGACACATATTCGGGATTTCACCTCGCTTATAGTATTCAAACACTGGTTAATTTATCTGTCGCTTTCGAATGAGTTCAGGTGGGTTTAAAAATTCTACAGGTTCAAAAATTTATAGACATTCAAAGAACCAGGATCTATGGCAAATAATATTTTTTCACTCCTTTTTGGGTCCCAAACTAACTATATCTCGAATATCTGCCACTCAGCGATTTTTTGAGCCTATTTTTTTCAAAAAAAAAAACGGTTTACTTCCACAGGAACCGGTCTCTGTGGCAGATATTAAGGTTATAGTATCTTCACAACATATAAAACTGCCACTCTGCGATGGGTTGACCTACCCTCAATTTTTGCAATTTCCGCCCTCCATAACCACGGCAGGAACCGGAATTCGGATCTATAAACTGTATTTTTGGTTCAGTTTGTCCCATTTAATAAGTGATATATTTATCTGCCGCTCTTCTTTGCTTATGAGTTCTCGGACTATATACGATTCAAAATTTGCCACAGCAAAAATTCACCTCATAAAATTCAATAAAAAGTAATATTTATCTAATATTTTTGCAACAACTAGGTGGTAAACTGTCTTCATATTTTAACAAACGATAGCAGAGTAATTTTTTTATGTATATATAACTTTTTGTGACTTTTTAATGCACATACAATAAAAAATTGTAAAAACGCATGCTTTTGACCGAAGAAAAAGTATGGATTCCTATCTTATACGTCATACATCTGAAACTTATACAATTAATTACGGCAAAACGGCGTAGTAAACCATCTTTATATTGAAGCAGTGAATGCATGATGCTAAAATCTATTATTTCTCAAAATTTCAAGCAAAACTACTTTTAACAGTTACTCGTAAGGAATACTTTAAAATGTTTTCAGCGTTCTTTTGACTTTTTAATGTGGGAGTATGGAGGATAAATCTTGTCACCACAAAAGATTTTATTAGAACATTAGAAGGAATTTCGTTAACAATTCGTCGTTTTGTTCTTTCAGAAGCATTTTCAACGGCAAAGGAGGTTTTTCAAGTTCTTTAATGGAAACCCCTTGAAAATTCAACTTTTTTTTTCAGAGTTGGAAATATTGTATCTATATCGATTACAAAAGATTTATTTAAAAACTTTTGATGCCATCGAATGAAATTAGCTTTTTGTCGAGAAGCTGAATTCCAGTAAAAATTAAAATTGTTTAAAAAACTATTTTTTAGTTTCCTTTCTATTTGATTTAAAGCTGAAACTTCAAAATCATATTCGTTTTTAATATTATTTACTAAAATATCAATTCTACTTTTGTCCTTATCTGCATTATTCCATAACCAAGAACATAGTTGCTTATGCGTTATTTCAAAATGTATCATACTGTCGAAAAACTTTTTGAAGGGAGGAGCCATATTCAATATATAAAATGATAAACTGTGATGTGAGCAGTAGGTAACTGAATTTATATTGTATATAAAACTACAAATATTTTATAATTATAATAGGTATTATTTGAAATATGGTAAAAAAAATTATCTGAAATAGCAAAATCTGTGTACGGAAATATTTTTACTAATCGGTTAAAGGTGTACGATCTTACGAAATATATAAACTAAAATTGAAAAAACTTTATAAGAAAAAATCTTTAGACTTTATCGTCTTCTTACTTACATTTAAACTTCATATAGAATTCTTAAAATATTCAAGGCAAACTAAAAGTCCAAAAGATCTTTCAATCTGTTTCATCCCGAGAACACTATCGGACTCATCAGTAAGAAAATACTGTCTTCTTTCTTGTACAGACCATAGAAAGTCAAGATGTAATGGATCTAATTTACGCATTTAAAAATATTCTTTGTTTAACAGAAAAAAAGTTCGAAGAACGTATACCTTTAACCTGTTAATAAAATTATTGAGAGACGTAAAATCACTAAAGTGATAATTTTGGCATTTGATCAAATGACATGTCTATATAAAAGGTAAGTTTTTTCAAAAATATTATTTTCCTCATGAACAAAGGATGTTTTTGTGGTCGCCCCCAACCTATTTTCCCTAACTGTAATTTATACAAAAGGTTTGCCGCCTCCCTGGATGTGCCGCCCGCGTACGGTGCATGCCCTGCACGCCCGCTGACCGCGCAGAGTGAGGCTTAGTCTCACTGTGCTTGACAAAAGTCTATCTTTGCTTCAATTTAAGAGGTATCGTAACATTTTTTTTTTAATTACCCGTCAAAAGTAGTGCTATAAACGTAAGCTTGCGCATTTTTTGGATAAAGAAATTGTAAGTGAAAATTTTTGAAGAAAATATTTGAAAGATTGAAGAAATTGATAAATAAAGGTAAGTAAAGAATTAATATTTGCAAATACATATGTATTAGATGCAATCTGTACTAAATATTTGAGAATGGACGTGTGAATGCGAGTATGTGTGTGTATGTATGCGTGTTCTTATGCGTTTGTGTGTGTGTGTGTGTGTGTGTGTGTGTGTGTATGTATGTGCGTGATCGTGTTTTTTTTGAAATTGTTTGTGTTTATGTGTATGAGTATGCATGTGTTTAATGTATACAAATTTAATTTTTGTTGATTGAGGTTATGCGTATATATAAATGTAAGCGTGTTTATGCGTGCGTGCGTGCGTGCGTGTGTTCACTGTATATAAATTAATTTTTTTTTGATAGAGATTATGCGTATGTATGTGTGCGAATATATATGTATGTTGTGTGTACGTGAGTGTTTTTCTAATTAAGTGTGTTTTCGCGCGTATAAGTAGATGGGTTTATGGGCATTTGTATGTGTATATGTATTTATGTGTGCATGTTTGTGTGTGTGTTTATTAGTGTGTATGTGGTATATAAGATTATAAAAAATCTTACTTCGGAAGCTGTATTTTTTAATAAAACAATTTTTCACATTAGAAACTATAAATGAATAGCTTTAAGTGCATTCTCGCATTAAGATTCATTATTCGTATGCTTTTTTTTATTTGTAAAATAATTATATTTTGGTATAATTAAACATCATTATACAAGGAGAACAAATAATAATAGATGATGAAGAAGCGGTCATAGGAAATGTGAGAAAGCTAAAAACTGGAAGAGCTTGTGGACCAGAAGCAGAACTTCTTAACAATGGAACAAAGAAACTATTCAGGTTACTAACAATAATTTTCAACAGATACGTCAACGGAAAAGAAGTTCCACAAAATTGGAAAGTAGCGTATATTTCCTGGATACATAAAAAAGGAAGAAAAGACTGCTGCTCTAATTACAGAGGTATCTCCGTAACAAGCACAATTAGTAGACTGTACGGCAGAATCTTAAGAAATTTGACAAAGGAGGAGTTTAACGATGAAGAAGGACAATGTGGATTTAGAGCCGGAAGATCTTGTATCGGCAACGTGTTTTGTATGAAGCAAATAATTGAAAAAAGGAGCTCTGTTAATCTAGCAACACATGTTTTATTTGTAGATTTAACCAAGGCTTACGATTCAATACCTTGGAGCAAACTATGGGACCTTCTTCAAAGTACGAACGTTAATCAAACTCTGATAACAGCTATATAAAATCTCTATAATAAATCCAAGTCTCAAATTAAAATAGGTAACAGATTGTCAAGGCCTTTTTATATAACACCGGGATTACGACAAGGCTGCTCTCTGCACCCACTCTATTTAAGATTTATGTTAAACATGCACTAATGCAATGGAAATGAAAATGTTTTGGAATGGGGATACTTTTGAACGAAATAACGATATACACTTTGCAGTTTGCAGATGACCAAGCAATTATTGCTGGAGACACAGATGACCTATGACACGTAACTGAAAGAAACGTACGAAAGCTGGGGGCTAGATATAAATACAGAGAAAACGAAATATCTTTGTATCGGAGACAAAATTAGTAACCTAGAGATTGACGATATAGAAGATGTAAAAGTATGCGAAGAATATAAGTATTTAGGTATAACATTCGACACAAGTGGTACAGACGAAAAGGAAATAAGAACAGAAGCAAGGAAAATAATAGGATGTTTGAATGAGATTCTATGGAGTAAACACATAACACAAAAACGAAAATTTAATATCTACAATACAATGATAAAGAGCAATTTGATATATGGATCTGAAACCTGGAGAATTACTGAAAAAAACAAGAAAATAATAGATGCTACCGAAATGGATGCTTTAAGCACAGCCAGAATATCAAGAATGCAAAGAATAAGAAACGAAGAGATTCGCCAGTAAATGGGACTTGTGGACACAGTTATGAAGGATATTGAAAGGAAGCAATTTACCTGGTATGGCCATGTTCAACGAATGGAACAAACACGACTACCAAAAGTAACAATGGAATGGGTACCGAATTTGAGAAGGAAAATAGGAAGACCGAAGAAAAATTAGATAGAAGGAATTAGAAAAGCTATGAGCGATTGAAATCTAGAAGAAGGACAATGGGAACACCGAAGACAATGGAATCTAGACATCAGACAACGTCGCCGCACGTTTTAAGCCGATTTATATATATATATATATATATATATATATATATATATATATATATATACATATATATATATATATATATATATATATATATATATATATATATATACATATATATATATATATATATATATATATATATATATATATATATATACATATATATATATATATATATATATATATATATATATATATATATATATATATATATATATATATATATATATATATATATATATATATATATATATATACATATATATATATATATATATATATATATATATATATATATATATATATACATATATATATATATATATATATATATATATATATATATATATATATATATATATATATATATATATATATATATATATATATATATATATATATATATATATATATATATATATATATATATATATATATATATATATAATTAAACAGGATAGAATCAACTATTGTGTTTTTAGGCCACATCCACACTATTCTATCAAATATATATTTGAATGTAGTTACATCACTCTTAATTAATGACATAATTGTTTTCCGATTAAAAAGCATTACTTTTCTCCAATTATACTATTTGTAGGCATTATAAGTATGTCTGTATATATTTTGAATAATTGATTTGTGAATCGGTTTACGAGAATCTCTCTAAAAAGTTATAGTTTTATCAACGATAATAATATTTATTACTCTACTGATTTTACGTTCGTCAATAATTTTATAAACTGGTTAAGGGTATACGATCTTACAAACTATATAAACTAAAATTTAAGAAACTTTATAAAAAAAATCTTTAGCCTTTATTGTCTCCTCTCTAACATTCAAACTTCATATCGAAGTCTTAAAATAATCAAGGGAAACTTATAATAGCCCAAAAGATCTTTCAGTCTGTTTCATCCCGAGAACAGTATCGGAATCTTCAGTAAGAAAATACTGTCCTCTTTCTTATACAGACCATAGAAAGCCAACATGTACTGGATCTAATTTATGCATTTTAAAAATATACTTTGTTTATGAGAAAAAAAAAAAATTGGAATAATCCCAATCAACAAAAATTAAATTTGTATACACAATACATGTATATTCACACATATACGTACACAGAAACAATCTCACATATAAAATAAAAGTACAATAAACACGTCTACACATATTCATTCGCATAATACCAATTAAAAAAATTAAATTCGTAAATAATAAACACGTTCACGCACATGCATACAAGCATACTATACACACACATACACAGAAATACATACAAACACGCATACACACACAGACTCACACTCATACATTCTCAAATATTTGGTACATACAGATTGTATGTAATACATATGAATTTACAAATTTTATTTCTTTACTTGCCTTTGTTTATCAGTTCTTCAATTTATTAAAAGTTATCTTCAAAAATTTTCATTTATGATTTCTTTATTCAAAAAACGTGCAAGCAATAGAAGCAAAGATAGAATTTTGTCCAACACAGTGAGACGAACTTCTACTTGTGTAGCATCTCTAAGAGACTCGACTCTCGTTTGTGGCGACTTGTCTCTCTGTAGCGATAACTATATTTTTTGTGGTGTTGGTTACAGGTACTATTTACTTACACTCTAGTACTAATTACTGCCAATTAATTTTGTATATTTTTTACTCTTGACACATACTTTTACTCCAACTCACAGTTTAATAACTAAAAAATATTTTATATAAAACGAATTAACAGTTTCACTCGTGTCACTAGGGTTATCGTTAAAGCAATACTATTTTAAAAATAATTTTTTGGGTGAAAGTTAAACAATTTCTTATCAATAACAAAAATCCAAGTATCACAGTATTTGCAACATGTTTTGTACATAAATATTACAAAAATAAGACACGAAAATACGGAGTAAAAATAACAAATACTGGATACATAATCATATATTAAATAGTGCTAAAGGAAAGTATCGTATCCGTGAA
>CM032451.1:80619189-80621689 GCA_019049505.1 Pachyrhynchus sulphureomaculatus | reverse complement strand
GATCGACGGCACTTTCATCACTGGATAGTTTTTTCGTCACAAACTTTTAAAGCACGCAGACCATGTCTTTTTCTGAAGTTAGAAATCCAGCCTCTACTAGTTCTAAAATTATCATTCCCGTAGGTTTCAGTGTAAAACTGTTTTGCTTTGCCTGATAAAATTTCGTAGGAAATTGGGACGTGTCTTGATCGTTGCGTACAAAACCATGTATACAAACGAGTTTCCATTTCTGGATATTCAGCTTTTCGTAAGGTTTTTCTGACGCCAGGTCCGGAATCACATTTGGAAAAAAATCTAAAAGAAGTTACACGTCCATAGTGAGTGTCCAAAATTATCTTTAAAATAAATCATATATACATACCTTTTGATTTTCCCTTGCTTCTTTTTAAAATCCGAAATTGTGGATGTTCCTACTCCGTATTTATTTGCCAACACTTTCACCAAGAACTAGTCTTTCTAATATATCGGACTTTTGTTTTATTGTTAGTGTAATATGTTTTCTTTTAGAAGGCATTTTAATATGTAGGTACATATACGTAAAAAAAAACGTTTACATACTTATATGAAACACATAAAGTAAAATAGAACGTAGGTATGTTGTACTTGTGACAATAAACAAACAATTACAAAGTCCTTAACCTTTAGACGAGATACACGATGCGTTGTAGGTAAATCAAAGGCACCTACAGTTTGTGTGAATCCCAGATGTATTAGACTGGAAGTTAGGGGGAAACCTCTCACTATCGATTTTAGTTTTCCCATGTAGTTTAAATTAAGTAGATGTCTAAAAACGCAGGTCCGGATTACCTAGTGCTAATCAAATTATAAAGTACACAATGCAATAGAAATGTTTGCCCGGAATTATTAAAGAATCCGGTGTAATGGAGATCCGGATTATCGAGGTGGCACTGTATATATATATATATAATATATATATATATATATATATATATATATATATATGTATATATATATATATATATATATATAATATATATATATATATATATATATATATATATATATATATTATATATGTTACGATAGAGGATAGTGGAATGTAATACATTAAAATCCTGGGTTTCAATCTAAACATCAGCTCTTTTTCAGTACCATCATGATACTGGTCACAACATCAATTTTGAGGATCTAAACCAATAGCTTCGATTTCATATTATAAAACACGCATAGTCAGAGAACCCTTGGAAATCGAAAAGAATGGACAGCTAAATAAACGAGATGATGCGGTGAATATCTCCACTACATGGAACGTTTTACTAGCTAAACTAAAGGAATAACTAAAACATCGAGAAGGTAACAGTCAGCACAGCGCCGGAACCCGTAATTACCGCCCAGCCGGCAAACACCGATGCTCGGACGAGCACTTCCGACCTCTCAGCTACAATCTGCGTAGACGCCGACCTATAAAAGACGGCGACCGCACTTGGAAATGCCGAATGAGATTTTGGCGAAACGTCGTTCAAATTCATTGTTAGACGAACGGATTGAAACCCGGAATTTTAATGTATTATATATATATATATATATATATATATATATATAATATATATATATATATATATATATACATATATATATATATATATATATATATATTATATATATATATATATATATATATATATTATATATATGTATATATATATATATATAATATATATATATATATATATATATATATATATATATATATATATAAACATGACATAAGGACACTTAGAGAATTACACAGGTATCAAAAATAAAACATTGTCAATAACATTATTTAAAAAAACACTTTTTGAGATAAAAACAACCGTAAGAAGAAAGTACTCCATTTTAAATTTTTTGACATCGAATTTAGTCACTTTCTAGTAATATTTGAATCCGAATCGGATATTGTTGGTAGTCTATGTCGTCAGCAGGTCGAAAAAAACCCATAACATTAAAGTTAGAAATACAGTAAATTTTGATGTACGCTACTGTTAGACCAGTTATTTATTATTATTATATTTATTCTTTAATTTTATAACAAAAGGACTCACAAGGTAATTTAAAGTATTTAAAATGAATGCCATTATTGGAAAGTTTATTTATGATTTAAAATATTTAATATTTATTTTTTTAATTATATAACAAAAGGACACACAAAGTAATTTAAAGTATTTGAAATGAATATCGTTATCGTTGGAAAGTTATTTATTATTTATCATATTTAATTTTTAATTATATAACAAAAGGACACATAAAGTAATTAGAAATATTTAAAGAGCAGGAATAATAGAGAAGGAAAACGTCAACTTTATTGGAAACTAATTCTTTCATAAAAAATCGTTTCTTTTTTATTGGTTTGGTGTGATGATTTTGTGTTAGTAAATAGGTGTAAATAGAGCTCAAGCCTTCTATGCCTTTTTGTGATTGAGATTATTTTTATGTAACATATTTCCAAGAAACTTCTTCTGAAGTAATCCAGAATGAAGCTGTAGTTAAATTGTACTCC
>CM032451.1:80525457-80619089 GCA_019049505.1 Pachyrhynchus sulphureomaculatus | reverse complement strand
AAAACACAAATTAACGAGATTAATCTATAATAAATTAGACTTTACACTTAGGATAAGAGCCCTTACCCTCTACGGAACACTAGGGCCACTTAAGATAAAGCTCCAAAGGAAGGAGATGTAAACTCATTATATCGGACCATATTGAAATCGCTGTATCAGATATGACTGGAAAAAGTGCACAAATCTGTCAGACAAAAACGAACGCTCCTGAGTTTGGCTAGAATTCGCATGATTGTAGTTTATTTTATCAAAAGCTTTAGGGAAGGCGTGTAAACTTCATTAGTCTGGTCAGTAACACTTGATAAAAATTGTGCAAAACATGGTGGCAGTTGACCGACTTTCTCTCAAAGGTCGTGTTGTTTTAGAGTAAGAACCGGTTCAATTATACGTATTAAGTAGCCGCATCTCCAAAATTTTGGAAAAAACAAAAACACAAATTAACGAGATTAATCTATAATAAATTAGACTTTACACTTAGGATAAGAGCCCTCACCCTCTACGGAACACTTATAAGATCACTGCGGTGTTTGTCCGTCTGTCACACCCACGATTTTCTCCGAAAACTCTTTGACACAGAAAGTTGACATTTGGCTCTAATATATGAATTGAGAGCGTGTAGTTTTGACAGTTAAATTTTGCCTTAAGGGGTTAGTTCGGGTCATCGAGTGGGGTATGAAATGAGTTCAAAAATATATATAATGTAATATTTGCGCATACTTTTCTATGTCTTATTTTTAAAAATTTCGAAAAATCGCTGTCCCCCTTAACCCGAAAGTAAGACTGAAAAAAAATTTTTGAAAAAAATTCTGGAATATTCAGTACCTTTCGAGATAGAGGGGGGACAGCGATTTTTCGCGATTTTTGCAAATAAAACAAAGAAAAGTGTGCGCATGTAAGACATTATATATATTTTTGAACTCGTGTTTTTACAAGCTTTCATTTGACACCCCACTCGATGACCTAGTAAAAATATTTTTTTCACTTCTGATTTCACTCCCAAAGATAACCCCTTAAGTCAAAATTTTACTTTCAAAAACTACATGCCTCTTGAGGCCTTCAATTCTATATTAGTACAAATTTCAAAGTCAGATAGTTTCGGACAAAATCGGGTGTGACAGACGGACAGACAGACACCGAAGTGAGACTTATAACGGTTCCGTACGGAACACTAACAAAAAACAAAAAGGTTATCAGTTTTCAGTAAAGATCGGAAAAAAACTTTGTTGAAAACTCTGGGGTGGGTGCGTTTGTGAAGTCCTTGATCATTTTATACCTCAGTAACAAAGAATTTTATTATAAAAGCAATCAACGAACGGAACACTAATTGCGCCAAGACCGACTTGCACTTTGCCGGTTATTTGCTAATGGTCTGGCGAGAACTCTTATAGTATCTCCCACTAATAGATTGGGAATACCGTCCGGGCCCCTTGACATCTTAGGTTTTAACTTTTCTGTCTCATTTAATAAATCCGCCCTCTGTAAATACCGGTAAGTTGATTAGATTATTATTATTAACATTTTTTATATCCAAATGTTCAGTGCCAGGATGAAACAGAATCATAAACAGCAGCAATAATTCCCCCCGAATGATGACACAATATCCAAAGGAGCATAAATGATCCCACTGTCAAACGACATACAGGCTGGAATAGAACAAGTATTCTTTTTTGATGCATATACCTTCTTTGGATCATGCATAATAGCATTCTCGATATCAGAAATATATCGAGAAATAAACAATATTAATCATTCACATCAAAACCTCCCTGCTTAATCTGTCCATCTATCTATTAAGAATCACAAAGTAGAAATTAATTAAAACGACCATCAAATGTAGTAAAAAATAAACACAAAATCAATAAGAAATAAAAAACTAATGAGATGCTTTAGGCTGGTGGAGTTGGAACAATTTGTGAATGTCGAGTTCCAATTTCGTTAATATAAGTCGCAAATTGTCACGTTCAGTGATGTGCAGGTCTGATCCTTTTCTTAGACAGTAAATTGGCTACTGCAACTGAAGCCACGCTCAGCCAAAATACGATGAAGGAAATGCAATTAAAAAATGTCTGTACTCTTGCCCACAATCCAGGGTAGAGAGCTGGTATTGATTTTTTGAAGCCAGAACTCTTGGTATCTATTTCTAAATTTTCCTTTTAGTCCTTCGTTAGTCGTGAGTTCTACGAGTTCCTCTTCTAAATTTAATGATTCTGCTGTAAGTGTATTTGCAAAAGGATCTAAAACTCAACTCGGTACTATTCATGTTTAAAATATTCTGGAATCGCTCCGTAAAATCAGCGTGAAAAACGTGTTGCCAGTAAGTAAGTAAATCTTCCTGTTTTGCAGATACTGCTGAAAATGTGGGAAAGTGGCTGTATTCACCTCTACCTAGATTTCGTTTGAACGGAAGTTTTCCCAGAAAAGCAGCTATAACGTTTTTGTTTTAATTAAATTCAACTCATCACCTCGTATTTGTAAATTGAACTTAAATATTTTAAACAGGTCTGTCAAATAAGCGATGTCATTTTTGGATGTAATCAGGTTTTCGCGCAGTTTTTCGTCTCTGCTTTCAAGGAAGTCCAGTGCGGAGTCAAACTATATTGAAAAAAACGATTCAGACAAATTTTTTTATCATGAAAAAATTTGTTCATGGTATTAAATATCCATTCTCCCAAATAATAATTTTTTTCCCTCTTTTATGAATCAAACGTATATTAAAACGTAGTGCTTTGTTATTTGGTATAGTTAATTCATCGAGTTGAAATGAGAATTTGAAAGTTTTTAAGTAATCGTATAATGATATTTCAACGTCTTTAGCCATTTCAACTGTTCTTCTTTGCACCAAATTAATACTGATGATATCTAACGGTGTCTTATGATGAAGAACAGTTTTTATTATTTGACTGCCGGCAAGATTAATTCGTCGCCAATTCTGTGCGTTTTTTCCTGCATTTGCGATTAACAATGAAATATTATATGAGGTTCGTAGTCCATCGACTTCTTGTTGAGAAGACGAGACGATGATATAGATGGCTGTTTTAAATATTTCTTTTCCAGTCTTCGAAAATAGGATAAATCTGTGTCCTTTTTTTCAGTACGCATTTCATTTAAATGCTCTTGTAGCCTAGAAGGCTTTATGCCTTCATTTGAAAAATTATTTGGCAAATTAAACACATAGGTAATGACTGGTTTGTAGAAGAGTGCGTAAATCCATATTTCAAAATACTCAATACTGTACTGCCGGTATTTCTTCTTAGATTCAGACGGTTTAAATAAATTAACTTTTCAACAGATTTATAGATAGTTATGAAAATATGGCTATCGCTTTCATTCACGAATATGGATTATTAGTGAAGCACACAAAAAATAATAAGACATTCTTAGAGCTAACCTTGTTTTTTATAGATTTGATTTCGTGCACGCATCAACTGGTATACCTTTGCTTGTTTGTGATGCCGGTGCACCTGCTCTGTAATCAAGTCATTACAAGCTCCCATATTTTTGTCGAAACATGCTTGATTGCGTGAATCGCGTCTTTGCTTACCAACTTACAGACTTGTCACCGACAATACTAAACCGAATGAGGTATATGTACACCTAATGCTAATTTAAATTTTTTAATGGTTATTTTACGCGATAACAGTAAGATAAAAATTTTAGATAGCTAGATAAAATATTTATTCATGAAAACAGTAGGTATTTTCTAAGTATTTTATTTTATTAATTTCCTAATAAGTAGGTACGTCACGGCCTCCCTCCTTGTATGACCCGTTACCGGCCCTATGGGAGAGTCCGGCGTCCACTGGGGGCGGTACCGCCCCCGTTGGGAACCTATGATTTAAATAAACGACATTGTCAGATATTTTCCATTTTTTGGGTAAATTAAGCTTATGTTTGTTTCTTTATTATAGCTTTGCTGTACCACAGAGGGAATTTTCTGTTATTTTTACAGCGTGGTACAGATCTGCCAATCATTGCCCACACATACCTAAAAATTATCACAGTTTAAAACAACTGCAAAAACCCTCCACTCTCTGTCGCAGAAACACATGTAAAAGTTTTAGAAGAAAATTTCATTCGCTTTTTATTTTTTCGATTAATTTTCAAGACATTACAAATACTTTCCAAAATCGAAACTACTAGGATTCATCTACAAACTTAATAATAAATAATTCTTTTTATGGGCCTAACACACGTGTTGCAGAGAAATCTCTAAAGCGCTACAGGAGCGACACGTGTGCAGAAAAAGCGATTCACGTTGGTCTTGAATCGCTGTAAATTGTACTCGATCTGGAACACAGTGCTGGGCAAATTATTCCAAAGGGATGAGGTTCTCCATATAAAAGACTGTTTGAAAAGGGTTGTACGAGAAATAAAAAGCTGAACCTCATACGGATGTGAAGTATTAGCGCGACATGTATTTCTAGCATGCACCGCCCTGGGAGGAATTAAGCGGGTTACATCCATCGAACATTTTCCACGAAAATACTTGTAGAACAGACTCAAGTCGTCAGTTTTTCTTCGATGTTCCAATAAATCAAGGTTGCTGGCCAGTTTCGGGTCTCCGATCAGAACAGCTCTCTTCTGAATAGAATCCAACAAGTGCAGTGTACGTTTGGGAGCAGAGCCTCATCCATCATTGGTTGAATTTGAACTTTGTACAGAATTAACACTTGTTGTAAAGTGTAAAGCTTTCTAGTTCGAAATAATATTCCCAGCTTTTGAGAAGCTCTCTTTGCTCTGCTTGCAACATGTTCATGCCAAGACATATTTGCTCCCAAATCAACGCCCAGCAAATTGAGTGACGATGCCAGAGGAATGGAATGCCCCGACATAACTATGTCGGGTTCAGCTACGTTAACTATTTTAGAAAAATCTGCTGCCTCGGTTTTTGTAGCGTTAAATTCTACTTGGTTACTATCACTATAAGATATAATTTCTTCCAGGCCTTGTTAAGTTAAATGACCTCCTGCTGCCTGCGGATATTTGCATGAGTAGCGGATGTTCGAGCATTCAGGTGAATGAAGAGATAAGCGTACTGTCCTCTGCAAAGCTGTAAATTAGATTCCTGGTCTTTTCCAGCAGAAAGTTAATGTAAATGAGAAACGGAGTATGGAGCCCTGGGATCACTAGCGTTAATAGTGAAGGCGTAAAGAACGCTCTTTGAAGAAACATGAGAGCCATAAATAGAACTTTTCAGACATACCAGAAGAGCGTAGCTTAGCCAACAATCCATCGTGCCAGTCACGGTCGAATGCCTTAGATATGTCGAGAGTAACCGCTCGAGATTCGCCAAAGGGTTCAATTGCATAGTTCCAAATAAGTGTTACATAAGTTAGAAGATTTCCTGTTGATCTATGTTTATGAGCGCCATATTGATGGTGGCTAATAATATTAAATCCTTCAAGATATTTTAGAAGATGTTGATTGATAGCCTTTTCCATGACTTTCAATATTACCGAAAGCAGTGCGACTGGTCGGTAGTTGTTTGGTAAAGTCTTCTTGCCTCCGGCTGAACGGTAGCGCATTTCCAGCGGGAAGGAAATATTCCCTTTCTGCAGGGTAGGTTGAAAAGTCTACCGAAAACTGGTGTTAGTTCTCTCGCGCAGTTTTTGAGTGCAGGTATTCCGTCAGCGCCAAAAGCTGTTTTGGTGTCTAACTTCATTAAAATACGTTTTATGATACGCTGTCTGAAGACAATATCGGGCATTCTTGACTGCACTATGGGAATAGGTGGTGTTTTTTTCCTTGGAAATCAACAGAAGAATGTGAAGTAAAGAATTCAGCCAACAAGTTCACTTTCTCAACAGGTGTTGTTTCAATAGATTTATTTAGCCGTGTGAGTGTTGGTATAGTGGATTAAGTTTTGGCTAACTGCTTTAGCGACTGATCAAAAGGACCTGAAATTGTTGCGGCAAGCAAGAAGTTTGTTTCTAATTCGTTGATTGTTTGTCTCCTTGGTTTCGTCGATAATTTTTTTGCATCTCATCCAGGCACGAAAAAAGACGTTAGGATTTTCACGCCATTGTCTGTAGGCAAGATGTTTAGAAGCAACAGCTTCTTTGCATTTTCGGTAAAACCAAGACTTGCCGTTGGAAGGGCATTTTTTCGAGAAAGAGATTAAGTGTCCATACCAGCCAAAATAACATCGGAAACTCCTTAGCGCAGTCAGATAGATCGCCGGATCGAAAACAAACGTCTAACCAAGGAAAAGTTCTAAAATATTCCATGAGTTCTTTCCATTTAGCAGATTTGTAATACCAAATCTTGCGTGGTTTAGGCGCCTCTCTGTCACTGATTGGTAGGATATTCGATATCGAAAGCAGTTTTATGGTCGGAACAATTTAACGGCGGATTTACAATGACAGTGTAAATCTCTGGGTTGGTGGTTAAAAACAGATCAAGAAGACTGGCGAACTCTCCATCTCGATCAGGGATCCGTGTTGGCTCGTCGATAAGCTGAGTTAAGCCACAACTGATTTAGAATGATTCAGCTTCACCGCCTTGTTCGTCGGTAGTACTTGAATACTTAAGCCAGTTGATTTGTGGATATTAAAGTCGCCCAGGTTGGCAATTTCGGCATTCGGATAGTTTGTTTTATATAGGCAACACTTGACGAAGTGATTTTATTTAGCAGACTTTGGAAACCAATTAAAAATAATATTTCATATCTCTGCATGATCCACATAATTATATATATATATATATATATATATATATATATATATATACAGTAATACCCCGCTTTACGCGAGGGATACGTTCCGAAAAAAAATCGCGTTAACTGAAATTCGCGTATATCGAGGTTTATGATTAAACATAGTCAAAATTTAATACAAAAAAAAAAATACAAATCATTTTAATCAATCACTTTAATTCTAAGAACACTTTATGCAATACATACTCTTATTTTTTACGGAAAAATACATCTATTGTCTTTTGGGTAACGTTTTGTTTACGTTCTTGTAAAATACGTTCATAACACCCAACACTGTTTTTAATTGTTTGACACACGGTCAAGACACGGTCATCATTATTGTCTATACTCTGCAATATGTCCAAACCTGAATAAATTTTTGAAAGTGCATTTTGTATTTCCCCTGAAGATAAAACTTTCTCTTCTACTTGTTCTTCCTCATCGTAGATAGGATTATTCTGTAACTCGATCAGATCTTCATTGCTAATAGGATCGTCGTGCGTTGCTACAAGTTCTACGAGATCTTCTACCGTGACATCTTCAAGTTCAGACCCCTCAATCATTGCAGCAATGTCTTCAAGCACTTGTCTCTGCATCTGGACAATTCTTCTAGGTGCTTCCACTACATCTGGCCAAAGATTACGCCACACCCCATTCATACAACTCATTTTAACTTCCTTCCAAGCCTCTTCTATGTTGTGAATAGACTTCATAATGTTGTATGACTTCCACCACTCTCGCATAGACTGTCTTCCTTCCCCGTCAGTTTCATGAATTAGTTGGCTAAAAGTGCGGCGATGGTAATAAGCTTTGAAGTTTGCTATTGCTCCCTGGTCCATAGGTTGTAATATTGACGTAGTGTTTGGTGGAAGGAACTTTACGTACACTTTTAAGTCTCTGGGCGTATCAAGTGAGGTTGGATGTCCTGGGGCATTGTCTAAGAGTAATATAACTTTAGGTTCAAGCCCATTTCTGTCACAGTATGATTTGACTGATGGGCAAAAACTATTAGAATACCATTCTTGAAAAATTTCCCGTGTAACCCACGCCTTTCTGTTTGATCGCCACACAACTGGTAGACTTGTCTTGTCTGTGCCTCGCATTGCACGGGGTGTTTCTGAATGGTACACTAGTAAAGGTTTCAGTTTGAAATCACCAGTGGCATTACCACCCAGCAGAAGTGTTAGTCGATCTTTCGCAGCTTTGAAACCACTGGCTTGACGTTCTTCCTTAGAAATGAATGTTCGAGATGGCATTTTTTTCCAGTAAAGTGCGGTCTCATCAACATTGAAGATGAGACAAGCAGGAATTTTCTCTCGTCTAAACGAAGTCTTGAAACTTGTCTGGAAACTCAGCTGCAGCTTGAATGTCCGCGCTGGCCGCCTCGCCTGTTATGTGGATATTGTGAAGATTAGAACGCTGCTTGAACCGATGGAACCAGCCTCTGCTGGCAGCAAAAGTCGGAGTGGCACTCCCTTCTCCTTCTTTTGTTTTCAGCATCTCATACAAAGATTTTGCTTTTGTGCATATGAGATCTTGACTTAGTGGTGTGTTCTTCTTATTCAAATCTTCGATCCAGACTGACAGTAATTTCTCCATTCTTTCTAAGATAGATGATCTCGAACGAGAAAAGTTTTGTTGCACTTATAGGTGTTGAACCTTCGCTGGAGATTTTAATTTTTTCCCGATTTTTATAAATCGTTCTCACAGTCGATTCTGAGAGTCCAAAATCTCTCCCAACAATTGTTGCTTTGCCTCCATTTTCCATTCTTCTTAACACTTTCATCTTCAATTCCAAAGTGACGCTTTTACGCTCTTTTTTCTTTACAGGCGGCATTTTTAACGTAGGGTTAAATTATGTATGTATGTATCTCCAATAAATATTAAAACAAAACTGCCAGCCGACCGAACTAACATTACGGAACAAATGAACACACGAAACGAACGAGGAAATCCCCATAGAACAAAGTCGAAGGACAGGGAATTCCCAATTCTTCAAAGAGAATATTCAGAGAAAGCGGGGATCCCCCCGCGACCATAGAGAGAAGTTAATGACTACATGAGCGCGAAATTTGAAATTCGCGTTATAGTGAAACCGCGCATAACGGGGTCGCGCTAAGCGGGGTATTACTGTATATATATATATATATATATATATATATATATATATATATATATATATATATATATATGCAGTCGACACTGTTTATAGTGAAACTCTATATAGTGAAAAACTCTTTAAAGTGCAATTTTTTCAAGACCTAGAATATTTTAATGAAATTTCATGTAAAAAGCCCTGCATATAGTGAATCTGTAAAACAGTAACACTCTATATAATAAAATTTTTACCGGAATTTTATGTATAAATTTTTGATTATTGAGATCTTGGCCATTTCGGGTTTCCCATTTTTATCTAACATTAGCACGAATTTCATTTTTATGACGCATCCTTTTGAAAAGGTTCTTAACGCGTTTATAACGCCTAATGGTTGGCAATAAATCAGGTAGATTTCTGTGAGAAACCCGGGGAATAACCCGTTTTATAGAAACCCGGGGAAAAACCCATTTTATAGTCGAGGCCTAGTAATTCGCAAATTCAGGTTCAGTTTCTTTTTGTTTAAGAATCAAGTAAGATGTCCAAGCGAATGTGTTTAAGTTTAGCTGAGAAAATTAAAGTTTTGGAGGAAGTTGATAAAGGCTGCAAAAAAATTAATGTTGCTGCAAGATTTGGTGTTTCTCCAAGTTGCGTCTCTCTGATAATAAAAAGTCACGACAGTATCATCAAGAAACCTAGTGTTCCAAGCAGTCGAAAACGAGTACGGGTGAGTACTTACGAGGATGTAAATGAAGCAGTTTTACGATGGTTTCAAGTGGCTCGTACGCATCAAAACGTACCAATATCGGGAAATTTAATAAGCAAAAGGCTCTACAATTTGCTAAAGAAATTAACTGCGTTAATTTTCAAGCTAGTGAAGGGTGGTTGAGTGCCTGAAAGACTCGCAATTCAATTGTTTTCAAGACGGTGTCTGGCGAGAGTGCAAGCGTTAGTCAGGAGGACTGTGACATTTTGACTGAAACTGTTTTAAAAAGTGCATTGAAAAAGTACGAGCCAAAAAACGTTTTCAATTGTGATGAAACCGGTTTGTTTTTTAAATGCCAAATAAAACTTTTGCTTTTAAAAGTGATAAATGTTTTGGTGTTAAAACAAGTAAAGAAAGGGTGACACTTATGGTTGGAGCAAACATGGATGGCTCAGAAAAACTGAAATTACTGCTCATAGGTGAAAGCAAAAATCCCCGTTGTTTAAAAGGAGTTAAATCTCTGGAGTTAGATTACGCCAATAATAAAAAGGCATGGGTGACTTCTGAGATTTTCGAAAGATGGATCAAAGAACTGGACACGAAAATGAAAAGCCAAAAGCGAAAGATTGTGATGTTTATAGACAATTGTCCTGCACATCCAGTTTTACTGTAAGTAAAAAATTAAGGAATATTGAATTGATCTTTTTTCCACCAAACATGACCTCCGAATTGCAACCTATGGACCAGGGTATTATAAAAAACATAAAACATCATTACCGAAACAGAATTGTTCACAAAATTGTTATGCGATTGATAACAACCTTCCAGTCCAAAAATTGATTACCCTTAAAGAGTGTATAACCGAAGTCGCTAAAGTATGGAGTGAAAAATGTTTCTCAGAAAACTATCAAAAACTGCTTTTCTAAAGCAGGTTTTACTGAAAAAATTGACGAATGGGAAGAAGACGAAATGGATCTCGCTACCTTAAAAAGGCAATGGGGTATTCTACAAAAAACTGCTACCGTCGACGCAGATTTTTTACTTGAAGATTTCTTAGAAATCGACAATGATGTTGGCACGACAGATCTCCCAACTAACCAAGACATAATTGACGATATAAAAAGTATAGAAGATCATGAAGAAGAAACGGGGAATGTCCTGCTAAATTTAGTGAAAATGAAATAAGAAATGCATTTGACATTGTGCGAACTACTCTCAGCGGCCAGGAAAGTGTACCTGATCGAATCTTTATGCATTTGAATAAATGCGAGAATTTTGTTGAGCAACAATTATTTTTCAAAAGTAATGTTCAAAAGAAAATAACTGATTATTTTTCCGAGTACGTATGTACGTAGTATGTACAAATGTATTAACAGATTTTGTATTATTCTTTTTATTTCGTATGTAGTACATACATAGACAAAGTCCGTACGTTATATCTTTACACGTGCGTCATAGTTTTCAGGCAATATCCCAGACGACTATTATATTTTTTGTTTTTTTTTACCAATACCTACGATTTATTGGTGAAAAGAGACAAATAATATAATAGTCGGCTGTTATATGGCCTGAAAGCTATGATGCACGGGTAAAGATATAACGTACGGACTTTATGTATGTATTTAGCCCTGTACATGCTATGTACTATTTAAACTTACAAATGTTTAATAAAATCTTTTCTAATAATTCAATTTTGCAAATTTTCTTGTTGCTTGTACCTTATACAATACAAGTTAATGATTACCAATATAAAATACATACATAGCAATATATACGGATTTTTTCTTTATATAGTGAAAAACTTTCTATAGTGAAATTTCGGTCAATATTTTGGTCTTTCACTATATAGATTGTCGACTATATATATATATATATATATATATATATATATATATATATATATATATATATATATATATATATATATACATACATATGATTTTTAGGGAGATGGACATGCACTACTTAATTGATCAATGTTTAATAGGTTGTTTGGTATACGGTAAATTTGCAATAAAAATTATTTACTGAAATGAATATTCGATAAAAATAGTAAACCTTGAAATCAACATAGAATGAGCCAAATTCTGGACAGACACTAATTCCTATAGTGCAACTTTAAGTTTATAGTGCAACTTTAAGTTTAGGCATTTCTAATTTTTTTCCTATACATGATTGTACTTTTTATATGAAGCAATGACAATTGACTATAAGAAAAATACATTTCTGTGGATAAACCGACAAAGTAACAAATCAAATTATTCACGAAGGAAATAAAATTTTACCACTTTTTACCCTCAAACATGAAAGAGTTTCGGAAAACAACTGGATTGTGAACTTTTTCATGATGACATAAACACCTTTGCATAGATGATGTTAAGAAAAAAATCCTTTAATTAAAATTTTGAAAAAAAAAAAGGAATAATAGCCAAGAGATAGTTTAATTCTATAATTGGGAGGGTTTATGCAGTAAAAGATGATATATTAAAAGCGTTTCCCCTACTTTTAATGGATACCTATGGCTCCGATTTTCGGAACCACACATATATAAATATTATGACTACTAATATAATCAATGCTTCATAAAATCACTTTAGTACACGGTATGTAAAAACAAAATTTTTTATAAATGATTTGTATCTACGTTATCCATCAAAGGTTCGCCTAAGTTAAGTCACAAACTGATAGCGAAAATGTCATATAAAGGTGTAATGTCGCATAACATTTATAGAAGCCACCGCATCCTTGCACACCCGTTCACACATTCAGCAAGTTTATTGTCAAAAGTCAAACCCCAGGATGTTGACTTTAGTGGTGGATGGGATGGATTTGTTGTCTATCGGGTTGATTTTAGGACAGCTTTCTGATTTTATAGAAATGTATGATGCTTGACTTTGATGTGAAAAGACCGTCGCTTTTGGCCCATCCATTTAGAGCGGAGATCGATTAGTGCAGTTTGTTAGCAATTTCATTGAAAGAGGGGGTTTGAGTTATAGATTACTAAATCTTCGGCAAATCACTTTATGGAGGTTTAAACAATCTGTGTTATCGATAGCACTGCTATATTAAACAGAATGGGGCTCAGTACTGCCCCTGCGCTACACCGAGGATTAATTTATGAGGATCTGATAGCAAGTTGTTTAATCTAACATCAAATGTTCTAGGAGATAGGAAATGTAAGGATTTGGGTAGAGCTCCCGTGAAACCCAGCTCCTTCATCTGTTTCAATATTATGGTCCCATTTATTGAACCAAAGGCATTTTGCAGATAGAGCGATACAAGGCTAGTATGTTGTCTTTTGTGCACAGCAATTTTGATGGCTATATCGACGAATGCAACATGGTCAATGGCTAATCTATATTTTTGAAGCCATATTGGCGTTGTGATAGAAGACCTTTAGAGTCCAATGTTCATGACAAAGATGAACAGTTCTTTCCATTATTTTAGTTAGGTGGTTTGTCAGGAAGATCGGCCTGTAATTCTCCGGTAAAGATCTTGCTTCCTCTACTTTATGAATTGTTATGATAATGGCTTTCAGCCATGATTTTGGAAATTCCGCTTTAAGCCACAAGTGATTATAATATTTTAGTAATATTTTTAGCATTTTGTCTCAGAACCATTGCTAGTACACAATGGGGTGCAGTCATCTTCACACAAATCAAACTATACAAATCATTGATACTCTCAAAATTAAGATACGGAGACCTCATATATGAAGCAGCTAGTCCAAACGCCAAGACGTCATTAAACACAATACAAAATCGAGCCTTGAGACTGGCAACGGGAGAATTTAGAACAACACCAATTCCTAGTCTCCAACGTTCATCAGTCATTCCACCGCTACATCTAGACAGGCAACTTTGTCTAATGAAATTTTACACTTCCACACTACAAAGACCACACTTAAAACTCTCATTAAATCTGTCAAATGTACATCGAATTAATCATACATCCACACATATGTCAATCTCAAATAAAATAAATAAATTTATGACCCTCCATACTCTTACACTACCATCTTTTGACTATCCTCTCTGGCACACCTTTCCTCCATAGTTGTCACCAAAACCATCAGTAGATCTCCACCTCCACACGCCGAACGTGAAGGATTTCAATCATTCTTAAATAAAATCCAAATGTCTTGAAAGACTTCACAAGTGTTACTCCAAATACTCAATCATATACAGAGATGGCTCTAAGACAGATAATGGGGTTGGTGCAGCAATCATGCATAATATCTTTTCAAAAAATTTTAAATTTTTTTCAACACAATTCAATCTTCTCAGCGGAGTTATTGGTAATAAAAGAAGCGACCAAATATGGCTTTAATATCAAGGACAATAAGAACTCCCTAATAGTGTTAGACTCACTGAGTGCGCTGAAAGCCATCATAACAAATAATCCTAATCATGCATATCTAAGACAAATCATAGAACTTCTATATACATATAGCAAAATCAAGAAATAGAACAATTTCCTACATCTGGATCCCTGGCCACATGGAGATAAAAAGAAAAAACGGAGCCGATTAAGAAGACACGAAAGCCAGTAATAATGGTATTCCCATAACAGGGGGAAATCACCCAAATGACTTCCAAAATGGTTTGCTACATGTAGAAATCTGTTCCAATTGGAATAGGATCTGGAAGAAAACAATAACAAACTTTGAGAACTAAAACCGTTAGTCTACCTCCCTCTCCACATTCAAAGCCTAAATAGAGCTGCGAACACCATTTTAAGAAGATTGGCCATTGGTCACATTTATCTGACCCATTCCTACCTTTTAAAGAATGAACCAAAGTCTTTATGTTTAAGATGTAACTCTACGTTAACAGTCAAACATATTTTCGGAGCAGAACATTTGGCAAACATAAGAACTGAAAATAGAAATATAAAAGAAAATTAGGGCGCCAAAACATCATCAGCATCACATTCAGCAAGTCTTTCTTTGTTAAAAATAGTTATAGGTTATTTTCAAGCTAGGTCTGTTACAACATGCGGTATATAAATATATATATATATATATATATATATATATATATATATATATATATATATATTATATATATATATATATATATATATGTATATTCATTTTTGAAGGGCCACTTAGAAAGGACGGGGCATGTTCGCAAATTTCAGTAAGGTACGGTGTTTAGTTAATTCTGATTTTAGAGTTTCCTTTTTATATCGCATTCACTTTATTATATATATTATTTATTTTCCTTTCACGCTTTCGCATTCACGCTTCATACATCCCACATTTATCTTCCAATTTCTATTGACAGGATTTAAATTGCTTTTTTGACCTATGTCCAGTAGTTTATTTGTCATTTTCCATATCTAATTTACACCTTTGTTGTGTCCAAAGGGCCTGGTAGATCAAGGAACTATTTCTACTTGCCAAGAGCTAGTATAAATGCTATGTTGGGACAAGCTGTGTAAAAATGGGGGTCAGTTTAAAATTGAATAGTCCATTAATGTGATCTTAACAATCTCTTACGTCCCGTCCCTCAAGGTTCAGTACTAGGTCATGTTAGATTTTTTTATAATAATTATATGTACCTATGCTATATTGCTTTTAATGTCTTTGTCAAAATAAAAATCCACTTCTTATGCTTGATATACCTACACTTCTTCCTTATCCTCCTCCGCTCTTTCACATTTATCGCTAACTTCTTTATTTTCGATATTAAATTCATTTAAATTATAGTCTGCATTATCATCTTCACATTTTATATCACTTGGTTCCAAATATGGTTCAGTTTCAAATTTAAGGCTAAAAAATAAGTTAAATTAAGGTATTTATATTTATTAAGAACCTTACTTTACACATTTCTGTAGAATTACGTACTTTACACACTGGGGTATTTTGCACCCCAGTGACAAAAATTGTTATAACAAATGAACTATTGAATATTTTGACTTGAACATTTTTTTATATCATCTTTGGAGGTTACTTTAAAAAGTTATGTAGGTTATTTAGCTTAAGCACAACAATAACAAAAAAGTGAAAAAATGGCTATTTTACTAAAAAATCATAACTTCTTTATTGAACTGAATACTCTCAAGATGTATTACTTTAAGAAAAAAAATAGTAGTTTAGTGGTCCTTTAAAAAGATATTTATCCTGAGAAGTGAAGGAAAGGATTTTGAGAAAAAACTAACTTTGTATTATTATGAAAAGATGCTGTAATATTTATCTTTAAATTTAATTTTTACAAGATTTTTATTTGAAAGTAAATAAAACATGTTATGAATTATAAATAACCGGTCAAGTGCAAGTTGAACTTGCGCAATTAGTGTTCCGTACGTTGATTGCTTTTAAATTAAAAAATTTTGGCACAGAGGTATAAAATGATCAGTGACTTCACAAAATACACCCCAAATGAGTTTTCAACAAAGTTTGTTTCCAATCTTTACTGAAATCTGATGACCTTGAAATTTTTTTTTTTTTTTTTTTATATACCATATAAATTATTAAAGGTAATGCACTCGTGATAATTTTCGTTCAATCTACACCCCGTGGAGAATATTCCAGAATTTTTTCGAAATTTTTTGATAGGTACTTTTCGAGATAAGGCCCGGGACAGCGATTTTTCGCGAATTTTTAAAAATAATACAAAGAAAAGTACACGCAAGTATAATATTATATATATATTTTTTACTCGTGTTTTCACAAGCTTTCATTTGACACCACACTCGATGACCTAGTAAAAAAAATTTTTTTTCACTTACGACTTCACCCCCCAAAAACTAACCCCTTAAGTCAAAATTTAATTCTCAAAACTACACGGCTCTGATGAGGCCATCAATTCCTATATTATTACCAAATTTCACCTTTCTATGTCAAATAGTTTCGGAGAAAATCGGGTGTGACAGACAGACAGACACCGAAGTGATCTTATAAGTGTTCCGTACGGAACACTAAAAATAAGCATTAAGGTTAATTGTAATTCCCGCCGGCGTAATCATTACAAATGTAGTGGCTGTGATCTTGACAAATAGGACGATAGCAGGAAGAACAAGCTCTTCTGATTTTTTTTATTTTCTGTTCTTGTTCACAACAAGCATCGCTGTTGTTTGCCAAACTCAATAAGTTGCAAAAGGTCGATCAGATGCAACATCTATTTTCAAAATTCCTGCGATGCCGAGTTTTATATCTTTTTTCAGCGTTGCTGTCGTGTATCTCTCTTGCAAATACCGTGTCACGAGATGAAGGTGTAGTTTTTCGAGACATCAATCTTTGTTTTCCTGTTGATGTTGTCGATTTTCGATTTGCATTTCAGCAAAATTCTAGCATTTACAACAGCCTGGTCTAATATTGTGTGTACATCTCAACTGGCGTATGAGATGGTTCGAAAGATGCTAAACCAACATTTATTGGCCAAAAATGGACATGTTTTGGATATGTTTATTTGTAATTACATACACATTTATATATTTAAGAGGCCTTTATTTTCCAAAAATACTTACATGTCATTCTTAAGGATATGTTATAAAATGCAATATATTTTAATATACATTCATTTTTGAAGGGACATCCAGAACTAAGCATGTGCGGCTTTTGTACCTCAGTATGAACTTTCTCGGCATTGAGTCATATTATACATTTCTGCAAGCTCGCTCACCTTTGCGTTGTGTAATATAATTGTTGCGATTGGTGTCTACTGGAAATATGTTCATAAAAAACCAGTCCATGACAAATCGTGGTTCTCCTTTGGTGGTTTCTTAATTTAATCAAGACTCAGAAAGCTCCCGCTCCGTGTTCACAAAATTTGATCACGTACAGTGTTTGGTTATTCCTGATTTTAATTTTCTTTTTATATCTCGTTCTCTTTCTATTTATCTCTCTTACACACTCCTCCTTTACGCTTCGCAGATACTTCATTTATTTTCCAATTTCCATTGCCAGGAATTTTTTTATCGTTCATCTTCCCGCCACTATAGGAATGTTTACCCTTCTCCTTACTATGTCTCTAATGAGATATATTGACTGGGATGTCATAGTACCCGTCAACGTTGCCCAGGTGCCGAAACATACATTTGTATTTCATGGCACTTTAAAGTTATTGCATTTCTGAATTAACTACTACCTAAAAAATACACACAACACCCAGCCGATTGCTGGATTCGAACCAGCGACCATCGGTTTAATATATAGGTTACCCACTACGCTACCGATGTCGGCAACTGCCGCCGTGGCCTATGTTTAGTATTTTATTTTTAATATTTATGCTTAATATAACTGAAATCTGTTACTTCGGAAGAGTCTTCTTAATAAAATCACATTTTTTCCTTCTATGTATCAAAGTATCAGAGATGCTACCTCACACTGGTGCAGCGTATATAAGGACTAGTCTTATTATCAATAACGACTCCCAAGTAATTGTATTTATTCTTAATCTGCACCGGAGAAATTGTTTTTCTATGTTTTAAGCCAGGTCAGAAACCTGTTTATGTGGCTGACGATATGTGCCCTCGCCACATTCGCGTAGAACAACTGCGTGTCAAGTAGGACATCGTGGGCAAACATTGCCATTTTGGTATTCGGGTATTTAGGAATATCCGCAGTTTACAGGTTGTACAACTTGGGCGTTAGAACTGCGCCCTCAGGTACTCTGGCTTCTATACGTCTGTGTGTGTGTGTCATCTACCCTTACTCTGAAGATTTTACCAGTTAGCAAAATATATAACGCCGTTAAGTATTTAGTTATTTTATAGGTCTATAGCTCACATAGCAATCCTCTGCTTGATACTTATTTTATCTAAAGTCTTGTAGGACCTTTGCTATCAACAGGAGAGTGCTATGTTGTCTCGTGAAGCTCTTTTCACGCAGCTGGTACCTAGTGAGGGTAAGCTTTGAATGTTGATTGGGATTAGTCAGAGATACAACAATAATTAACAAAATTGTTTAAACTTTCAACCGGCAAGTCAGACTTGTATGTGGCTCAATAAAATGAGACATGCCTTAGCTGGGCCTTAAACTTTAATCTAACATTGAAGAAGAGTATTTATCCTAAAGGCTGGAAGATCAGCAAAATATAAGAAATATTTCAAAAAGGAGTTTAGTATGAGGTATGTAGTTACAGACAAATGTAATAAGTAGAATTGAACCGGTTTTTATTTTAAATTACCAACAAATATCACCAATCTGTCATATTTTTCACTGTCTTATTTATTGACTTCTCTAGAAGATTTGACAAAATAGATTATAAAATTATTTTGGCCCAATTCAGAGATTTTGGATTGTCTTGAGAGTTTTGTGAATTCTCTTCAGTCATATTTGATCCAATAATCTCAATCAGTTTATCATAACGGATGACCTTCTTTTAGTGCGTCTTCAGGAGGGCTCCAGACTAGGATCTCTACTATTTTTAATTTTTATAAATTACTTCTCTGAAGTTATTAATGTCAACTTTCAAATATTTGCATATGACTTAAAGCTTTGTTTGTCTATGGAGTCTTGAGGATTCTAAAAAATTACAGAATGCCCTTAGCAAGATTCATAATCGGTGTGCTGAAGATAGATTGATCCTTCATGGAGTAAATGCTCAGTGATGTCCTGTGTTGTACTATTATTGTGCTGATGACTCTGTGTTAGTTAAAGTGAAAAGTACCCGTGATTGGTTGGTTAGTTGGTTGTAGGGCGGGTAAGCGATTGTGCCTGTTTGTGCATGCAGCTTCTTGATTTATTCTGCTCGTTACATGAGCACCGTCTGTTCCGAGTTAAAGCCATACATTCATATGAAGAAGCGGACGAATTATACAGGTTTCTTCCTATTCACCACATAGTGTCCATGTTGTGGGATGGCTCTGGATACCCATTCTCTGTAAATATTCCCTCAGGTGACAGTGGCCAGTTATTAGTCCAACCATTAGTTTTGTCTGGGTTAAACGAACGACATCACTTCTTAGTTTCTTTGAGGGGCCTCCAATGATGTCCCTCATATATCTTTGACCAGATGTTGTGAGCCAACTCTCTAGATGTTGCTGATATAACCATCTGTTTGTCGTTTTTACTAGGAGGACAGAAACTGCTAGAGTTTTTGCTGAAAAATGGTCTATTCGCAATGAACACCTATTTTAAAAAGAAGCCAAATAAGAAGTGATCTTGGAAAAGCCCAGATGGAAATACGAAAAATGAAATAGACTACATAATAACAAACAAAATAAGAATAGTTCAAAATGTGGAGACATTAAATAGAGTCTCAATAGGAAGTGACCGTAGAATGCTGAGAGCCAAAGTGATGATTGATCCAAAACAAGAAAGAATTAGACTTGTCAGAAGTAAGAGTAACACAAACAAATGGACATCACTGCAAAAACCAGAGACCTACTCAAGAATAATAGAGGAAGGCTTGAAGGAGATAGAAGGCTTAACATTGGAAGACCTTAATAACAGAGTAACACATGTGGTGCAGGAAGCAATGAATAAGTGTCTACCAAGACAACAAACTAAAATAGATAAATTGAGCTACGCTACCAAAAAACTCATGAAGCGGCGCAGAGACATGATAAATAAAAATACGGAGGAATATAAAAACCTTTGCAGAGAAATTTCAAGATCAGTGCGACGGGATCTGAGACAGCACAACACAAACTTAAAAGAACAAACGATAGAACAAAATAAAAGTCTTAAAATCATGAGACAACAATTAAGAACAGGAAATACAGGCATTCACAAATTAAAGAATGACAATGGAGATGAAGTTACAAATCGAGAACAGCTTTTACAGATAACCGAAACATTTTTCGAACAGCTGTACAAATGCGCCACAGATTCCGCGGGCAGGTCTGAAATCAGCAAAGTTTTGAATGAGGGGTCAGAGGAAATTCCCGACATCACCAGAGACGAGGTGATGGCAGCTTTGTCAGATATGAAGAATAATAAGTCTCCCGGAGAAGATCATATCACAATAGAAGCAATAAAAGAGGGAGGTGAGCCGGTCATCAATGCTCTTCAATGTCTGTTCAATAAATGTCTGATAGAAGGGGCTATACCGTCAGCATGGAATAACGGTACAATAGTATTATTTCATAAAAAAGGAGACACTACTAGTCCAACAAACTACAGGCCTTCTCGGCCACATATTCAAGCTGTTTACGAGAATACTAACCAAACGTCTATCATCAAAGTTTGAAATGTACCAGCCTCGTGAACAGGCTGGCTTTAGATCGGGTTTTTGGAACTAACGACCATCTGTTAGCTATAAAGCTGCTCATTCAAAAATCTATTGAGTATAACAAACCGCTAATATTAGTGTTCGTAGATTACGAAAAGGCCTTCGATTCTATTGACCAATACAAACTTTTAGAATCACTTGTCGACTGCAGAATAGACTTCAGATATACCTCAGTGATAAAGTACATATACGATAATGCAACAGCTTCAGTGAGACTCCACGAAAACACCAACAAATTTAAAATCGAAAAAGGCGTACGGCAGGGAGACACTATTTCCCCAAAGCTCTTCATAACTCTTTTGGAATATGCTTTTAAGAAACTTGACTGGAGGAACATGGGTGTGAATGTTGATGGTGAAGATCTTAACCACCTGCGCTTTGCCGACGATATCGTCCTCATAGCCGATAATGTAGAAGAAGCAAGCAAGATGTTGAATTCACTACAAGCCGTTTCCAGTGAAGTAGGTCTAGGGATAAAATTTTCAAAAACCCAGCTCATGACAAATTTAATCCTTAGTCGCCCTATCTCTGTGGGCGATAAACACATCTATGAGGTTTGCACATATAAGTACTTGGGACATGAAATTCAATTGGGGAAAGATAACCAAACTCACGAACTTCAAAGGAGAGTGGGTCTGACTTGGGCAGCATTCGGTAAACTCAGACATATCTTCAAATCCAACATCCCTATCTGTCTCAAGAAAAAGGTGTTTGACCAGTGCGTGTTAACGGTACTGACGTATGGTTCTGAGACTTTAACTCTTACTAAAAAGTCTATAAATAGGATCCAAGTAGCGCAAAGAGCAATGGAGCGCTCTATGTTGGGTTTGACTCTCCAGGATAGAATTCTCAATGTAGTCATAAGGCAAAGAACAAGGGTTGTCGACGCAGTGTATAGAATGACATGCCTGAAGTGGAACTGGGCTGGGCACGTGGCGTGAATGACTGACAACAGATGGACAAAGCGCCTGTTGGAATGGAGACCCAGACGGGAGGCTTTCAGAAGCCGTGGAAGGCCATATGTTAGGTGGACTGATGATATCAAGCGGATTACAACGAATTGGATTCAGGCTGCTCAGGACCGTGATGGATGGAATAGATTAAGGGAGGCCTATAGCCAGCAGTGGATGCGAGTGGCTGCATGATGATGATGTCGTTTTTACCACTTATCTGGGAATACCAAATGCTGTGGGGTTTTGTAGTTCAGGATCCTGCTAATTCGTCCGCTTTTTCGTTACCTTTCATCCTCGAATATCCTGGAACCTGCATTACGTCAACCCTGTTGTTTCTGGAGGATGGTTCTCACAGCTCATTTCTACACTCCATAGTGATCTGGGTTGGTTATAGATATGTAAAGCCTTTAGAGCAGTTTGACTCTCTGAGCGAATATCTATTTCTTGGTTGCAGTAGACCCCATCTAATATCCTCATGAATATGTGCTTGTATTGTTTGAATTTCTGTCTGGAATATTATTGTACTTGTCCCTAGTGAAAAGCTAAACTTCCACTTGGCCCTCTCTGCGTGTATACCAGAGCCTGCTCTGCTCGAAGTTTTTGATTCGTCTGTGTAATACACCAGACTCGTTCCCTTCGTTGAAGTTTCTACGTTCATCGATACATTTGGGTCGCACCCATTCTATATAGTTTTTCGAAATTATATGACGTCATATATTCAAATTGCATATCCAAAAGTTTGTTGTTAATTAGATCCATAACTCTTGTGTTCCCAAATTGTACAGGTTGAAATCTCCATTCTCCATTTGTCCCTATTTAATAGGCGCTATTGATAGCCCCACTTTCTTCGTATATATCTAGGGGTACTAGTCGCAGAATTATTTCCATAGGTGTGGTGGGGGTGCTACTTAGAGCTCCAGAAGAACATAAGCAAGCCAACCTCTGCAGCCGCTTTAGCTCCGTGGTTGTTGGGTTCTGTGCTGTTTTCGCCCACCATACTGCAGCTTCATATGTAATCATGGGTCTAATGATCCACGACTTTAAGGTTCTCTTGGAATCTAAATTAAGTTTTAGTTTTCACATATACAAAATGTTAGGATGTGTCTTAAGAAATTGTAAATCACTGTGTAATGTACCCATACTTAGAACTTTGTATACATCCTGAGTACGAAAAAAAATTAAAATATGGTTAAAAGATTTAATCACCAAGTTATAAGCAATATATATTAATGCTAGATCAGGTGCAACATAAGATTTTAAAGTTCCTTCTAAAAAGAAGGGGTATACTCACAAAGACAGATAGACGATGGAAAGGTATTCCAAAGGTTCAATTTGGATAGATTGTAAAAATGCAGGGGATCTCATTCAATAACAATTTCGCTTAAAATCGCTAATGAGAGTACTGTCAGCCCGTTTTTGCTCGTTTGTTGTGCCCAAAGATATTGGTAGATCAAGGAACTGTTTCTACTGGCCAAGAGTTCTTATAAATGTTATGTTGAAGGACCTTTGAATAAAATCTGGTCAGAGCATTTTTTATCAGTGGCAGTTGACGGATTTCTTTCTTTACCTTCACTATCAACGCTGGCGTGTCCAAAGGCTCCTACTCTTTTTCTCCTTTACATTAATGATCTGGTGGAAAAAAACGAGTAATCTAATTTACGGCTTCGCGGAAGACAGGATGTTTATTTCTTTATTTACTTTGACGCTCGAACATCAGCAACTCATGCAAATATCCGAAGATAGTAGGACGTCTTTCAACTTAACAAGGTGATGGGTGACAATAATCGAGTAGAATTTAACGTTACAAAAACCCAGACGGCAGTTTCTTTTAGAAAAGTTGACGTTGCTGAACCCGACATAGTTATGTCGGGACTCTCCATTACTTTAGCATCGTCATTCAATTTGATGGTCGTTAACTTGAGAGCAAATATGTTTTGGCATTTACATGTTGCATGCTTAGAAAGTTGGGAATCAAAATAGAAAGCTTTCCACTCCACAAGGATTTTCAAAGCACAAATTCGTCCAATGATGGAATACTGCTCTCAAACATACACTGCACTCGTTGGATTCTATTCAAAAGAGATGCTCGCTTGACTGGAGACCCAGAACTCACCAGCAACCTCGAGTCTTTGGAGCATTGAAGAACGGTTGGGTGACTCGAGTCTATTCTACAAGTAATGTCATGGAAATAGTTCGATGGAAGTAGCCTGGTTAATTCCTCACAGACTGGTGAATCCTAGGAATATACGTCGCGCTAATACATCCCATCTGTATGACCTCATCCCTCTGGAATGATTTGCCCACTGAGTATAATTTCTTTCTCTTCCCATTGAGTATAATTTACAGCAATTCAAAACCAACGTGAATCGCTTTTTCCACACACGCGTTCCTCCTGTAGCGCTTTAGGGATTTCCTTGGAGTATATGCGCTATGCTCATAAAAAAGACTCATTTGGAACCTTGCAGATTCTTTATAACAATCGTAGTGTAAAATGTAGATCTGAAGAAGCTGCATCGACAGCGAAACGCGTCATCGCAATTTAAATAAACCAGTGGAAATTGACTAAAAACAGTCTTTTATTATATATTTATGCTATTTTGTTTCTAGTATCCTTATTCTATACATATGTGTTTTGTTAGTTTGTATCCCTGTGTTTTTGTTTTATTTACGTTGCAATTAGTTCGTGTTGGACTGTGAAATATAAATGCATAAATAATATCATCAAAACACAAATCCACTTCTTATGCATGATATACCTACCCATCTTGATCAACTTCTTCGTCTCTTTCACAATTGTCGCTGACTTCTTTATTTTCAATCTCAAATTCATTTAAATTACAGTCTCGATTATCATCTTCATATTTTATGTTACTCTGCTCCATAAATGGATCATCTTCAAATTTAAGGCTAAAAAAATATGTTAAATTTAACTACCTTCTTTCTTTGTTTTTTCTATATCTTAGTCAATGCCTGATGCGGCTCCTAAAGTTGATAATCAAAATTTTATTTTGTAAGTTAATGCCATTATGCCAAAAATTACATCATTAAAATATCCTTTATGCAACAAATGTGAAAATTTAATAAAATGTTAACTTTCGGCCTGCTAGTTATATATGGGTTAAAATAAGTAAAACGGGCCTCCAGAAATTTTTTTTTCGGATTTCAAAGATAACCATGTTTTTCGATAGAGGTACAAGTATCTTTTCACCCTCAATTTTTTTTGCAATACTTCAATTATTGCGAATAATCAATGTTAAATCAATGTCTTATCATACAAATCAACTGAAGCCGCTGAATGTTTCAAGTTCTCTGATCAGATACATCATTTGAAAACTACTTTCGGCGACTCGGCCATTCGAAAAATTTATTATTTTTCTAACGAAGCCGAGTCTCAATATAAAAACAAGTTCAATTTTTCTTCTCTACTCTCGCATGAATCTGTATGTGGTATTAATGCAGAATGACATTTTTTCGCCACATTTGATGGAAACGGGGCTTGTGATAGTATTGGTGAATGCGTTCAAAGTGCAGCAAGAACTGCAAGTCCTCAGAGAAATAGTGAAAATCAAATAACATCTCCCAATCGCTTGTTTGATTGGGCAGTTAATTATTTTAAAAATGTAAGATTCGATTTTTGTACAAATGAAGAATGTCAGGCTCACGAAAACGTTTATCAATCGAAGCATCGAACTTGTAAAGCTATATCTTAAGCCTCGCCAATTCTATGCGTTCATACCGAAAGAAAATAACCAACTGATGTGCAAAATATTTTCTAGTTTTGAAGCAGTAACAGTTAATGTTTGAAATAATTTAATATGTATTGTATAATTTTGACTTCATTGTTCATTAAATAATAAATGCAAAAGGTCTTGATAATACTATTATAATTCCTTCGTTAAAAATTAATATTTTTCGAGAGTGTCGGCGTTAGCGGCTAGCGCGGTAGAGTCCACGAGCGCGTTGTATGCCGCGCGTCATCAGGAAAATATTAATAACTTCTTTATTATAAGAGGTTACTTACTTTTTTAAATTTATTCGGGGGTGTTTTACGCATTAAAAGAGTGCAATCTCATTTTCGAGTGAAACCGAGAACATAGTTTAATTCGAAATTGTTTAAAAAACTGTTTATAACTTTAACAAATTAAATTTTTACAACCGCATGAATTGTATAAACATTTAGCTTCATTTAAAAAAAATTGACTCAATTATCTCTATTCATTTCCAAAATATGAATAAATGAAAAGTTCTATACATAAATATTCAACTAGCGATTATTTCCAAAATAACCGAGGTATTGCAAAAAAAGTTTGGGGGGTAAAAAGTACTTGTACCTCTATCAAAAAACATGGTTATATTTGAAATCCGAGAAAATTTTTTTCCTGGTGGCTCGTTTTACTTATTTTGACCCATATGTGAACAAAGGAATTAACCATATATTACACCCAACACCTACTAAATTATGCAACTATTATAACATATATGTACAAGGTCAGCTAAATTTAATTTAAACGTTTTTTTAAACGGATCTCAATGAGCTAAATTCAGATGCAATCTTGAAGTTGATACAAATTCGCAATTAAAACTGTTTCTTGTTTATTTAACCTACTTTATAATAGCTAAACAAATAAACAATGGCAAAAGCTTGTATCTAAACTGACGTTTCTTAATCCTAGCTTAAGTCAGATAATTCAACTGAACACCATGCATATATTATAAATACAAGAATTCCAAGCTGACCATCAAAAATTCAAATTTTGAAATTCATAATGAAAGACATTTAAAAGTTTGGCAAAAATCAGCTTTAAAAATAATTAAAAATATTTTTTCCTGTGTATGAAAGTAAATTCAAAAATTTTGTAGAAGATTCAGCTTAAATTATTAAGTAATAGTAATGTATTGGGCACTGAATATCATATGGTTCCGACTGAATAAATAAAAAAAAACAAAGAAATAAATTCCTAACCATTTTAATTTTGGGGCCCCTTTTTACTCCCCTTACAAAGGAAAGTAAATGATTTTTTGATAAAATAATGTATGACATTTTTGGATTTTTTCAGAGTCCCTAGATTACGAGAAATATAGTTTCTGATTTCTATTGCTGTGTCTGCCTGTCTATCGGTATGTATGTCTATTGGCATGATAATTTTTGAATACAATTATATAGTAATTTTGAATTCGGTACATATTTAATACTTAAAGTAAGAAAATAACCTATAATTTTTAGGCAATATTGTCTGGAAAGAAGAGGAAGTAAGGAGTCAGGTTTAAAATTTTGTGTAGTATCAATAGAATTATGAAACCTCTACCTGGTTTTTGCTTTGCAAATGAACAAATTTAAAGTGTCATTATTCATGGAAGTACATATATGTGTTTATAGGGGGTGGGAGGGTTAGAGGGACTTGGTTTATATCATGTTATAGGTCTGTTTAAAGGTTCCTTGTCCTTGTCGGAGATCTTAGAGTAGAAGAATCTAAAAATTATGTTATTTTTTCATTACTTCTAATTTTAACAAGAATAGCTTAGATAAAGGTATTGTTTAATATAAGAAAGTTACATTCAGTATTCATTTTAGAACTGACCATTTACAAAGGAAGTACTGAGTAAATCATTTCTTTGATTTTTTGAAACTGAAAAATTCAGTTAGGAGATAGGGATTTAATAAAAAATGGTAAGTATAGTAGTAGCAACAAAGAAGACTCTAACTTAGAGTTCAAGCTTCCTACATGGTAGAAAATTATATTGATAAAGGTAATAAGAGAGACAAGAAAAAAACACATCAAGAATGGCACCCTCAATTCGAAAAAGATTGTAGTCATGATATTGCTAAGTGGTATGTCAGGCATTACAGTCAGTAAGGAAATAACATAAAAGAGAGAAATTTAGTCACTTAACAAATGAACATCGTAGGTAAACTTTTCTGCTGATGAGGTCTAGCACCCCTCCACCTACCTTCATATAAATACAATGGTTGTTTTGTTTTTTTTACCTAAAAAGAAAGAAACAAGGGAAATGAGACAGGTAAAATAATATCATATTATAACCTTATACTTTTGGAGAGTGAGCAACACTTAAATATTACAAGTTTCTAATTTTGAATTGTCATCTTTAACCGCGAATTTAGCATATGGTAGAACATATTTTGCAAGTTCATTTTCAAATTTTCTTTATGAAATGCAGCATTAGTCGAATATATTAATAAATATATAAATACACAAGCACACAGGGAAATGTTTATTCTTTCTAGAGTGTATTGT
The DNA here is from genome assembly GCA_019049505.1 of Pachyrhynchus sulphureomaculatus. Lineage (NCBI taxonomy): Eukaryota > Metazoa > Arthropoda > Insecta > Coleoptera > Curculionidae > Pachyrhynchus > Pachyrhynchus sulphureomaculatus. The sequence goes on along the minus strand of CM032451.1, from coordinate 80,591,201 downwards.
GCCATTCCAAGGTTAAAGGAAAATTCTTTAGTTTGAAAAAAAGGGACCAAAAGTCTGAGATTCAATATTAATAAAGCTAATACTAAATAAATGTATGTATCAAAACAAATGGGTCAAAATTAAATAGTAAAAATGTAACTACAGAAGAATTAATTTCAAAAGGACCAATAACTTAAAATATCTATGAGTAGAAGATGTGCCTACTCATTTCAGGTGAAATCCATAATAAAATATACTTTTAGATGAGGAAGTATAAGAACTGGGCCATCATCAAACGCATCACTATAACATATGTTTGTACAACGTAAACCAAAATAAAATATATATTTCTGCGTGTGATTTCGGAAAATACCATTTTCTGTACAAAAGCAGCGATTTTTTGGTTGAATGCATAAAAAGTACTGTTCCTAACAGTTGATCTTTAGTTTTTAGTCTGGATGTTTTATTTATTATTTTGTTTTTTTTTTGTTCTTTTTTTCCATATTTGATCAATGTGGTTCCATATTTGGCTGACGGGCCTAAGCCAAGTAAGTACAAATGCTATAACTATTGTGTATTAAGGAATGAGTTGACAATGTTACATGTTTTCAAAATCACTGACTTCTGAATGTTTTTGTGTATGTTTGTGTTGAGGCCTAAGTATGGTGTGAATGTTGTTGGTGTAAGGCCTGTGGCTGATGTGACTAGGGGGACAATGATGACTTTTTCTTGTTTCCATAGCCTTTTTATTTCTTGTTTGTGTCATTGTGGACAGCTATGTCAATTAGATAGGTGACTTCTCCTTTTTTGCACTGAACAGTAATATCTGGTCTATTGACGGAGACTGTTTTAACTGTATGGATACTGATATCCCAGTAGAACTTGTAATCTTTATTTTCAAGTATGGATGCTGGTGTGTATTTGTAGTAGGGATCTGTATTTTCTATGAGTTTGTATGTTGTGGTTAATGCTTGGTGAACTACTTTTGCTGCTGAATCATGTCTGGCTGTGTATTCCATTCCGGCTAATATTTTACATCTGCCTGTTATGTGTTTGATTGTTTCTTTATGCTGGTGGCATTTTCTGCATATGTCTTCTGTAATGGTTGGGTCTCAGATGATAGGCGTTTAGTAGTTTCTGGTTAATATGACTTTATGCTGGATGGCAAGTGAAAAGGCTTCTGTTTCAGGGAATAGCTGGCCATCCTGTAAGCAGGTGTATGACTGTCTTTTATTTATGTGGTTTTGTTGTATATGGTATGGTTTTCTGACCATATTCTTATCTTTTCCTGTCGTAATTGGGCGTGACTGTGTGTGTTTTGCTGGGTGGTCTGCCCAGGATAAGTTGAGAGGTGTGTAGTTCTTGTCAGTTTTCACTGTTGTTGTGTGGAGGCTGGTTAGCTTGGTGTGTGAAAAATTTCCTGGGGTATAATTTTCTGTATTTGGTGAATTGAGAATGTATAAGGATCTGAATGTTTTCTATATCTGTGTGTGACCATTTGATGATACCAAATGAATATGTGAGTATAGGTATAGCAAACATGTTGATGGCTTTAAGGAGATTTTTGGAGTTGAGTTTTGTCTGTATAAATTTCGTGAGTCTGTTTTTGAATTCTGTTCTGAGCTCTGTTTTGATGTGAGTGTGGTTGAGTTTGGTGCTTTGATGGAAGCCTATGTTTCTTTGTCAAGCATGTTATTGAGTATTTCATTGCTGATGGTTTCTGTCTCATGGTGGCCTTTCCATTGGAATTTGTTGATGTGGAGTACTTTATATTTACTTATACCAAATTCTATATTGATATCTAAGGTGAATGTTTCTGTTGCAAGCTAGAGTTTTATGTCATCTATAAAGAGGAGGTGGTTTATTTTATATTGCTTCATTTTCTGGGGTCTAATGCAGAAGCCATGGCCTGTTCTGTTTAGTGTATCTGAGAGTGGATTGAGACATAGGCAAAACCATAGAGCGCTGAGCGACTCTCCCTAAAATATACCCTATCTGAAGTACAGCTCTTCTGTTCAGATACTTTCGGTTTGTGTTTTTAGGTGGATTTTGGTTTTCCATGTTTTCATAATTTGCGCGATAAATTGTTTGAGGTTTTGGTTGATTTTGTAAATTTCTAGGGGTCTGATTAACCAGCAGTGGGATATAGAGTTGAAGGCTTTTCTATAGTCTATGTATGATCAGCTGCTCTTTGCATCCTCGGCTATTTTTCCTGCACCCGTTTTGCTCTTCTGTGAGAATATTGTTGTCTATTAGTTGTTGTTCTATTTTCTTGGAAATTGTGGCTGTGATGATCCTGTATAGAGTTGGAAGACAGGTAATAGGTGAGTGATTTTGATTATTATGATATTTATTATTATTATGATAAGACACAGCACTATTAAAGGTAGCTGGTAGACTTCTATGAAACAATAATTACATGGTTCAGTGTCATAATAATTAAAGTCTTCTTACTTATTATTATTACTATTTCATTAGAATGCTTTTATAGCATAAATATTTTAAATGTTGAAAATAATATTTTTTCTTATTAAACGTTTTTTGATAAAGGATAAATCTGAAAAGTTATGTAAGAACACCAAAATATTTAGAAAAAGTGCAATTTAAGCAAAATAGCACGAGTAAAAATTATAAATAAGGGTTCACAAAAATCATTTAGACTATGTTGAATAATAAATTTTATAATATTCTAATGTGGCTATAAACCAGTATTATGTAAGGGCCTGAAAAAATGTGATAGCTCGTCCAAGCAAGAGAGACAGACATTCATTTTATTTAATTATATTCTTCTACAGCTACTACTAATTCTGTGTTATTATGGTGCCATTGTAGCCAGTGTCATAGGGTCAAAACCTTTTGCATACCGCTCTCGAAATTAAAAAAAATACATGATTCATATATACCTTATTTCTTCTTGTTTAGTTAAAAAAATATCATATTCATTATGGTCATATGGAATTTCTTCTTCAGTGGCAATTATTTCAGTTTTGTCTTCATTTAATTCAAATGATACTGCAACTTGGGGCTTGGAAGCAAAATCATAACTTGTTTTTTTATACCTAAAATAAAGTACAACAGTAAACATTTGGACACTACACATTTGTACACTACAGGCCTTCCAAAGGATCTGCACTTCTTATATTATTTATTAAGGATGTTATATATTGTTTTGAAGGATCACAAATTTTTAAAAACTGTTCTCATTTACATTTTATAATACTGTAAATCTAAACCTCAACAGTTCATAACCTGGCATATTCATTGGTGAAATTGTAACCATTTAAAGTTTAATGTCGCTACATGTAAAATTATTAGAGGTTATAAATATGTGCACCAGTTTAGGCTAGACCATAACTACATAATTATGTAAATAATGACAGAGATATTGGCGTTATTTTCAATCAAGAACTTAATTTTAATTTGCATATTGACAATATTATTTTAAAGGGACTTAAACTGCTTAAATTTAACGCAAACTATAATAATTTTTTCTACAACTATCATATTTTTACTCTAAATCTTACTTTGGTAAAAAGAATTGATGTTTTTTTATTTCTTGTTATAATGTTGCAGCTAATTTTATATATGTTCTTGATGTTAAAACATAATAGGACTCCTTCAGAATTTTATTATTCTGTAGTGGTAGTAAATAAAAATAAAATCAACAATATTGTTGATTTTATTTTTATATATACTAGGTATATACTTAGTGTAATATATTATACATACCTTGGAATATTTTTATACTCCATATTACAATGTATCATAACCAAAACAGCCTTCTAGTCTAGCAGTTACTGTAATGAAATAGCTACGAGATCCTTAAATACAATAGAAAAAAAAATAGGAAATTGGGTTAATCTATTTTAAAAAAAATTTAACATAATTTATGCAAATAAGGTAAATTAAATTAATACTTTCACTTTGGAAAGCCACGTCTCACATTTTTTTTGTTTTTTTCAACAAATAATGCAGGGAACAATAATTAATGGGGAAAAATTCAAAAATATGGGTGTCACTTGTCAAAAGCAACTCCATATACCTAAGGATGTAGTTGTCTTTCTTCCTTGGATTGGCTTCTGTACCTTGGGGCAATTTGCCAGCGCATTTGGTTAAAGCATGTAGTTATTATTAACGTATCGTCTGTGGTACCCTAGAGTTACAACCTAGGCATATTTATGGGACCGACCTAACCTCTCTGCTCAACAAATCCGAATTCAATATTAATAATGCAGTAATCTATCTACATCAAGGCGCCCTTGAACGAAGCCTAACAATTCAAATCTTACCCATCAAATGAAGAGTAATCACGAGAGTAGTCACATATTAATAGTTTTACATTACACATTTCATTTATTAACAAATTAGCTAGTAACAAAACACTATAACTAACAAACAATGAGTAGAGTAAGCATGAATACAATTTAGATCTTAAGATATATACATGACAGGGACCTAATTAACTTAGCTTAGGTATTGACAAACTTAACACGTTGACTGCCAACTACGAGATAACTCGTAGATTGCGTTCTTTTCTCGGACGCCAACTACGAGTTATCTCGTCCTGTTTTTACTTGCCATTTTTGTGCAGCTACGATTAAACTCGAAATATATCAGTGCTAATCTCGATAGATGGCTTCTGGGAAAAGAACAAAAAAAATCAATGCTGGCTTGCATGAACAGAAAATTTATTAAAAAATGAACAAAAAATATAATTATAAAAATTAGTTCAAATTCAAGAAATAAAATAATATTTTATTGTTTGTGGAACTTCTTAAAACAATCTGCCACTCAAAGGGCTGGCTTCTCTTTACAGGCTGGACAGAAATAACGCGTTTCTCGGCGTTTTTTTTGCTTGGGTACATATACGACATGGCTTTGTCGGACGCTGTTTTTTTTTCGTAGGTGGTAGACTCTCTAAATAATGGAGCTCTTGCAATTTAATTTTTTTCGAAACTGGTTGAATCTCTTCTCCAATCAACGCGACGACGAATTCTTCTCTGAACTTTATCAGTTTTATTTTAGAAGATGTTACTTTTTGAAAAATTTTGTGAGCATTGTGTATATATATCTCTATAATATGTAATGAAACCTTTTTGGGCCATCTAATAGTCTTTCTTAGAGATGAGTAGTACGAAAGCATTTGATCTGATCTGTCAATGCCAGACATTCCATTATTGTAATCTCGAATTATATTCGGTTTCATACAAATTTTTCCATTGCGATTGGGCACCTCTACCATTGCAACAGCATGCATGTTTGAAATGCTAAGGACATCTCGTTTGTCTTTCCATTTGCATACAGTAACAGGACCATTTTGCTGCCAAATACACTCCCCTTTTTTCAGTTTACGATTTACCACATCTCTGGGGTTTCCTTTTCTGTTATTTCGTAAGGTTCCACACACATAAGTTTTTCGTGTATTTAGCAGTTTTGTAAGAGTAACAGAATTATAAAAATTATCCATGTAAACCGTGTATCCTTTATCGAGATAGTCCTCAAGTAAATGTAAAACAACGTCAGTAGTGTGACCTACATTATTGTCAGTTTCCTCAGATTTTCCGCTGTAAATCTTTATTTTCATTACAAGACCGTCGGACTCACATAGTTCATACAGTTTGATACCATATTTGTGTCCACCAGCGTTTGTACTGTAAAATTTGTCGTATCCAATTTCACACCAACATTTTCTTGGAAAATAAATAATTCAGGATTTTGTTGAATTTCTGTCCACAAATCCTCATTCGCATTTGATGTTGTTGCTTGGGAATCATCGTCATTATCTTCAAATTCGGGATCAACTTCAGGTTCGGAGACGACTTCGTCTTCACTATCACTTGAATTCTCAGAAGGTTCATAATCGCTACTGTCGTTACCATCCTCGCCAAAAATTCCGTCAAATTCTGAATCACTTAGATTTGCGTAGTACTCAATTTCATTTTGAGTCAGTGGTCTTTTCTTATCCATATTGCGTTCTTGATAATTTAATTATAACAATAATTATAAAACAAAAACACTCAAGAAAGACGTAAATGTGATGCACTCGACAATTTCTGAGATACTACTGGCGAATATGGACGCGTATCTATGATTCAGCTTTAGAGAAGCGACAGGTCGAAGCGTGTCTGTGCGTGTGAATTAACTCGTAGTTGGCTTCCGCGAAGAGATTTCTGTTACAGAAGCCAACTACGAGATAATTCGTAAGACCTTTTTTTTTAAAAAAACACATTTTTTATGCTTTTTGATGATAACTATGCACTAGAATTAGAGTTTTTAATAATATAATGTGATTAAATCAAATTGTCATTTTAGGCCAGATTTCTGAAAATTGCCGTGGCAGTCAACGTGTTAAGATATTTCAACTTAAGGTATTTCATTTTTTTTTTTTATGGGTCTAGCACGCGTGCTGCAGGGAGGTCCCTAAAGCGCTACAGGAGCGATACGTGTGCGGAAAAAACGATTCACGTTGTTCTTGAATCGCTGTAAATTGTACTCGGTGGGAAACACAGTCCTGGGCAAATTATTCCAAAGGGATGATGTTCTCCATGAACATGAACATTTCTGACTTATGTAACACATGTTTTGAACAACACAATTGAACACTTTGGAGAATCTCGAGCGGTTGCTCTTGACATATCCAAGTCATTCGACCGCGTTTGGTATGTCTGAAAAGTTCTGTTTGTGGCTCTCATGTTTCCTCAGAGAGCGTTCTTTACGAGTGGCAGTCGACGGATTTCTTTCTAGCACCTTCACTACCAACGCCGGTGTGCTCCAAGGCTCCACACTATCTCCTTCTCTCTTTCTCATTTACATTAACGATCTGCTGGAAAAGACCGAAAACCCAATCTACGCTTATCTCTTCATTCACTTTGAACGCTCGGACATCGGCTACTCAGACGAATATCCGCAGATAGCGGGAAGTCGTTCAACTTAACAAAGACTTGGAAGAAATTCTATCTTGGGGTGACAGTAACCATGTGGAATTTAACGCTATAAAAACCCAGGCGGCAGTTTTTTCTAAAAAGTTAACGTTGCTGAACCCAACATAGCTATGGCGGGGCACTCCATTCCTCTAACATTGTCACTCAATTTGTTGGGCGTTATTTTGGGAGCAAATATGTCCTGGCATGAACATGTTGCAGGCATAGCAAGGAGAGCTTCTCAAAAGTTAGGAATATTATTTCGAACTAGAAAGCTTTACACTCCACAACAACTATTAATTCTTTACAAAGCCTAAATTCGACCAACTATGGAATACTGCTCCCATGTTTGGGGCTACGCTCCCAAACATACATTGCATTTGTTGGATTCTATTCAGAGAAGAGTTGTTCATCTGATTGGAGACCCGGAACTGACCGGCGGCCTTGATTCGCTGGAACTTCGAAGAACGGTTGGCGACTTGAGCCTATTCTACAAGTATTTTTATGGAAAGTATTCGAAGGATGTAGCCTGCTTAATTCCTCCCAGAGCGGTGCATGTTAGAAATACACGTCGCACTAATACTTCATTGCAGCACGTGTGTTAGACCCATAATAAATATATATATATATATATATATATATATATATATATATATATATATATATATGTATATATATATATATATATATATACATATATATATATATATATATATATATATATATATATATATATATATATATATATATATATATATATATATAGATAGATAGATAGATAGATAATAATTTATTTGTTTTCATGTAACAATAGGTTACACTTATAAGCCAATAGGCATTAAACAATGTTAACTAAGTTTACAATAAACTATAATTAAATAAAAGAAAAGGAAAAAACAGTAAATAAGTAAAAACACTTTAAAAGCACAAATTACAATATAGTAACAAATACACAATGAAATAAGAGGAAACAACGGAAAAGACAAGAAACCACCTCTGCTGACAGAGTCATCAAATCCCCGTGCTAATTTCAACTGGACTTAAGAAAAATTCATTTAATGAGTAATAAGCTCCTTGAAGCAGATATTTGGTTAAAAGTCTCTTTACGTCCGTTTTACATAACGCACGTACACTCTCTGGGAAACTATTTTATATCTTTAATATGACATAATTAACATTTTTCTGTATGTAGCTGTAATTACACTTTTCGGGAAGCAGATTCAATTTATGTCTAGTGGCATACCTGTGATTGTTCACATAAGTCTCAAAAATATCGCTGTTGGTGTGAACAAACATAAAACTGTCCAAGATATACATAGAAATAATGGTTAAGATCTTTCTGTCTCTAAACACATTCCTACAACTATCACGCGGCGTCATTCCAAATATACCTCTAATACATTTTTTCTGAAGAATTACAACTCTTTCAATTTCCGGTGAATTACCCCAAAAGATAAGACCGTATCTTATTCTTGACTGTATGAAGGCATGATAAGCGGACAGAGCAGCATCGACTCCAACATTTTCAGAAATAATTCTTAAAGCATAGCAATACCTTGAAACATTCAACGCAACATTCTCCATATGCGCTCTCCAGTCCAGTCTCGGATCTATTTCCACCCCCAAGAAGGACACACGTTCGGACGATTGAATATTAATATTTCGATATGTAAAAGATAAAGTGTTTTCTATTCTATTGCCGAAAAATAGGCATTGTGTTTTTTGAGCGTTTATTAATAAGTCATGAGCCGAAAAGTATCCATCAAGAGCTTTGCACGCTCCTTGTACACTGGTCAGCATTGCGTGCGGATTCTCCTCACTAAAGATCAATGTAGTGTCATCTGCGTAAAGTATAGTAAATTCTCCGGATATTCTACTGAGCTCATTCGTATATATAATGTATAAGAGAGGTCCTAATATTGATCCCTGAGGAACACCCCTCGACACCCCGATCTTGTGGGAAATTATAGGTCTACCAAAATCATCAATTTCCATAACCTGTTGTGTCCGATTTTCCAGGTAGGATGCTAACAAATTCAACGCATTTCCCCGAACACCATACGATTCCAGCTTGGAACATAGGGTATTATGATTGACACTATCAAACGCTTTTGACAGGTCAATGCACATTGCCATTGTTAGCTTCTTATTATTTAAAGAACTTAGTATATGAGTTAATGCTTGATAAATCACTCTAACTGTAGATTTATTTTTTCGAAATCCATTTTGGTTGTTGGAAAATAAAGAGTTGTGTTCAAAAAAATCGATTAGCCTATTGTTTATAATTTTTTCAAATATTTTACCTACATTTGAGAGCAGCGATATTGGCCTATAGTTTTTTTTCCTCATGTAAACTCCCTTTTTTGTGTATTGCTTTAACTAAAGCATTTTTTAGAAGTTCCGGATATGCACCTGTATCAAAACACAAATTAATGATATAGGACAAAGGCTTTGAGATAGAATCTGTAACCTCTCTAATAATACGTATTGGTAAATTATCATCCCCGACTGACTTTTTATTTTTTAGACTTTTTAGTGTCCTGGACACTTCCAGAGAAGTAGTTGGTCTCAGATAAATAGAGCGCACAGAACGATCAAGGGAAAGGACATAATTGTGTTTATTTGTACTTATGTTCGGACAAGAGCTTATAAAGTAGTGATTTAGGTTGTTAATTATCTTGAACGGATCATTAAATTTATTCGAAAAATTGTTAAGTATGTATATATATATATATATATATATATATATATATATATATATATATATATATATATATATATATATATATATATATATATATATATATATATATATATATATATATATATATATATAAATATATATATATATATATATATATATATATATATATATATATATATATATATATATATATATATTAAAAATTAAACTTTCTTAAGTCTTAAGCTAATCCGGAGGCATAGGGTCGTTGGGTCTTAGCAGACGGCGGCGAGCATAGCGTGGGGGCGGGCGGTAGGCGGTCTTGACTGTGAAGTTGGGGTGGAGGGTGGCTTTGTCCAGCAATTTCAGCTGTGTGCTGCTGATGAATTCCTGGATTGTAGACATTTGGAGATCTCTGTGGAGTTGAGGGTTGTGAACAAACCATAGGGCGTTGGTGATAATACGGAGGGCCTTATTTTGAATGGTCTGAAGGGTGGATCTGCGGGTGCGTGACATCTGACACCACTAAGGGCTAGAGTAGATCATTCCAGCTCCAATCCATCTTGTAGATTGTCAACTTGTTGCGCGTTGACGATTTTCTGGACTTGAGAAGTGGGAAAAGTTTGCCGAGGAGTTGGTCGGCTTTCTGGGCGGAGGAAGTGACCTGGTCCTTTTACTAGCCGCTTGTCGTAGTGGAGTCCCAGGTACTTGACGCTAATGGACCATCGGAGTCGGGTTCCTTGGAGGGTGAGGCTTTCTGGCGGTGGGAAGCGGGCTTTTGAGGACATGATGGCTTGGGTCTTCGCTGGGTTGAGCTGGATTCTCCAGTGTTCGAACCAGGGGACTAGTCTGTTGAGGTGGCGCTGGAGGCGGCTGATGATGATCCTGTTAACAGTTTTAGAAAATGAACAGAACAATATAGGAAGTGAGATGACCAGTAGCAAAAGAGATAACAAGCCAACAAATAAAGTAATTAACAATTTTGTACGAGGGTTGAGTGATAAGCAAAATGAACAAAAAAAACGCCATAATTTTTATCTAGATCAACAATGCTACTTCAACTGAGGTAATTCTTAAATCATGTCCGGATGCAGCTATTCAATATCTTGAATAGGTCGTGAAAATCCTTACAAAACCGCATATCCAAAGTAATCATAAGATCAAGATCAGACGTTGTGACTATCATTCGCCAATTGAATCCTTCTATACATTTTAGAATATGCTGATTGATAGCCTTTTCCATAACTTTTGATATTATTGAAAGCAGTGAGACTGGTCGGTAGTTATTTGGCAAGGTCTCCTTGCCTTTTTTGGGTATCGGCTGAACTGCAGCGTATTTCCAGCAGGAAAGAAATATTCCCTTTCTCTACGATAGGTTGAAAAGTCTACAGAAAACTGTTATTAGTTCGTTCGTTCATTTTTTTGTGTACTACGGGAGGTATTCCGTCAGTTTCATTAAAATTCGTTTTATGATACGCTGTTTGAAGATAATATCGGACATCCTTGGCTGCACTATGAAAATAATGAGTGGTGTTTTTCCTTGGAAATCGACAATAAAATATGAAGCAAAGAATTCAGCTAACAAGGTGGCTATTTCAACTGGTATTGTTGTAATAGTATTATCTGGCCATGTGTGAGGTAATATAGTGGATTTAGTGAAATTATTACTAATAGTCTTATCAACTGAGCAAAAGGATTTGGAATTGTTGGGACAGGTAAGAAGTTTGTTTTTAATTAGCTGATTGTGTGCTTCCTTGGTTTGGTCGATGCATCTGTTTCGGGTATGAACAAAGATGTGGCGATAAAGTTAGGAGTTTCAAGCCATGGTTGGTAGGCAAGCTCTTTAAAAGCAACAGCTTCTTTGCATTTTTACCACCAAGGCATGGGTATACCACCGTACTGCAGGGAAATTCCTAAAGCACTACAAAAGCGACGCGTTAGTCTTGAATCACTGTAAACTGTACTCGTTGCGAACATACAGTCCTGGGAAAATCATTCCAAAGGGATGAGGTTCTCCATATAAAAGACTTCTTGAAAAGGGTTGCACGAGGAGACACTATGGAATCTTAGGGCACAACAACGACGATAGTGAAGGTATTAGAAAGAGATCCCTCGACCCCTTGATATCCTCTAAACTGATCAATGGCGTTGTTCCAAACATGTGTTATATAATCTCCTGTTGATCTTTGCTATGAAAGCCATATTAATGTTCGCTAATAATATTCAATCCTTCAAGATATTTTAGAAGATGCTTCCCTATGGCGGGATAGAATGCTCTCCTGACACGTTCTGCTAGCCGTAGAAGACGACTAAAAGAACAACTTAGATTGTTGATACCCAGATTCCACTAGGCAGCACCCGGTATGATACCATCGCATCGGCTTAGGCTGCGTGAAGTTGCTTAATGTCTCGTGGCTGTGCCGATGTTTCCGGATTGTGGGACCAAATAGCATGATGAGGTACCTGGATTTTTCCGGAGGTAAAATATCACTCCGTTCGGATCTCCGAGTGGAGGCTGATTCAGATGCGTCAACATGTAGAGATCAAAACTTTAAAAAATATTGCAACATGCGAGGATTAAACTCGAGCATAAATTCAATACACCAACACCTGCAATCAAATAAATCTCATGTACTCGTTCTCTGTGAAACCAAGGTCAGTTCATCGAGCAACACAGTCAACTTTCTCTATCCTGGGTACGACTTTTATTCTCGGTTTGGACATAACATTGAATCTGCCTTTTTGTCAGAAGCGACCCCTCTTGCCAACGAGAAGAGGCTCGGAAGCACCAAAACTTCGATGCTATATGGTTAAAAATAACATCTCAACAAACCACAAGGTTTACTTGCTGCCACTATCGACCACCAAGTGATACTAACTTTAGAACACTTTTCGCTTCTCTTGCAGACACAATCGATCATTTGCAGATTAACTATTCAAATGTCAAAATTGCCATCCTAGGCGACTAACGTCCACATCAACTGGCTTAAGTATTCAAATACTACCGACGTACAAGGTCGTGAAGCTGAATCATTCTCAATCAGTTGTGGCTTAACTCAGCTTATTGACGAACCAACACGGATCCCTGACCGAGACGGGGAGTTCGCCAGTCTTCTTGATCTGTTTTTAACCACCAATCCGGAGATTTACACGGTTAGCGTAAATCCGCCGTTAGGTTCTTCCGATCATAAACTACTTTCGACATCGAGTATCCTACCAATCAGTAAGTGAGAGGTACCTAAACCGCGGAAGGTTTGTTACTACAAATCTGCTAAATGGGAGGGGAACTCATGGAATATTTTCGAACTTTCCCTTGGTTAGAAGTTTGTTTTCGATTCGACGACCTATCTGACTGCGCTAAGGAGGTTTCCGATGTTATATTGTCTGGTATGGATAGTGACATCCCTTTTTCAAAGAAATGCCCTTCCAACGGCAAACCTTGGTTAGACCGAAACTGCAAAGAAGCTATTGCTTCTAAACATCTTGCCTACCGACAATCGTGTGAAAATTCTAACGCCATAATTCGTAACATCTTTGCTTGTGTCTGGAACAGATGCAAAGAAATTATCGACGAAATCAAGGAGGCACACAATAAACAAATTAGAAACAAGCTCCTTGCTTACACCAACAATTCCATGCCCTTTTGGTCAGTCGCTAAGGCAGTTAGTCAAAATTTCACCAAATCCACTATACCACCACTCACACGGCAAGATTGCAACAACATCTGTTGAGAAAGTGAACGTGTTGGCTTTACTTCACATTCTACTGTTGATTTCCGAAGAAAAACACCGGATCTTCTAATTTATGTAACACATGTTTGAAACAACGCAATTGAACACTTTGGAGAATATCGAGCGGTTGCTCTTGATATATTAAAGGCATTCGACCGTGTTTGGCACGATGGATTGTGAGCTAAGCGACGCTCTTATGGCATGTCTGAAAAGTTCTGTTTATGGCTCTCGTGTTTCTTCAAAGAGCGTTCTTTACGAGTGACAGTAGACGGATTTCTTTCTAATACTTTCACTATCAACGCCGTTGGGCCCCAGGGCCCCGTACTGTCCTCCTACTCTCTTTCTCATTTAGATTAACGATCTGCTGGAAAAGACTAGGAATCCAATCTACAGCTTTGCATATGGCAATATGCTTATCTCTTCATTCACTTTGAATTTTCTCTAACATCAGCTACTCATGCAAATATCCACAGACAGCAGGAGATTGTTCAACTTACCAAAGACCTGGACGAAATTTTATCTTGTGGGTGACAGTAATAAAGTAGAATTTGACGCCACAAAAACCTACGCGGCAGTATTTTTCTAAAAAAGCTAACGTTGCTGAATCCGACATAGTTATGTCGGGGCACTCCATTCAACTAGCATCGTCACTCAATTTGCTGGGCGTTAATATGGGAGCAAATATGTCTTTGCATGAACATGTTGCAAGCATAGCAAAGAAAGTTTCTCAAAAGCTGGGAATATTATTTCGAACTAGAAAGCTTTACACTCTACAACAACTGTTATTTCTGTACAAAGCTTAAATTAGACCAACCAAAACTGTTTCCATGTTTGGGGCTCTGCTTCCAAACATGCACCACATTTGTTGGATTCTATTCAGAAGACAGCTGTTCGTCTGATTGGAGACCCGGAACTGGGCAGCAATCTTGATTCATTGAAACATCGTAAAACGGTTGGAAACTTTAGTCTATTTTATAAGTATTTTCATAGAAAGGATTCGAGAAACTCATCCCTTTGGGATAATTTGCCCAGCACTGGGTTTCCGATCGAGCACAATTTACAGCGATTCAAGACCAACGTTTGCTTTAGCGATTTCCCTACAGGCCCATAAGAAATGCTGATTGCTAGCCTTTTCCACGACTTTCGCTTTTATTCAAAGTAGTACGACTGGTCGGTAGTTATTTGGCAAGGTCTTTTTGCCGTTTTTAGATATCGGCTGAACTGTAGCGCATTTCCAACAGGAAGGAAATACCCCCTTTTTGTAGGATAGGTTGAAAAGTCTACAAAAAACTGGTATTAGTTCTCTCGTGCATTCTTTGAGTACTATGGCAGGTGAAGTTTAAAATTAACTACGAAAACGCGACTGCGCGATATAACCCAGTGCAGATCAGGTCATTGAACACGGGAAGAAAAAAAACAGCAACGGTAAGTTAAAGTACTCTGTCCAAACCTGTTTCGTGATTTTTATTTTTTGTTTTATTGTACTGCGTATATATAATGGACCAAAAAAGCAATAACATCGAGAAAACTGACAGGAAAGATAGGTCCAGATCTCCGATAGGAGAGAAGGATTTGTTAATCCAGCACTTACGACATGTCGCAGACCTTACTCAACAAAATGCTGAACTCAACAGAAAAATTGACGAACAATCCAAAAAACTTTACGAAAAATATAAACAATTAATGGAGGCCGTGCCAAAGCTGTCCGGGTTTGTTGCTTTGGCGGCAGTGGGGCCCCCTGCAACAGCAGATGCGGTTCCCATTGCAGCTAGAGATCAGACTGAGAGCATCGTGGACGTGGAAGCCATCAATGATGGACGACTCCAAATGGGAAACAGTCATATACAAAAGCAATAAAAATAGATCGAAGCTCAGCTCTGACTCTCCCGGTAACAATGACCCCTCCGACAAAAACAAGAAGAAGAAAACAGACAACGAACCAAAAGCTGCAGACAAAAAGACAAATCTAGAACAATCCCAACCATCGACCTCCTCTGTGGCCAAAGCCGGGAATTCTGCGACAGTCACGGATAAAACCATGGGTGCCGTGTCTAACATGGGCCAAACTACAGTAGGGGCCGTCACACCCCCCTCCAAAAGCGGTCCCAGTCAGAAATGCACCGAATTTGACTTCCGCACAGCGACCGAGCTCCTTGAAAGAAACAAGGAACCCTTCTATACCTTCCAATTCCCAAAAGAAAAGCTGAACCACGTGATTCTTTGTGGTGTTGGCATCCATCTCATAAAAGAGGAAATCACAAAGGACCAGCCCTAAGAACATAGCTGGAACCATTCCGACGCCAAGCCCATACCCATGGTGTGTGTACTACTTCCTAAAAAAGAAACCGACATCTTCAAAGCCAAATTGGTTTGTGAATTTGAAGTATGTGCTGAAACACAAAAGTCCAAACCCCTTAGAATCCAGTGCTACAATTTCCAGGCCCACAGGCACGTAGCCCCATGCTGTCACATCTCCGCTAATTGCTTGAAATGTGGTGAGGGTCACCATACTTCAAAGTGCAAAAAAAGGTGAAAGAACCTCCAAAATGTGCAAACGGCGCAGCCTGCACTACCCATCCCAAATTAAGATTAAACAGTCTACTTTAAAAGGTTGAAGGATACGAGACAATTCCCGTCTTGCTTCTAGCAAGTTCCAAGGGCAGGAATTAAAACTGGCCTCCACCCAAGCCCCTAACGAGGCTCTCCTAACTCAAGCGTAACTAGCGCAAATATCACAGTTGTTCAAGGCTGCGCTCATGGAACAATTAAAGACGCTCACGATCCCCTCCCCCGTAACACACAATCATGAACACACAACTTAAACCACAGACACTAAACATCATGTCTTGGAATTGCCATAGCATTTTCAATGAAAAGAAGGAACTGCAGGTGATGATCGAATTTATATAAGTCTTAGGTACACTCCAAAGCATAAATATTTAATAAATAAATTTGGTAATTTGCCAATTCAATATCTGCTGCGAACAACAAAAATGGAGAATCTGGATAAGGATCGCTAGTTATTTGGAATGGTTAGGAAAAAATATAAATTTAATCTTAAAGCAGCAGATGAGGAAGAAGAGGAGGCAGTGGGTCCAAGTAAGAAAAAAATAAAAACTTCCAAACCATCAACAGCAGCAGCAGCAATGGTGTTTCTTCTTCTTCTAAAGAATCGGATCAAGAAGGATTTAAAAACTGTTAGGGAGTATGAACTTTCGTTATTTATTTATTTTAACAAATATTTGTTTTATAGCATAGGTATCATTTAGTACTATTATAATCATATTTATATAAAAAAGTTATTAAAATTATTATTTTCTTTTAGAAAAAAATTGTTTAAGATGTATATTTACAGCTGTATCTTAGTAAACAACTACGTAAAGTTTTAACGTAACGACAACGATATACGTTAAAGTTTTAACGTAAATGTTTAACGTAATGACAACGATATACATTAAAGTTTTTGTTACACCAGATCCCCTAATTTTTTTGGTTTATTCTTACATTCTCCAATGCATCTACTTAACAGCTTATCACATTGTATTTGATCTTTCTTATCAACTTTTGTTGACCTCTATCGAATTTAATATTATTTGCAAGTATTTTCCTTTATACTTTATATATATTATGTCATGTCTATTTAAAAACTATTAGGGGGGGAACATAAAGTCGGTATTGCCCTCGTTCAAGATACATACCTGAAACCATGATGATGACAAGGCTGGTTTCGTGAATGTCGGCACCCTTATCCTTCTCAAACATACCCGTAGTCACAATTCCCTACCCCTAATCTCTGCCGAAGCGGCAATAGTCACTATCAATATGTTCAAAAACATCGTCATTTCCTCTACCTATCAAAGAGACTACCGAACTCACCTTGTCATACTTAACGACTACAGTGAACTCTTCGGTCCCGATAATCAAAGAACTATCTTGGAGGGAGACTCTAATACCAAGAATGTTCTGTGGGGTAACCTATCGATGAACAGGAATGGTATTGATCTGTACTCCCTCAGCATAGATTTCTTTTCAATACTATACCACGAAACGAGCCCACCTTCACCGGCTGTCAAGGACAACCAGATTTCCTTGACATGTTCCTTGTCACCACCACAACAAGTCCTCCATGAACTTTCCTCCGATCATCTCCTAGTCATACTCACGTTGAGAAATCCGGATGACAGAATTCCCGACATCATCAACGCAAATCCACTGATTGGAATCTTTTCCAACAGCAACTGCAGAATACTGACCCAATTCCGAGGAACTGGAAGCTAGTTAACAAGTTAACTACAGACATTCAGATGGAAATTTTCCATACCATTGTAACCCGGACCCAACCAGCTTAGATGAAGGGCAAGCTCCCCGCTCACTTCAAAGAGCTAATTCGGGAGAAAAACCGGATCCGAAGGAGAGCTATAAGGATTGGTGATCCTAACATCAAAAGGCTCAAAAATCAACACACAGAACTGGTCCTAGACGCCCTCTATCAATTTCACAACGATAGCTGAAATTCCAAACTCGAAGATCTGAATCCCGACACTACGTCTGTCTGAAGGATGGCGAGAGCTGTCTCCAAAGACGGGCAAAAGCAAAATGCCCACTCTCCGTTACGTCAATACCAATGCCTCATCTCCTTAGGAGATAGGTAGACCTATTGGCAGGACTGTTTGAGGACAGGTTTCACCCTAATGCTCAGATACACGCAAGATTTGGCAGAGATGCGTTGTGGCTCAAACCATTCGCACCTTCAACCAAGCCTCCTCCCTCCTGTGCGGATTTTCACGACTTCACAGATAGTCAAAACCATCATCCAGACCCGCCCGGTCAGAAAAGCCCCAGGGCATGTTAAAGACGTTGTCAAATCCCTGAAACAGCTACCTGTTAAGCAAATCTCAGAGATCACCAATCACATTCGCCGATTAAGTTATTTATCTCCTTCCTCACGAGGCCGACAGCTATCGACCCATTAGCCTAATATCCATATTGGGCAAATAGTCGGAGAAATTTATCCTTGAGATAATCAGAGCTAAGGGCACCGCATTCAATATCATCCCTGATAAATAAATCGGCTTTCAATCAAAACACGGCACCATCCACCATATCGCGAAATTAGCTCAACTATTCTGCAACAGCTTCAATCAGAGAAAAAAGGTTGGAGCTGTATTCTTGGACATATCCAAAGCCTTCGACAACGTCTGGCAAGAAAGCTCAATCCTCAAACTTATAAAATTCGGCAACCCTCATCACTTAACTGCTCTAGTTCAAACATTCATCTCTGAAAAGAGTCCGTGTAAAGCAATCCCTTTCTGAAATTAAGAGAATAAAAGCCGGAATCCCCCAGGGTTTCGCTCTATCTCCACACCTATTCGACATATATGTATTTAATATTCTAACTGATTGATTCACTACCTTTCAACTTTACGCTGATGATACGGCCATCTTCACTACCTCTAACAGGATCGACCATATCACGTCGGATTTAAAGGTCACGTAGCGACTTTCAGATTAGTTTGACCGATGGAGTATTAAGGTCAATCCAGGAAAGACTCAAGCCATCATCTTCGAAAAAAACACACGTACCAGAGACCCTCTTCAACATTGAGCCAAAGTCCATACAGTTCAAAACAAAACCCTACGTAGCTCCCTGGTTTGTCTGCAGCAACGATGAACTAAAAAATGAATGAATCATTAGGAATATATTCATCTGTTACTGTGCTTTTTCTATAGATATCAAATTCTAACCTATTATTATTTTTAATAATTAAAATATCTAGAAATGGCAGTCCTTTGTTCTAAATTTCGTAAGTAAATTTAATGGAATCATATCGGCTATTTAATTTAGAAACAAAATCATCTATATTGGCTCTCTTTGTATCAAAAATCGCGCAAACATCATATACCATTGGGAAATATTCAAATTCTTGACTGGTTTCGGTTTCAAACTTACAAATTGGTTATAAAAGGTGATAAACAATTACCCAAAGCAGTTCCTTCTTTCTGAACATAAAATTGACTGTTATATTGAAAATAATTTTGTTCCATACAAAGTTTAGATAATGTTAAGTATTCATGAAGAATTTCGTTCTTAATGTCATTCATCCTAAGTAATTCTTGGAGATATTGTAAAGTTTGTAGTGTTGGCACACTTAGAAACAAACAACTGACATCAAAAGAAATTAAGTTTTCACCTTCATTAAGAACTAGATCTTTTGTTGTTAATTAATTCTAAAGAATTCTTTACTGCGAGAGTATTTAATGGTAAATTCTCAAGTTCTTTTGATAATCATTTAGATATGAAATAAATGGGTGATCCGATCGATGAAACAATGGATCGCATTGCTTTCCAGGTTTGTGAATTTTGGGAAAGCAATACAACTTTGGTATGGTCGGATTACTCATATTTAATTTAAATTTTAGTGAAACAGAGATTAGAATATAATAAAGAAATACATTTGTTTAAAGAATTTTTAACTTTTGTTATCATTCTCGGTAATGGATTTCTTATTACCTTTTCATAAGGGCTAGATTCGATAAGATTATCTACACGTTTAAAGTATTTTTTCTTATCCAATATAACAACCTTATTTCCTTTATCCGATTTTAAATAGAATACATCTTTACTTCTCATTCTTTTAAATACTTTTATGTCTTTTATGAATTAGAATTTGTATTGTTAACCATGTTTTTTCATATTTGATTGCGACATGCTTCCCTAACAAATGATTTACTATTTTCTGGAAGTGTACTAAAAATTGCCTCTTTTAAGAAAACAACTAGAGAAGAAGCTGTAGATGTAAGGAAATATTTTCGACCTAAAGTATACAGAATTGTTTGGCCGAAATAGTAAAATAAAAATTATTGTGAAGATCTAAATAAATTATTGTATTCTTTATGTAGTATTTCGTTCTTAGTTCAGGTTAGGCCTGGTAATATCAGTCAAATCATTTTCTATTTATTATCCCAAGGAAAAATTCCATCGACATTTTAATCAAACATAGTAAAATTTTGGGTTGGAGCAGTTTTATTTTCTTGCGTTTATATAAAATTCGTTTTGGATTTCGACCAAGCATTATTCAGTTTATTTGTTAACGGAATACGTCTTAATAGTGCAAGTAAACTGGAACAAAATCGAAGATAACAAGTCTAAGATACTACTAAGTGTGAAATAAAGTTTGCAGATATCCAGGTCTTACTACAGCAAAATAACCATAGGATTTGATTGATTGAAACAACACCAGTACTAGAATGTAATATATGCCCATACAAATTCTTTAGTTTCTTATTACATTTACAAATTAGATGAAATTAATATACAGTTATAAAATGTCAAAACCTGTGTAAATTAGACGAATTGTTTAGTCTCTTTGGAGAGCTAAATAAAAATCTG
This sequence comes from Pachyrhynchus sulphureomaculatus, assembly GCA_019049505.1. Taxonomy (NCBI): domain Eukaryota; kingdom Metazoa; phylum Arthropoda; class Insecta; order Coleoptera; family Curculionidae; genus Pachyrhynchus; species Pachyrhynchus sulphureomaculatus. The sequence continues at coordinate 80,570,498 of CM032451.1, read as the reverse complement.
TCAAAATAAATATTATTTCCACACCTTTACTGAACTGTCTATTTTTATCAATTTATTAAAGATTCTGTTAGTGAAAATATCATATATATAATTTTTCAAGCACCAATCCATAGATTTACACTGTCACCGCAAATCTGCCGTTAGGTTCTTTCGACCATTCAACATCGAGTATCCTACGAATTTGTGGCAGAGAGGTGCCTAAACCGCGCAAGATTTGACACTACAAATCTGCTAAATGGGAAGAACTTGTGGAATATTTTCGAACTTTTCCTTGGTTAAACGTTTGTTTTAGATCCGACGACCTATCCAACTGTTCTAAGGAGGTGTCCAATGTCATCTCCGCTGGTATGGAAGCTTACATTCCTTTTTCGAAAAAAATGCCCGTTCAACGACAAGCCTTGGTTATACCGAAAATGCAAAGAAGCTGTTACTTCTAAACATGTAGCCTATCGGCAATGGCGTGAAATCAGTCATAAAACAAAACTTCTTTATTCGTACCCGGAACAGATGCAAAGAAATTATCGACGAAACTAACGAGTCATAGAGTCAAAGAATTAAAAACAAACTTCTTGCCTGCTCTAACAGTTCCAGGACCTTTTAGTTAGTAGCTAAGGCCGTTAGTCAAAATGTCACTAACTTCACTCACATGGCCAGATAATACTGTTGCAACAACACCAGTTGACAAAGTCAACTTGTTAGCTGAACTTTTTGCTTCACATTCAACTGTCAATTTCCAAGGAAAAACACCACCACCTATTCCCATAGTGCAGTCAAGGATGTCCAATATCACCTTCAGACAGAATATCATGCAGAGTATTTTAATGAAGCTCGACATCAAAAAAGCTTCTGGCGCTATTCTACAGTAAGGGAATCTTTCCTTTGCGCTACAGTTCGGCAGATATCCAAAAAAAAGCAAGAAGGCTTTGTCAAACAACTATCGACCAATTGCACTGTTTTCAATAATATCGAAAGTCATGGAAAAGGCTATAAATCAGCATTTTCTAAAATCTCTCGGATTCAATATTATTAGCGACCATCAATACGGCTCTCGCAAAAAAACATCAAAAGGAGATCTTCTAACTTATGAAACATATGTTTGGAACAACGCAATTGAAAACTTTGGAGAATCTCGAGCAGTTGCACTTGATATATTCAATGCATTCGACCATGCTAGGCACTATGGATTGTTGATTAAGCTACGCTCTGATGGTATGTCTGAAAAGTTCGGTTTAGGGTTCTCGTATTTCCTCAGAGGGTGTTCTTTACGAGTGGTAGTCGATGGATTTCTCACACCTTCACTATCAACGCCGGTGTGCCCCAAGTCTCCGTACTATCTCCTTATTATTTACATTAACGATCTGTTGGAAAGAACTAGAAATCCAACCTATAACTTTGCAAATGACAGTACGCTTATTTCTTCTTTCACTTTGAACACTCGAACATCGGTTGCTCATGCAAATATCCACAGACAGCAGGAAGTCGTTCAACTTAACAAAGACCTGGAAGAAATTCTATTTTGGGAGTGACAATAACCAAGTAGAATTTAACGTCACAAAAATCCAGATGGCAGTTTTTTCTAAAAAAGCTAACGTTGCTGAATCCGACATAGTTATGTCGGGGCTCTCCATTCCACTACCAATCTCACCCAATTTGCTGGGCCTTAATTTGGCAGCAAATATGTCTTGGCTTGAATATATGTTGGAAGCATAGCAAAGAGAGCTGGGAATATTATTTCGATCTAACAAGTATTAAGTCTGTACAAAGCTCAAATTCTACCGACGAAGGAATAGTGCTCCCAAACATAGTATACCCTGAACTGACTTACCCATCATCAACCTTGATTCCTTGAAACATCGAAGAACGGTTGGCGACTTGAGTCTATTCTACAAGTATTTTCATGGAAAGTGTTCGATGTATATAGTCCAAATTAACCCTTGCTTAGTTCGACACTTCAATTGCTTCTCGATGCACAGAGCAACCTTTTATTTCATATTACACGTTTTTACTAGTAATTTGAAACTAGTCCTGTCCAATGTTTACAAGAAGAAATTGTGTAAAATGTGTAAAATCGTTACTGCTACATAAAGCTGCATTCCGGGCGTAAAACGATAGTATTGCATAAGCAATGTGGTTCAATATGGTAATTTTAGAAGATCTGTGAATATTATGATCCCATGATAGATGAAATAAACATTATTACAACAGTGTTTAAGGTCTAGAATATTCTTAGTCGCTTAAATTCTTCCTTACTTTTAAACCAAAAAAAAAAATGTAGCTGGAAGCTCAGAAAAAACTTATTTAATTATAATTCTAAAATGCCTGAGTTCGGTAAATTCCTGGTTCTTATAAGACTTTAAGATTGCTGACATCTAATTTTTTAACACAACTAAGCAAAACTTACGTAAATATGTATTAGCTACCATGAACGGATATAAAAAGAAACTTATTTTCGCGAAGAAAAGCTATTTACCCAGTGCATAACGCCTGTAAAAATATCATACTTAATTTCTAGCATATCTTTGAGCAATTATAGATTTCGCTTTTACTATATACATACCAAATTTGAAATCGATAACTTATTTCGTTTCAAAATTATCATGCCAATAGATCCACTAAAATAAGAAACTGCGTTTTTCCTGATCTAGGGACCTATGGACGTGAAAAAACTCGAAAATCTTAGTAACTCACTCATTTTGAATTTACTTGAAGCTAGCATGAATTTGTTTTCTTAGTACAATAAAAGTACCACTGCATTTAAATATTTATTTCTAAATATATAGCATTTATTATTTATAGCATTTAGAACGAAGGTCACGGACAATAATTATTTATTATCATTTTTAGTGGTTCGTACGGAATCCTTATAAGACCACTTGGGTGTCCGTCCGTCTATCTGTCTGTCTGTCACACCCGATTTTCTCCGAATCCATTTGACATAGAAAGTTGAAATTTGGCACTAATATAGGAATCAATGGACACATCAGAGCCGTGTAGTTTTAAAAGTTAAATTTTCTGAAGTGAAAAAAAAATTTTTTACCTGGTTAATGAGTGGGGTATCAACTGAAACTTTGTAAAAACATGAGTTCAAAAATATATATAATGTAATACCTGCGCTCATTTTCCTTTGTATTATTTTTAAAAAAATGCGAAAAAATCGCTGTCGAAAAGTACTGATCTGAAAATTTTGAAAAAATTCTGGAATATTCTCGACAGAGTGTAGATTGAACAAAAATTATCACGAGTGCATTACCTTTAATAATTTATCTGGTACATAAAAAAAAAAAACAAAAAGGAACACGCACACTTTAAATGGAAATTGAGTTTCGGAGAGATAGCTCCAAATATTGCACAGAGCACTTGTGCTCCTGAACAAAAGTCACAATGGGCACAACTCGTGAAAATGTTTCCTACCCTCGTTATTCACCGAATCAATCCCAATCGAGCCCAAGCGAATCCAATCTATCATTTACTGACAATCGAAAAAAAAAAACCATCATCCGATGCTCAAAATAGGATAATAATCTCACTTAGTAGGTCAAATTGGATGCTCTTTCAGATGAGGGTATAAGTTTTTTGCTATAATCCTTACAAACTTCGAAAAACGGGGTTGTAACGGGATGAAATATTAAAATTCATGTATAAGATCTTATACATTCATGTGTAAGGCTCTTTTTACCCAAACAGGGGGCCATGGAGTTTTCGGGTGAGCCGAGTTCAATTTTTTAAACATTAATGGTATTATTTAGGCCTTACTTGCCCTGTAAAGGGTTGTAATAAGGGTTGTGAAGGGGTTCAATTATGAGATTTATATATAAGCATTTTTTAATCACACATGTATCCATCGGGTTCTCGGATACACCGAATTTGACTTTCCCGAAGGGGGTGAAGAAGGGGGTCGAAGGGGATGAAATCTTAGAAGTTTTAAACAAGTCGGATCCGCTTATAATATGTTTAATTCTTGAGTAATGGTTATATTGCAGTTATTGCAAATTTCTGTATCTTGTACAACATCTTCATTTTTGTTACCAATCGAACTTCGCCGAAAATTAACTATTTTCTGCTTAGCAACATTATTATAAATTATGACCATTTGAGCAGGTTGTAATCATAAATTGCATATATAACAAGAGATTCTAGGCATTTTTAGTATAGATCTTATTTCTCAATATTTAAAAATATTTTAAAAATTGAAAACAGAATAAACATGTTCACTTATTACACCAATACTCAAGATTGAGAGATTGCAAGGATGTGCCGCTTGGATTATTAGTGGCTTGAGGAACAAGGTCAAAGATGGAATGTCTATGAAGGCTATAGGTTTGCCACGTTTCGCTCAAAAAAATCAGTTTCATTACTTTATTGTCGCACTTCGTATATAATATACTCGTAATATGATATAATATATGATACGATACGATACGATACGATATGATATAATATCATGTAATGTAATATGATATAATATAATATGGTATGATATGACATAATATATGATATGGTATGTTTCCACTCCTACGGAGTAATAACAATACCTGAAAAATCAAATATAACGTATCCGCACACCCCATTTTACTCGGTTACAACCCCATTTACACCCTCTTCGGAGGGATCAAAAGGTTCTAATAAGTGAAAAATCAAACTCGGCAAATCCCAAGGATACATGTCTGTATAAAATTGGCTTATATATGAATTTTATAATTTAACCTTTTCACAATCCTTATTACAACCTTTTGGAGAGCCGGTAAGGTCTAAATAATACTTTTAATGTCTGAAAAATTGAACTCGGCTTACCCGAAAACTCCATGGCCCCCTGTTTGGGTAAAAAGAGCCTTACAGATTTATGTATAAGATCTTAAACATGAATTTTAATATTTCATCCCCTTACAACACCATCCTATTTTGAGCATCGGAACATAGTTTTTTTTTTTTCGATTGTCAGTAAATGATCGATTGGGTTCGATTGGGGTTGATTCGGTGAATAGCGGGAGAAGGAAGCATTTTCGCGAGTGGTGCCCATTGGGACTTTTGTTCACGAGCACAAGACCTACATGTGTGTAAAATTGGGGGCCATTTCACCGAAACCCAATTTCCATTTAAAATGTGCGAGGTCCTTTCAAGGTCATCAGTTTTCAGAAAAGATCGGGAAAAAACTTTGTTGACAATCATTTGGGTTGTGTTTTGTGAAGTCATTGATCATTTTATACCTCCGCAACAAAAATTTTTATTTTAAAAGTAATCAACGTACGGAACACTAATTGCGCAAGTCCAACTTACACTTGCCCAGTTATTTAATGTAATAAAGATAATTCAATACCTGGTGGCAATATATTAATTTAAACAGATATAAGTGAAAAGATCAATTTTTTTTAATGTAAATTCAAATGTACTATGAATGATAGAAAAATGCTTTTAAGATAGATTTTTTTTTGCCTAGTAATTCGCTTAAAAAGCTTCCTTTCAGGGAATACGCCAAACATTATTTAAAAGTGATTAAATGTAGTAGAAATTACCATTAAAACTGCTTATATTTAAGTAAATCGATATTTTGAAATGTGTTATATAGTAGGTATTTTGGTTTTTTATATTTTATTATTAAAAATCCACAAAAGTCAAGCATCTAAGCAAATAACATGTGACTTTTTTCATAACACATATTTTTATACCTCTTCAAATCAAGTTTCAATAATTTGAATATTTTCTTTATTGGTAAAAAAAAACAGAAAATACATTCGATCCATACAAAATGACGACACTTGTATTTCAAACGTCAAAAAAATTACAGCATAACTACATTTTAAGTCTTAATCATATTTCACATTTGAAACTTATATGCATTAAAATTTAGCAGTAGGGTGTAATAGAATAAGTTCCTCTTCTATGGAGATTTTTGTATTTGGGAAATGTTCTACTGAATACCACTTATACATTCAAACTAACCAAATAATTTTACACTATTTTTTTCTTTAGAAACTGTATTTCTCGTTTAAGTTGAAAGTACATCTGGCAATCTTATAGATTATATATTCCTAAATTTTAATATTCTTTTAGGGTTATTTGACCCCTTTCCACAATTTTTATCTTTTGATGGTCCCGAGACAATAGCAACGTAAAATATAAGTTTTCTCTATTGTTTTGTAAAGAAAAATATTGTGAAATTTATACATTTTTTAGATAGTGGAAATTGTTCTGATATTTCTTTTGAGCTTGGTTCCAATGAAGCCTGTAACATTGTTTTATTTAAATTTTAAATATTTTGAATCAAATCTATCGTAACTAGAGGAACTAAAAAAATGTTTCGGCGCAACACAAAATTTTTGATTGAAAATATGTTGTGTCAAATTAAAAATAACGTTTTAAAAAGGACATTTTAGATAAGAATTAAATATTTTTGAAAATAATACCAAAATAAACCGTACTAGTAGATCTGCAATATTTAAAAATCATTCCATTTCTTGCTCGGCTAATCCAAATGGTGATTATACGTTTTTAGAAACAAAAAGAAATTCCCGTCGTTTTAATACATTACACAGGTCGACAAAATTGGACGAAACTCCACGCCCTGAGACCAGAGTATACTCCCAAAGGTTTTTGGTACGCTCAATCTGAATCCGACCTCAAAATTGGTCCATCATATCAGGTTTTTGAGATATCCTAACTTAAAAATGCAAAAACACGGTTTTCGCTATATTCAGGATTATATTACACCGCGAATTAATTTTTCTCCACAAAACTCGTTGCGGCATATTCTCATCAAGATGTATTTTGAATTCTTCAGATATGTGATTTCTTCTCGGAGAAATCTTCTTTCTAGTAACAACATTCTTTATTTGTTATTATACATGGTGTCCTATTATAATGTACCAGGCTTCTTAATTTTTTTATGGAAACTTTTAGTAAAAAAGTTGTAGAGAAAAGTTAAAGGGTTTTGAAGAGGCAATAAAATGATATAATTGTGATGACCTTGAAATATCATTTTGAAGGTCAGCTTTGATTTCTTGGAACGGGAACTCATATTTTTTATGACGGCATGCGGCATCATGTTTCTCTAGCAAAAATACACAACTTTTGTTCGAAAAAATTTTCTCGATAGTAATTTAGACTCTTCAGAATTCCGACCCATCATATCGAATAGTCCATTTTGAATTTCTTAAGGTCAGGGACAAGCCATGACTCGATAGGGTTAAATCGACAACGAATTCAGATTCAGCGTCCCAAAAATCATTTAATTACACTATTCTGGCCTGCTGAATTAACTTTTTTATTGGTATGGTTGTAACGAAAACGCCAAACGGACGATTTCTCTGAGAAGAATTAAAATATCTGAAAAATTCAAAATACATTTTGAAGGTAAAGAGTAGTACTTTCAGATGCCTTAACGAGTTTTGTGGACAAAAATTAATTCGCCGTGTAATATAACCCCGAATATAGCGAAAAACCGTGTTTTTTGCATTTTTAGGTTAGGATATCTCGAAAACCTGATGTGATTTCTGAGGTCGGATTTACATTCAGTGCACCAAAAATCCGCGAAAAAGTATAGTCTGATCTCAGGGTTTGAAAAATATAGGCCTGTGTTATTATTATTACAGGGTACGTCCGATGAGTGTAGGGAGTGAGGTGGATCTTTATGCACTGGGACGTTCGTGGGGGATGTCAAGTATACGACTCGACGCTGCTTAGTTGCTGCTAAGCCTTGATATGGTGTAGATAGCGCCCGGAGTTAGTAGTTGTAGTGGTGGAATCGAGAATCACGATGCAGTGCGCGGACGAATAACGGTATGCGATAAACTTATGCAATGATTCGTGAAGCATACGGGTAGGATGCCATATTCAAAACACCCGTTTTTGAGGGTCACAAAATGTTCAAAGAAGGAAGGGAGCATGTAGAAGACAAGCAGAGTCTAGGACGTTCAATAACAACCCAAAATAATGAAAATGTGGCAAAAGTAAGATTGTGCATTCAATTATGAGAGATAATTTGTAGATCAAGAAAGTTTGTGCCAAACTGGTTCCAAACAAAAGAGGGAAACCCATGGCAACGCAGCCTCAGCCTCCCTACGGTCCAGACCTGGCTCCGCCCGACTTCTTTCTCTTTCCTCTCATGAAAAGGAGGCTAAAAGGACACGATTTTGGGACGGTGGAGAAGTATAGTTCCAGTTATTTATGTTACTACAGGACTAACCAGCCAAAATTTCTAAAATTCTCGAAATTAATTTACAAGATCAATAAACGTATTTAACTTTCAGAAATGCAATATGGTCTTATTGTATCCAAAAACTACTAAATTGACTTTCTGCGATTTTCAAATGTAAATTATTTATGCCTTTGAAAATAATTTTTATTCCAGGGTTACATATAGGTATTTGGTGGAGGAATTTGGTTAAGGAAAGCAACCTAACCGAAACAATTCAGACTGCAAGTACGAGATTCTCTTCATAACAGTAGACCTCTCTGGACACTTCCTTGGTTTCACTCGTGTAAGTAACTTCCAGCGTAGTTATGTATTATGGGACTGAGGATGACCTGTGTCCATGGAAAGAGACTATTCTGCAGCTAGTCTAGTATAAGAAGTGTTCCGTACGGTGATAGCTTTAAAAATAAAAATTTTTGTTATGTAGGTATAAAATAATCAATGACGTCACAAAACACACCCCAAATGAGTTTTCAACAAAGTTTTTTCCGATCTTTATTGAAAACTGATGAGCTTGAAATTTTTGTTTTTTTATATACCAGATAAATTATTAAAGGTAATGCACTCGTGATAATTTACGTTCAATCTACACCCCTTGGAGAATATTCCAGAATTTTTTCAAATCATCATCACTTTTCGAGATAAAGAGAGGTGACAGCGATTTTTCGCGAATTTTTTGAAAATAATATAAATAGTATTACATTACAAGTATTACATTATATATTTTTGAACTCGTGTTTTACAAGCTTTCATTTGACACTCCACTCGATGACCTAGTAAAAAAAAATTTTTTCCTTTCCGATTTCACCCCCCAAAATTAACCTTTAGTCAAAATTTAACTTTCAAAACTACACGGTTCTGATGAGGCCATCAGTTTCTATATTAATACCAAATTTCAACTTTCTATGTCAAATAGTTTCGGAGAAAATCGGGTATGGCAGACAGACGGACAGACTGACGGACAGACGCCGAAGTGATCTTATAAGTGTTCCGTACCAAACAAATAACCTTACCTTATATTAGAGTCATCCACTGGAAGTAATTTTCTTTATCCTCTGGACGTAACTGATAAATGTTTTTTTTATATAGCAGATAAATTATTAAAGGTAATGCACCTGTGATATTTTTCGTTCAATCTACACCCTGTGGAGAATATTCCAGAATTTTATAGAACATTATATATATTTTTGAACTCGTGTTTTTAGAAGCTTTCATTTATCACCCACTCAACGACAGGGTAAAATTTTTTTTTCACTTCCAATTTCAACCTCTTAAGTCAAAATTTAACTTTCAAAACTACATGACTTTTATGAGGACATCAATTCCTATATTAGTACCAAATTTCAATTTTTGATGTCAAACAGTTTCGGAGAAAATCGGGTGACAGACGGACGAACAGACACCGAAGTGATCTTATAAGTGTTCCGTACGGAACACTAGAAGGTATTTATTAGTTATACTTAATTATATATTTCTTAGAGCTAACTAAAGTTACTTAGATCTTAACAATAATGTATGTCCGTGAGTTCGGACACACCTTTGTTTGAAGGCACAGTACAGTTCTGTGCTGACGTTGTTTGTCAGAGGCGTAAGTCATGTAAGAATTAAAATAAGTATAGATAAGCTGGCTTCGTGACGTTTACACAGCTTAGGGAATCGGAGTTTCTAAAAAGAATCTAATTCGGGGGAAGGTTTGTAGTGTGTGTAGTTAAAAAGTTTTCTTTTGCTGGAAAAACCAAATCGAAAAAACCAGCTCAACAAGGTGCTATGAGGCGGGGACGATAAAACTACACCAAATGAGCACTTGTACATTAATATACTTATCGACTTGAATAACGACAGAAATAAGAGAGCGTTCTAGCATGCGATTGAAAATAAAAGAAACTAATGTTTTTTATGACTATTTTATATATCTGAAAATATTTTTCTTTTAACTTTCTGTTGTTGTTGCTACAGGTTGATAATTTCATAATAAATCGGCCTCCAAAAGTACTTTTGCTCGTTTAAACAGTCCCTGATGGTATTTATTATACAAATGCTTTTGCTTGATTATACTTTTTGCTTTTTTTTTGGAAAAAAAACGAGATATTTCTCAAACTCTTAATTTAAATCAAATTCCGTTTTTACTTCATGTGGTTCAGGATTTTCTTCAGTTAAATATTTATTAGTGTTAGATTTCTTTATGTCTAATATATTTTCAGTATAATCACTCAGTTCACGTTTTCGGATTATTCATGTTTTATTTTATCTTGTATGTTTTCCAATATTGCTGGTTTTCTTTTACTTTTCCGAACTGGCAGTTGTTCATTTTTCCTCCCTTTAATTTTTTTTTTTGAATTTCCTTTTCATGAATATTTAAAAGGTGATATTTTTCCTTATACTTTTGTTTTTTAGCATTCTTTGTAGTATTTGTTAAATTTGCTGATTCTAAAACACTTTCAAAAACTGTAAATTTAAAAAAGTAAAACCGAAGGATTAAAGTGGAGTTTTTAAAGTTACAATAAAAGAAGCAAATAAATTTAAAATAAAGTACAACCGGCGCGAAATATAAATGTTCCAAAACAAGGTGGATTTTTACGTCTTATTCAAATTTTTGCAGGCCTAAGTGCATTGGGGGAACTAAGTGGAGGAGGAGCCGGAATAGCTGTAAGTGATGCAAAAGCAGCATCACAACAATTGAAAAGTGTCAACGTCGTAATGAAAAAATGGAAGAAATAGCCTTGGGAAAGGGAATTTGTCTAAAGCCTCATAAAGCATATTTTTTACAACCTCCAGAGTTTCCAGGGAACTACCCTTAAAAGTACCATACCATCCGCTAACAAACACATATTTTAAAAAATATGTAAGTTAATTAGAAATTAAAAATTTTAAAGGCATTTTTATGAAAAATAAATTACCTATAAAAATACATAAATATGAAACTGATATTACTAACATCGATAATAGTGATGGTATGAGGACTCCAACTGAACCAATTATTTTAATTCAAATGGATCTTGTAATATTACTTATAATTGTGATTCTTATCAATCATATAATTCTGTAAATTGTGGACATTTATCGTCATCATTTTTATAATAATAAAGGAAATTAAATATGAAACATTATTCATAGTTTTATTTTCACACAGTGAGCATGTCCTACGCGTCTACTTTAACTGCTAGAAACTCCTCTTTAGCTGCAAAAATTTATCTACCAATTATTTTAAAAGAAAATGAAGAAAATCATGAAAAATTCAAAAAACATATCAGACCGTCCTGTAGATATTTTAAAAGTAAACAGTGTCTGTGTAGAATGTAATTTAGTAACAAACTCGTATACAAATGGAAAACCAGCTCATATAACTAACATATTTTAGCCACCATCATTACCTGGAACTAAAATTATTGAAAAACAGTCCAACGTTATTTATCTAGCAATCAACACTCGATATACTGATGAGATTATAATTAAAATATTATATCAAGATGGTAATTTACTTAATTTTAGATAAGACAAGTGGTAACGGTCAGTTTACATATAAAGAGAAAATAAAAAAATAATATTTCCCTACAATACTCAACGAGTAAATTTTTGAAGTAATCAAAGAGAAACATGTATAAATAAGGTTAAACAACCTAAAGAGGTCAGTAGTATCACAAAGCTGAAACAATTAACAAATACAAATAGTTAATGTTTAGCTTCCTTAGGATTTAAACTCAAGCAAAATTAATAAGCTTCAAAAATTGTCTAATTTTAAATTAGTCTGTAGAGTAAATCTTAGAAAACTCATAATGATCATAAGGTGTAATTGTAAAATTGTAAGGACAGAAGTAGAAGACGAGGACGAAAAAACGGGAAAAATAATGTTATAATGTTGGCGAAAGGGTCTATTCTGACACTTCAATTATCAATATCATACCCATCAGTCCTATACTTCAGCCACATTTAATAATAATGATTTTAACTACTTTTATGTTTTGTTATGTTAAATGATTGAGAAAGAAAGATGTATTCTATTTAAAAGTGGATAAAGGAAATAAGGTTGTTATATTGGATAAGAAAGAATACTTCGAACGTGTAGATAATCTTATCGAATCTGGCCCTTATGAAAAGGTAATAAAAAATCCATTATCGAGAATGTTATGTCCATTATCGAGAATTTAAAAATTCTTTAAAGAAAAAAACTTTATCTCTGATTCGTTAAAATTTAAATTAAATGTGAGTAATCCGACCATACCAAAGTTGTATTGCTTGTCCAAAATTCACAAACCTGGAAAAGCAATGCGATCCATTATTTCATCGGTAGGATCACCCACATATTTAATATCCAAATGGTTATCAGAGGAACTTGAGAATTTACCATTAAATAATTTCGCAGTGAAGAATTCTTTAGAATTCATTAACAAAACAAAAGATCTAGGTCTCAATGAAGGTGCAATCTTAATTTCTTTTGATGTCATTTCTTTGTTTTCGAGTGTGCCAATACTACAAACTTTACAATATCTCCAAGAATTACTTAGGATGAATGACTTTGAGGACGAAATTATTCATGAATACTTAACATTATCTAAACTTTGTATGAAATAAAATTATTTTCAATATAACAGTCAATTTTATGTTCAGAAAGAAGGGACAGCTATGGATAATTGCTTATCACCTTTCATAGCCAATTTATTCATGAGTAAGTTTGAAACTGAAGTCAGTTAAGAATTTGAGTATTTCCTAAGGGTATGGTATAATTATGTGGATGATGTGTTGCGATTTTTGATACAAAAAAGCAGATATAGATGATTTTGTTTCCAAATTAAATAGCCGATATGATTCCATTAAATTTACTTAGGAAATTGAGAATAAAGGAAAAAATAATAATAGGTTAGAATCTGATATCTATAGAAAAGGGACAGCAACAGATAGATATATTCATAATGATTCATTTCACTGCAAACAACTTAAATTAGCCGCATTACATTTTTTAGTTCATCATTTGGTCACTGAAAATATTTCTGCTTTTACAAAAAATATTGTTAAAAATGAAACTATTTTTGTAAAATTAAACAATAAAAAAATTTGGTTAAGCAAATTAGTTTCTAATAATATAGAGGAATTTCTATTGTTAGGATATTAAAATTTTTCTAATTTGAAAAAATATCAAAATAATTGCAATTTTCATTTTCCTTATAAGAATTGTTCTAAAGAAAATCTTATATTATTGTATACTTGGTATAATAATAAAACCAATTAGTTATCAAGAAGAATACTTTTAAATATTTGTAGTATTTAAACTACCCTTTATTTAAATATTCTTCATTACATTAAACATGCCAGTACTAACAAGTCCCAAGTGTCCCAAATGTAAGGAGGATACTGACCTACCACATGAAATCTGTTTAGCATGTGAATATCAAAAGTTCGTTAAGGAAATGGATGGGGCTAATCATCTACCTTCACATTATGGTAACAGTAACAAAAGAATAGGCAATGATAGAGTTTCAAATAAATTCTAATTGTATCTTAGGATTTAAAATAAAAATCTAATATGTGTTTAAACAGTTTTAAGGATTAAAAATAAAAATCTAATATATGTTTACATAGTTTCAGTTATCTGCCTACAATAATGATTTTAAAAATTTCCTACTTTCTTGTAAATACATTTTTATGATAGTCAAACTATTTTTAAATAATAATTTAAGTCTATTTAAGAAACTACTAGGTATGAGTACTACCTACCTATCTACCTAAACCTGTGAAATAAATATAGGAACCAAATAAAATTTTAGTTTAACCATTAACATCATTCTGTAAACTACACCTAGAAGATGTTCTATACATCAATAGAACATGTGGTGTATATAAAGAAAATTTTGAATATATGACTATATACTATATGACTCTTACTCACTCTCTATCATATAAGCCTGCATTTGTATAAAGAATATGTTGCATCCTTCAATAATTATGTTGAAATATATGATAACGAGCTTGCTGTAAATGATATATTGCAAAATAGAATCGGCATGGAGTTAGCAGAAAAACCTGCAAACTTATGGGCCTACAAAATTGTTAACTGATTCTAACTGTAAAAAGCAAAAACAGCAATAGTAAAGACGCAAAACAAGGCTCTGCCTTTGGGTTATTAAATTTTTAATATTTTCAAACTACTCGGTTAATTTGCACAATAGTTAAAAGTAACAAGCTATGTTGATAATATTATTTTTTTAGTAATTAAAAATAACATTTATTTTTCTAAAATTATAGTTGAAATATGCAGTAATATTCTTTTGATGCCTACTAAAAATAAATAAAATTTTAATAAAGGCAAAAAAATACTATGCTAACAGAATTAAAGAAAGTTTAAAATTAATTGTATTTGCCAATTCACTTGGGTGTTTGGAAATCTCGCCGCGTTCTCATACTCTCGAGGTAAGCTTGACTGTAGTTGGCAATGGGGAGCGCGTGTTGAAAAACTACGTAATGGATGCTAAGCAACTATTATTTTTTAAAATTTTTAAATAACTACTGTAGTCGTGATTTTCCTTTACATAATGCTTTTTTTTAATTCCCGCCCCTGTTATAGCATTTTAAGCTAAGAGGCTTGTAGTAATGCACAATGAGTATTTTTATTATAAGAATATGCGATAAGAATTATTACAGTAAGCTCTTATCGAGAAATTTGTCGTGATATTTTTGAAGACTTTAAAATCAGCGGAAAGTAATATTTTCAAATGTATGAATGTACAGGGTGAGTCAACGATAGAGTAAAGTTCATTATCTCATTTGTTTCGGGAATGACGAAAAAATGTTAAATACAATAGTTTTAGGGAATGTTAAGGCGCACAGTTTAAAATTATTTTTGAGTATACAGGGTACTTCAAAAAAGTGTGACCGATATAACATATGTTTTTTAAATGGAACTTCCCATTTTCTAATTTATTTTTAAATTCTGCATAAAATTTTATAACTTTTTTATTAATAATGTTATATACTTAAACCTAGTAGTTTTTCTAATATTTCAATTTTTTTTAAAAAAATACTAGTTCTCAGTTTTGTAAAAAATTGCCAGTTGCGCCATTGTTTCTGAAGGTGGAATACTCATAATTAGTACGAGCGTTCTATAGAGATGAAAAAAAAAGATGTATGTAAAGAAATTTGAGTTAGATGCTACAGAGTGTTCAAAATAAATATATACGTTTCGACTATTTTAAATTGAAAAATCTCAAATTTTTTAAATGGCACACCCTGTATATTATTATTTTTCTGATAGATTTTACAAAACCCTCCAACTTTTATTAAGTATGTCATATACCTATTTCTAATAGTTCTTGATTTATTTTGAATTTTTCAATTTTTACCCTTGTTTTTAATACACTTACGCTGTTGTGAAAACATAAACAAATAGTTAATAATAATTTTAATATAGTTTAACTTATCTAATGATTAATTATTATGACGTAATAAATGCTCAAAAATATGCCCGTCTATTTGAATACACATGTTTAGTCGTTTTACTATATTTTCCTTCCCTTTCCTTAGCATAAAGGGCGTTATTGTCCTGCACACATCCCATATCCTATTTTCAATATCTACTGGTGTTGTAGGGGGATTTACATAAACATGATCTTTAATGTAGCCCCACAACAGGATGTCTAAAGGTGTTAAGTCACATGGTCGAGTGGGCCACTGAATGAATCCATCCCTACCGATCCATTTTTGTGGGTAACGATCGTTTAAAAATTCCCGAACTTCCCGGTGGTAATGAGCAGGAGCTTCGTCTTGTTGAATCCACATTTGTTCCCTTTCAAAGTTATCAACTTCTTCAAGAAGCTGGGGTAATTCGTTTTGCAAAAAATTTAGATATCTATCGTTAAGCGGTTCGCGGAAAAAATATGGACCAATAATTCGAAAATTTAATATTCCACACCATACATTAAGCGACCAATGGTTTTGGTTTTGAACTTCCCGGACCCAAAATGCATTAACTGTTGAATAATAATGCATGTTATGGCTGTTAACTGCTCCATTACTGCGAAAAGTAGCTTCATCAGAAAACATTATTTTGGAAAAAAATTTGGATCGGCCTCTATTGCTCCATTCATGGTGGTACAAAAGTTTACTCGTCGTTCAAAATCACGGTCTTGAAGTTCTTGGTGAGGTTCCATATGAAAGGAACAATACTTGTATTTTCTCGTGGTGCGATTAGCCGTAGATTGGGATGTGTCAGATAAGTCAGCTAGTTGATGGCTGCTGACCTGGGGATTATCTTCAACATGAAGTAAAATCTCCTTTTCTTTTTTCCTCATTGGTAGCATTCTGGTTTACTACTTTTCGTTTCGTATGCTCAACGCTACCACTACCATCAAACCGTTCCATTATGTACTGAAAAGATATTCTAGATGGTATACGTCTATTAGGGTGCTTCGCTCCGTAAAGCCTTACTGTCAAAAGACAATTTTTTTCCCGCCACGCCTAATATATAAAGCATAGTAACTAATTCATTTTTAGGAAAATCCATAACTATTAGCTTTATACGTCACTTATTACAATAAATTAACCTTTTTTGCTTGCTTAATAGACATGTCAAAATTTGACAATGCCTACATTTTTGTCATGTCTTGGCAACTAGGATGTTATAGCGTAAGTGTATTAAAAACAAGGGTAATCATTGAAAAATTCAAAATAAATCGAAAACTATTAGAAATAGGTATATGACATACTTAATAAAAGTTGCAGGGTTTTGTAAAATCTATCAGAAAAAATAATAATATACAGGGTGTGCCATTTAAAAAATTTGAGATTTTTCAATTTAAAATAGTCGAAACGTATATGTTTATTTTGAACACCCTGTAGCATCTAACTCAAATTTCTTTACATATATCTTTTTTCATCTCTATAGAACGCTCGTACCAATTATGAGTATTCCATCCTCAGAAACAATGGCGCTACTGGCAATTTTTTACAAAACTGAAAAGTAGTATTTTTTTTTTAAATTGAAATATTAGAAAAACTATTAGGTTTAGGTATATAACTTTGTTAATAAAAAAGTTACAAAATTTTAAGCAGAATTTAAAAATAAATTAGAAAATAGGATGTTTCATTTAAAAAAAACATATGTTATATCGGCCACCCTTTTTTGAAGTACCCTGTATACTCAAAAATAATTTTAAACTGCGGAACTTTACTCTATCGTTGACTCATCCTGTACAATACACTTTTTCAAGAAAATCGTTTAGCTCACTAATATAATACAAGATATAAGGAATCGTCGTTGCCTCATAGTCTGCATTCTACCTTTCATCAAAAAGTTGTACATTTAATTGAAAATTAAAAAAAAAATTGGCAGAAGCACTTGAAATATATAAACACAATAAAAATATAAATATTTCTAATGAGCAATTAGACCTGCGTTATGCGTATGCCAGGTTGAAAAATTTATTTGCCTTTATATTTATACCTTTCTAGTTTTTAGTTCATCGCATTTAAAAATGTGACAACGACTATAAAACCGCGGTCAGGCAGACATTTTTCTTTTATTGTAGTAACAAAGTAAATACATTTCTCATTTCTACAAAGATATATTTTTTAATAGACGTAGATTTTGCAAGACTTTGGACACTAACATTAAAAACTATCAGAATGTACTTTTAAGATTAGATTAAAGCGCGTTCTAGTTCAAAAATATTACCATAATATGTCGTAATTTATATGTTTAGTGTTTATTTTTTTGTCGTATGTTCCCGTATCATTAAATTATTTTTTCTTTTTTATTTATCTTGTTACTAAAGGAAAAAGATATTTGGATTTTAGTTACAAAGGGTGGCGCTGACTAATTCTTGTTATCTTGAAAACCATAAACTATTGTAGTTCGAACTTAACTAAAGGAACATCCAAATTTAGTAAATCCCAATATATATATTGTCCTCATTCATATTATTGTCTACTGGAGTGTAAGCACGTACAGATCTTTTAAATATAGTTTCATATGACATTTTAAAATGTTTATATCGCCTTGTCAATATAAAAATCATTATAATTGGTGCTGCATATGCAGCTAAGAAGAAAATCTCTGTTATATTGATAATTATTTGAAAAATTAAATTTGTAACCTCTGAATATAATAAAAGGAGATAATGGCTTGTAGAAATAAAAGTAACAGGAAACCAGAGAATCAAATAGATATTGCCCATAGTTAGATTATGCGCATATTTTAGAGATTCATGTGTATATTTTTTCCAACGTTTCATTACGTTTACAAAAACCATAATAAGAAAACATATCCAATATATTATAAAACCAACATCTAATAAAAAATAAGGATTATCAGCTATAAAGAGAATAAACAAAGTTAACACTGGTGTAGTGTAACATGACAAAATGGCCCATTTATAAAATCGGTGATACTTAAAACTGAAATTTTTGAAAGTCACAGAAATGAACCAATCGACGATTAAAAGTGTAGCTAAGATATATGAAATCTGTACTAACAATTGTGTTAACATGACAAGAATATTAAAAAAATCTAAAATGTTCATAAAATAGTCAAATGTAACTAATAAGTTTGCTATAATACAAACTACACTAAAAGCTGAGTTAGCGATTGCAAAATTTAATAAAATATAATTTATTCTTGTTTGAAGTATATCAAATTAAGTATTATAATTATCAGAATAATGTTACATGTCAAAATAAAAACACACAGAAAAAATTTTATTGCTGAAAACAAATACATTTTAGCTAAATCAAAGGTACTATAAAATTCGTTTTCATTTTCAGTAAAATCCAAAAATTCCAATTCGCTAACTAATGGTGGTGTTGTATATGTATAATAATCATAATCCATGTTGGTAGAAATATTCTTTATACCTTGTGTGTATTACACCGAGTTGCAAATGTTCTACGTTGTATATCTGGTTATTAACTTCCTCCTATAAAAGAATAATTAAAATTTAATTAAGCATTAATAATGAAGTTTGTTATTTATGAAATGAGCATGTTCAATGCACGTTTTGAGAACAAAAACGTAGCTTATTAATGCTAAATCATATTGGTCTATTATAAATTATTAAAAAATTGGTTTTTGTCTCTCCAGATAAATTATATTCATATTATTACTGTTACAACAATTAAAAGTACAATTACGAGTGACTATGACAAAGAAACCTACTATAAGAATAAAATTGCGGTAAATGTTAATCTTCTAAAATATTGAGTTGTTCGATTTGGTCTGGTTCTAAATGTTAGGTTGAATTTAAATAATCGTCCCATCCTTGTAGATTTAACGTATCCCTTTCATTAAACTGCATCCAAGAAAAATATCTTGTATTTAAAAAATTTGATGTCAGTTGTATAGTCAATATATTTTTTCGTTCCACTCTCTATAATACACATCTCTATATATACTATTTTTGCTACGTTTGGAAATAACGAAGAAAATAACATTAGGTTACTCGGCTTCAGAAATCCTAATTTCTTCGAAATTAGGCATTTAACACTCTAATCTACCCATTTAAACGCCAAGTTAAGTAAAGTTTGTTTATTATTAAACACTAGAGAAAAATCTCATAATATTATTGGAACTCCTTTCGCCCCCCTTTAGGTTCTATTTTTATTATACGTACACCAAACATTAAAATAATGCCTCATTTAATTCGATAGTTATCACGTCAACAGTCTGACAGAGAGAATGCTTCGAAAATATGTTTTTTTCAAGATTTTTGCATCTGGGGAATTTCAGAAATTGTGTAATTTTTTCATTATTTTTAATTGTAATGGAAATACTATATAGCAAGTAATCTCAACATAAAGGACTTGTCATTTAATATCAAACTGTCTTGTTCGGATTCTAATATCTGAAAGTCAGTTTCAGTATCCATTTTAGAACTCCGCATTTCTGAGGGAAGTATTGGGTAAATCGCTTGTCCGATTTTTTTTATCACAATTAAAAAAAACAAATGAATCTGTAATCAGTAAAATTTTCTAGGTCTTTGCTAAGTTGAAGACAACATTCTTATGGAATGCATATTACTAGTTTTCATAATATTGACAAGACGACAAGTACGTAATTCCCGATTTAAACTTTCATTTGAAAACAAAATAATTAGGTTTACTTATTTTATGGCAGTAGTTAAACTATAGGTATACTAAAACGCTTGATGTTACTTGTCTATCCGCAGACCCTATTGTTCTACTATGAGTTTAGAAGAAAAGTATGAAATGGTAATAGAAGTTTGAAAGTTATTGAAGAAAGTGTTGCAGTGTCAGCAAAGTGATAATGGAGAAATCAGTTTTGTGTCACTTTTTCATTCATCTGATCCATTGTTTAGTAGACTCACTCAGGTATTAAAAAATCCTAAAAATGGTGAAGAAATCATCTACAATGAGGTAATAGTCCAGTGGTTGTTGAAGAAAAAGATCTTAGTAAGGTGAGAAAGATGCCGAAAGCTCGTTTAGATGTCGAAAAAGCTGAAACTTTGCTAAAACCTTGTAAGTAGTATAATGTATGCAAAAAGTGATCGTCATTGACCTCACAAGATCAAAGACTGTTGAGTAGAAAAAAACAAAGATAGCATCTGTGTAAGGTCACCTTTACAGGTGTGTTGTCTAAAAGGTAGTTGATAATTACGTAAGAGTTCAGTGATTGTTGCAAGAGACGTATGTTCGGGCCCAACACCTGCCTCGTAGGTGAAGAAAAATTTGTCATATTGGTCTTAGGTTCAGATAAATTCTTGTAAAGAAGGATTCATTATTTATTAACATATGCCAACTTTTTTAATGTAAAATAGGTCACAAAAAATAAAATTTGTTTATGTGATGTATTTTAGTTTTAGATTCTCATCTTTACAGAACCTGTATGCACACTTATTAAAAACCTTTAAATTTTAAGTAAGAATTGAAGTTCTGCCTCAGATGCCACCATAGAATATAACTGCATTTCGAATTACTAGCAACATAAAAACCATTCAAATCAAAACATGATAAATTACAAAAATGTTTGTATAATTTTTTATGTCCAAATACGAAAATTAAGGAGAAAAAGGTTTAATTAAAAGAAGGATGATGTAGTCTGAAAACAATTAACGTTTGTCTAATAACAAAAATATTTATTCATAATCGTTTATACACAATAGAGAGATATTGCAACGTTTTTTTTTTTGGTAGGCAACTGTCTTTATCTTTATTTGAAGCATGCGCCCACCGTTTGGAGCTTGTGCAGTAGTAAAGGGAAGAAATTAAATATAAGGACTCAGCTGTTATCGTTATTTGACGCATGCGCCCACTATTGGGAGGTTAGGCATTATTGAAACAAAATAAGAGAATCCTTTATTGAGGATAACGAATTCCTTTATTTAGGAACTTATAAGAGAGGTCGTTTGAAGTTCGCTATTCTTATTGCTATTATGGTAAGGTCTGCTTTTATTCCTACTTAGGTATACAAACCACTTAGAAAATACAGTAAAATTGAAATGATAGTCTTTTATTGCAAATAACACCCGACAACAGTTAATTAGTGTTCAGATTATGTTGGGATTTTGCAATCTTTGGCACAATGACATTACAATGTGTGTAATGCAAATTTCACATGAAATTTTATTTATCGCACATTCGTATGACCTTGGAAATATTGAAGGTAGTGAGAGACACGTGCACAATGTTAATTTAGAAACTTGTGTTGGCCCATCAAATACTAATAACCGGCGTGTTTGACCATGACATGAATGAGAGAAAATCCCTTAGGTTTATCGAAGATGAATATTAACCTAACTTTGCAATTCCTTCGCGTTGATACTGCGCATGCTTGTGATAACGATAAGCGCAAAGGCATGTGAAAAATAAGCGTTGTAAAATCTCTCTAAAGATAATATACTTGCTTTCTACTATTACCATTGGCGTATGTATGTACTTGTATAAAATTATATTAACGATAAAATTTAATGGTTATTGAAATCACACACTGAAGTAAAATTAAAAATTGCAATTTTAATTGCATGTGTATACAATAATAATTTCTCCTTCCTCTATAATAGAGGAACATTTAATGATGGAATAATGATCCAGAAGCAATTTGAAAGGCTAGGATTCCAGGAAATACTACATCAAAATTGTAACATATTAATAATATTACACACGTTTCACCGCAGGGTAACAATCAATTTAACAATCAGTTAAATAATAAACTGGTTAAAATAGTAAATTAATTTTTTTGAAATATTGTGAGATTCATAGAAAAATAAAATATGTAGGTTTCGCCGAGGTGACAAGAACAAAAATCTAAATCAATAGCAAGAAGTTAACTGGTGGTCCCACTTATGTTTACCAGGCTCGTACTGAAACTCATCAAGTGAAGTATCTGCCTTCTTGAATCTGCGGTAGAACATGTGACCTAAAGTAAAACAAAATCTTGCAGAAGAAAGAAAAGAAAACTTAAAATTTGAACCAAAACTGAAGGTAAAACTTGTAATTAGAAGTAGATGTTTACTCGAACTAGAACTTGAACCTGAACCCTAAAAAGAAAATGTTGTCTTAAAATATTACCCTAAATGTTTTTTTTTTAAATATATAATAAAAGACTGTTTTTAGTCAATTTCCACTGGTTTATTTAAATTGCGACGACGCGTTTCGCTGTCGATGCAGCTTCTTCAGATTTACATTTTACACTGTGAGTGTAAAATGTAGATCTGAAGAAGCTGCATCGACAGCGAAACGCGTCATCGCAATTTAAATAAACCAGTGGAAATTGACTAAAAACAGTCTTTTATTATATATTTATAATGAATTTCCATCAAGTAGAAGCTACAACAATCCAAAGTTTTTTTTTTTAACAAAAAAGGACTACCACGACACACGTAGTTGTTACAAAATTGCTTTTGTACAAGAAGTCCTAATACTTTCTCCACAGACCCGGATAATAAAATTTAACATAAAAACAGTGCAAATGGAAATTAGGGTCCTTCTTAGGTAAAATAAAAGTTATAAAATAAATGCTGGGTAACATGAGATGTTTAAAAATTTAAACCCCGTGCCTAATTTATTTAGGGTTCCTCTGCCTTTAAAAATAAACCAGCAGGTGGTGTGTGTAATTTGTCCAAGGATATAAATAGTGTAAGACGATTCTTTAACCTCTTCTTCAATCCAAATTAAAGCACACGAAGAAGTTATAACTGCCAATGCGATCTCAAAGGCTCCCTCAAAAGAGTGAATTAAACGATACTCATCGACGACTGTATTAAATTGGTACAGACACTGCAATTTTCACAACGACTGAATTATAAAAGGAAAGTCATTCAATAGCAAACCCCGGCCTTATTGCGTTTGCCCAAATAATACTAAGGAGGCAAACAAAAACATATATAAACACG
This sequence comes from Pachyrhynchus sulphureomaculatus, assembly GCA_019049505.1. Lineage (NCBI taxonomy): Eukaryota > Metazoa > Arthropoda > Insecta > Coleoptera > Curculionidae > Pachyrhynchus > Pachyrhynchus sulphureomaculatus. Next base: position 80,546,978 of record CM032451.1, on the reverse strand, counting down.
TATACAGGTGAAAAATACCTTAATTTACGTTAGTTGGACTTGTCTTAACTGGCAATCCTCTACTAGGCTGGATAATGTTATGGAATGTAGTGCAAGGCGTAACACCTACGTAGAAAAAACTGGAAATGAAGTTAATACACAGAGAAACTTCCGAACGAGTCTTGTTGGGGGCATACACTTGAGGCACTTGCATGCTCTCTACTCAATGACAGTAGGTTAATGTCGGAAAACAGTTAACAGAATGTCATCTGTAGATAACTGAAAAAAATACGAATACTGAAAAAAATATAATATTCAGGTCGAAAAACTTACTACACTCAATAAATATTGATGAAAAATCATGATACACTAGAATGCCATTATACACTATTTTGCGAAAGTAGGTTACTAACACAGGTACCTACGCATATAAAAAAAAAACCTTTTCACCTTCTTATTCTAGTAGTTTTCCCCCCATTTCCACTCACATTCAAACATTAAGCCTCACAAAAAAGATCAAATAATGATTATCAATTGTTCTATGGCTACAAGTAATCGAACCACAAGAAAAACTACAACGGAAAAAAGATACTATTGTGGCAGTATGCGACTTATATGTGATGCTAAAGATAAATATTAATATAAAAATAAATAAGTACATTTGATAAACGCTAAGATAGCTAAGATATACGGTGTTTAACTATAACGAATTCGTTCCCGTTTTACTAGTTAGGGTGCAATTTCAAGGTAGTAATACCAATATCCCGCAACTATTCTTTAAGTGATTGATTTAGGTCTCGTTCTGAAGCAGCATAAAGTTTAAGGGCATCCATTTAAAATAGATCAGTGATCATATGCCTTGCGATTTCCTGATGGGCCAAATTTAAATCCACGTATTTGGCGTAGAGAGTGAAATACAGAATAAAGGTATTTCTTAAGCGAAGACAGAGAGAGCATTATGTTAGAGAAAGACACGAAATAATTTGGTTTTTCAAAGTATAATGAATGTGGCAGCGTAGCTTCTCGCTTGCTTCTCGCCGGACGCAATCACGGGTTAAACATAATAACCTAAATACTTTTACATCATCTATAATATATATAAAATGCAACGTCTCTCTTTCTGTCTGTCTGTCCGTTAGTGCGCTTATCACTGGAGAACCACTTATCCGATTTACGTACTTTTTTTTTAAAACATACATATGTTCTTTGGTCAAGTTATAGGCTATAGTTTATTACGATAGGTAGCATAAGGAATGAGCAGTGACATAAAATAGTGAATAAAGTCGGAGAAAAGTTTGCTGCTAGCGCATTCCCTTGCAGTACACAGCCTAAACCATTAAATAAGGAAGAATATTATGTAGCAGAGAATATCTATAATCTATAATATATATAAAATGCAAAGTCTCCTTGCCTGTCTGTCTGTCTGTCCATTAGTGCGTTTATCACGCAGGTTATATAATAATAATAATAATAATAATAATCTATATCTATAATATATATAAAATGCAATGTATCTCTTTCTGTCTGTCTGTCCGTTAGTGCACTTATCCCTCGAGAACCACTTATCCGATTTACGTGATTTTTTAAATTCATACATATGTTCTCTGACCAGGTTATAGATATATATTTTGTTACATCTATAATATACATAGAATGCAACGTATCTCTCTGTCTCCCTGTCCGTTAGTGCGCTTATCACTGGAGAACCACTTATCCGATTTACGTACTTTTTTGTTTTAAAACATACATGAGCTCCGGGCAGGTTATAGGCTATATTTTAGTACGCTAGGTAACATAAGGAATGAACACTGACGATAACAGGGAATGAAGTCGGAAAAAAGTTTGCCGCTGGCGCGTTCTCTTGCAATACACAGCCTAAATCATTAAATATGGAACAATATTATGTAGCAGAGAATATCTATAATCTATAATATATATACAATGTCGCTCTGTCTGTCTGTCTGTCCATTAGTGCGTTTATCACGCGAGAACCACTTATCCGATTTACGTGTATTTTTTTAAATTCATACATATATTCTTTGGCTAGGTTATATAATAATAATCTACATCTATAATATATATGTAAAGTGCAACGTCTCTCTATCTGTCTGTCTGTTTGTCCGTCTGTCTGTCCGTTAGTGCGCTTATCACTGGAGAACCACTTATCCGATTTACGTGCTTTTTTTTAAAACATACATATGTTCTATGGCTAGGTTATAGACTATATTTTATTACGTTAGGTAACATGAGGAATAAGCAGTGACGATAACAGTGAATCAAAACGGAAAAAAGTTTACCGCTAGCGCGTTCTCTTGAAGTACACTGTCTAAACCACCAAATATGGAACAATATCGCATAGCAAAGGATATAATATATATAAAATGCAATGTCTCTCTGCCTGTTTGTCCGTTTGTGCGCTTATCACTGGAGAACCACTTATCCGATTTACGTGCTTTTTTTTAAACATGCCAAACCATTAAATATGGAACAATATCATGTAGCAAAGAATATCTATAAATATATATAAAATGCTAAGTCTCTCTGTCTGTCTGTCCGTTAGTGCGCTTATCACTGGAGAACCACTTATCCGATTTACATGTTTTTTTTAAACATACATATGTTCTCTGGCCAGGTTATAGGATATATTTTATTACGTTAGGTGACATAAGGAATAAGCAGTGACGATAATAGTGAATCACGTCGGAGAAAAGTTCGCCGCTAGCGCGTTCTCTTGCAATACACTACTTAAAGCATTAAATATGGAACAATATCATGTAGCAAAGAATATAATATATATCAAATGCAATGTCTCTCTGTCTGTCTGTCCGCCTGTCTCTGCCTGTCTGTCTGTCTGTTCGTTAGTGCGCTTATTACTTAAGAACCACTTATCCGATTTACGTGTTTTTATAAATTTATACATATATTCTATGAGATAACAGGAGATAAGGAGAAATAACGGGAGATAAGTCGAGATAAGTCTCGATAATAGGAGATAAGGTGAGATAATGGGAGATAAGGTGAGATAGTGGAGATAAGTATAAATAATAGGAGATAAGGAGAAATAATGGGCGATAAGGAGAAATAATGGCAGATGAGCAGAGATAAACCTAGATAATGGAAATTATGTAGAGATAATAGGAGATAAGGAGAAATATTCGGAGATAAGGGGAGATAATGGGTGATATTATTACGTTGGGTAATATAAGCAATAAGCAGTGTCGATAGTAGTCAATCAAGTCCACGCGAGCGCAGCCGCGGGCCCGGCTAGTATACAATAAAAATTATGTTAGTTAAAACGATCAGATCAGTACGACGTATATATTAGTCCGGGACCTCACGACCAAAATGCGACCTCATCGAATAGTGGCAGATAATAGTATCACTTTGTTAATTATGCTCCTCTTAGTCCCTCCAGTTAGTTTGAAGCCTCAAGTCTGGTTCCTGTTCCTGGCAATGCGCTTTAAAAGCCGCAAGAAAAAGTGAGGACGAACCCATCGCTGAATGGCAGATATTCTGGGTATAGCTTCATTTCTGTGAAATGTGACTGAAAAATAAATATCTGCCATGGATATTGGCTCAATCCAAAGTTATAACTGTCCAAAGTTGCAGAAAAATAGACCCACCTGAACCCATAGAGGAGAGAATGAAATTTGTTTTAACGTTCGCTGGGTTTTGTAGATACTAAAAATAACATTATCTGTCATGAAGTCTGGTTCTTTATTAGAATAAAATAATTTTTTTTTTGCTGCAATAACACATAAGTATTTCTGCAATGCGCGCGCCTGTTTTGTAAGTTGTTTTTCTCTCAAATACTATACACATCCACCAACGTTTCGAGAGATGTTCAAATCACCATTGAAACAGTTACAAGCAGATTAATATATTTATTTGATTTACAGTGCAATTTCGCTATTCAACCTTTAAATTTTGTTTATATTTATTATTTAAAATTTTCAATTCAAAAGTCCTAAAACCTCTTTTAATATGTAATTATAAAAGTTTTTAAAAAATTTTCTTTGGTAACTATTTTGGATAGTACACTTGAAATTTTTGATTTCTAACATGACAGACAATAAGAGTGGTCAAAAAAAAAACCCCAAGAATTACGAGGCTGGTTTGAAAAGTCCGTGCAAAAATAAAAACTACTTATGTGTTTGGGGTAAACCTTTTTTATTTTTCGACATAGTCTCCTTTTAGGCTTATACACTTCGTCCAACGATGTTCTAGTTTGTTGATCCCTTCCGAATAATAGGATTTGTCCAAGTCTGCAAAATATCCATTAGTGTCTGCAATCACCTCCTCGTTTGAATAAAATCTTTGTCCCGCCAGCCATTTCTTCAAATTGGGGAACAAATAGTAGTCCGAGGGAGCCAAGTCTGGAGAATAGGGGGGATGTGAAACGAGTTGGAATCCTATTTCCATTAATTTTGCGACCACAACTGCTGAGGTGTGTGCTGGTGCGTTGTCGTGATGGAAAAGGACTTTCTTGTGGGCCAATCGCGGGCGTTTTTCTTGCAGCTCGGTTTTCAAACGGTCCAATAACGATGAATAATATTCACCTGTAATAGTTTTACCCTTTTCCAGATAGTCGATGAGGATTATCCCTTGCGAATCCCAAAAGACAGTCGCCATAACCTTTCCGGCCGAAGGAACGGTCCTCGCCTTTTTTGGTGCAGATTCCCCCTTGGTAACCCTTTGTTTAGATTGTTGTTTGGTCTCAGGAGTATAGTAATGTATCCATGTTTCATCCACAGTGACGAAACGACGCTTAAAGTCCTCCGGATTCTTCTGGAACAGCTGCAAACCATCCTTGCAACACTTCATACGATTCCGTTTTTGGTCAAGCGTGAGCAATCGCGGCACCCATCTTGCGGATAGCTTTCTCATGTCCAAATGTTTATGCAAAATATTATGTACCCGTTCAGTCGAGATGCCCACAGCACTAGCAATCTCACGCACCTTAACACCATATCATGGATTTGATCAATGATTTCTGGAGTCGTAACCTCCACAGGCCGTCCCAGAACGTTCAGCGTCACTTGTGCCCATATGGCAAGTCCGAAAATTTTGAAATCACTTATAAACTGTTCTAATCGAAGGTGCAGAGTCACCATAATGTTTATCAAGCTTCTCTTTAGTCTCCTGAGGCGTTTTGCCTTTCATAAAGTAATGTTTAATCACCACACGAAATCCTTTTTCCTCCATTTCTTGAAAATCACTCGACTTCCTTGATTCGCACGAATGCCAAACACAAAGAAATAGACCAATATGGCTGAAACTTGGTGTGCGTTCATTCAAGAGATGCTACTAACTAAACATGACCTCGATACGCGCCGGTGGTGCCATCTCTCGGACTTTGCACAGCCTCGTTAAAATTTTAAACATTTAAAACGTACAATAATTTTTTCCCGCATTCGGTTAATGCCAATACAATAATGTCTGAATACTCCATCAGCCACCCCGGCTTTCACTGTGTTCTTTTTAAACCTTGAGCATTGGGGCTCCACTCTAGTGTACTTCATGTTTTTTTGGGTAGCAGAATCCGATCTGCAATTAGTTTTTTGAAAAAATAACCTATTAATTGTTACTAACAATTTTTTTAAGCAATTATCAAAACCCACATTTTTTTAGACGTATTTCGACCCACTGAATAAGAATTCAAAGTCTATTTTTGCAAAAACTTTTTATTGTTATAAACAATTTAGTACAAACAATTTTGCTAATAAAACAGAATTTCATAGAATTTATCTCCATAATAGCAAAATCTAAGCTTTTTACCAACTCTACCCAAGTTTTTTTCTAGAAGAATTTTGACCTGCTGCCTGAATTTCTAATCCATTTTTCCAATTTATTAAAAATAAGAGCTAATCAGTTTATTCATATACAATTAAATAAAAATATTTATGTTAAATTCCCAAAGAAAAATTAACATAATTCTAATAAATTGTCAGTAATAATAAAATAATTGAGTTTTTTGAAAAAATGGACAGAGAATTTAAATTTAGCGAGTTAAATAATATTATATTAAGTTATTATAGAAAAAAAAATTATATACTTCTAACAAAAATTAATAAATTGTTAGCAAAAATGGATTAGAAATTCGTAACGTATCAAAAAAAAAAAAACATATGAACTTATGCATCACAGCTAAGTAATAATGCGAATAGGAAAAATCAATTTGTTTATAACTTAAGCTTTGCATTAAAAATATAAAAATTCTGCTGATAAAAGCAGAGACTGGACTTCATGACACATATTCGGGATTTCACCTCGTATTATAGTATTCAACAACTGGTTAATTTATCTGTCGCTTTCGAATGAGTTTCAGGTGAGTTTAAAAATTCTACAGGTTCATTCAAAGAACCAGGATCTATGGCAAATAATATTTTTTCACTCCTTTTTGGGTCCCCAAACTAAATATATCTCGAATATCTCTGCCACTCAGCGATTTTTTGAGCCTATTTTTTTCAAAAAAAAAAAAAAAAAACGGTTTACTTCCACAGGAACCGGTCTCCGTGGCAGATATTAAGGTTATAGTATCTTCACAACATATAAAACTGCCACTCTGCGATGGGTTGACCTACCCTCAATTTTTGCAATTTCCCCCCTCCATAACCACGGCAGGAACCGGAATTCGGATCTATAAACTGTATTTTTGGTTCAGTTTGTCCCATTTAATAAGTGATATATTTATCTGCCGCTCTTCGTTGCTTATGAGTTCTCGGACTATATATGATTCAAAATTTGCCACAGCGAAAATTCACCTCATAAAATTCAATAAAAAGTAATATTTATCTAATATTTTTGCAACAACCTGTCTTCATATTTTAACAAACGATAGCAGAGTAATTTTTTTATGTATATATAACTTTTTGTGACATACGACAATAAAAAATTTTAAAAAAACGCATGCTTTTGATCGAAGAAAAAGTATGGATTCCTGTCTTATACGTCAATACATCTGAAACTTTTTACAATTAATTATGGCAAAATGGCGTAGTAATTATATTGAAGCAGTGAATGCATGATGCTAAAATCTATTATTTCTCAAAATTTCAAGCAAAACTACTTTTAACAGTTACTCGTAAGGAATACCTTTAAATGTTTCAGCGTTCCTTCGACTTTTTAATGTGGGAGTATGGAGGATAAATCTTGTCACCACAAAAGATTTTATTAGAACATTAGAAGGAATTTCGTTAACAATTCGTCGTTTTGTTCTTTCAGAAGCATTTTCAACGGCAAAGGAGGTTTTTCAACTTCTTAATGGAAACCCCTTGAAAATTCAACTTTTTTTCAGAGTTGGAAATATTGTATCTATATCGATTACAAAAGATTTATTTAAAAACTTTTGATGTCATCGAATGAAATTAGCTTTTTGTCGAGAAGATGCATTTCAGTAAAAATTAAAATTGTTTAAAAAACTATTTTTTAGTTTCCTTTCTATTTGATTTAAAGCTGAAACTTCAAAATCATATTCGTTTTTAATATTATTTACTAAAATATCAATTCTACTTTTGTCCTTATCTGCATTATTCCATAACCAAGAACATAGTGGCTTATGCGTTATTTCAAAATGTATTGTAACATTTTTACTTGGCTTGTCCCACGCTTGGGCGCAATTTTGTAACCTGTTAACTCGCCCGCACTTTGAGGCGCAGTTCTTGCAACCCCTTTTTAATTTCTGAGAATGAATTGAGTGAATAAAGATTTTAAAAGAACTAAAGAAATTAAACAAACACTAGCTCAGTTTTCCTTGGTAGAGAAATATGGGTAAGAGATAATTGTTGTACGTCTTTTTGGAATTATTTTCTATTGTTAAAAAAAACTCTAGTTGTACTAATTTTGGGCACCATTCATTTTAAAATAGAAAGGATCTAATTTCAGCTAAAAAAATGAAAAAAATACTGAAGTGTTATACAGTTGTAAAATAAAAGAATCAGTTTGGTACAACCCCCTTCTATCCTGAAAAGAAAGATAGGTGTTCAGTGAAACACACTAGCTTTAATCAACAAAAAAAGGAAAATTTATTCAATGATTTAAATTAAAAGTTCTAACTCTTACAGTTCAAGAAATACAAAAATTTTAGCCTAAAAGGTAGTTATTCCTAGATAGAGTTCTTAAATCAGACATTTTACTTCTAAAAACTTTGCTACACCCGAAATCGAAAAGTCGTGATATTCACTTCACGATTTATCAGTTCAAATTGATGTTAAAAAACACTTATTTGCGGGAAATAGATCTACTGATGTATGTTCTGGTGACTTACGGTTTTCCTACGGGCTTCGAGGCCTTGAATTGAAACATAAAACCGATTTCACACATGCCATCACTTATTTTCAGTATGACTTCACGATGAGAAGAGCCTACTTCGGCTACTCCATGTAGAAAAAACACACAAAGCCCACTACGGCTTCACGTAAAAAAACTCGTGCTTAACTTGGCTCTCGAAAAAATTGTTAGAAGCCTCTACTGCTGCTTGAAGCAAAAAAAAAGGCCTACTCGGCGGCTCGATGGAGAAAAACCATCTCGGCGGCTAGGTGGAAAAAAAGCCTTGATCTGTGTTCTGCAGACCCTTAAATAAACCGTGAGAATTCTCTCTCTCAAAATCCGGCTTCCGGGATACAAAACATTTGACCAATCGCGGCGTACCACGGATTTTAGGTCGGAAACCCGCACTGCACACTGTACCACGAGCGGCTAGAATTTTCTGCGAATACACTGCTCGATACAAAGATGAAAAGAAGTACATTATAAAACCAGAAATCAGTAACATTTCATACTCTTAAAATCTAGGAAAAAATGAATGTTACATTAATCCCCTTCCAAAAAGAAATAGACTACACTAGTCTATTAAACTAAGCCTATTTGTGAAAAAAGTACAAAGTGGTACACTATCACTTAATACTAAGGTCAAAACTTAAAACAAAATTACTATCTTTGGACCTTACTACTAGTTTAATTAAGCACTAATATTAAGTACAATGAAAAATAAATGAAAATGTTTGCATGATCACAAGAATCTTATAACTAGACTTAACTTAATTAAGCACTAAGGTTAAGTACAGCAAAAAGTAAATAAAAATCCTTGCATGAACATAAGAAATACCTTTCCAGAGTAACAATCGCGGTCTTCTTATATAAAAGAATCAGCTCTATTATTGTTACCAAAACAAAAAAATATATCTTTGTCTAGACTCTCGTCTAAATCAAAAAAAGTGAACTGAAACAAAATATGAACACCCCCCTTAAAATAGTTTAAGGATTGTCAGAAAATTTTCCATTTCAGCAAAAGAAATTTAGAAAAATTCTTAAATAAAGAAAATAAAAAAATGATTCTAGTGCAAACACTAACACTAAAAGGAGAAAGTCTTGTAAGACCATTTAGCACAAGGCTAAGAAAAACATCTGGATGAAACTCCAGACATACGCTCGGGAAAAATCGCCATTCATGCTCTAGCTCACCGCTAAGAGAACATTCCAAATCTAGTATCACTACTAGTCGCACTCTGAAAATAATCGCACTCTATCGCGCAATGTCGACGTCCTAAGACATCCAGACATGCTAAAATCGCCAGGGAAAACGCTCTGGTTGATCGCCAGAAAACATTGGCTCTTCGCCAAGAAACATTCTGGTTCATCGCCAGAAAAAACCTTGGCTCCTCGCCAAGAAAACAAACATTCTGGTTCATCGCCAGAAAAAACCTTGGCTCCTCGCCAAGAAAACACTCTGGTATATCGCCAGAAAAACTTCGGCTCCTTGCCAAGAAAACACTCTGGTATATCGCCAGAAAAACTTCGGCTCCTCGCCAAGAAAACACTCTGTAAATAGTCCTCGACTACACAAAGTCTGCGTTCTAAAAGAACAATCTCGCCATTAACATAGTGAGCAGCTATAAAAGCTAACAATATCACTATAAGCGCAGTGAATAGCTATAAAAGCTAAAATTCACTAAACTGAATGATCCTGCTTCACAAAGCAATGTTCACAAAGAACAGAATGATTAGTCCGCGCTCAACTAACATTCAAGGAAACATTCCTAAAATAACTATATGAGACAGCAAGTCTCGAAATAGGACCTCCCTAAAATCACAATTTTATATATAGGAGTCCATAAACAAAACGACTCAAAATCACACATTTTGAGCATATGCCTTCAGGCACCCAACATACACTGAAATATATACAGAAATATATACAGAAATATATACAGAAATATATACAGGAGTTCAAATCCCAAACTCTTGGTTATGATAACTCCAAATCGAGCTTGGCGAAAGCTCTTAGCAAAAGCTAAAACACATCTTCGGCACATCGCACCAAAGTAGCAAATCCTCCTAGGAACATGAGTCCGAAAAACGCTCTCCGTCATTCTTTAGGGTGTCTACACAGAGATATATGACTTAACCAGCATTGCGCTTCTTCAAATTGCATGAAGAACCCTCCTGTACTGGTCTCGCCCTAGAACAACAACGAAAAACATTCAATTCATCCCACATAACAGGAGATAAACACCTCACCACGATATACTGAAAGGTGGAGAGAATAAAATACAGAATTGGTGACCCTGGTGTCCACCAACAAAAGGGAGTAGATTATAGCATCCACTAAACTGAAACGGTGTCTACCACACCACCCATAAGTCAAAAAAATTATTAGTAGGGTGTCCCGAAACGCACTACTGCCAACAGCCTGTCACCACTAATAGGCTAATTGGAGCTGAGGTCGCCTACAGTAGCTAGGCTCTCCTTTGGCTCAAATAGAAATAACCATTGGGTAACAAAACCTCTTCAAGGTCCCAAAGGTCAAACGGTCGCCTCCCATAGACTACCCTTCCAATCCGTCTGTTCCTCAGGAAGACTAACTCCCTGCCAAATGTCGTAACGGCATCTGTTAGCACCCGATGTATCACAGCCTGTAAAAAAATAACTTATGGGATACAACCTAAAAGGTTTGCAAGGTTAACTTAACCAAGCTTCAAACTGAAATTTTCAAAAAAGCGAAAATGAGCTTACAAAAATCTAATCGAAGGGAAAATTTCTTAACCTTTCTGTGGCAAAACAAAAAAAATATTGAAGATGACTTTTTCCAACAGAATCAGGAACAAGAAGAAAACATCGTTGACAGTGAAAATATTCGATCATGGTGTTAATCGTCTCCCCAGATGATAGCCTCTAGAAGAAACTGCTACAGGTATCAGGCATAACCGTTTTCTGTCAGCCCAAACTTCTAGAATTATCTAATGAAAATCTAAAAATTCGGTTAGGAATCTTCCTTCACTGCGCCTAGCCTCTCTTAACAAGGTTCTAATCTCGGTATCAGATTTTGATCATTTCTTTTCTTTGTGACACTACTGTCTTACTTTGCTCTCAACTCCTATAAATGATCAGCCTTTAGTTCTCCTGCAAGACTTCAATTTCCATCCGCCCGATAGTGAAGCAAAAAAATTTAACGTGTACGCCTATGAGTCCATGCAAAATAAAACCATAAAAAAATTAGTGACTCAAAGGTAACGTTTAAAAACGACCCTAAAAAAATAAAAGGTAACCTCAGCTTGTTAATTCAGAAGAAAATCTAAATAAAAATAATCCGAGTTTTAGACTAACTGGATAAACCAAAATCGATTTACTCTTAATTGCACCCAAAATATACCATTAAGGTAACAAAAATACACCCATTCGGGTAACAAACTTTGAAATTGCTCGTAAAATCTTTTGACTCAACCTCATACCACGCGAGCTACATCTTGCGCTTGTCCAAACTCAAGATCACTTTGGATTGCCTCTTATCAAGATTTCGCTTCCAAGTGTCAAGAACTGGATATTATTTGGGGTCATAAGCAAATCAAATCCCGCGACCACCGACATACCAGTCTTATGATATATCCTGAGTGTGACTCCTTCGCAAGCTCGCAAAAACTGAGTCGATGCTAAACATCAACCACAATCAAACCTAAGTTTGGATATGACCAATACCCAAAACCTTAGCAATAAATAATAAAAGTAAGCTATTCTCTGCTCAACTTTTATAACAGTCAAAGAACGAGGTCGTCACCTCTACAGAGCAACATCAAAAGAGATAAAATAAAAATCATATTGGGCAATTAAGATAATGTAAATATAAATATAAGTCATTCTTCTGACAACCTTTTATTAGGGTTAGGTCTATTGAATGGTTTTAAGTCTATAATATGCCATTGTCCTACTTTAGTCCCATTTAAATTGACCAAAACATAAACTGAATCTGAAATCTTTTCTCTTATCACGCAATGCACATACTTAGGTACTAACTTAGATGTGAATTTATCAACTGCACTGGAAAAAATTTTATTTTTCCGCCAAACGTGATCTCCTATATTAAAAGAAAATTCCCTTTTTCTAAGGTTATAAGACTTATTGTTCTGTCCATAAGCCTTATGTATCCTACTAAGCACATCTGTGAAAATATCTTTTAAACCCTTTAAATTTTCGGCGTATGCATCCCTATTACCCGGAATTATTTCGCTGTCGACACTGACATCTAATCCAAAATTTTCATAATACGATCCAGATAGAGGTATCTGTCTGCCGTAAACTAAGAAAGACGGTGTAAACCCGGTTACTTCGTGTTTGAATCTTTGAAATTCCTTTATCCCGAATTATCACGTGAATCAACAATTATTACTTTCAACGAAATTATATTGTAGAGGGCACACGGGATTGAAACGTATGTTAAAACTATATCTCACTTAAGCTCTTAAAACTCTCAGAAGTAAACTGAGTACCGTTATCGCGTATCAAAAGTGATAAAAACTCCGTGGATTAGAAAAATATCGTTTTCTAAAATTTTCAATAAGCATTCGGCTTTAGAGCTTTTCAAAGGAAATAACACGGTGTACTTTGTAAACCTGCAAGAAATTACGAAAAGTCATTTATTTCCCTGTTTGGAACCTGGAAATGGACCTACTAAATCGGCAGCTATGACTTGAAAAGGGTAATTAACTGTAAAATTTATATGAGAATTAACTTCGCGCGACTGTGGATACCCACGAGTTATCATTAAAATTTACTAAAATTCCGAATTTTGTGCAAAATCACATCCTAAAATAAACTTGTGTGATAAGGAAAGGTAAAAACTATGACCATAGCAGACCAGCGGCAACTCGACCGTACTTGAAACTCTTTGGGGTTGCCATCTGCTGTGGTAACACTTTTATTTTGGACATGGCATATTTTTATACCTAAACAATTTAAAAATTTTAAAACCATTCTGACCTATTACCGATGTATTTACGCCAGAGTCTAGTAATGAAGCAGTCAACACCTAACAGATTTATCTTCATATGCGGCCCGTTATCTAAATACTTATGCATGAATAAAAGAGATATGTGACTATTTAGAGACACAGGAATTTAAACTAGAGAAAGAGAAAATTTATTAGACTTAAAAATATTAGAAACTCTTCGCAACCATTTAGTCCAATCAGATTTATGGGAATATTTTTTGGTCGTCTACGTCTCTAGAACCTTCTAGACTAGTGACCTTACTGTGAAAAATTAGCTTGTAATGATTAATGCATAATTCAGAGTTCATATTCCAACAGGTGATTGACTTTAAAATTGGAAGCTTCCATGCCAATGGATTTAAATAAAATATTTAAAAGAATTATTTAAAAATCGTAAAAGTATTTTTCTGTGTTCCCTAACAGTCAAAATAAGAAATATGTAAAGGTAACTAAAATATGTAAACTTCTTTACCAAATATCCTGAAAATTTTTAACAATTTAGAAAAATTTCTAAGTACCTCTCTATATTAAAATTTCTTTACCAAATATTTTAAAAATTTTCAACAAAAAATCTCTGAATACCGTTCCGTATAAGCAAAGTATTTTCAACATTCATGCAAAAAATAAGTAGGCAAAAACGCATTCTCAAGATAACAAATAAATTCCCAAGTGCAAAAATTTGAGTAGACCAGCGCATCCGCCAATCTGAACTCTAAAGGTAGCTTTTAAAAGAAGGAGGAAATTCTTAAATTAGGATCAATTAACAAAATTCAAATATCACTAACACCATCAAATAAACTGAAATAATTAATCCTTCAAATTTCCTGCTTTTGTCCTATTACTATAGTGTAGTCTCGTTTAATAGACAGTATGAAATAAAGCTAAATTATATGGAAAGTTAGAACTTTTACTCTGTTCAAAAGCTAGTACACTGAACCTCGTAAAATGTAAAAGAGAATTCCAAAAGCCCCAAAACGATGGCAGCGCCATTTTGTAACATTTTTACTTGGCTTGTCCCACGCTTGGGGCGCAATTTTGTAACCTGTTAACTCGCCCGCACTTTGAGGCGCAGTCCTTGCAACCCCTTTTTAATTTCTGAGAATGAATTGAGTGAATAAAGATTTTAAAAGAACTAAAGAAATTAAACAAACACTAGCTCAGTTTTCCTTGGTAGAGAAATATGGGTAAGAGATAATTGTTGTACGTCTTTTTGGAATTATTTTCTATTGTTAAAAAAACTCTAGTTGTACTAATTTTGGGCACCATTCATTTTAAAATAGAAAGGATCTAATTTCAGCTAAAAAAATGAAAAAATACTGAAGTGTTATACAGTTGTAAAATAAAAGAATCAGTTTGGTACAACCCTTCTATCCTGAAAAGAAAGATAGGTGTTCAGTGAAACACTAGCTTTAATCAACAAAAAAAGGAAAATTTATTCAATGATTTAAATTAAAAGTTCTAACTCTTACAGTTCAAGAAATACAAAAATTTTAGCCTAAAAGGTAGTTATTCCTAGATAGAGTTCTTAAATCAGACATTTTACTTCTAAAACTTTGCTACACCCGAAATCGAAAAGTCGTGATATTCACTTCACGATTTATCAGTTCAAATTGATGTTAAAACACTTATTTGCGGGAAATAGATCTACTGATGTATGTTCTGGTGACTTACGGTTTTCCTACGGGCTTCGAGGCCTTGAATTGAACATAAAACCGATTTCACACATGCCATCACTTATTTTCAGTATGACTTCACGATGAGAAGAGCCTACTTCGGCTACTCCATGTAGAAAAAACACACAAAGCCCACTACGGCTTCACGTAAAAAACTCGTGCTTAACTTGGCTCTCGAAAAAATCGTTAGAAGCCTCTACTGCTGCTTGAAGGAAAAAAGGCCTACTCGGCGGCTCGATGGAGAAAAACCATCTCGGCGGCTAGGTGGAAAAAAAGCCTTCTCGGCGGCTAGGTGGAAAAAGCCTTCTCGGCGGCTAGGTGGAAAAAGCCTTGATCTGTGTTCTGCAGACCCTTAAATAAACCGTGAGAATTCTCTCTCTCAAAATCCGGCTTCCGGGATACAAACATTTGACCAATCGCGGCGTACCACGGATTTTAGGTCGGAAACCCGCACTGCACACTGTACCACGAGCGGCTAGAATTTTCTGCGAAATACACTGCTCGATACAAAGATGAAAAGAAGTACATTATAAAACCAGAAATCAGTAACATTTCATACTCTTAAAATCTAGGAAAAAATGAATGTTACAGTATCATACTGTCGAAAAACTTTTTGAAGGGAGGAGCCATATTCAATATATAAAATGATAAACTGTGATGTGAGCAGTAGGTAACTGAATTTATATTGTATATAAAACTACAAATATTTTATAATTATAATAGGTATTATTTGAAATTTGGTAAAAAAAATTATCTGAAATAGCAAAATCTGTGTACGGAAATATTTTTATTAATCGGTTAAAGGTGTACGATCTTACGAAATATATAAACTAAAATTGAAAAAACTTTAGACTTTATCGTCTAACTAACATTTAAACTTCATATCGAATTCTTAAAATATTCAAGGCAAACTAAAAGTCCAAAAAATCTTTCAATCTGTTTCATCCCGAGAACACTATCGGACTCATCAGTAAGAAAATACGGTCTTCTTTCTTGTACAGACCATAGAAAGTCAAGATGTAATGGATCTAATTTACGCATTTAAAAATATTCTTTGTTTAACAGAAAAAAAGTTCGAAGAACGTATACCTTTAACCTGTTAATAAAATTATTAAGAGACGTAAAATCACTAAAGTGATAATTTTGGCATTTGATCAAATGACATGCCTATATAAAAGGTAAGTTTTTCAAAAATATTATTTTCCTCATGAACAAAGGATGTTTTTAAATGCATAAATTAGATCCAGAACATGTAGGTCCGCCGCAAACCGCCTGAACATCCGCGTGCAAAACCTATTATGCCCCCCCCCCATAGAAATTTTTTGTGGTCGCCCCCAACCTATTTTCCCTGACTGTAATTTATACAAAAGGTTTGCCGCCTCCCTGGATGTGCCGCCCGCGTACGGTGCATGCCCTGCACGCCCGCTGACCGCGCAGAGTGAGGCTTAGCCTCACTGTGCTTGACAAAAGTCTATCTTTGCTTCAATTTAAGAGGTATCGTAACATTTTTTTTTAATTACCCGTCAAAAGTAGTGCTATAACGTAAGCTTGCGCATTTTTTGGATAAAGAAATTGTAAGTGAAAATTTTTTGAAGAAAATATTTGAAAGATTGAAGAAATTGATAAATAAAGGTAAGTAAAGAATTAATATTTGCAAATACATATGTATTAGATGCAATCTGTACTAAATATTTGAGAATGGACGTGTGAATGCGAGTATGTGTGTGTATGTATGCGTGTTCTTTATGCGTTTGTGTGTGTGTGTGTATGTATGTGCGTGATCGTGTTTTTTTTGAAATTGTTTGTGTTTATGCGTATGAGTATGCATGTGTTTAATGTATACAAATTTAATTTTTGTTGATTGAGGTTATGCGTATATATAAATGTAAGCGTGTTTATGCGTGCGTGCGTGCGTGCGTGTGTTCACTGTATATAAATTAATTTTTTTTTGATAGAGATTATGCGTATGTATGTGTGCGAATATATATGTATGTTGTGTGTACGTGAGTGTTTTTTCTAATTAAGTGTGTTTTCGCGCGTATAAGTAGATGGGTTTATGGGCATTTGTATGTGTATATGTATTTATGTGTGCATGTTTGTGTGTGTGTTTATTAGTGTGTATGTGGTATATAAGATTATAAAAAATCTTACTTCGGAAGCTATAAATGAATAGCTTTAAGTGCATTCTCGCATTAAGATTCATTATTCGTATGCTTTTTTTTATTTGTAAAATAATTATATTTTGGTATAATTAAACATCATTATACAAGGAGAACAAATAATAATAGATGAAGAAGCGGTCATA
The DNA here is from genome assembly GCA_019049505.1 of Pachyrhynchus sulphureomaculatus. Lineage (NCBI taxonomy): Eukaryota > Metazoa > Arthropoda > Insecta > Coleoptera > Curculionidae > Pachyrhynchus > Pachyrhynchus sulphureomaculatus. Next base: position 80,529,760 of record CM032451.1, on the reverse strand, counting down.
GGAAATGTGAGAAAGCTAAAAACTGGAAGAGCTTGTGGACCAGAAGCGGTATATGCAGAACTTCTTAACAATGGAACAAAGAAACTATTCAGGTTACTAACAATAATTTTCAACAGATACGTCAACGGAAAAGAAGTTCCACAAAATTGGAGAGTAGCGTATATTTCCTGGATACATAAAAAAGGAAGAAAAGACTGCTGCTCTAATTACAGAGGTATCTCCGTAACAAGCACAATTAGTAGACTGTACGGCAGAATCTTAAGAAATTTGACAGAGGAGGAGTTTAACGATGAAGAAGGACAATGTGGATTTAGAGCCGGAAGATCTTGTATCGGCAACGTGTTTTGTATGAAGCAAATAATTGAAAAAAGGAGCTCTGTTAATCTAGCAACACATGTTTTATTTGTAGATTTAACCAAGGCTTACGATTCAATACCTTGGTGCAAACTATGGGACCTTCTTCAAAGTACGAACGATAATCAAACTCTGATAACAGCTATATAAAATCTCTATAATAAATCCAAGTCTCAAATTAAAATAGGTAACAGATTGTCAAGGCCTTTTTATATAACACCGGGATTACGACAAGGCTGCTCTCTGCACCCACTCTATTTAAGATTTATGTTAAACATGCACTAATGCAATGGAAATGAAAATGTTTTGGAATGGGGATACTTTTGAACGAAACAACGATATACACTTTGCAGTTTGCAGATGACCAAGCAATTATTGCTGGAGACACAGATGACCTACAGTATATGACACGTAAACTGAAAGAAACGTACGAAAGCTGGGGGCTAGATATAAATACAGAGAAAACGAAATATCTTTGTATCGGAGACAAAATTAGTAACCTAGAGATTGACGATATAGAAGATGTAAAAGTATGCGAAGAATATAAGTATTTAGGTATAACGTTCGACACAAGTGGTACAGACGAAAAGGAAATAAGAACAGAAGCAAGGAAAATAATAGGATGTTTGAATGAGATTCTATGGAGTAAACACATAACACAAAAACGAAAATTTTAATATCTACAACAACACAATGATAAAGAGCAATTTGATATATGGATCTGAGACCTGGAGAATTACTGAAAAAAACAAGAAAAGAATAGATGCTACCGAAATGGATGCTTTAAGCACAGCCAGAATATCAAGAAAGCAAAGAATAAGAAACGAAGAGATTCGCCAGTAAATGGGACTTGTGGACACAGTTATGAAGGATATTGAAAGAAAGCAATTAACCTGGTATGGCCATGTTCAACGAATGGAACAAACACGACTACCAAAAGTAACAATGGAATGGGTACCGAATTTGAGAAGGAAAATAGGAAGACCGAAGAAAAATTAGATAGAAGGAATTAGAAAAGCTATGAGCGATTGAAATCTAGAAGAAGGACAATGGGAACACCGAAGACAATGGAATCTAGACATCAGACAACGTCGCCGCACGTTTTAAGCCGATTTATATATATATATATATATATATATATATATATATATATATATATATATATATATATATGTATATGTATATATATATATATATATATATATATATATATATGTATATATATATATATATATATATATATATATATATATATGTATATATACATATATATATATATATATATATATATATATATATATATATATATATATATATATATATATATATATATATATATATATATATATATATATATATATATATATATATATATATATATATATATGTATATATATGTATATATATATATATATATATATATATATATATATATATATATGTATATATATATATATATATATATATATATATATATATATATATATATATATATGTATATATATATATATATATATATATATATATATATATATATATATATATATATATATATATACATATATATATATATATATATATATATATATATATATATATATATATATATATATATAATGTATATATATATATATATATATATATATATATATATATATATATATATATATATATATATATATATATATATATATATATATATATATATATATAATTAAACAGGATAGAATCAATTATTGTGTTTTTTAGGCCACATCCACACTATTTTATCAAATATATATTTGAATGTAGTTACATCACTCTTAATTAATGTCATAATTGTTTTCCGATTAAAAAGCATTACTTTTCTCCAATTATACTATTTGTAGGCATTATAACTATGTCTGTATATATTTTGAATAACTGATTTGTGAATCGGTTTTCGAGAATCTCTCTAAAAAGTTGTAGTTTTATCAACGATAATAATATTTATTACTCTACTGATTTTACGTTCGTCAATAATTTTATAAACTGGTTAAGGGTATACGATCTTACAAACTATATAAACTAAAATTTAAGAAACTTTATAAAAAAAATCTTTAGCCTTTATTGTCTCCTCTCTAACATTCAAACTTCATATCGAAGTCTTAAAATAATCAAGGGAAACTTATAATAGCCCAAAAGATCTTTCAGTCTGTTTCATCCCGAGAACAGTATCGGAATCTTCAGTAAGAAAATACTGTCCTCTTTCTTATACAGACCATAGAAAGCCAACATGTACTGGATCTAATTTATGCATTTAAAAATATACTTTGTTTATGAGAAAAAAAAAAAATTGAATAATCCCAAGCAACAAAAATTAAATTTGTATACACAACACATGTATATTCACACATATACGTACACAGAAACAATTTTACATATAAATAAAAGTACAATAAACACGTCTACACATATTCATTCGCATAATACCAATTTGAAAAATTAAATTTGTAAATAATAAACACGTTCACGCACATGCATACAAGCATACTATACACACATATACAGAAATACATACAAACACGCATACACACACAGACTCACACTCATACATTCTCAAATATTTGGTACATACAGATTGTATGTAATACATATGAATTTACAAATTTTATTTCTTTACTTGCCTTTGTTTATCAGTTCTTCAATTTATTAAAAGTTTTCTTCAAAAATTTTCATTTATGATTTCTTTATTCAAAAAACGTGCAAGCAATAGAAGCAAAGATAGAATTTTGTCCAACACAGTGAGACGAACTTCTACTTGTGTAGCATCTCTAAGAGACTCGACTCTCGTCTTCGTTTTGTGGCGACTTGTCTCTCTGTAGCGATAACTATATTTTTTGTGGTGTTGGTTACAGGTACTATTTACTTACACTCTAATACTAATTACTGCCAATTAATTTTGTATATTTTTACTCTTGACACAGATACTCGCAGTTTAATAACTAAAAAATATTTTATATAAAACGAATTAACAGTTTCACTCGTGTCACTAGGGTTATCGTTAAAAGCAATACTATTTTAAAAATAATTTTTTGTGAAAGTTAAACAATTTCTTATCAATAACAAAAATCCAAGTATCAAAGTATTTGCAATATGTTTTGTACATAAATATTACAAAAATAAGACACGAAAAATACGGAGTAAAAATAACAGAATACTGGATACATAATCATATATTAAATAGTGCTAAAGGAAAGTATCGTATCCGTGAAAAAATCACCCTTTCAGATTTTTGCTTTTTTTCACGTTTTAGGGTTCCTAGACGACGAGAACATGCCCATCCTGTAACCAGGTGTATGATTGTTTTTTATTTACGTGGTCTTGTTCTATGTGGTATCTGTGTTTTCCGTGGAGTGTTTTCTCTGACCACGTTTTCATCTTTTCCTTTTGTAATTGGGTGTGACTATGTGTGTCTGCTGAGTGGTCTGCCCGGGCTAAGTCGAGAGGTGTGTAGTTTTTTGTCTGCTTTCACTGTCGCTGTGTGGAGGCTGGTTTGCTTGCTGTGAAAGAATTTCTTAAGTGTTTGTATTTGTTTTGTATGTAATGATCTGATGTCTATAATTGCTCTTCCTCCTGCCTTCCTCTCAATGGTAAGTCTTTCTTTGCATGCGTTGGGGTGTAATTTCCTGTATTTGGCGAATTGAGATCGTATAAGGATGTGAATATTTTCTATGTCTGTTTGTGACCATTTGATGATACCAAATGAATATGTGAGTATAGGTATAGCGAACGTGTTGATGGCTTTAGTGAGATTCTTAGAGTTGAGTTTTGTTTGCAAAAAGTTTCGTTGTCTTCTCTGACTCTCTGCAAGTCTGTTACCGCGTTTTATGTAAACAAAATGAGATATCAACTTTAGTATGCGGTTGCTTTCACCGGCTGCTGTACACTCAGATGATTGCCAATTTGATTCCGGTGTATAGTGGTGGAT
>CM032451.1:80460457-80515457 GCA_019049505.1 Pachyrhynchus sulphureomaculatus | reverse complement strand
ACCAGCCTCGTATATATATATATATATTATATATATATATATATATATATATATATATATAATATATATATATATATATATAGAATAAAGAAAGAAAGCAAAAGATTGGCGTATCTACCAAAATTCTTAAAAATAAAATCTTAGTTGGGGAACTCGGCAAAAAGGGCGTGATAAGAGATCACACAATTTTCATTAAGCCAATATTTCGGTCCTAGATTGGGACCTTCTCCGGGCAAGAACTGAAAAGAAGAACAAAACATATTCACTGATCGTGTTTGGGACAAATTTAAAATAATGATGTTATCATTAAGTTGTTATAATAAATAAAATTAGTGTAGAACAAGAATAAGATATTAGTCATAATAAAGTCAAAAAACTCACTTGAGAAGTGCGAAGTAGCGTTAGCCTGAATGGCCGTAGGTAGCTTATACATAAAAACGTTGGTTAAAACATAAAATATATAAAATACACACCATAACACTGTAGATAAAATTATAAAAACTAAGTTTAAAACATGGATGTGATTGAGAACCTTGGATGTTGAAAACATTGTTAATTATTTCACCTGTGCCAACCACAATATAGGGAATAACCTTTCGCTTCTATGGATGAACCTGATGAATGTAAAAAAAAAATACACTCCTTTACGAGAAACGTTCACCCCCCAGATCGTCAATTTTTAAATTGAGTGTAAATAGTTTTAGATTTCTGCCCCGACATCATCGATTTTTAGTTTATTGTGTTGGGAGGGGTATAAAATTTCACACACACAGCACAAAGAGAGTCTTTTTTTTCATCAAGACGTCCGTCCTAATCATCTAAACTTTAGTAAATTTTAGTCTTTTGCTGTTTAAAAGTCTTTAACGCTTGTGCTGCTTTTTGACATGCCAAAATGTGGTCTCCTAATTCAAAATACTACCGTCATCAAATAGTACAATGGTCAACTAAATTTAAACTTAGCACGTGAAAAGTAGATGCGTAATATTTTTTCGTAAGTACCAACATATGTTATTAACATTCCCTCCAGCATTAATCATATACGTTGTAACATTCATTTTTCCTAGACTTTAAGATCATGTTACGACACTGTTTTTCTCCTTATAATTTATATTTCATTACAATTTTAAATTTATTGCAGTTATTTCAATTCTTGACCAGTGTAGCTTGAAACGGTGTTTTAACTTTTTGAGCAGTTTAATTCAAACCGGCAGTGTGTAACGTGTGTTGCTGACTTGCCTTATTTAGTTTGTATTAATTTTTCGCCAGGAAGTGAGCCATTTTAAAGACGTCACTTTGAATAAGAAGGGACAAACATATTTAAGCAGCCATTTCGAATTTTGAAGGGCTTTTTCCATCAGAATGCCGTAGTGGGTTTTTCCACCATGAAGCAGAAACGGTTTTTTTTCCACCATGAAGCAGTAGTGGCTTTTTCGACCCTGAAGCCGTAGTGGGTTTCTTCTCCAGCATGCCAGAGAGTGTTTTTTCTCAGTGATGTAGTAGTGCAGTAACGGTTTCTAGCTCTCAAGTTTAAGGCTTTTTCCTTTCTTGAAATATCCTGCTCATCCTCATGTATTTCGAGTCAAAAAGTGTTTAACAGCCCAAATGAAACTAGGATGATGATGGCTGAGATAATATTTTTATGGGAGTCTCACCAGGAAAGGCTAGGTAACTTATGGAAAACCTATGAGGAGAAACCAATTGTAAGTCATAAGTACACCAGTCTAAAAATCTCACTGCCTGTCTACAAATGCATTTCCATCAACTACTCTACAGGTGTAATTCGCGGAGTTAATTTCAAAAACTTTTAAAATCGAGTTTTATCAAGCCTTTAACTTAATAATCCTAATTAAAGACTCTATGCCATAATGCACACTCTTCTAGCTTAAGGGGTTGTTATTTAGTAGAAGTAATTTTTAGGAGTGTAAAAAAGTTAGGAATTTTTATTTTGTTAATAAATATAGCCTTTTTTATTTAAATGTGTCTCACTAAACGCCTGCTCTTTCTTTCAGGACGCAACGGTTGTACGTAAATTAAACTTATTTTAACAACTAAATAACTCTTCAGTATTTTTTAATTTTTTAAGCTGAAACTAGATTCCTTTTATTTTAAAATGAATCGTGCCCGAAAAAAAAGAAACATTACAAGCGAGTTTTAAACAACTATAGAGACTATTTTCAAAAGACGTACAAAAATTATCTCTTATCGATATTCTCTACCAGAAAAAAAAATACGCTAGCTTATATCTAATTTCTTTAGTTCTTTCAGTATTAATATCCACTCAATCTATTCTCAAAAATTAAGATATATTTTATGTATACATAAGGGGCAAATAACGGCTTCTATTTAATAAATAAAATATTTATTAAAAATAAAGAAAGTCAAGACGTTTCAAAATGGCGCCGCCAACGTTCTGGGGCTGTGAAGATTTTCTTTCATGAAATAGAGTGGGGAGCAGTGAACTTAGTTTTTGGCCAAAGTAAAAATTCTAACTTTTCATATTAGTTTTCTTTATTTCTGAACGTGTATTAAAGGATACTATATTATGGTAGCAGCAAAAGCAGAGAAATTAGAAATTTTTTAAAATTGTTGAAAATTTTCAAAATATTTAGTAAAGGAGTTTTCATATTATAGTTATCTTTACATATGTCTTACTTTGACTATTAGGAGCACAGGAAAAATAGAAGGTTACCACAGCAGATGGCAGCCGCCAAAAAGTTTTAGGTACAGTCGAGTTGCCGCTGGTTTGCAATGGTCATAGTTTAAGTATTTCAGCACTAGTAGTACCTTTCTTATCACAAAATTTTATTTTAGGATGTGATTTTGTACAAAAATTTGGAATTTTGGTAAATTTTAAAGAAAACTCGTGGTCTCCACAGACACGCGAAGTCAACGCTCATATAAATTAATTACCCTTTTCAAGTCACAGCAGCTGACTTAGTAGGCCTGTTTCCACGTTCAAAAAAGGGAAATAAATGACTTTTCGTGGTTTCTTGCTGGTTTACAAAGTATACCTTGTTATTTCCTATGAAAGGCTCTAAAGCTGAATACATAGAAAGAATTTTAGAAAACGATGTTTTTCTAATTCACGGAGTTTCATTTCTTTTGATATGCGATAACGGTACTCAGTTTTACCTCTAAGAATTTTAAGAGCGAGACGAGACATATGGTTTTAACATCCGTTTCAATTCCGTACTCTCCACATTGTAATTTCGTTGAACGTAATAATCGAACTATCGACACGGCTTTAAGAAGTTACGTTGACTCACATGATAATTCGGATAAAGAACTTTGAAAGATTCAAACACGAAATAACCGGGTTTACACCGTCTTTCTTGGTTTACGGCAGACATATACCTCTATCTGGATTATATTATAAAAATTTAGATTTGGATGTCAGTGTTGACAGCGAAATAATTCTAGGTGATAGCAAAGCCTACGCCGAAAATTTCACAGACGTGCGTAATAGGATATATAAGGCTTATGAACGGAACAGTAAATCTTATAACCTCAGAAAAAGGGATTTTTCGTTTAAAATAGATCACGTTAGACGGAAAAATAAAATTCTTTCCAGTGCGGTAGATAAAGTCACATTTAAGTTGGTACCTAAGTATGTGCATAGTGTGATAAGAGAAAAAATTTCAGATTTAGTTTACGGTTTGGTCAATTTTAATGGGACTAAAGTAGGAAAGTGTGCCAGAAGAAGATTAATTTATATTTACAGTATCTTAATTGCCCAATATGATTTTTATCTGTTTTTGATGTTGCTCTGTAGAGGTGACGACCTCGTTATTAGATTGTAAAAGTTGAGCTGTGTATACCTTACTTTTATTATTTTTTGCTAAGGTTTTGGGTACTGGCCATATCCAAACTTAGGTTGATTGTGGTTGATGTTTAGCATCGACTCAATTTTTTTGCGAGCTTCCTACAGTGTTACACTCAGGATATATCATATGACTGGTATGTTGGTGGTCGCGAGATTTGATTTGCTAATGACCCCAACTAATATCCAGTTCTTTACACTTGGAAGCGAAAACTTGATTAGAGGCAATCCAAAGTGATCTTGAGTTTGGACAAGCGCAAGGTGTAGCTCGTTTGGTATGACATCGAGTCAAGAGATTTTAGGAACAATTTCAAAGTTAGTTACCAGAGGGGGTGTATTTTTATTACCTATGTGGTATATTTTGGGTGCAATTAAGAGTAATTTGATTTTGATTTATCCAGAAAGTTTGAACCTTGAGTTATTTTTTTTGATCTTCTGAATTAACAAGCTTAGGTTTTTTTTTATACTTATCAGGGTCGTATCAATGTTACGGCTGAGTCAGTAGTTTTCTATGATTTTATTTTGCATAGACTCATAGGTGTATAACGTCGTTTTTTTGTTTTACTATCAAGTTGATAAGAAATTAAAATATTGCAGGAGAATTGAATGCTGATCATTTACAGGAGATGAGAGCAAAGTAACTCAGTCGTTTCACAAAGAAACGATCAAAATCTGACACCGAGATAAGAACCTTGTTAAGAGAGGCTAAGCGCAGTGAAGGAAGATTCCTTACCGAATTTTTAGATTTTCATTAGATAAATCTAGGAGTTTGGCCTGACAGAAAATGGTTATGCCTGATACCTGTAGCAGTTTCTTCTAGAGACTATTGTCTGGGGAGACGATTAACACCTTGATGGAATATTTTCACTGTCAACGATGTTTTCTTCTTGTTTCTGATTCTGTTGGAAAAGCCCTTGTCATATTCACTATTTTTTTTTATTTTGCCACAGAGAGGTTAAGAAATTTTCGCTTCGATTTTTTAGCTCATATTCGTTTTTGAAAAATTTCAGTTTAGATTAGTTAATTAACCTTTTAGATTGTATTCCATAAGTTTTTTTTGCTTTTTTACAGGCTGTGATGCACCAGGTGTTAGCAAATGCCGTTTGGCAGGGAGTTAGTCTTCCTGAGAAACAGACTGATTGGAAGGGTAGTCTATGGGGGGCGAACGTTTGACCTTTGGGACCTTTTTAACGGTTTCTTCACTCAGTGGTTATCGCTATCTGAGCCAAAGGAGGGCCTAGCTACTGTATTCGACCTCAGCTCCAATTAGCCTATTAGTGGTGACAGGCTGTTAGCAGTAGTGTGTTTCGGGACACCCTATTAAAAATAAAAAAAAATTTGACTTATGGTGGTGTGGTAGACACCGTTTCAGTTTAGTGGATTCTATAATCTACTTCCTTTTGTTGCTGGACACCAGGGTCACCGGTTCTGTATTTTATTTCTTCCACCTTTCGGTGTATCGTGGTGAGATGTTTATCTCCTGTTATCTGGGATGGACTAGATGTTTTTCGTTGTTGTTCTAGGGCGAGACCAGTACACGAGGGTTCTTCATGCAACTTGAAGAAGCGCAATGCTGGTTAAGTTTTTTATCTTTATGTAGTCACCCTGAAGAGCGACGGAAGGTGTTTTTTCCCATTCATGTTCCTAGGTAGATTTGCTACTTTGGTGCGATGTGCCGAAAATCTTTTGCTAAAAGCTTTCACCAAGCTCGATATGGAGTTGTCATAACCAAGAGTTTGGGATTTGAACTCCTGTATATATTTGCTGCCTGAGGGCAGGTGCTCAAAATGTGTACTTTTGAGTCGTTTTGTTTATAGACTCCCAAATATAAAATCGTGATTTTAGGGACGTTCTATTTCGAGATTTGCTGTCTCATATAGTTATTTTGGGAATGTTTCCTTGAATGTTAGTAGCGCGCGAACTAATCATTCTGTTCTTTGTGAACATTGCTTTTGGAAGCAGGATCATTCAGATGGTGAATTTTAGCTTTTATAGCTGTTCACTGTGTTTATAGTGATATTGTTAGCTTTTGTAGCTATTCACTATGTTAGTTGCGAGGTTGTTCTTGTAGAACACGGACTTTGTGTAGCTGAGGGCTATTTACAGAGTGTTTTCGTGGCAATGAGCCGATGTTTTTTCTGGCGATGAACCAGAGTGTTTTCTTGGCGATGAGCCGATGTGTTTTCTGGCGATATACCAAAGTGTTTTCTTGGCGATGAGCCGATGTGTTTTCTGGCGATGTACCAGAATATTTTGTTGGCGATGAGCTGATGTGTTTTCTGGCGATGTACCAGAGTTTTTTCTTGGCCATGAGCCGATGTGTTTTCTGGCGATGTACCAGAATATTTTGTTGGCGATGAGCTGAGGTTTTTTCTGGCGATGGACCAGAGTGTTTTCTTGCCGATGTTTTTTTTTTGGCGATGAATCAGTGTTTTCTTGGCGATGAGCCGATGTGTTTTCTGCTGATGTACCAGAATATTTTGTTGGCGATCAGCTGATGTTTTTCTGGCGATGTATCAGAGCGTTTTCCCTAGCGATTTTTGCATGCCTGGATTTCTTAGAAGGTCGAGATTGCGCGATAGTCTTATTTATTTTCTGAATGCCACTAGTAATGATACTAGATTTGGAATGTTTTCTTAGCGGTGAGCTAGAGCATAGATGGCGATTTTCCCGAACATTTGCCTGGTGATTTTGCCAGATTTTTTCTTAGCCATGGGTTAAATGGTCTTATAAGACTTCTCTTTTTAGAATTAGTGTTTTTGCTAGAATCTTTTATTTTTTTTATGCAAGAATTTTTCTAAAATTTCTTTTACTAAAATAGAAAATTTTCGGACAATCCTTAAATTGTCTTAAGGAGGGTGTTCGTATTTTAGTTCAGTTAATTTTTTTTTTTTTTTGATTTAGACAAGAGTCTAGATGACGTTATATTTTTTGTTTTAGTGACAATAATAGAGATATTGTTTTTATATAGGAAAACTATTATTGTTATTGAGGAAAAGTATTTCTTATGTTCATGCAAGGTCTTTTATTTGATTTTTAATGTGCTTAACTTTAGTGCTTAATTAAGTTAAGTCTAGTAGTAAGATTCTTATGTTCATGCGAAGACTTTAATTTGATTTTTAATCTGCTCGATATTAGTGCTTAATTAAATTAAGTCTAGTAGTTTGATTCGAAATTTGTAATTTTGTTTTTTTGAGCTTAGTATTAAGTGATAGATTGTAACAATTTGTACTATTTATTTAGGTAAGTTTAGTTGAATAGACTAGTGTAGTCTATTTCTTTTTCGAAGGTGGTAAATATAACATTAATTTTTTCCTAGACTTTAAGATCATGTCACTGTTTTTTCTCCCTATAAATTTATATTTTATTACATTTTTATATTTATTACAGTGATTTCAATTCTTGAGCAGTGTAGCTTAAAACAGTTTAATTCAAACCGGCAGTGTGTAACGTGTGTTGCCGACTTGACTTATTTAGTTTGCATTAATTTTTCGCCCGGAAGTGAGCCATTTTAAAGACGTCACTTTGAATGAGAAGGGACGAAGATATTTAAGCAGCCATTTCGAATTTTGAAGGGCTTTTTCTATCAAAATGCCGTAGTGGCTTTTTTCACCAAGAAGCAGTAACGGTTTTTTTTCACCATGAAGCAGTAGTGGCTTTCTTCTCTTCTCCAGCACGCCAGACAGTGTTTTTTTTCTCAGTGATGTAGTAGCGCAGTAACGGTTTCTAATTCTCAAGTTTAAAAATTCTTTCTTAAAATATCCTGTTCATCCTCAAGCATTTCGGGTTAAAAAGTGTTTAGCAGCCCAAATGAAACTGGGATGGTGATGGCTGACACAATATTTTTATGGCAATCTCACCAGGAAAGGCCAGGTAACTGATGGAATACCCACGAGGAGAAACCAATCGTAAGTCATAAACACACCAATCTAAAAATCCCACTTCCTGTCTACAAGTGTGTTTCCATCGACTACTCTACACGTGTAATTCGCGGAGTTAATTTCAGAAATTTTTAAAATCGAGTTTTATCAAGCCTTTAATTAAAAACTTAATAATCCTAATTAAAGACTCTATGCCATAGTGTACACTCTTCTGGCTTAATGGGTTGTTATTTAGTAGAACTAATTTTTAGGAGTGTAACAAAGTTAGGAATTTTTATTTTGTTGATAAATATACGCTTTTTTATTTAAATGTGTAGTGTCTCACTAAACTCCTGCTCTTTCTTTCGGGACGCAACGGTTGTACGTAAATTAATCTTATTTTAACAACTAAATAACTCTTCAGGATTTTTTAATTTTTTGAGCTGAAATTAGATTCCTTTTATTCTAAAATTAATGGTGCCCCCAAAAAAAAATATACATTACAACTGAGTTTCAAACAACTATAGAGACTATTTTCAAAAGACATACAAAAATTAGGTCTGATCCATATTCTCTACCAGAAAAAAAAAATGAGCTAGCTTATATCTAATTTTTTTAGTTCTTTCAGTATTAATATCCACTCAATCCATTCTCAAAAATTAAGATATACATAAGGGACAAATAACGGCTTCTATTTAGTAAATAAAATATTTATTAAAAGTAAAGAAAGTCAAGACGTTTCAACGTTAGTGATAGGGCTTTGTTTTTGTTATTCTTCGATTTGTTATATGAAGGAAATTCTTAAACAACCAATTTGTGTTAAAGTCTGTTTTAAAAATTAAATCAACCACTATGATACAGTAAAAATATTACAGAAGGTGACTGTGTTTAATCAAAAACAACAACAACAAATGTATTTGCGCTTAAAAATAGTAATAAATCAGTAAAAGATGATCCAAGGCCTGGAAGATTATCGACATCCAAAAACTAATCAAAACGTCGAAAAAATCAAAACAACAATGAAAAAATAATATCATTTGAATCCATTAAAAGCATTTTACGTGAAGATTTCGGTTTAAAACGTGTTACTGCTAGACTTGTTTGATCAGAGCTGAATTCCTTACAAAAAAGTCAACGTGTTGAACTTGCTAAAGGGATGATTTCCAACCATGATTCTGATCCAATATTCAATGATAGCATAATTACTGGTGACGAGAAGTGGGTATATGAGTGTAACACAAAAACTATATAAAGACATTAGTCAAGTGAATGGCATTCTCCACATGGTCCAAAAAACAAAGAAACGATTTTAGTAAAAAAAAATTATGATTTATGTTTGTAGCGATTACAATCGTGCTGTATATCATAAATTTCTTCCGGAAAGTCTAACAGTTGGTAAAGAGTATTATTCTGGTATTACGAGACCTTTACGTAAAGCTGTCTGTTTGAAAATAATAAGGATATCGAAAAATAATTCGTGGAAATTATCATAACGTACCATCTCTAATGCGTTGGTTATTCTACAATTTTTTCACTAAAAATGCCACCAAAACAATCCAACACAATTCACGTGATATGGCCGTGTGTGACTTTTTCCTGTTCAGTAAACTCAAAAATCCACTTCGTGGAACGTGTTTTGACATTATTGAGACAATAAAACAGAAGTTGAAGAAGGCCCTCATGGCGCTAGCGAAAATTGGGTATCAAAAAGCATTCGGAAGCTGAATAAGAGGGAGAGCGATAACATTCCAATTTTTAACTTTATTTAGATTGAGCGGGTACTTTTTTTGGTGATGGTAGTGTAATGACCAATATTATATATAAGTTTTAATACATTTTTGACACTAATTTCCCCATGGTAACGACTTAAAATTTCTGAAAAGAATCCATTTTGTTAGAGTTTGAAAATAATTAACACAAACTTCTGAGTTATCTGTATATAAATTTGCTAAATCATTGTATTAATTAACCCATTCGGGTCTACTATGTAGAGAATAATAAAACTGTTTACTAATTAATTTACAAAAAATGAAATTTCCTAGTGTGTTTTTGCAAATTATCATTAAATTGTTAACGTAAAGACATTGTACTCCTATGCTATTGAAAAGAACTTAATATCTAAATTTCCCTGTAAAACTAATATTCCAGATTTTCTACAACTGCTTTATTACTGACATAAACTAAGAAAAATTAAAATAAAAAAGCAAGATTATATTTACATACAATGGGTAATATAGATAGCTCATGTAATTATGGTATAGATATCTAAAAAAGTCAGAACAAAGTCAATCCAGTATACAGCTTTGCCTTGTCTCCTTCTTGTCCTGTACCTACTATATAAATCTTTACCGCCTTTCACCCATTTCAAAAAGAAAATTCCGAGATTAATAAAAATATTTACAAAAGTAACTCAACAAAAGTTGAATGCCAATTCAAAATATTTGGAAAAAAAAAATAAATGGCTTCTGGTAATCAATAAATAATAAACTATAAAACAGGCAAAAACAATATCAAGAACAAACCTTATTTCTTTCAATATACGACGATATCCAGTATAAATATATAACAAAAAAGAAATAACCGGTCAAGTGCAAGTTGAACTTGCGCAATTAGTGTTCCGTACGTTGATTTTGTTACGGAGGTATAAAATGATCAGTGACTTCACAAAACATACCCCAAATGAGTTTTCAACAAAGTTATAAATCATTCCGGCCTTACCTTTTGGTGGGGATGCTATAAACCAAATTTTCATCTAATAGGAACAATAATCATATTTAACATTTCTTTCAATTTTCTAGCTACAAATGGTAACAATAAAAAGTATCTGTAATATCGTTTATTCTAATTACTGTTATGACACTGGACGTAGTTAGTTAAGTACGCGGTTAAACTTCAAGGCGTGATTTTCTAATAATTTTGGTCGACACTAATAAAAAACCTTAGTATAATTAGGGACAATGCACAGCATAATATTATGTTTCGGGGTTGATGTCCAGAATTTATTCCTAGTCATCCACTGGCTATGTTTTCCGCTAGTAGTATCTTCCCTATTTTATAATATGTTTTAATTGCCCTCATTTTTTATGTATTGCACTCCGGTTGATATTGAGAAAATATCTTAAACCATTTTAAATTTTCAATCAGTTTAATGTTTTTTGTGTGTGTGTTTTTTAGTGTTCCGTACGGAACACTTATAAGATCACTTCGGTGTCTGTCTGTCTGTCTGTCACACTCGATTTTCTCCGAAACTATTTGACATAGAAAGGTGAAATTTGGTAATAATATAGGAATTGATGGCCTCATCAGAGCCATGTAGTTTTGAGAATTAAATTTTGACTTATGGGGTTAATTTTGGGGGGGTGAAGTCGGAAGTGAAAAAATTTTTTTTTTACTAGGTCATCGAGTGTGGTGTCAAATGAAAGCTTGTGAAAACACGAGTGAAAAATATATATATAATATTATACTTGCGCGCACTTTTCTTTGTATTATTTTTAAAAATTCGCGAAAAATCGCTGTCCCGGGCCTTATCTCGAAAAGTACTTATCAAAAAATTTCGAAAAAAAATTCTGGAATATTCTCCACGGGGTGTAGATTGAACGAAAATTATCACGAGTGCATTACCTTTAATAATTTATATGGTATATAAAAAAACAAAAAATTTCAAGGTCATCAGATTTCAGTAAAGATTGGAAACAAACTTTGTTGAAAACTCATTTGGGGTGTGTTTTGTGAAGTCACTGATCATTTTATACCACCGTAACATAAATTTTGACTTAAGGGGTTCGTTTTGAGGGGTGAAATCGGAAGTAAAAAAAAATTTTTTTTTACTAGGTCATCGAGTGTGGTGTCAAATGAAAGCTTGTGAAAACACGAGTAAAAAATATATATGTAATGTAATACTTGCGCACACTTTTCTTCGTATTACTTTTAAAAAATCTCTGTCCCCTACCTTATCTCGAAAAGTACTGATCAAAAAATTTTGAAAAAATTCTGGAATATTCTCCACGGGGTATAGATTGAACGAAAATTATCACGAGTGCATTACCTTTAATAATTTATTTGGTATATAAAAAAAAAACAAAATTTCAAGGTCACCAGTTTTCAGTAAAAATTGGAAACAAACTTTGTTGAAAATTCATTTGAGGTGTGTTTTGTGAAGTCACTGATCATTTTATACCACCCTAACACAAATTTTTATTTTAAAAACAATCAACGTACGGAACACTAATTGTGCAAGTTCAACTTGCACTTGACCGGTTTTTTTTTAAAGTGATGTTTTTTTTAGTTGTAAACTGCTCAAAATTTAGCGTGTTTAAATCACATCCTACTAAATATTAGCAAAACTATAAGATATAAAAAAATCGGCCCTTCAAACATAGAATTCTAACACCTATTCTAAAGTTGACTTTCTTGCAGAATAACTTAATCCAAGCATAACAACATATATGTTTAATTATAGATCCTTTACCGGGAATCTAACATTACAAATGTTGAACAGAAAAACAACTTCAAAGGTATTTACAGTTAAAATTTGACGTTTCCTTCTGCATACTATTTTTATTAAAATATATATAATGAAAAAATAATCTATTTATACTTCGGCTGTATAACACAAATTCGAAGCAACCCTTTTAATCCTCTTCCAGGCCCCTTTAATATAAAAATATGTAAATAATTATGCATAAAATTTGCTTACTATATCAACAAAATACAAGGAAACATTCTCATAATACAACCAAAATTATACAAAATTAGGAGGATCTCCAAGGCCGGTTTTCGGCCACTTCAATTTTGGACGGAAATAAGTGAAGGGAATTTTTTTTTGACTTCGTGAGCAAAAATAAGTCATTTCAGGTGAAACGAGAAGCTTTTACCACCTCCCAGCTTTCCTTCTATTATAATTCAATTAAGTAGCAATTATTAAGCATAAATGTAGGGAAATATGATCAGATGGACGTATAAACCTCACAGATGCGGAGACCAAGAAAAAAAAGAAAAAATCACAATCCGTTATCTTATTGTACGCGCACGAACGGTTTTCAATTTCTTTAGGATCAAGCAAAGGCGAATGAATGCTGTTTGTTATAGAGTGCTGCGCTCGTACACGGCGCCCCTCTCCTTCCCGAGGTGCCCACACTCGACCTGTCCGCGACATTCCATCATTACGAACCATTACACGCGAGAGACAGTAGCTTTTTTGTTTAAGAACGTGTCGCTTTGTGTTGTAAAAAGCCATGGTTCAAGGAGAGCGATCAAGCATCGACAAGTGGAGTGGGAGCAAAAAAACGAAAATACGATGATAGCTATATCGATTTTGGCTTTTCTTCAGCAGAAGTAAACAATGAAGAGAGATTCGAAATGTGTACTCTGTTTAAAAGTCTTACCGCCCGAGAGTATGCTGCCGAGTAACCTAAAGCGACATCTCAAGACCAATCACCCTAACATGGTTCGCGCGAGTTCTTTAGTACGAAGTTGCGAGATTTACAAAAGCAAAAAATGTATTCACTAAACAAGCCTTAAGTACCAAGCAACGTACTGCTAGCATCTTTCAAGGTGGCATACAGGGTGGCGGAGTACAAAAAACCTCACACCATCGCAAAAGACCGGCTGCTCTTGACATGGTTAATATTATGGTCTTCCACCATAAGCGGGAAAGCTAATTTCAAAGGTACCTTTTTCCAACAACGTCATTACTCGAAGAATCCATCATATAGCTCAGGATCTCAAAGATCAGTTAGCAGAGAAAATGAAGGAATTTGGTCTGCAACTTGATGAGGCTACTGACAGTAACAAAGATGGACACCTTATTTGTTATGTACGCTTTCTGAATGATAATTTTTATAGTTGAAGACCTTCTATCCTGCAAAAGAAGCATTGGAAGAGCAAAGGCTCATGACTTGTTTGAGATGCTTGACAAGTTTATAGTAGATAATGATTTGGATTAGTAAAAGGGCATCGGTGTATGTACTGATGGTGCCCGGTCAATATCTGGTCGCTATGGAGGATTACAGGCTCTCATTCGTAGCAAAGCATCGCATGCTATGTGGACTCATTGTATTATCCACAGACATAGAGGATGGACTGAGTGTTTCGTATCCCGTTGTGAAGTAAATATGGACGCAAAAGTGTAAGAGAGAAAGCGAATGAGCGGCCAGTAGCTGTCTCTTTGTTGAATGCCGCTAAGCTATGGTGCTTTTGAAAATAATATTTCTAAGTGTTCTGTTTGAACTAAAATCGGATAGGGGCTTTTCTCGCCTTGAATTCCGTCTCGGGGTACTGTGCCTTGTTTATTATAGGCCTACAGAAAAGAGACAGGTATTGGCCGCACAGTCGCTTTGTCTCTTTCTAGAAAGTGGTCAATTTTGTTAGGTTAATGCTCAGTCCATCCTCTATGTCTATGGTATTATCCATAGGGAAGCACTTGCATCGAAATCCATGAGCACTCAATTGAACATGGTATTAGAATGTGTCGTAGACGTAGTAAACTACATAAAAACAAAGTTACTCAAAGCCAGATTTTTAAACTATCCTTGGACATGGGAGCTGAACACGTGGCCCTTCTATACTACGGCAGTTCACGATGGTTTTCACGTTGCAACGTCTTATCCCGTGCATGCGAGTTACGTCAAGAAATTCACACTTTTCTGCAAGATGAAAGTCATGCATACTCCAGTTTCTTTGCTGAACCTGACTTTTTGCTGCAACTAGCATATTTATGTGATATAACACGTCGGCTGAAAAGTTTTTGGTCTGACACATAGATGTCGCCCTTTTCAAAAAATCCATATGATTTTTAGGAAGTACTAACTTTCAAACGATACGTGTCAAAATTTCATGACATTTCGATGATTAGTTTACAAGTTACACTGTTTTAGTAACGCTACTTTTGATATTTGGATATTGGAACAATGGAAAAAAAAAACGAATTTCGTGTGTTGATTAAACACTAGTTTTTGATGGGAAAAAATACCGTTCAAGCAAAGCAATGGCTTGATAAGTATTAGAGGGACTCTGCTCCTGGAAAATCACGCATCACTGGTATGCTGAATTTAAACGCGGTCGTACAGATGCTGAACGCTCTGGACGCACAAATGAGGTGGTTCCGGAAAACATCAAAAAAATCCACAAAATTGTTTTGGATGATCGTAAAGTGAAATTGTGTGAGATAGCTGACACCCTCAAGATAAATATCGTGTATGTCATATCTTGCATCAACAACATGAGAAAGCTCTGTTCGAAATGGGTACCGCGTTTGCTCACAGTGGACCAAAAACAACAACGTGTTGGTGATTCTGAGCGTTGTTTGGACCTGTTTAAGCGCAATAAGAAGGATTTTTTCATGCGATATGAGACAATGGATGAAACATGGATTCACCACTACTCGCCGGAATCGGCAGTCAGCTGAGAGCACAGCAGTCGGTGAAAGCCGCCCGAAGCAACCAAACACACAACAGTCGGCTGGGAAGGTCTTGGCTTCTGTATTTTGGATGCGCATGGAATAATTTTCATCGAGTATGCTGAGAAGGGAAAAACCACCAATAGCGAATATTATATAAAGTTATTGGCGAGTTTGAAGGCAGAAATCGCAAAGAAACGGCCCCAAATGAACAAGAAAAAAGTGTTCTTTCATCAAGACAATGCATCGTGTCACAAGTCAATAGTTACGATAGCAAAATTGCATGAATTAAGGTTCGAATTGCTTTCTCATCCACCGTATTCTCCAGATTTGGCCCCCGGTGACTATTATTTATTCGCAGCCCTTCAAAAAAAATGCTCGCGGGAAATAGATTTGGTCCCAATGAAGAAGTTATCGCCGAAACTGAGGAATATATTTTGAAGGCAAAGACAAATTCTTCTACAAGAAAGTATAGAAATGTTAGAAAAGCGTTGGGCTATTGTATCGTTCCTGAAGGAGACTATGTTGACGAATAAAGTCGAATCTTGCAAAAAAATGTGTTTTAAGTAGCTAGACCAAAAACTTTTCAGCCTACGTGTTATTTGACAAACTGAATGATTTGAATCTGTCCCCGCAAGGTAAAAACATGCACATCTTGAAACTTTTGGAGAAGGTTGCGGCGTTTAGAAAGAAGCTGGAGTTGTGGATAAGAAAAATCAGTGAGGATGGTGGTCTAACTTATTATCCTGAATTGCAAAAATACAGGGCCTCTAATAAAGTCGTAGTTTAACAAAACTTGCTGAACCTTTTTACGCAACACCTATCACAGCTCGCTGACTGGTTTGCAAAATACTTTGCGGAAGACAATATCGAGAAATATACATGGATCCAAGATCCTTTAGTGCTTAAGCTTCACCAGATTTCACTTCGCAAGAAGAACTCTTTTGTGACAACAGCCTAAAAACAAAATTTGATAGTTCCGATTTGGTGGAGTTTTGGATACCAATCAAAAATGATTATCCAAATCTAAGTTTAAAAGCTGTAAAGATCCTGATTCGCTTTGCAACATCATATTTATGCGAAGCTGGATTTTCAGCTGTAGCTGTAATAAAGAGCAAATATCGCTCAAAAATCAATGTGCAACAAGAAATGAGAGTAGCAGTATCAAGCCTTATTCCGCGATTTGAAAAAATATGTAGAGATCAGCAAGCTCATCCGTCACATTGGGCGTATTCACATCTACCGACAGGACACCGCCACAGCAGAGACAACGATGTCGGTGGACTAGAAATAACATTTAAATAAATGGGAGCGGTTTCACACTTAACGACATGTCGGTGCCGTGTCGTTGCAATCGCCGGTTGTCGTCGAGGAGCAGTCTCTCCACTCGTGTAGTTCCGATTTTTATAAATTTAATAAAAGTGCTAAGTGCTCTCGAAGCTGATATCATGGTCTTCGTTTCATATTGTTATTAGCCTTTTACGTCTAAGATGTAACAAATAACTCAAATATAACTTATTAATAGCTGCCATGGCACTCAAGGGGGGGGGGGGGGGGGGCGGAACCAGTAAAAAATGTTTTTCCTCGGTTTTATATCACTTTGTAGGTGTCGTGTCGGGGCGATGTCGTGCAAGTGCGAAAGCGGTCCCCCGGTGACGTGTCGGGGCCGGCGTCGTGTCGGTGTCGTTGCCGGTAGATGTGAAAACGCTCATAGACTAATTTTCAAGGTTTTCACCATTTGTTACTGTTGAAATCTCGAGTAGTTGGATTCGTTTTGACTTAAATAAAACAATTAGTACGTGGTTAAACTAAGAGCACTGTTTTATTGAAGTGGAAGTTAAAAATAACAAAAGAGTTTAGAGTAACAGAGAGAGATTTCTTAGAGTGAAGATATTTTTCGAGTGACGGATATTCTTCGAGTGACGACTATTCCTGTCTCAATTGAATATTTAGAGGGAACCGAAATAGTGCCATCTAATGTCCTACGACATGTGTTTATAGTGTGAGAAAAAATAAGATAAGCGATTCCAATTAAGAAAAAATAGCGTTCATGCCTTACAAAAATAAATTATTAAAAACTATTAAAGTGATAACAGTAATTGCCTTTGCGACAGAAGAGCTAACTTAATTATTCGGGGAAATGATGAAAGAAATTTTAAAGAATAACAAAAACAAATTTTATTAGTTTTTAGATAAATACCGAAAACTGACTTCTGTCACGTAACAATTTACACAGGATATAACAATCCTCCCCCGATAAGTGTTTTAATAAGGGAGTTATTGAAACATCCATCCTGATAAAAATAGAGGTAAATAATATTTTAAAATTTATACATAATAAAGAATATATATATATATATATATATATATATATATATATATATATATATATATATATATATATATATATATATATATATATATATATATACAGTGAAGTCCGTTTATAACGAACTCCAAAAATCACTAAAAATGGTTCGCTATATCCGAAGTTCGTTACAAACAGTAAACCAAATTTAATATCATTTTTCGCTACTTTTTTATTTAGATTAGGCGCTAATGCTTAGAAAAATGAATAATAATAATTATTAAATTAAAAGAAAACGTTCAAAGGAAAATAAAACAAGTCACACTAAAGTTATTATTATGTATGTTGGTACATATACGAGTTTAAATGAAAACATTAAAATACGTAGTTTCTACAATAAAATCATTAATTTTCGTTTGTACAATTTTACTTGAAAAATAAATGGTATCTATATAATTGTTAAGGTCACAAAAACTACTCCATATATGTTCAGGAACTTCACGAGATTCCAAAAAATTGTGGGTTTCAGTCATTTCTGAAATGGATGGAACATAAATATTATCTCCTTCTTCAGGCTCGTCTTTGTCGTCATTGTCGTTTAAAATCTTTCCAGAAGTTACTGATGTCACAATTTGATCATAAATTAATATTTCTCTCGTCATTAATTCATTATTAGCACATACATATTCTTCAAAATTAAAGTGATTAAACATCTTTTTAATCTTGATTTCCAGTGTAATTTGTTGAACGTCAGCATCGTAAACAAATTCTTGACAATCAGTAGGATCTTCTCGATGTTTTTCAATCCACTGAGTCAACGGTAGCTCATCATCTGAGTCATATCTACATTCCTTCCTTAAAAATCCGCAATGCTTAAACCACTTAGCAATGGTTTTTCTACTGACTTTTTGCCAAGCCATATGAATAAAGTTTATAGCGTCCAAGAGAGTTACAGAAAAAATGTTACTTTTATCGATCGTTTCTAACATTTTCATAAGTAAAATCTTTCTATAATGAGTTTTTAAAGAATGTATCACACTTTATCCATAGGCTGGAGCTTTGCACTTGTGTTTAGAGGCATAAAAATCAATTTTATTTACTGTAGATCAACTTCAGGGTGCGCTGGACAGTTGTCAATCAAAAGTAATATTTTTCTGTTTGTGAATTTTATTTCTTTGTCCCATTCGATCAGTTGGTTTTTAAAAATTTCTGATGGCATCCAGGCTTTACTGTTTGATTTGTACTTTACTGGTAAATGTTTGTTTTTAAAATACCTGGGATTGGCGGACTTTCCTATCACCAACAATTTTCTTTTCTCTGTTCCAGACATATTTGCAGTTACCAACACAGTAAGCCTTAATTTTGATACTTTTCCACTAGCACAATTCTCTCCGATAATCCTTAATGTCTTATCAGGCGTTTCATTTGCATTAAAAAAGTCAACATATTCATAACTTTCTCGAATTTCCGGCCATACATCGGCCAACCACTGATCAACAACAATAATATCCGCACCTGCAGTTTCTCCTACTATCTTACCCCCACTAATATTATGTCGCTTTTTAAATCGTTCAATCCCAATTCTAGAACAGTTAAACTCGGTGTTCTCTATTTTCCTTCCCAATTCACTAGCTTTCTCTTGTAAAGTATAGCCGGTAATAAGAACATGTTCATGTCATTTTTGACTAAACCATTTAAGGAGTCCTTTATCGACTTGGTCATATGTAGATTTTCTCACTAAACTTTCTTTTATCATAGATTCTCTTACCTCTTCCTCCATATGGTAGAAACCGTAGATTTAGTTAAATTTAACTGTTTGCAAACATCACTTTGTTTAACGGCATTTTCTATTTTCCTTATAATATCGCGTTTGTCTTTTAAAGTAAACGTTTTTGAGTACTCGTTTTAAAATAAAAACTTAAACATTTATATTGTCACTTTGATCACATATGCATTAGAACCGCATAACACAAGTGAACTAAAAATAATACTACTCGAACTAGCGATGCGGCGAAAACAAGTAGAATAGGGGTTCCCAGCGAGCTTCGGTGAATTCCCTAGATCAAATCGGGCGACATCGAGCACAGGAAGTGGCAAGTTCGTTATAAACGAACACAAAACATCCAAATTTGGTTCGCTTTATCCGAAAGTTTGTTAAAACCGATAAAAATTTGCATTGGCCTTATGGAAGTTTTTTCGTGCATTATAAAATAGTTCGTTTGAACCGGAAATTCGTTATAAATGGGTTCATTATAAGCAGACTTCATTGTATATATATATATATATATATATATATATATATATATATACATACATACATACATACATATATATATATATATATATATATATATATATACATATATATATATATATATATATATATATATATATATATATATATATATATATATATACATATATATATATATATATATACATTATATATATATATATATATATATATATATATATATATATATATATATATATATATATATATATATATATACATATATATATATATATATATATATATATATATATATATATATATATATATATATATATACATATATATATATATATATATATATATATATATATATATATATATATATATATATATATATATATATATATATAATATATATATGTGTGTGTGTGTGTGTTTTTTTTCTACAATAGAGAATAGTATATGAAATAATAGGTAAGATCGTGTATAACGATAAGAATAAAGACAATTTGCAATTCTAAAACACTAGAGCATAAAGTTTGTATAAAGAATAATTTGTAACAATTATAAAAACCAAAATAAATATAAAATAAAAAGGACATGAAAGATAAGGTTGTAAAAAATAAAGGTAAATAAGAAGTGGAAGTTCTACTACACTCTTCTTGGGAGAACTTCAGGTAGATCGATTTCCTCATAGACGTGGTATGTTCCGTTGGAGGGAGCAGGTGTGGAGACCTTTGGTGTGGACGCAGGGGGTCGAAAGTATACGGGATTGGTAAGGCCCGTAGTAGTTAGAGCTCTGAATGGATGGCGATGACCTTCTACGTTGAATGATTCTCCATGAGTGCTATTTGTGATTGTATTGTGGCTGTTAATAAATACAAGATGGCGGCATTGGCTTCGGGAGAAAAGATCACGGAAGCGAGAAAACATTGGCCGTCTGCATCTTCGACCGCAACAGCATAGGACTATTAGGATTGCTAGAATTCCTAAAAGGGCGTTATACGAGGCATGTTTTTTAAGTAAGTACCGTTTTGGAATTAAAAAAAGACGTGCAAAGATATCGCTATAATTTTATTTTTACATGAAAAGCCTGTACCTTAATCTACTTTTCTACATAATTTCCGTGAATATTGAGGCACTTGTCATAACGTGGCACCAGTTTTTGAATACCCTCCTCATAAAATTCTGCCGCCTGACTTGTTAACCACTGTATCACAAATGTTTTGACTTCGTTATCGTCTTGAAGACGCTGACCACCCAGGTGCTTCTTCAAGTGCAGGAACAAATGGTAGTCGCTGGGCGCCAGATCAGGGCTGTATGGAGGATGATCTAGAGTTTCCCATTTAAAAGATTTGATGAGATCTTTGGTCCGATTAGCCACATGTGGACGGGCATTGTCATGCAGCATAACGATACCCTTACTCAACTTGCCACGTCTTTTGTTCTGGATTGCACGACGCAGATTGTTCAATGTCTCACAATAAGACGCTGCATTGATTGTCTCATTACGAGGCAGAAACTCCACTAGCAATACTCCTTTTCTGTCCCAAAAAACTGTGCACATGATTTTGCGGGCAGAAATTGTTTGCTTAAACTTCACTTTTTTGGGTGATGATGAATGTCGCCATTCCATGGATTGTTGTTTCGATTCTGGTGTGACGTAGGCCACCCATGTTTCGTCACCAGTAACAATTTGGTCTAAAAAATGTTCACCTTCATTGTGGTACCGCTCAAGGAAAGTCAATGCACTGCCTAAACGTTGGGTTTTGTGCAAATCCGTCAACATTTTTGGAACCCAACGTGAACACAATTTCCGGTAATTCAAGTTCTCGGTGCGATACAAAACACTACGAGAATATTGAGGAAAGCAGTCGCACAATGATGAAATTGTAAAGCGTCTGTTTTCTCTCACCTTTTCGTCCACTTTCTGCACCAAATCTTCATTAACGACCGAAGGACGCCCACTCCGTTCTTCATCATGCACATTTGTGCGGCCATCCTTAAATGCTCTCACCCATTTCCTTACCATTCCATCACTCATAATGTTTTGTCCGTAAACTTCACAGATCTCACGATGAATATCGATCGGTTTTATGCCTTTAGCACTAAGAAATCGTATAACAGCCCGTACTTCACAATCGGCGGGACTCACGATTGTCGGAGGCATCTTAAACACTCAGTAAACAACGTATACAATGAAGAATCAGACTGTAATGGCGTCAGTGCGTAGACATGAGATGTAGGTTACCAGCGCGCATGCGCGGAACGCCGACCGTATCGCTGCGGCGGCGGAATCGCAAAACGGTACTTACTTAAAAAACATGCCTCGTACCATTTAGCTAAATGAGTGAAAGCTTGGTTACTCCTTTTTTGTAATTCTTCCTCGAATTGGTGCAGCTTTTGATTGGCTTGATTAAGTTCGTGGAGATTAAAGCTGGACAGTTTTAATACTTTCCATTTCTTCATTAGCGAGAAAATCTTGTTATTTGACACAACAATCATTAGCGGGGATGTCAAAAGGTGGAATTGCATTGGTGTAGTTAGTTGTTTAATTAACAGTAGCAATTAATACTGTGGAAAGAGTGTAGCATTTACAACTGGGTGCCAGTGTGAGAATTCCAGTTCCGGAGATTGTTACATCAGCAAAATTGTTGGTGGCATCACAATTGATGGTACCTAAAACTGAATGTGTTATTATGAATAGCGATTGGTGTGTACTGAGTGAGTGCCATATTTCCATTTCGGTTTTGATTACCTCTTGGAAGGCTTGAAGTTTGCGTCGTCTTCACAGGTGGGTCTCTCTTTTATCAAGTAGGCGGTCACATGATTGCAGATGTAAAATGCAGGTGGGATAGCAATGCAATGAGACAAATCTCTGAGCTCAGTGTAGTAAGTCTTCGACGTACTTAGTAAGGGGTAAGGATTGGAAGGGTTTAGGGAGTTGAGTAGGAAGAGGTATAAGGTTATATAAATTGAATTGGTCTTTAGTTATGATTGGAATCTTAATGATAAAGACTAGAAGTTTATTTGTATAGAACACAGAAAGTTTGAGATTTCAAAGTACTTGTGGGTATTTTCGAAGTTTCCAACTTCAAATGGGAATTCACAATTGGAATTTAATTTTATTTTGAGAAGTTCCTGGCTTAAATGTCCGGGGGTGATTACAGACGTGTAAGATATTTTCCTTTGGGAATAGAATCGCTGACGTAATGACATCAAATTCCTCGTTCAATTCGTTTATAAAGCAGGAGTTAAGGTGATCAGTTACCGTTTGAGCGAAAGTCAAAGAGTTTATTCTTTTAACGGTACTTGTGCTAAAATTATTAAACTTTTTTTATGTTATTATTAAGAATTTCTTGATTTATAATTATAGAGTGAGCTGTTTTGTTATAATGCTTAAGGGCATCCGAAAGGATGTGCAGCTGTTGCTTCATTAACTGATGCATTTTACTAGTATCTTGAGAAAGTTTTTCGATTGATTCCGTATAATATTGCGCGTCCTCCGCGTCAGGGGTGCCAAAAAGCCATTTTATAGCATAAGATACGCCGTCAATTAAGCCTCGTTTAGTTCGAGAACCTGAGAAATTGTGTTCCGTCAGGTAACAGATGGAATCAAATTTATCATTTAGAGAATTAAGACTATTTCTAAGGTTTTGTTGCATGTAAATTCAAATCGCTCGTTGCGACTCATATTAACAGATTTTCTAAAATCTTTACATAACATTTTTTAAGCTTTATACATCCTGTAAGTGAAATCTAATTTCTTTTCGTATATACTGATATTAGTAAATGATAATAACGTAAACATATCGTAAGAAAGTCTGGCTTGTCCTAGGTCTTGGAAAAATATTCCAGAACGACCGTTTATGGAGGTTATCTGATAGGACAACTCAGTGTTGGTTGAGTATGCCTTATAGGTCAGTAAGAGGAGTGTGAGCGTTATCAGAGTTGTCGTAATGCTCGTCATCTGGAAAAATGGTTTCAATAGGTTGTGGTGTTAAGTCGCTCTTTTGTTGTTTAGTAATAATTTTAGGGTTTGATTTGAGTATGTCTTTAAAATTTTAAAGGGATCTTTATATTGTGGAGAGAAATTTTTAGATAAACCTGATTTTATTACCTTCTTTAAATTGATTATAATTCAGTTTCTTGTCGTAATAGTTTTTTGAAGATTGTTTTGCTTAATGAGGTTTTCGCGAGTAGTTAATCATCAAAAGTGTACTTAAATTTTAGTTTAGTCATTAATGTGTTGAGTATAGTGACTCGATAGCCATAGAATAGCTCAAAGGGTTACCCCCTTTGCTTTGTGAACGAGGGTATTATAGGTAAACATAGCAAGGGAGACATATTGGTCCCAGTCATTTTGTTGAGAATTTATATAATGTTTAAGGTATTCTTTAAGGGTTAAATGGGACTTTTCTTGGGCACCATTGGTTTGGGTATGATCAGGACTGGCTAATATATGTTTGATTTTGAAAAGTTTAAGATAATAATAATATTGGAAGTGAAATCAGAGCCTTGATCACATAAAATAGACTCAGAGATGCCGAAAAGGCATATAAACTCTAGAAGTTGATTATCTATATTAAATCATCTTGCATGGTGAGAAAACAATTGCTATTTTCAGTTATAGGTAAAGGGCCTACGATATCGAGGGCTAATCTCTGGAAAGGACGTTCACTTGTTGTCGTTATCTCCATAGGAGCTTTGGGAGTCTTATTATTTTGTTTATTAAGTTGACAGGATTCACAAGATTGAGTCCTTTTATGTCATTTTTCATATTTGACCACTTGTAATTTTCTTTAATACGACGATAGGTACATAGGAATCCGGAATGTCCAGAAATAGATGATTCGTGATTTTCGCGAAAGATATTTTTGATTTGTTCTCGAGTTTGAGGTTTAAATTTGAGCTTATTTCCTAAAATAATTTTTATTTTATTTTTGGTGAAAAGAAAGCCTAATAATTCGTTAAACATGTCTTGTTTTAAAGTGGGGTTATTTTCCATAGGGTTTTTCAGATAAATTTGAGCAACCTTATTTTTTAATAAAGATGTTCTCAGATTTTGTAAAGAATTAAAGAGGTCATTATAAGTTAATTTGTCAAAATGATTTAATTTTGACATGACTAAAAATGTTTCTTCTCGTTTGTTAGGGGGGCGGTATCGTCCAATTCTATTTCGTTTTGGCTAAGTTTGTCTAGATCAAAATTTGCTGAACATGGATTGTTATTGTCTTTGGAATAAATAAGCGTATTAGGCGATTTAAAGAATAGATCGTCTTTGATGATTTCGATTTCGAGGATGTTATTATTTTTATAATAAAATTTTATAAAATTTTTATATGATTCGATAGAAATGGGGAAACAAGTTTCCCTTAAATTAATACACTAACGTGCATAGAAATCGGCCCACTGTAAACTTTTGACTTTAACTATATTTTTTTTTTTAATTATTCATCAGATCAAAAAAAGAAATATGCTGTTTGAAAGACAATTTAATGTGAGTATAAATTTATCAAGAAGGCTTATCGTTTATATGCGTAGCAACCGGTAAACAAATGAAACGTGTTTATGTGGTGATTGTAACGAAAATAACAAATTTGTCAAATATTAAAATTATTGCGTTTGCAACTGAAATTTGCATATTAATTCGTTGTTCATAATCTCAGTAGTGTTTAAGTGTGTTAGTTTAATGCATACTACACCACAAAAAGCGGCCCAAGTTTTTGCTTTAATCGAAAATGGACTTAGTCAGCGAGCTGTTGCTAGACAATTGAATATGACACGCGCAGCGGTTCGAAGAGTGTGCAAAAGTTATGAGGAGACTGGATCCTTTCATAGGCGACCTGGAACAGGCAGAAGGCGATTTACAACCGCTCGTGATGACCGCTTTATTGTGTCAACAACATTAAGAAATCGTCACCTGAATGCCGACAGCTCCGTGAGGTGCCAGGAGTGGCTATTAGTCAGTGGACAGTAAGACGAAGACTGCAGGAAAATAACCTGACCCCTAAAACACCTGCGATTGGTCCAAAACTTACTCCAGCTCATCGGCAAGCCCGCCTGCGTTTTGCACTGGATCATCTGAATTGGACGTTGGAACAATGGGGATCTGTTCTGTTCTCAGATGAGACCAGAATAAGCCTCCATGGTAGCGACCGAAGAAGGAAAGTGTACCAAAGACCAAGAGAGCGATTTGCAGATTGCTGCTTTGAATAGCGGAGTGCTTATGGAGGTGGTTCCTGTATGATCTGGGGTGCAATTTCTATAGGAGCACGAACCGACCCTGAGTTCATTCGTAGGGGCGACCGTGTTCACGGAAGAAGAGGTTTAACGGCTGCTAGATATATCGAGGAGATTTTAGCAATTTATGTGGTACCTTACGTCGACTACATTGGAGACGAATTTACCTTTATGCATGACAATGCAAGGCCGCACACCGCAAGAATCGTGCAAGATTACATTGCAGAAGTCGGTTTTCGGGTTATGGAGTGGCCAGCATACAGTCCTGATCTAAATCCGATCGAACATTTATGGGATGAGTTAAAACGAAGAATTCGAGCTAGACTTCATACCCCAAACTCGATCGCAGAGCTTATTGTTGCAGTAGAAGAAGAGTGGTTTAACATCCCTCAAGAAACAATAGCAAACTTGATTAGATCTTTGCCTAATCGTATGAGAGATGTTATTAGAGCAAGAGGAGGTCATACCCATTATTAAAAAATTAAGTTTTAAATTGTCAATAACCCTATTTATGTTAATAATAAAAAAGCTTAATTTGCTTAATGCATTAATTCCACTATGTCAAACATAGGAAGTCGAAATAAGTTTTCGTAAATTTATATTCACATTAAAGCATATTAAATTGTCTTTCAAACAGCATATTTTTTTTTTTGATCTGATGAATAATTTTTTTAAAAAAATATAGTTAAAGTCAAAAGTTTACAATGGGCCGATTTCTATGCACGCAAGTTTAGTTACAGGGTTACGCGAAAGCGCATCTACATTGGAGTTTACTCTTCCAGGTTTGTATTTTATCTTATAGGTGTATTATTCCAGTTTTAAACTCCAGCGAATTAATCTGCTCCTAGGATCTTTACGACTGAAAAGCCGAGTTAAAGGACGGTGGTCTGTTAGAAAGAGAAGTTTACGTCATATAGACAACGACGGAAATATTTAACTGCCCAAACGACTGCTAGAAACTCTTTCTCTATGACAGAATAGTTGCATTCGGCCTTGTTTAGGGTACGCAAGGCAAACGATATAGGACGATCTTTGCCAATCTCGCCGTGAGATAAGACTGCGCCGTAAGAACAAAATTTCGAGAAAAGTCGGGGTACTCTAAAATAGGATTTGTAGTTAAGATATCTTTGAAATGATGGAAAAAGATTGCGAAGTAGTCCATAAAAAAGGTACATTCTTTTTTAATAATGATGTCAAGGGTTTCACGATTTTTGAAAAATCTTTAATAAATTTTCGGTAATAGCCGATAAGACCAAGGAATTGTTTGATTTGTTTCGGGTTTTAGGTACAGGGTAGTTTTTTATCGATTCTATTTTATCAGGATTGGGGAAAATTTCTTTTTCAGTTATGACATGACCCAGGTACGCCACTTCTGTGCGCATAAATTCACATTTGCCCGGTTGAAGTAACAGATTATTAGAACGAAGTCTGTCAAAAATATTTCTAAGCTTTTGGGAATGGGATTTAAAAAAAACGATGTCATCAAGGCAGACAAAGCATTGGTGACAGTCAGGGCAACATTCATTAGGCGTTGGAATGTGCTTGGGACGTTTTTTTAATCCGAAGGGCATTCTTAAATATTCGTAATGACCTGTAGGGGTCGAAAAAGCTGTGTTGGAAATGTCGTTTCCATCCATCAGTATCTGATGAAAGCCTGATGCCAAATCTAGGGTAGTAAAGTATTTTGAATGACCAACTTGGTCAAGAATGTCTTCAATATTAGGTAATGGAAAAGAGGTCCTATTATCACGTCGTTGAGCTTACGATAATCTACGATTATTCTCCATTTAGTTTCGTCGGAAGCGCCCATTTTTTTAGGTACGATCCACAAAGGGCTGTTAAAAGGGGATACGGATTCACGAATGATTCCTTGTTTTAGCGTTTTGGAAATTTGCTTGTCTAATTCTTTTTTGTGAATTTCAGGAAATCGATATATTTTTGGGATAATGGGGTTTTGATTGGAAACTATGATTTCGTATTTTAATGTATTAGTGCATGTTAAAAGGACATTGGGTAAATAGAAAATGTCAATATACTCATTACATATGCTGAGTACGGAATGTTTTTCTTCGACATTTAAATGATCTAAACGTAAATTTTCTTTTAATGTTTGTAGTCGTTTTGATAGGTCATTGCATTATGGAAAAAATAGTGGATTTATTTTCGTCGATTGGATCAATTATTGACTTTTACTAAGGACTTTGCTAGATAAACGCCGTCAGTTACCTTAAATCAGGACAAACGCCTTGACGCTTTCGACTACTATTTCTGAACGCGGCTGAATAATGTAACTTTTATTATCATTATTATCATTTTTTTAATTAGATTTCGAAATTTTTATAGGTTGAGGGAAAGAATTTAATTTAATTTAATTTCGAGCGAATTTAAGTCAATGATTCAGCCATTTTTGGAAAGAAAATCATTGCCTATGATACCATCATACGGTATATTACTATTCGCAGATACCATATAACCTTTGATTGGAAGAGGTTGATTATTTATTTTGAGATTAACATTACAACTTCCAATTGTTTCTACAGGGGAATTTGGACTTAAGCCGTTTAATACGACCTTGTCTTTTGGACTAATTTATTTGTTGTGTCAGTAATTTTAGTAGATTTCAACAAGGATACCGAGGCACCTATGTCTATAAGAAATCTGAATAAGTGACCATTATGATAAGAATCCATGTAAGGATTTTTATCATGATTATTAAGATAGATTTTACAATTTGAAAGACAAAAACAGGTTTTATACAGTATACAGCTGATACCGGAAGTGTCGCTGCTATTACGGACACGTAATGCTCCATAAAATCTGAAAAGAGGTCGATTTTTTTTAATTCCAATCCCACGAAACGACGTTGTCCGTGGTTTTTGTAGAGTTTAAATTTTAGCAAATATGACACACTTGTCTCGATTGTGAACTTTTAAATTCATCAATCGTTTCTTTTTGAAACATTCCGAAATGAAATGACCTAGTTTTTTGCAATATTTGCAAAATTTAGAACTACATTTAGATTGAGATCCTTGATTAGAAAGATTATTATTATGATTATAATTAGTCGAGGGATTATTTACGTTTATATCTCGTTGATTTGAATTTTGTTTCTTGAAACAATCTTTAAGGAAATGTCCTTTAGTTTTACAAAAGGTACAGAATTTTTGTTGACCTGCGGTCGGTTTGATATTTTTTATGACTTGTAATGCCCGCTCCTCTTCGAGGGCTGAATTTAGGGCAAGGGAAAGGCGTTTTGGTTCCTACTTCATAAAAATCTTGATATATCGGAATTTGAGTGTAAAATAAACCGCTGAAGAGCCAGTTTCTTGATTATTTGGGAACGACCTTCAATTTCGTTAACATTTTGTTGAAAACTAACCGTGTTTAATAACCGAGTACATAGTTTGTCGATTCGATTATAGAAATTGAGGACCGACTCGTGTGCGGATTGAATTATTGTGTTTAACTTTTCCATTAGTTGAGTCTAATGCTTTTGGTCGAAGTATAATAATAAGCTTTTTAATTCTACCCATTCACTTATTGGTTTGTCCTGCATTTGGGCTTTCGCACTACCCGTAATTTTTAAAATAACATGAGCTAAAAGAGCATCTTCTTGGGCAGGTTTCGCGAATTTGAAAGCGTTTTCGCAGTTAGAAAGAAATTTCGGTGGCTCATTTCTATTACCGTCGAATGTTCTCGATAATAGAGAGGACAAAAAACTAAGCGGTATTTTTTCATTTACTTGAGGAACATTTTGATTATTGTCGATGTCATTTATTGACACTGTGATACATTTTCTTGAGCCATTTTTTAGTAATAAAAAGTAGAAAAGAGAGAAAAACATAATTAAATGATAAATAGATGGATAGAGAGGTAGATAGATAAAAAAAAATAGATAACTAACCAACTTACTGAAGAAAAAGAAAACACAACAAAAAATTTAAATTTCAGGGCACTCAAAGAAAAATTAAAAAAAATATAGAAATAACACTAGAAATAGAAAAGACCAATCAAAATATATAAAGGGAAAAAATAAGGACTCTTACTCTTATTCTCTTGAAGTGGTGTAGGTTTGCTGTTGGCTTTTGGTATGAAATCCGGCTTTGTACTTCTAGGATTCTTGGATTGTTGAATATCTTTTGAAAAGGGTTTTCGTCTTCAAGCTGGATGAGGTACAAAGAGCCAAATCCTACCGACTGCGCCAGTTTTAATGTTGGAATTCCGAGCGGTTGAATTCGTTTTGACTTAAACACTTGACACTTAGTACGTGGTTAAACTAAGAGCACTGTTTTATTGAAATGGAAGTTAAAAGTAACAAAAGAGTTTAGAGTAACAGAGAGGGATTCTTAGAGTGTCGGATATTCTAAGAGTGGCGATATTCGTCGAGTGACGGATATTCTTCGAGTGACCATTATTCTTGTCTTAATTGAATATTTATAGGGAAACGAAATAATCCCATCTAATGTCGTACGACATGAGTTCATAGTGTGAGAAAAATTCGATTCCAATTAAGTAAAAATAGCGTTCATGCGTTATAAAAATGAATTATTAAAAACTATTAAAGTGGTAACAGAACTTTGAGACAGAAGACCTAAATTAATTATTCGGGAAAATGAAGAAAGAAATTTTAAAAAATAACAAAAACAAGTTTTATTAATTATTAGATAAATACTGAAAACTGATTTCTGTCACGTAACCATTTATATAGGGTATAACATTACTGTATTTTCCTGTTTTTTTTTTGCGAATTTAATATATTCTTGTGTGGCAATTTTAATGTATATCTACGTAAGCCTCACAATAAACCAGGGTTTAACTTGAGATTTAGAAATGTTTTCATTTCTGCGCCCGATTAAAGTGATCGTACAAAAATTTGCCTATGGAAGACGGGATAAAATTTTTAAGCCTTTAAGTGCGAAGCAAACTGATAAGTTTGCTTCACACTGGGTTAAGGTATTTCTTAAGAAGACAAAGAGAGCATTATGTTAGAGAAAGACGCGAAATAATTTGGTTTTTCAGAGTATAATGAAAGTGGCAACGTAGCTTCTCGTTTGCTTCCCGGCGCACGCAATCACGTTTTTTTTTATGGGTCTAGCACACGTGCTGCAGGGAAGTCCCTAAAGCGCTACAGGAGCGACACGTGTGCGGAAAAAGCGATTCACGTTGTTCTTGAATCGCTATAAATTGTACTCGGTGGGAAACACAGTCCTGGGTAAGCCATTCCAGAGGGATGATGTTCTCCATATAAAAGACTGCTTGAAAAGCGTTCTACGAGGAGTAACAAGCTGAACCTCATACGGATGTGAAGTATCAGGGCGACGTGTACTTCTAACATGCATCGCTCTGGGAGGAATTAAGCGGGCTACATCCTTCGGACACTCTCCATGAAAATACTTGTAGAATAGACTCAAGTCGCCAACCGTTCTTCGATGTTCCAGTGAATCAAGGCCGTCGGTCAGTTCCGGGTCTCCAATCAGACGAACAGCCCTTCTCTGAACAGAATCCAACAAATGCAGTTTGGGAGCGGAGCCCCAAACATGGGAGCAGTATTCCATAGACGGTCGAATTTGAGCTTTGTAAAGAATTAACAGTTGTGGAGTGTAAAGCTTTCTGGTTCGAAATAATGTTCCCAACTTTTGAGAAGCTCTCCTTGCTATGCCTGCAACATGTTCAAGCCAGGATATATTTGCTCCCAAATTAACGCCCAACAAATTGAGTGACGATGCTAGAGGAATGGAGTGCCCCGACATAACTATGTCGGGTTCAGCAACGGTAACTTTTTTAGAAAAAACTGCCGCCTGGGTTTTTCTAGCGTTAAATTCCACTTGGTTACTGTCACGCCAGTTTCATCCAGGTCTTTGTTAAGTTGAATGACTTCCTGCTGTCTGCGGATATTCGCCTGAGCAGCCGATGTCCGAGCGTTCAAAGTGAATGAAGATATAAGCGTACTGTCATCTGCAAAGCTGTAGATTGGATTCCCGGTCTTTTTCAGCAGATCGTTAATGTAAATGAGAAAGAGAGTAGGAGACAGTATGGAGTCTTGGGGCACACCGGCGTTAACAGTAAAGGTGTTAGAAAGAAATCCGTCGACTGCGACTCGTAAAGAACGTTCTCTGAGGAAACATGAGAGCCACAAACAAAACTTTTCAGATATACCATAAGAGCGTAGCTTAGCCAACAGTCCATCGTGCCAAACACGGTCGAATGCCTTGGCTATGTCAACAGCAACCGCTTGAGATTGTCCGAAGTGTTCAATTGCGTTGTTCCAGACATATATTACATAAGTCAGAAGATCTCCTGTTGATCTATGTTGCCTTTTTTAGGTATCGGCTGAACTGTGGCACATTTCCAGCAGGAAGGAAATATTTTCTTTCTGCAGGATAGGTTGAAAAGTCTACAGAAGACTGGTGTTAGTTCCCTTGCACAGTTTTTGAGAACTATGGCAGGTATTCCGTCAGCGCCAGAAGCTTTTTTGGTGTCTAGCTTCATTAAAATACGGTTCATGATACACTGTCTGAAGACAACATCGGGCATCCTTGACTGCACTATGGGAATAGTAGGTGGTGTTTTTTTCTTGGAAATCGGCAGTAAAATGTGAAGCAAACAGTTCGGCCAACAAGTTTGCTTTCTCAACAGGTGTCATTGCAATAGAACTATCTGGCCGTGTGAGTGGTGGTATGGTGGATTTGGTGAAATCTTGACTAACTGCCTTAGCGACTGACCAAAAGGACCTGGAATTGTTGGGACAAGCGAGAAGTTTGTTTCTAATTCGCTCCTCCTTGGTTTTCGTCGATAATTTCTTAGCATCTGTTCCGGGCACGAACAAAGGTGTTACGATTTATGGTGTTAGGATTTCCACGCCATTGTCAAACCAAGGCTTGCCGTTAGAAGGACATTTCTTCGAAAATGGAATGTAAGCTTCCATACCAGCTAAGATAACATCGGAAACCTCCCTGGCGCAGTCTAACCAATGGAAAGTTCGAAAATATTCCGTGAGATATTTCCATTTAGTAGATTTGTAATGCCAAATCTTGCGCGGTTTAGGCGCCTCTTTGTCACTGACTGGTAGGACACTCGATGTGGAAAGCAGTTTATGGTCGGAAGAACCCAACGGCGAATTTACGGTGACCTTGTAAATCTCCGGATTGGTGTTTAAAAACAGATCAAGAAGACTGGCGAACTCCCTGTTTCGATCAGGGATCCCTGTTGGTTCGCCACTAAGCTGAGTTAAGCCACAACTGGTTGAGAATGATTCAGCTTCACGACCTTGTTCGTCGGTAGTATTTGAATATTTAAGCCAGTGTTATTTATAATAACCTTGATACTTTTACAATAAAAATTTTGTATAATTAATTAAAACGATACTTTACAGTATCTTTTAATAGAAAGTCCCGCCCCGGTCCGATCAGTGCAACGCATATATGTAATTCAAAATTTGAAAGAACACCCACGTCCGCGCGATATCTTCTTCAAGCTACGTTGCAACAGCGAAAATTCATTTCATAAAATACATGAAAAGTAATAAACGAAAGCAAAGTAATTTTTTTATGTATATATATATTTTTTTGCGACTTTTTAAAGCACATACAACAAAAATTGTAAAAAACGCATGTTTTTTACCATATCTGAAACTTTTACCATTAATTATGGCACTACGGCGTGGTAAACCATCTTTACACTGAAGCAGTGAATGCATGATGATAAAATCTATTATTTCTCAGAATTTCAAGCAAAATTACTTTTAACAGTTACTTGTAAGAAATACCTTACCTTAATTTTTGTAAACTCTACTTGAGCCAAAAATTTAATGAAAATAACAATATTATTATAAAACATTTTTTCATATTCGCAAAATTAATATTTTATATAAAACAAAAATGAAATTAAAAAAAATGTTGTGTGTCTAATTTTATTTCTTACAATTTATTTCAGTTTATTTTGGTTTCAAAGAAAACTCGGATGGTTTGGTCCAAATTTCCCTTCAATTTTTGCCCATAACGCATCTGTACAAAGAGCTCCTAGAATCATGTCGATCAGGGTGAACCAATTAAAAATCGTCTAGACTTTGTCTTGTCAACATTAGTGATTTAATAAACGGTGTAGGGGGCTTAATTTACTGACTTGAAATTTTATTTTCGATATGAAACAAATTTTAAGTATTCGACGTAAAATCGAGTGTAATTATAGCTCTTTAAAATGTGGCAATGAATGAAAATTAGCCCTTAAAGATAGGGTAAGACTGCATGCAGCGATTTCTGAGTAACAGTTTTAAGACACATTTTTTTAGTTACATGATATTCAAATGTTACCTAGTTAGATTTTAAAAACTGAAAATTTAATGTAGTTGGTTTTTTAGCAGCTTCCATCAAGGTTAATGTAAGGAATGAATGTTGTTTATTTGAAGATGGCTGTTGTCTAACCTCAGTAAAAAGCAAAGCAAAACTCTAAGGTATTTCTTACGAGAAGACAGAGAGAGCATTATGTTAGAGAAAGGCGGGAAATTTGTTTTCAGCGAAAATTCACTTCATAAAATACATGAAAAATCAATATTTATCTAATTTTTTTCTTTTACAGGGAGAAATCTGCCTTATGGTTTCTATACAATTCTGCGTCACCTTATGGGGGCTCCAGTTATGTGGGGTTCTCCAGCCTGAGTGGCCGGCATACCTACTAAAATTCTTTGTGAGCTGGGACTGCGACCTTTCACTTCTTTTACATACTGCAATTTTAATTTGTCTAGGTATTTGCGTGTTTTTTAACTCTAGGGTTAATTTTTCTACTGATTTGAACTAATCTGCCTTATCCTAACTTAGCCTAACTTAAAGCTAAAGACTAAACCTTAATTTTCCTTGTTTTTCAAGGGCGTGTAATGTTATAATGATATTTTAGTAGTGCGTAATGTTTACATTTTTTCTCTTTCCGATAGGAGCTGCTCAACTATACTACGGCCTTATACTAAATAAGCAGTACTAATCAGTATATAACACCACTACACCAAATATTTTATTTTTGCGCTCAACGAGCGTTTCGCTAACCAAGTTAGCTTCATCAGGAGCGATGACTGACTGAACCCAAAAATGTAATGCGGATAATTTGTGTTATTTGCAATGGAATGAAATCATTAGGAATATTCTGTTACTGTGTCTTTCCTATAGACATTAAATTCTAATCTATTATTATTTTTAAAAATTAAACTATCTAGAAAAGGGAGTTGTTCTTTGTTCTCAATTTCGTAAGTGAATTTAATGGAATCATATCGGCTATTTAATTTGGAAACAAAATCATCTATAT
This sequence comes from Pachyrhynchus sulphureomaculatus, assembly GCA_019049505.1. Lineage (NCBI taxonomy): Eukaryota > Metazoa > Arthropoda > Insecta > Coleoptera > Curculionidae > Pachyrhynchus > Pachyrhynchus sulphureomaculatus. The sequence continues at coordinate 80,480,303 of CM032451.1, read as the reverse complement.
TTGCTTTTTTGTATCAAAAATCACGAAAACATCATCCACATACCTATACCATACCCTCGGGAAATACTTAAATTCTTTACTGGCTTCGGTTTCAAACTTACTCATGAATACTACTCAGTATATATCACCACTACACCAAACACTTTATTTTTGCGCTCGACGCGCGTTTCGCTAACCATGTTAGCTTCATCAGGAGTGATGATTGACTAAAGCTAAACTACAAATCTACCCTATTTTATACTTAGCCTAACCCTTGAATTACTCAAGCGGAACTAATGACATAGGCAAGGCCATCAGTTCCGGTCAAGTAACCAGTAGCACGGTTAGCGGAACGCGCGTCGAGTGCAAAAATAAAGTGTTTGGTGTAGTGGTGATATATACTGAGTAGTATCATTGTGCCAAAGATTCCCAACTTAGTTACTCATGAATAAATTGGCTATGAAAGGTGATAAGCAATTACCCATAGCTGTTCTTTTTTTGTGAACATAAAATTGACTGTTATATTGAAAATAATTTTGTTCCATACAAAGTTTAGATAGAGAGTCAATCATCGCTCCTGATGAAGCTAACATGGTTAGCGAAACGCGCGTCGAGTGCAAACATAAAGTGTTTGGTGTAGTGGTGACATATACTGAGTAGTGTCATTGTGCCAAAGATTCCACATTTCCAATATGGTAAATAAATACTACTCTTTAGTCGAGTCTAATTGTAAAATGTCCGTGGGTCGCAAGTATCGGTTGCCGACGTTTACGTTAACTCTGAAAGTGTTAGCTATCTCGGGGTTAGGGTGAGCTGTGGATTTCCTAAGAAAGCGAAGCTGGGTATTACGGGTGAATTCTTTTATTGTGGGTATTTGAAACTCCCTGTGCAACTGATTGTTGCGGACAAACCAGGAAGACCCTGCTATAATACGAAGCGCTTTATCTTGGACTGTCTGGAATTTATTTCATATTTTTGCAACAAGTAGTAAACTGCTTTCATATTTTAACAATCGAAAGCAAAGCAATTTTGTTACGTATATATTTTTTTTGGACCTTTTTACTTTTTAACGCACATACAACAAAAATTGTAAAAATCGCATGCTTTTGATTGAAGAAAAAGTATGAATTCCCATCTTTTACGTGTTAAATATCTGAAACTTACAATTAATTATAGCAATACGGAGTGGCAAACCATCTTTATAGTGAAGCAGTGAATGCATGAGCTAAAATCCATTATATCTCAAAATTTCAAGGAAACTACTTTTAACAGCTACTCGTAAGAAATACTTTAATAGCTTGATTATTTATATAAAACTGTATTTGTCAATAACTGTACTTTTAGAATGTTACTAAGAGGTCCGAATTGAAAAAAAAAAAAAAATAAAAATATTGGATGTATCTTTCCTCAGTCTCAAGAATCCGTCATTTAATATATTACACTATTTTTATAATTAACTATACTATAGAAATATACTCGCGTTTTTATAATTCGAAAATGACTGGCTCAGTTTTTCTGTTTTTTTTTTTATGGGTCTAGCACACGTACTGTCGGGAAGTCCCTAAATTCACGTTGTTCTTGAATCACTATAAATTGTACTCGGTGGGAACCACAGTCCTGGGCAAATTATTCCACAGGGATGATGTTCTCCATATAAAAGACTGCTTGAAAAGCGTTGTACGAGGAGTAACAAGCTGAACCTCATACGGATGTGACGGATTAGCGCTACGTGTATTTCTAACCGCTCTGGGAGGAATTAAGCGAGCCAAATCCTTCGAACACTTTCCATGAAAATACTTGTAGAATAGGCTCAAATCGCCAACCGTTCTTCGATGTTCCAGGGAATCAAGGTCGCCGGTCAGTTCCGGGTCTCCAATAAGACGAACAGCTCTTCTCTGAATAGAATCCAACAAATGCAATGTATATTTGGGAGCTGAGCCCCAAACATGGGAGCAGTATTCCATAGTTGGTCGAATTTGAACTTTGTAAAGAATTAACAGTTGTTGTGGAGTGTAAAGCTTTCTGGTTCGAAATAATATTCCCAACTTTTGAGAAGTTCTCCTTGCTATGCCTGCGACATGTTCATGCGAGGACATATTTGCTCCCAAATTAACGCTCAACAACTTGAGTGACGATGTTAGAGGAATGGAGTGCCCCACCATAACTATGTCGAGTTCAGCAACGTTAACTTTTTTAGAAAAAACTGCCGTCTGGGTTTTTGTAGCGTTAAATTCCACTTGGTTACTGTCACCCCCAAGATAGAATTTCTCCCAGGTCTTTGTTAAGTTGATATTCGCGTTCAAAGTGAATGAAGAGATAAGCACTCTGTCATCCGTAAAGCTGTAGACTGGATTTCCGATCTCTTCCAGAAGATAGTTAATGTAAATGAGAAAGAGAGTAGGAGATAGTATGCCTTGGGGCACAACGGGGTTGATAGTGAAGGTGTTAGAAAGAAATCTGTCGACTGCCACTAGTAAAGAACGCTCTCTGAGGAAACATGAGGGCCACAAACAGAACTTTTCAGACATACCTTAAGAGCGCAGCTTAGCCAACAGTCCATCGTGCCAAACACGGTCGAATGCCTCGTATAAGTCACGAGAAACCACTCGAGTTTCTCCAAAGTGTTCAATTGCGTTGTTCCAAACATGTGCTACATAAGTCGGAAGATATTCTGTTGATCTATGTTTGCGAAAGTCATATTGGTGATCGCTAATAATGTTGAATCCTTCAAGATATTCCAGAAGATGCTGACGGATAGCCTTTTCCATGACTTTCGATATTATTGAAAGCAGTGCGACTGGTCGGTAGTTATTTGGCAAGGTCGTCTTGCCTTTTTTAGGTACCGGCTGAAATGTGGCGCATTTCCAGCAGGAAGGAAATATTCCCTTTCTGTAGGAAAGGTTGAAAAGTCTACAGAAAACTGGTGTTAGTTCCCTCGCACAGTTTTTCAGAACTATGGCAGGTATTCCATTAGCGCCAGAAGTTTTTTTGGTGTCTAGCTTCATTAAAATACGTTTAATGATACGCTGTCTGAAAACAATATCGGGAATTCTTGACTGCATTTTGAGAATAGTAGGTGGTATTTTTCCTTGGAAATCGACAGTAGAATGTGAAGCAAAGAGTTCAGCCAACAGGCTCGCTTTTTGTTCTGTAGGTTTCTTTCACATGTACCATAGATAAATGATCCCGCAAGTCCACGTTTGATTAAAATTGGTCGATACTGTCGGAGCCGCTGGTGATATATACTGAACTTTTCAGTGACAAAATAGTAGGTAAAAAGGACGTTTTATCACTTAAATGATGTAAATATTATATGCGAGCGATACCAAAAGCAAATGTTAGTACTATCACAGAATATATAGTTTGTGGTATTATATAATGTCATTATCACATGTTTTCAACATTCCGCAATAAATGTTTTTCGAATATTTATAAAAATATACTTATAATCTACTTACTTTCATTTATTACACTTTTTATTACAGTTATCAAGGAGAAAAAAAAAACCTTTAACGTGATTAATTATATATTAATTATTCTTCCGGCTGCTCTGTTTTGATGAAGGTGATTCATTAAATCATATTTCGAACCAACATCTTCTATAGTCCTCTTAATATTTGGTATGCCGAAGGAGATGCCTTTTAAAATCATCTTTATGAATTGATTTGTACTCACATTGATCGCATTTAAAATGCTCTATCTCATCTCGATTCATATGTTTTCTTAAGGTATGCATTTTTAAATGGACTTTTTGAACTGCTTTGTAATCACAATAATCGCATTTGTACTGTCTACCTTCTTCTGGATCCAAGTGAATAAGCTTATGCTTCCTTAAATCATCTTTTTCAACTGATTTAAAATCACACTGATCACATTTAAACTTACAAACGTCTTCAGGGTTACCATGTCGGCGCATGATATGTCTTTTTAAATCATTTTTCCGAATACTCTGATATGCACATTGATCACAATGAAATTTACTTAACTCTTCGCGATCTGTATGTCTCAGAAGATGTTTAGTTAAGTAACGGTGACGATATGTTTGATAGTCACATTGATCACACTTAAAAAAATATTAATTTCTTCGGGATTCTTGTGTCTAAGGACGTGTAATTTTATAGCCTCCTTCCAAATCGTTTGGAAATCACATTCATCACATTTAAACGTGACAACTTCCTCGGGTTTACTATGTTTTCGGAGGTAGTGTCTTTTTAGGTTTCCCCTTTGAACTGTTTTAAACTCACATTGATCACACTTAAACATATCGATTTCCTCAGGATTTTTATGTTGAAGGAGATGATTTTTTTAAATAAAACTGCCAAACAGTTTTAAAATCACAAAGATCACATTTAAAGTATTCAACCTCATCACGACTTTTATGTTGAAGAAGGTGTTTTTTTAAATTGTGTTGATAAACTGTTTTAAATTTGCATTGATCGCATTTAAACATTTCAACGTACTCGGGATTTTTATGACGCAGGAGATGTCGTTTCATATCACACTTGCGAAATGTTCGAAAGTCACATTCGTTGCATTTAATTTTTTTAACTTCCTCAGGATTTTGATGAAGCAGAAGGTGTCTATTAAAACTGTTCCTTATGCTTGTTTGAAAATTACAAGAATTACAAGATAACAAACCACTGTCCTTTGAATTTTTATGCTGAACCAGGTGCCTGTTTGAATTATGTCCTTCCATTTTTATATCACTTTCAACTTTGACCTCGTTACCATAATTTGACGAAGTGCTAAAATATAAAGACAATTTTAATATTTAACTCAATTCTAATATAAACACAATTTATTGCCTACAATAAAATAAAAGACATCTGATATACCCAAGTATTTATCCAAAATGAACGCATACCTCCTGCAATTAAACATGTTATGCATGGGTAGAATGGGTTTGTTTCATCTGTGTAGTTTCTTGTCATCATTTAATATGGAATGTGATTTTATTTCCGTTTAGTAATTTCATTTTACCTGGCGCATCCTAGCTAAGTCTAATTGTACCGATCAATTACATATACAGGTTAGATAACCCATCATTTCAGTATCTATTAAGGCGGAATATTTGTAACACATACGAGGCATGTTTTTTAAGTAAGTACCGTTTTGGAATTAAAAAAAGACGTGCAAAGATATCGCTATAATTTTATTTTTACATGAAAGCCTGTACCTTAATCTACTTTTCTACATAATTTCCGTGAATATTGAGGCACTTGTCATAACGTGGCACCAGTTTTTGAATACCCTCCTCATAAAATTCTGCCGCCTGAGAAAAAGTTCTCGGTCACAATGCGATACAAAACACTACGAGAATATTGAGGAAAGCAGTCGCACAATGATGAAATTGTAAAGCGTCTGTTTTCTCTCACCTTTTCGTCCACTTTCTGCACCAAATTTTCATTAACGACCGAAGGACGCCCACTCCGTTCTTCATCATGCACATTTGTGCGGCCATCTTTAAATGCTCTCACCCATTTCCTTACCATTCCATCACTCATAATGTTTTGTCCGTAAACTTCACAGATCTCACGATGAATATCGATCGGTTTTACGCCTTTAGCACTAAGAAATCGTATAACAGCCCGTACTTCACAATCGGCGGGACTCACGATTGTCGGAGGCATCTTAAACACTCATTAAACAACGTATACAATGAAGAATCAGACTGTAATGGCGTCAGTGCGTAGACATGAGTTGTAGGTTACCAGCGCGCATGCGCGGAACGCCGACTGTATCGCTGCGGCGGCGGAATCGCAAAACGGTACTTACTTAAAAAACATGCCTCGTATTATATTTTTGTTTAGACTCAAATTATTTTAATACGTTGGCAAATCAAAACAAATAATTTTTTAAGCAGTTGTATAAAAATTTAAAATATTATTATGAGTTATACGATTTTTTATGAAAGCTAAGGTTATTCCGAACATTTCGAATCACTGACGTTTACAATTCTTAAATTTTTTAGCAATAGGCATGATGATTAATTTTGAAAAACTATTCCTCGATGTTCTTACGGAACTACTATTTCCAAATATATATATATATATATATATATATATATATATATATATATATATATATATAAATATATATATATATATATATATATATATATATATATATATATATATATATATATATATATTTCTGGAGAAATTACAGGTTTCCTAGAATAAAATTGGCCTTTTTTAAACTAATTTTGAATTTCATGCCAAAACGCTCGTAGGTGTCATGACGTCGGCTCGTGACGTCACGCCTTTGTAAACTCCATGTCAACAACAGTGAAGTATACAGTGTCTATATAATAAGTTTGTTATTCTGTGTGTTTAAAATGAATTCTAAAGTGTATAAGTGGTGTGCGGTCCCTCAGTGTAAAAACATATCGATAAAAACTCCTAACAAGTTATTTGCTACGTTCCAAACAAGAAAACAATAAAAAATAAGTGGCTAACTCTTGCACGGCAGTTAGTTCTCCAAACTCTTCAATTTATTTCTGTGCAGACCATTTTGATGTAAGTTTTAACTTAATATTTTATTATTATAAATGAGGTGCGTCGTAATAATCTTGTTTGATAAATTGTTAATTATCTAAAAAATACCTTTAGATAGTCACATCACTATTGAGGTTAGGTTTTATTTCTTTAATGTTATCATCCACTACTTTTTATTAAATGGATACTTTATTCTTGTTCCAGTTTCCAAATGATATGGAGAATTACATTCAGTACCATGTGATGGGTTCAGTGTCACAAGTGCGCATGAAACCATGGTGTTTGATTTGAGTGCCAATCTGATCGAAGAAAACGAACATCTAACACTATAGAACGACCTATACTCAAAAAACAAAGAGGGATGGTAGTTGAAGAAAGTGAAAAAGATTTACAAGAAAGAAGAAGAGTTAGAACCTGGAGAGACTGGAAGTTCAAGTACTTATTTCTTTTTTCAAGCAAAACTAAAGTGAATATTTTTATGTTTATTTTGTTACTTTACACAATAAATAAAACATTAAACTACTTACATGTTTATTTAATTAGTTGTGATTGAAAACAAGGTAGCTGTCTATTATTGCACCTACTATTTTGGACTTATTAAGATTCTATTGCCAGGAAATAGCGAACTACAATGTGTTCTTTTACATGTGACCTATTGTATAGACAGATGCAAAAGTAAGTGCAGTGATAGTACTTAAATTTATGAAAGTTTATTGATAAGTATCAATTTTTTCAGATTTTTGCAAAAAAAAAAAACTGTTACATGGTTCTTTAAATTATTTGATGTTTTATTTTGGATACTTGACTACACCATGGAATACTTTCGAACTTTCCCTTGGATGGACGTTTGTTTTCCATCCGATAACCCATCTAACTGCGCCAGGGAGGTCTCCGATGTTATTTTGGCTGGTATGGAAGCTTACAGCCCTTTTTCGAAGAAATGCTCCTCCAACGGCAAGCCTTGGTTCGACCGAAAATGCAAAGAAGCTGTTGCTTCTAAACATATTGCCTACCGACAATGGCGTGAAAATCCTAATACCGTAAATCGTAACATCTTTGTTCGTGCCCGGAACAGATGCAAGGGAATTATTGACAAAACCAAGGAGGCACACAGTCAACGAATTAGAAACAAACTTCTTGCTTGTCCCAACAATTCCAGATCCTTTTGGGCAGTCGCTAAGGCAGTTAGTCAAAATTTTACCAAATCCACCATACCACCACTCACACGGCCAGATAATTCCATTGCAACCACACCTGTTGAGAGAGCGAACTTATTCGCTGAACTCTTTGCTTCGCATTCTACTGTTGATTTCCAAGGAAAAACACCACCTACTATTCCCATATTGCAGTCAAGGATGCCCGATGTTGTCTTCAGACAGCGCATCATAAAGCGTATTTTAATGAAGCTAGACACCAAGAAGGCTTCTGGCGCTGACGGAATACCTGCCATAGTTCTCAAACACTGTGCAAGGGAACTAACACCAGTTTTCTGTAGACTTTTTAACCTATCCTACAGAAAGGAAATATTTCCGTCCTGCTGAAAATGTGCCACGGTTCAGCCGATACCTAAAAAAGGCAAGACGACCTTGCCAAATAACTACCGACCAGTTGCACTGCTTTCAATAATATCGAAAGTCATGGAAAAGGTTATCAATGAGCATCTTCTAAAATATCTTGAACGATTCAATATTATTAGCGATCACCAATATGGTTTTTCGTAAACATAGATCAACAGGAGATCTTCTGACTTATGTAACACATGTTTGGAACAACGCAATTGAACGCTTTGGAGAATCTCGAGCGGTTGTTCTTGACATATTCAAGGCATTCGACCGCGTTTGGCACGATGGATTGTTGGCTAAGTTACGCTCTTATGGTATGTCTGAAAAGTTCTGTTTGTGGCTCTCATGTTTCCTCAGAGAGCGTTCTTTACGAGTGGCGGTCGACGGATTTCTTTCTAACACCCTCACTATCAACGCCGGTGTGCCCCAGGGCTCCATACTGTCTCCTACTCTCTTTCTCATTTACATTAACGATCTGCTGGAAAAGACCGGGAATCCAATCTACAGCTTTGCAGATGCCAGTACGCTTGTCTCTTCATTCACCTTGAACGCTCGGACGTCGGTTGCTCAGGCGAATATCCTCAGACAGCAGGAGGTCGACATAGTTATGTCGGGGCACTCCATTCCTCTAACATCGTCACTCAATTTGTTGGGCGTTAATTTGGGAGCAAATATGTCCTGGCATGAACATGTTGCAGGCATAGCAAGAAGAGCTTCTCAAAAGTTGGGAATATTATTTCGAACCAGAAAACTTTACACTTCACAACAACTGTTAATTCTTTACAAAGCTCAAATTCGACCAGCTATGGAATACTGCTCCCATGTTTGGAGCTCCGCTTCCAAACATACACTGCATTTGTTGGATTCTATTCAGAGAAGAGCTGTCCGTCTGATTGGAGACCCGGAACTGACCGTCGGCCTTGATTCGCTGGAACATCGAAGAACGGTTGGCGACTTGAGTCTATTCTACAAGTACTTGCACGGAAAGTGTTCGAGGGATGTGGCCCGCTTAATTCCTCCCAGAGCGGTGCATGTTAGAAGTACACGTCGCGCTAATACTTCACATCCGTATGAGGTTCAGCTTGTTATTCCTCGTACAAACGCTTTTCAAGCAGTTTTTTATATGGAGAACATCATCCCTGTGGAATAATTTGCCCAGGTCTGTGGTTCCCACCGAGTACAATTTATAGTGATTCAAGAACAACGTGAATTTAGGGACTTCCCGACAGTAGGTGTGCTAGACCCATAAAAAAAAACATCATCCCTTTGGAATAATTTGCCCAGGACTGTGTTTCCCATCGAGTACAATCTACAGCGATTCAAGAACAACGTGAATCGCTTTCTCCTCACACGTGTCGCTCCTGTAGCGCTTTAGGGACTTCCCTGTAGCACGTGTGCTAGACCCATAAAAAAAAAAACTTTAACAGTACACGTTATTGTCAAGATACCAGTCTCTTGTTTCTGACATAAAATCTTTGACACACCCGCTGACAAACTATAAAACTTCAGGGTCCATTTCCTCATTAGTTATCGAGAAGCAATATTTTGAATTAGTTTTGTGCAATTGCTTTTAAAGCAATGATTAATATATTAAACGATTTTCATAACACACACACACACACACATATATATATATATATATATATATATATATATATATATATATATATATATATATATATATATATATATATTAGTGGTGGGCATAATCGCATTATTGCAATAATCGGATTCTCAGGTTATGAATGATTTTGATAATAGGATTATAATTCGAATTAAAAATCATCCCATCCCCTACTATCTTTGATGTTGCGTGCGTCGCTTTATTATAAAATTTAAAATTCATCGGAATTGCTCGATTTTGCCGATTCGCCGAAACGAAACTCGAACTCCTGGCAGCCGATTAATTCAATTATTTATTATTTTTATTTTTAGTAGTATGGATGAATCGTCGTTTCGTGAGTATTAGTGTTGGATGTTGACTGTTGAGTGTTGAATAATTAAAGTTAAAAGTAAAATTTATAAAGAAAACAGAAAATGAGGCCTGGTTGTAATAAACATTGGCTGGTGTGGAACTGGTTTAAAAAATTGACTGTAAACAAACTGCAAGATATGCGATAAAATAATAAAATATTTTGGCGGAACAACAAATTTGAAGCAACATTTATTAAGAATACATCCCACTATAAAACTGGAAATTTCTCTAAAAGACACTGAAACAGAACAATCTATAAATGAAGCAAATGAAAAGACAATAGAAAAACCAGGTTGTTCCTCAGAAAATACACAAACTCCGTCATCCGAATCAGAAACTATTACGCTAAGTTCTTTAAGTGCCGGACCTTCAAGTGCTACATCAGAAGTAGAAATATTGATTACGGTACTACCAATAGTACCAATATAAATATAGGTACTTTTATTAGTTCTAATTTAACAAAAAAAAATAATAGACCACCGAAATAATTAAAACTTTTTGGAATGAAGGAAACAAATATACTTCTTGAATCGAAACTAGTGAGAATTGATTCTGCGCTACTGAAAATGATCGTTAAAGACTACCAACCATTATCCTTTGTAGAAGATGAGGGGTTTTTGGAATACACTCGGGAATTAGAACCACGCTATACTCCTCCGAGCAGAAAAAAAAACTAACATACGATATTTTACCTAAACGATACGAAAAGGCAGCGTCAGAGTTACAAAATATGTTGCCTAAAGTAGAGAATGTTGCCATATCAACAGATATATGGACATCCGACAGCACTAGGGGTATATATGTATAATGCAACCAATTAAAGTAAATAAAACATAAAACCCCAAGTAACAAAATCAAATCTTATTTTGAATTTTTGTAGTGGCTGCTGGCTGTGCCGTGGCTAGTGGAGTGAAATCGTTTTTAATGTCATTTAGGATAATTATTTGGTTATCCGGTGCCTGATTTGGAAATTTATAGTAACAAAGCCAACGATGTGGATACAATTCTGTTGTGATCAAAGAGTGTATTTTTGAAAGTCTATATTGAGGTGGTACGCAACTCACTAATATGGAGCGTGCAAGCAAGAAGTCCAATCCGTTAAAAATAGTAAAAATAGACTAAAATATTGGAGACTTACTTTTTTAAAAACAAAATCTAGGTAAATTTTCTTATTAATGGCAACATTGCGCTGCGGGGAATCCGAATTTGGATGTTTGATTTTATCGCTTCCGAGAATCCAAGTGTTTTGTGGTTGACTTTTCTTTACGATTTTAGTGGTTTTAGATTTTATGATGAAGCGAATTCCGATTATATATAATTCGATTCTTAGGTTTTCATAATCGGATGATGCCGATTATTTTCAATAATCGGATTACCGATTATTTTTAATTCGAATTATCCCATCACTAATATATATATATATATATATATATATATATATATATATATATATATATATATATATATATATATATATATAGGCTGTCCGAAAGGGTATGATCTACAATTTAAGATCAAGTAGATTGAGTCAAAATAAATATCCCCTCATTATCGAGCTACAGCCCCCCAAAAGGGTCGCCCGGTGTATTGATTACTGACTGACTAATAATTTGTGAAACCGTCCTAGATTGACATTTGAATTTTAGTTATTGTTCTAAACTGCATGCACTGATTTGAACCATGATACTAAAATCGACATTTTAACAGGGACTTAAAAAGTAGGGAAACATAGCTTTTTCGTACATTGAAATTTATATTTTTCTATGTCAAATTAAAAAAAAAACTGAATATTTCGACAAAAAAGGGTACTTTACTGAACACGAATGGATGATCCGTTTTCGAGATAAACTGATTTGAAGGTAACCTTGCACGCAAAAAACGCACATTGTTACTCATAATGTTTTATTGACCTCGTTCGATAAAATTGTTTATGATTATTGTTATTTATGTTTCTTTTCACTACAGAATATAAAATTAATATTTTATTATTTTTTGACATTCGGTTTGAACCTTATTTTAAATTTTTCGTTAAAAAATAATTAAATTTAATTTCGTAACTTATTCTAATCAAATAGGCGTCTGTAAAAGAACAAGTAAAGTATGTACATGTCAAAGTAAGTTTTTAAATAAATCTGAAAGTTGCGTTATGCGAAATTTGGGCCTTATTGATTATGCTGACACGCATTTAATATGTTTCGCTCCTGTAGCACTTTAGAGATTTCCCAATAGCACATGTGCTATGCCCATAAAAAAAAGTTGTATAGTGTACCGTACCGTAGGTGGGGCTGTTGCTGTCTGGAATTACCTAAAAACTTTTTTGATAGATGAAGTTTCACCTGAGATTAATCTTGTTGGATGTAAGGTTTATTTAAATAATATTTCCGTTTTTATTGTATATATTCCAGTGTGTAGTTGAACTCATAGAATGTGTATTGGCATATAATTTTATGCATATGTTTTTTCTTAATCAATATTGATAATTTAAACCTTAGGCACTTGGACGCGATTTTTGCGAATTTTAGAGTATACTGGAAAGAGCTATATGTCCATTGGTCCCAGAAGATGCCCATCATCCATCACTGTATCTTTCTTCTAGAGTGGAGGGGTGGCAGTCAATGAAACTGCAGAGAGGGCTGCTCTGGGAGGAATAATTTAAAAAAAAGCAAAATTTCAAGCCCTCTCTGATATGAACAGTGCTGATTGGAGTGAATTGGACAGCTTCACGAATGTGGATGAAACCTATAATTTTTATGAATCCTTGTCGGCGGTAATCGGCAGATCTGTACCACTCTATAAAAATAACAGAGAATTTCTTCTGAAGAAACTTAAAAATATAAGTTTATTTTTCACAAAAAATGGAAAGGATCTGGCAATGTCGTTTTTCTAGGTAAATGGATTTAAAGAATTAAGGAGGTGGATGTAATGATTAAGGTTGCTTATTCTCTATATATTTCTGATACTGAGAATGATATTGTGCATGATCCTAAAGTCTTTCTGGAGGTATGTGCCGCAAAAAAGGAATTGTATCATCATTTAGGGCATACATTTATGGTGTTGATGATCCTCTTTCATCAGCCACTGAACATTTGGACATAAAAATTGTTAATAATCTGATTTATCTGTATTTACAGAGGTGGATTTAATAAATGTAGTAAAAAGAACAAAGGGCCGGGATGGTATATCTAGTTTTTCTTGTGAAAGGTAAATGTGGTTTTCACCGACTTCTCTAAACCTTTTGACAAAATATACTGGTCAAGCTGAGAGACTTCGGTTTACCTGACAGATTTATGCACTTTATCCAGTTATATCCAATACAGCGATCTTAATATGTTCAATATAATGAGTTCAAATCTCCTTGTGGAGCCTCATCTGGAGTGCCCCCGGATTTCAACCTAGGGCCCTTATTTTTTTTAATATGCATAAACAATATCTTTGAAGTTATTAAATATTTGTCGATGACTTAAAGGTGAACTTACCGGTGGAAATACTTAGGGATTGCAAAAAATTACAAAACGCTTTTAACAGTGTTTATAATTTGTGTGCAGCCAACAAACTAATGTTCAACGCTACTAATTGCTCAATGATGTCGTTTACTAAAAAGATGTGTCTTTTGCTGTATGATTATTATGTTGATGAATGGATGTAAGTTAAAGTAGAAAATATACTTATTCTATTCGACTCTAGGCTGAGTTTGAGTGCTCACATAGACAAAATAACAGCGGAAGCAATACAAATGTTGAAAAATTGTAAGTCGTTTAAGAATTCAGCTGTAGTTAAAACTTTGTTTACGTTTTTGGTGAGAAGCAAATTGGAATATGGTTTTTTGATAAGGTCAACAATTTATAGTAAATATATATTAGCAGTGGAGCAAGTGCAAAGAAAATTTTTAAAAACTCTTTCTTTAAAAGAGGATAAAGTGTACCCACAGAGAGGGATAGACAATGCACTATTATTGGAGCGATTTAATTTTAATAGCTTTCAGAAACGTAGAGAATATCATTCAAATCGTTAAAGGTAGAGTTGTTTGTCCTTCTTTCTTGGAAGAACTCAAGTTTGTTATCCCCAGAGGTCCTGGTAGATCATGAAATTATTTCTTTCTGCTGAGAGCTACTATGAATGTTATGTTAGGATCACTAATGTACAAAATAGCATATTAATGTGATCTTGGCAAGCCCTTTAAACAATTCGTTCGTGGCCGCGCAGGAATCAACAACGAATGTTGTTGTTTTATGAACTTCTACTGTGTTGTTTTATGAACTTCTACTGTATTGTTTTGAGAGTCGGTGCCATTTACACCATGAAGTATAGACTTATGGAGTTATAAGGCCCTCTAAATTACTTTATCAGTTATAAATAAATAAATAAATAAATAAACAATACCCTTAAAATTTAGCCAATACATCAAATAAAAACCTGGAACTAGTCTCAAAATACTTCTGAAACTATAGAATACCTACCCACCCCTACCCTTCCATCCCTTTCTCCTGTTAAAATTGAAAATATTGAAAAAGCAACCTAATTCCCAGACCCTAAGAAACCTGAAAAGGAAATTTATCACTATATATATGAAGCAGCCCCTTGAACCTCCTCCAGCACCGTTTTAGATCTTAGATGTTTTAATATGAAAAATTATGCGTAAAAAAAGGTTTATTATTTGAACGAAAAAAAGACACGATTAAGATTAATACTAAAAACTATTCAAAGTCTCAGTTCTTTTAGCCTTCATTTTTTCTTTAGGTCTTACATGTGTACCAAATTTGAAATTGACATCTCATTTCTTCCGAGTTATTGAACCAACCGGCAGACAGATAAAAATTAGTGACTATGTTTTTCGTGAAAACTATGCAAAAAACAAAAATCTTAGAGGATAAATTTTTCACAAATACAATGCTTTCTTTTCACTGTATAAGACGACATATACGAGGCAACCCATCTAATCCCTTATATAAATGATAATAAATAATAATAAATAATAAATTTGTTCGTTCTTGCAATCAAGAAAAATCCTCATAATAAAATTTCATGATATAGGTACCCTGAAAGTTGAGGAAATGCGAATTCTAGGAGGGCGACTTTTTACAAAGAAAGAAACCTTCCTTTAGCAAGATACACAAAAATAAAGTTGAGCAGAGGAATGCTTTAGAATTCTGAAAAGACTATATAACACAATAAATAATAAGTTTATTTTTATAAGTCTAGCACACGTGCTGCAGGGAGGTCCCTAAAGCGCTACAGGAGCGACACTTGTGCGGAAAAAGCGATTCACGTTGTTCTTGAATCGCTGTAAATTGTACTCGGTGAGAAACACAGTCCTGGGCAAATTATTCCAAAGGGATGATGTTCTCCATATAAAAGACTGCTTGAAAAGCG
This sequence comes from Pachyrhynchus sulphureomaculatus, assembly GCA_019049505.1. NCBI lineage: Eukaryota > Metazoa > Arthropoda > Insecta > Coleoptera > Curculionidae > Pachyrhynchus > Pachyrhynchus sulphureomaculatus. The sequence continues at coordinate 80,464,920 of CM032451.1, read as the reverse complement.
TTGTACGAGGAGAAACAAGCTGAACCTCGTACGGATGTGAAGTAACAGCGCGACGTGTATTTCTAACATGCATCGCTCTGGGAGGAATTAAACGGGCCACATCCTCCGAACACTTTCCATAAAAATACTTGTAGAATAGGCTCAAGTCGCCAACCGTTTTTCGATGTTCCAGTGAATCGAGGCCGCCGGTCAGTTTCGGGTCTCCAATCAGACGAACAGCTCTTCTCTGAATAGAATCCAACAAATGCAGTGTATGTTTGGGGAGCGGAACCCCAAACATGGGAGCAGTATTCCATAGTTGGTCGAATTTGAGCTTTGTAAAGAATTAACAGTTGTTGTGGAGTGTAAAAGCTTTCTGGTTCGAAATAATATTCCTAACTTTTGAGAAGCTCTCCTTGCTATGCCTGCAACATGCTCATGCCAGGACATATTTGCTCCCAAATTAACGCCCAACAAATTGAGTGACGATGTTAGAGGAATGGAGTGCCCCGCCATAACTATGTCGGGTTCAGCAACGTTAACTTTTTAAAAAAAAAAAGTGTCACCTGTTATTTTGTAGCGTTAAATTCCACTTGGTTACTGTCACCCCAAGATAGAATTTCTTCCAGGTCTTTGTTAAGTTGAACAACTTCGCGCTGTCTGCGGACACACGCCTGAGCAGCCGATGTCCGAGCGTTCAAAGTGAATGAAGAGATAAGCGTACTGTCATCTGCAAAGCTGTAGATTGGATTTCCTGTCTTTTCCAGCAGATCGTTAATGTAAATGAGAAAGAGAGTAGGAGATAGTATGGAGCCTTGAGGCACACCGGCGTTGATAGTGAAGGTGTTAGAAACAAATCGGTCGACCGCCACTCGTAAAGAACGCTCACTGAGGAAATATGAGAGCCACAAACAGAACTTTTCAGACACACCACAAGAGCGTAGCTTAGCCAACAGTCCATCGTGCCAAACACGGTCAAATCCCTTGGATATGTCAAGAGCAACCGCTCGAGATTCTCCAAAGTGTTCAATTGTGTTGTTCCAAACATGTGTTACATAAGTCAGAAGATCTTCTGTTGATCTATGTTTACGAAAGCCATATTGGTGACCGCTAATAATGTTGAATTCTTCAAGATATTTTAGAAGATGTTGATTGATAGCCTTTTCCATGACTTTCGATAGTATTGAAAGCAGTGCGATTGGTCGGTAGTTATTTGGCAAGGTCTTCTTGCCTTTTTCAGATATTGGCTGAACTGTGGCACACTTTCAGCAGGAAGGTAATATTCATTTCTGTAGGATAGGTTAAAAAGTCTACAGAAAACTGGTGTCAATTCCCTCGCACAGTTTTTCAGAACTATGGCAGGTATGCCTTCAGCGCCAGAAGCTTTTTTGGTGTCTAGCTTCATTAGAATATGTTTTATGATACGCTGTCTGAAGACAACATCGGGCATCCTTGACTGCACTATGGGAATAGTAGATGGTGTTTTTCCTTGGAAATCGGCAGTAGAATGTGAAACAAAGAGTTCAGCCAATAAGTTCGCTTTTTCAACAAGGTGTCATTGCAATATAATTATCTAGCCGTGTGAGTGGTGGTATGGTGGATTTGGTGAAATTTTGGCTAATGCCTTAGTGACTGACCAAAAGGACCTGCAATTGTTGGGGCAAGCGAGAAGTTTGTTTCTAATTCGCCGATTGTGTGCCTCCTTGCACTTGCACTTGCACAGTTAGTGTTCCGTACCATGATTGCTGAAGTATTCTATGAAATTTAGTCACACTGTCATCTTTAATATAAGAATGACCAAGAATACATAAAAAGAGAGACACCGTTGTAGTAAAAGTTTAAAACAAATATGTACTACCTAAATATTTGTTTAATTTTAACAAATAAAATTATTTTGTCTCGGTACCTATTTTTTGGTCACCAGTCATCATATTATTACTGATTGTACCGAATACTTACTGATATTTCATAGCTCTTAGTTCCGGTTCAATTTACAACTTTCCACGAAAAACAACTCCACTATATTGTCACGACAAATAGTTTTTATAACAGATAAATTATCAAAAGTAATGCCCTCCTAATTTTCGCTCAATCTACACTTTATGAAGAATATTCCAGAATTTTTTCAAAATTTTTTGATCGGTACTTTTCGAGATAGGGGGAGGGAGGCAGCGATGTTTATTCGTATTTGAAAAATAATATGATGAAAAGTTTGAGCGAGAACTTAAAAAAAAATCACTTCCGATTTCACCCTCCAAACTAACCCCTTAAGTCAAAATTTAATTTTCAAAACTTTCTGATTGGGCCATCAATTAACCTATAGATGCCAAATTTCAACTTTATACGTAAAATAGTTTGATGTGCCAATAATGTCCAACCTAAACACAATATTATATGCACCAGGACTATCAAATTAGGCAAAAAAAAAAAACGGAAATCTGTCATACGCCCACTATATGAACTACGCAGCAGCAGACTTATCAGAAATAACCGAGTTGGAAAAATAATTATATTTTTCGATGTAAACATCTTTCTAATCATTTTTGAAACAAAAGATATCTTGTATTTTCATTACCAGATATTTGGTAGGCCCTTCCGTATCTTTTATTATTTGACGTCTAATTTTGGTTTCAATAGTACCTCGCCGATTGATTTTATGCGTTTAGTGTTCCGTACGGGACACTTGGGTGTCTGCCCGTCTGTTTGTCTGTCCATCTGTCACACTCTATTTTCTCCGAAACTATTTGACAGAAAGTTAAAATTTAGCACTAATATAGGAATTAATGGTCTCATCGGAGCCGTGTAGTTTTTAAAGTTAAATTTTGATTTAAGGGGTTAGTTTCGGGTGTGACAAACAAATAGACGAAGACCAAAGTGATCCCATAAGTGTTCCGTATGGAATACTAATAACATAATTTTCAGATCCCTTAACTCTGAGAAATCTAAAAAAGGCTCGTCACTTTATATATACAAAGTAACCCCTCTAATATTTCCCCCTACCTCATTATCCTTTTATATGTATGGTCATTAACAATTGAAAATAGTGAGAAAAAAACAATTTTCATAATCCTTGACTCCAGTTACCCTGAAAAGGACGTGTAATAGAATATTTACGAAGCAACGTTTCTGGCCCCCTCCCCCAGCACATTAACCCGTTACATGTTTGATTACAGATAATTGAAAATAATGAAAAAATAATAATATTTTCAGAATTCCGGCCTCCAAGAACACTGAAAGGAACGTGTAACACGTTATATTCAAAACAACCTCGCTAACACCCTCCCTCATCCCTCTAATCCCTTACAGGTCTGACTGTAAATAATGATGATTAAATTTATACATAAATAAGAAAAAATCTCATAATGATTTAGAAAATAAACAAAATTTATCGACCCCCACCCTTTTTACCCTCCTTTCCTTAAGCAATATTGTCCAAAAACGATAGGTTTCATTTCTAGGTCTACTATTATATGTGTACAAAATAGACTGACAAAAATGAGTCATTTTCTGATGAATACAAGACTTTCCTTTATCAAAGCTAGTAAAACAAAGAAAAAGTTTGATAAAATTATTGAAACTTCACCCCTTTCCGCAAAAACAGTATTGCTCGAAAACTATAGGCTCTATGTATAGTTCTATTACTGTATGAGTACTAAATTTGAAATCTATAGCTCCTTTCATTAGAGAGTTACCGCGCCATCAAACAGACTAACGGAAATAGCAAATTATGTTTTTTGGGATCTAGTGACCCTAAAATGTGAAGAAATGCTAAGATCTCAAAATGTGATTTTTTCACAAATAAAATCCTTTCCTTTAGCAACGAAAGTAGTAGGATTAAATTATTCCTCAATATTATTTCCTTTTCATTCCATTTAAAAACCAAATAAAACATTGTGTTTAATCAAATCTGAACCTCCTGCCCCTCTTATCTGTGGATGGTATATCTGCGAGTACAAGGTCAGCAGCGTTCTGGCGGTGACCATGTTGTCAGAATTATCAGTAATATTGCAGATTAGTTAATAAAATGTTCCCAAAATGTACATTTTATTTGGCCACGACTGTAGTTATAGTTCTTTTCTATATGGTATGAAAAGATTGATGGGTAACAATACTTCTTACTTGTAGTATGTACATGCTCTCTACTAGTATATTTTCCTTAGGATTTCTCTAGAAATATGGTTTTCAACTTTATATATCAAATAGTTTCGGAGAAAATTGTGTGACAAACAGACAGATAAACACTAAAGTGATCCTATTAGTGTTTCATATGGAACACTGATAATACAATTTTCAGATTCTTTAATTTTCAGAAACCTAAAAAAGGCTTATATTATATATACAAAGCAACCCCTCTAATCTTCCCCCTACCTCATTAACCTCTTACAAGTTTGGTTATTATTAATTGATAATCGTGAGAAAAAAACACAATTTTCATAATTCTTGACGTCAGGAACCCTGAGAAGGAAGTGTAATAAAATATTTAA